>OU015491.1:172641355-173376355 GCA_907164885.2 Dolomedes plantarius | reverse complement strand
ATTAAAAAATTCCGTGCTATAGGAGTATTTATTCTTTTCCGTAAAAGTTTTGTTGAAGATGGTGAATAAACAAAAAGTAGACAGAAAAGGCTTGTAACGTAGATGCTTTCCCAGGAAGGTGCAACATTCAATTTCAGTTTTACATGTAAAATACTCTCACTGTTGCAGCCTCACAGAGATTGAAAATACTATTACGCAAAATACTTCCCATAAAAATTTATTGTAGGAAATAGCATAACATTTATTAATAACTAGCTGAATACCCGTGCTTCGCTAAATAGTACATTCAAATTAAATTCAACGGTCATTGACCGTTGTATTTATTATATATATATATATATATATATATATATATAGAATACTAGCATTATTGCCCGGCGTTGCCCAGGTAGATATATAGATATAAAATTTTTCATGCATTCCATCAAAAAAATTCTGGGCTGTACCCCCGCTCTTCATATTCATCTGGCCAGTTGTGTTTATTTGGGGAGCCAGGGCCAAAGATCATTCCCAACCCTCTCCCTCCCGCGCATTGGAATTTGACCCCCCCGTCACCCCCTCAAACCATCTCTCTTAACGCAGCTGGTTGTGGTGAAGGGGCTCCACAGGTGGTCGCGCACCTCTTAGAGGCACAAAAATCATTAAAAAATTAATTTAAAAAAAACTAATTTAGCCCCAAATTTCGTTTTTCCTGATTTAAGTTTCTCGGGTCCTAAACATGAACTGTGCCGAATTTGGTCCCGGTGGGTGAAACAGTCTATGATTCTATAGCGGACAAACAAACAGACGAGCTCTTTTATATATATAGAATAATAAATTCAACGGTCAATGTATGCAATTAATGCCCCCCCCCCAAGATATGTATATATATATATATATATATATATTTGTAACGGATATTTTTATAGACAAAATAATGTAGAAGAAAATATTCAAATTAAATACTTCGGTCAATGTATGCAATTAATCTGTATGTTTAATATCTATAACACATAAAAATTTGAATTAAATTCTGTAAAAATTTCCATCTCAATTAGTCTAGTGGTTAAATTTTATCTTTTACCGTATTTTAATTTTTTTTTTTGTCAATTTGTTTCATTGTTATGCACGTGACGCAAAATTAATTTAAAGTATCACAAAAAGAAAAGAAACCACGTGATCAGCATTTAATAAATGAAATTCTAAAAATTAATCTTTAAAAATTCACCAAAAATCAGAAAATAGAGGTAAAGATTCAAAAAAAAGTTTTCATTTTAAAGGAATTTTTATGATCTTTCCCGTGATATAAATTTTATAACCCTCAAATTATTATTTTAAATGTAAACTTAAAAAATGTTACAAAAAACAGCTTTAAAATTTAATTTTTAAAAATCCAAGAATTTTTCAAATATCTTTCTAAGTGCACCCCTACACTATAAGAAGAATCGCCATGAAAAATTTCAGCACTTTAAGCCCAGCAGTTTGGTCTGTGCGTTATCTGTCAGTCAGTCAGTCACGGAACTGTTTTATATTTATAGATTAATAACGTAAATTACAATTAAATGCTTAAAGCATTATATAACTAATTATTATGTCTCCTAGAGTTAACATGTTTCGATTTAGACCCTTTTTTTCATTTTTTTTTAAATACTTTTCAAAAAAACTGTTTAGATTTCAAAATGTTTCAAAAGTTTTTAATCATGCGTACTGATATATAACAACAAAACTTAAATTATTTCCCTTGTTCATCTTCATTGTCTATAGCAGTGGTGCACAAAATGGGGGTTGAGACCCACAGAGGGGTCATGTAAAAAACAATTGGAGGGGTCGCGGACACGTTGAAATAACCTATCATATTGAATAGTTTAATTAAAAAATATGCTTTAAATTTTCTATAAATGCATATTTTTAATATTTTTATTTTCTTATGTGTCAAAAAATACATGATATGATATTGTTAAATGAGGTGTCAAACAGTCTTTACTAAACATTGCTTCCATTCTACTCTACATATCAATGTGAGACTTGGTTTTCAAAAGGAGTAGCTATAAAAATAAAACAATGATTTAAGACTTAACCCAGAAGGTGATACGATGGTAGTTGCTCTCAGATATTTCACTAAATGTTAAACGAATATTATCTGATGTCCAGAATCACTATTTCTCATTCTCCTTTTAAACGTAGGATTGCGTTCTTCAATAGCGGTTCTTCGGAAAAGAAAATTTCGCTAAAACCGTCCGTCCGTCCGTCCTCGCGAGTTATAATTTTGGCAGCGCGCCAAACCCAGTCTATCTCTTGGATAAGTTAAACAGAAAAGTACCAAGATGCGTCAAAATTTTGACATACATATATATATATATATATATATATATATATATATATATATATATATATATATATATATATATACTTAAAAGAGGTAAGCAACGATAAGTAATCCTATGTTAATAACCCTCGGTAGTTTCGTTAGAAGAGACTGCCTGATTTTTTTTTTTTTTAAGTTTGATGAATTAAATGAAGAATATAATTTTCAATGTTTTAACGGTTGTTATTTTTTTCCTAAACGAAAATTTTTAAATATGAAGTTTTAGACACACGATATTTAGCAAAAACAAGTGTAGAAGGTGACCAAGATATTTTTTATTGTTATTTTGCTGAGTAGGTATATACCGGAAATCTACAGTTCACTGATTTTCGAAATAGATTGTCAAAGTTTACTTATTTCTTTTTATTAACATATTTCTAATTTTAAAAAAAGTCAGGTAGTGTCTTTTAACGAAACTACCGCGGGTTATTAACGTAGGATTACTTATCGGTGCTTACCTCTTTTCTATGAAAATATGAATATATGTGTTATGCATATATGTATCTATATATATGTACGTATGTATATATATACATAAATGTGTGCCAAAATTTTGACGCATTTTGGTACTTTTCTGTTTAACTGTTTAATTCTTGCCCAAGCGATACAGAGTTTGGCGCGCTGCCAAATTTATAACTCGCGAGAACGGATGGACAAACGGTTTTAGCGTCTGAAATTTTGCTTTCCGAAGGACCGGTATGGAGGAACGTAATCCTGCGTTAAGAAATTGCTACTACCAAAAAATTTGGATTGGGGGTCGAGAAATTTTTTTATTTAAAGAAAATAGGTCATAGTCGAAAAAAGTTTGATCACGACTGGCCTGTAGAACAATTCTTTAGAACAACGCTTTCCTGTGACAAGCGTAACATAGTGGTAAAAATAGTTTTACAGGTACTTAGCAATGGCTTAATGTACAGACGCTGCCGTTGTAAACATGCATTTCTTTTGATTTGCTTTCACGCATCGATCAATTTTACTCCCAAAATATACTTACGACAAAAGTATGGTACATAAGTGGTACCATGTTTTGGTTGCAAGTAAATTTGGGAGCAATTGCAGATGTTTTTACTTCCTTGTAGTACTGTATAATTTCAAATTTCTACCAATTTCAAAATACTATACGCTCGAGGAACGGATTTTTGTCTTGATAATCAAGTTTAAAATTTTAATAGTATGAGGGTTATCTTATATGACAATTGTATGTTTATTCTGACTCTTAAGTACTTAAAAATAATTAAAGAGAAAATTCAGTGCATTTCTTGAATATTTGATTTTGAAAATTAAAAAGTTATATTCAGCTTATTTATGATAAGCAGCTGTCTAATACTCGATGATTTTTAACGCCAATCGGTGAGATCTGAGCTTCAGAAACGAAAAAAAAATTAAATTACTTTTAAATTCATTTAGGTAAATCTTAACATTTCTGTGGAAAACTAACCAAGCAGCTTCATATTTCTTAATGTTGCATCATTTTCTAGTTTCAAAGAAACTTTTTAATTTAAGAGTAATTCCTTCATTATTTTTTTAATTTCCAAGCGTAATAAAATACAAACATATTTCTGTGGCATTATTGCAGATGTTGATATGTCATTTTTTCATGCTTTTTGGCAAATTAAAAAGTAACTTTTGCTGTGAAATATAAAATCGCTCAATGAAGTTTTTCAATCCAAATATTCTTTAGTTAATACTCATATTCAGCCTCAAGTATATGGCTGGTCTTCAATGAAAATTTTCCATAAGGGACTAAAATATTCAATTTGGGACCAAGTATTATCTCCTTTATACATAACAACGTTTGCCAATACGAATAACTTAGTATTATTTGATAATTCCACTATCAGCTTTTACCACATTAAAGAATTAATTATAAGTCTGACATATCAACTTAAAACACAAAATTGAGTTTTTCGGACATATCAATATCTGCCATAACGCCACAGATTTATGCAAACTGCTTCTGTTTGGTGTTGAAATTGGACTATAAACTTGGGGACTATAATAGATATATTTGATTTAGATTATTTAGATTGATTAGTTACCCATCAGAAATCGCTCGCTAATTTTCTTGTTCTGGTTTATTGACATTCCGGTTTCATTTTGTAGTAAAAATAATACTCAAACGTCATTGCTAATTTGGTTTAGATCAGTGGAACAGCCAGGAATCTGCGTGTTTCAGGGATATTATAGAAAGAAAAGCCGACATTACCTTATATCCTCGACTGAACTATCGCCGGATTAGAGGAACTAGAAATAACCCCCTCACTCCCCCTCCCCCAGCCCATAGGCCCCACCACTTCTTTTTCCCTTTATGCGAATTTTTTTTTTTTTTTTGCAACTATTTTGAACTAGACTTCTCTTGAAATTTTTCACGTATATTTTTCATAATACTAAGAATGCAATGGACTACATATTTGGTTCTAGGTATATTATTTGTTGATTTATAGCTGCATTTATTAAAATATCTCATGGAAAATTACTAATATTTTACATATAATTGCATATAATGGCCTTATTTTTTTTAGATTTTGAGATATCGATTAGCTTCTAGGTCATTACACTTAGATGGTACTTACGTACATATGACAAAAAAAATTAATGTTATATGCATATTATTTTTTTTAGCACTAGAGCCGATTTTGTAAAAATTTGCTAAATTTCAACCCAATTTCCTCAATTATGCTAAATTTTGCATAGTTAATGTCTATTTTTTTCTCATTTACAAGTTTTGGTGTTATATTCCTTCGAAAAATAAGATGGAAATTTTCACAAGTACCGTTTTTCAAAAAAAGGGCTCCGAACCCAGTCGAATACTTTAACCTTGAAGCAAAATGCCCCCGTGGTATAAAGGCTATAGCTCTGAAAAATTTAATATTTTCCCATATTAGTTTTTAAAATCTAAATAAATTTACAAATATTGAAAAAGCTACGTGAACTTCCGTAACAAAAAAAAAAGTTTTTTTTAAAAAAATCACATTCGGGTATAATCCTGCAGCATCGTTCGTTCATATTACACGACAAAGCCTATCATTGCAAAGCTTTAACTAATGAAGTTCTTTAGAATTATTTTGAAAAGAAAAAGCAATTTTTTCCAAGCGTCACACGGGGACTTTTTATCCCTCCTTTGCAAAACAACTAAAAAAAATTATCCCACACAGGGCATTATAAAAATAGTCCCTACAAACTCATAATTGATTTGATCCCGGTGAGGTAGAACGGCCCGAGTGATTGATCACAAAGGGCTTAGTATCTAACATCTTTTGGCAGGCCTCTTTTGTCCGCCTATAATTTTGGCGGGCTTTTGAAGAAACCCTATCGTTTTCCCGGTGACAGTGATATATTAATCTCGCGGTGAATAGGAGAGAGTGGTTACAGTGGAGAGCAAAGGGTAATGGTTAGTAATAGTTAGTCATATAGTGACGCATATAAATTAGCGACAGAAATTTGAATATAATGTAATGTTATGGCTTACTGTTTCGTAAACCTAAAGTTAAATTCCTCTGTTTAAAAGCATTAGTAATTTACGAAATTTTAAATCCATTATATAATATACATACATATGTATAGGTATGTATATTATATAATGGATTTAATGTTCCGAATATTATGTATATATACAGGGTTCGATGTGAGGCAGAACGCCCCGGAACGAGGTTCCTGTATCTCTCTTTAGGAAAAAAAAATTACGATAGTTAAAAATATTTATTTAATCACTTTTATTACTTTTATTACTTTACTACAACACATTTTTGTATTTGTTATGGAAAATAAAATTTGGAATTAAATAGAATATACAAGTTTTTGTACAGTTAAGGATTTCTTTTTTTCAGACCAATAATTTGGAATACCCCCTCCCCTCCCCCCCCCCCCGGAAAGTTACAGTTCCGGCACCTCTATTTCTAGAAATTGAGCACTGTGTATATATATATATATATATATATATATATATATATATATATATATATATATATCACTTTTCAAATTAAACACATTCCTAGAACTGCTAGCAATTTGTTAGTTTATATAAAAGTGTGTTTTTTTCTGAAATTTCTATTCATGTGCAGAACTGGCCATTGCTTTTCGCTCAGAAAAACACCTTTTTCTACCTTGCATATAAAATTCTCCCTAAAGCTTTTCTTTCGAAGACTTGTATTATTCAAAAATACGTAGTATGAACTAAAATCCCATGTATCCTACTAAGGGTTTTTTAAATGTGAAACAAAGCAGGTCCAGCGAGCGGTTATTCCCTTTTGACGGCAAAAGATGTTAGTGAAGCTGACATCAATCGTTGTAAGAGAGATGAGCCTACGCATGAGTGTCTGTCATAGTATTCAGATGGCTTAGGGAATTTCGTAATGGTGTGTGACACGAGACATGCCAAGACCTGCTCAAGCACACTTGGTCGTCACCATGGAATCGACTACCGTGAACAATATTTGTTGCGGCACTTCCGATTGGAGGTCGTCGGCCATTCCCCCCCCCCCTCTTCCCCGACCTCTCACCCTGAGACTACAACATCTTTGGCCCACTGAAAAAAAGATTTCAAGGGCCACGGATTTACTAAAGATATAGAGTTCCTGGACGTTGTTTAATACTAGTTCCGCAAACAACTATGGAATTCCTCGCTCAAGATATACAAAATTTGGTGAAGCACTGGGCACTTACTTGAACTGAGAGGGTGTCTATATGTAACTCATGTAACACTGTTACTCCCTGTATATTCAAATATTCCAAGCAATAAACCATTGCAGAAAAACACCAAAAGTCTCATTTTCATTTGGGCAACCCGTATAATAAAAATGCTATGACCCAAAACTCATTTAAAATGTGCATTCTGTTTTCGTAAATAAATTGGCAATGCAACTCTATTATCAATACTTTTTCATCCAGAAGTATATTTTATTTTATCTTGAAGTAAAATGATCAAGTATGAAACAGCTACACCCTATATCAATAGTTTAACCTCAACCAGCATATTTTAGTTTTAGTTTTATTTAACCTTGATTCAAAATTCCCCCGTGGTATAACGGCTATAGCTCTGAACAAAATAATATTTTCCCCTTTTAGTATGAATTATATATTTACTTCTTATTTACTTTTTACTGTTATTATTTTATTTCTGTTTGCTTGGATTTCTCCATTCTTTCTAAGTAAAAGTGCATATATAATGTTTATTAAATATTTCACAAAAAACTTTTGTTTCTACAGTATGTTTCAGTGTTATGAGTCACAAAACAATAAAATACAAAGTTCTATTTCATATAAATCTCTATAATATCATCACAGCTGTTTTTGTCTCGTTTGTTTTAATTCATCTGTGAAAGATATTGAACTGGCATAAAAATAATGAACTGGCAAATAAATATTGAGATAAATAATTCGCAAACCATTCAGTAATTGCAACACAATACTATGTAGGAATTTTGTTTTATGAGAAAAGAATTTCGAGACATTTGCGTATGTAGAATCCTGTGTAAATTCCAGGTCATGGTAATACTTTGTGAGCAAGTTTTTTTTCATACCAATGTACGTTTGCTGCAGTCGTCTTCACCATGTAATGCAAGATCACGTGCCTTGAAATGAAATAAATCTGTCTCCTTTTTCGGGTCAGTGTGCAAAGTATTCTATCTGCTTTGTACATAACGAAAATGATTTGCTATTTTTCCGAGCCCAGCCATCTGTTGATTATGAGTGCCGACATATCGTAGCAGCTAAAACAATTCTGGATTCGGGTTTGTATAATTTTTCTACATTTTCTATTTCTTACATATACAGGAGTGGGCCCGGGGTAGCTTAATGGTAGCGCGTCGGCTCTAGATGCTGAGGATGCTCAGTTCGAATCCCGAGAAACGGCATAAAATACCTTCATGTTTCGGCTGATATAGGATCTTAAATCTGAACACTGGAATGTCCTTTTATGAAGTCTGAGAGGGTGGGAGAACGTACGAGTCTCCTAGATGTCACTCCTGTGCTCGTTCGGCCAAAATTGAGGTCACACCAAGGGATGGGGTTGGTTCACCAATACGGCGCCTCAATTGAAAGCAACCAACGATTCTCAGTGTTAGAGTGCTCCGTATTTGTAAAACATATATACAAAATCAGAAGCAACCATTTGTAATGAAAAAGACCACTGAATCACATTCCTAAATGTTTTAAACCTATTATTCGAGTTACGGAATCAACATTTCAATGAAATCTTTCATTCTTACTGAAACCAATCATGGAATCGTTAGGAGGAAAGTTATTATAATTACAAGATAAAAAGAACTTTTTATGTACCCCGTTTTTAAAGCGCCACCTTGCGGATTTTTTCTGAACTAACTTTCCATACAAAACAAAATTAACTGATTAGGAATTCAATACTGCTTAAAGATGGCTAAAAGTATTAAAATAATGCATTGTCATCGTGTTCTGAGCTATTCTAAAAGTTTCAAATGTCTAGCTAGTCGGGTAGTTAGTTAAAAATCGATTGCAGGATTTGTACTGGACAAACACACAAACAAGAAAGCGAGTTAATAAAAACGTGGTAAAAAGTGAGAATTCTCCATACCGCTGAAGCAGCAACACTTGATAGTGTTCCATCAGCAATCAGGAGATCCGGGGTTCGAGACCCGACTCTAATAATTGGTTTTTACAGTGACACCGGATCGTTGAAAGAAAAATATTGAACCTTTTGGTTAATACAGAAAACAAATCGTTATGGAAATAATTCTGCATCATAAAATAAATAAAAAATTACTTTGTATAAACAAAATCTTGCTCCATTGGAATGAAATATAAGAAGGAAATGTGTCAGGAAATACATGCAGAAAAAGAAATCGTCACATTCGCGAGCTGTCATAACTGGATAATGCTTTACCTGTTGATAGCAAAATCCATGATTTGATATCCAACCTTGGTTGTCTGTTATTACAACGCTAATACGCACTTCCCTGTAATTCCTAATATTCTGTTCCAGTTCTCTATCTTAGTAAGAAAACGGCTTATTCAGTATTCTAACGAAGTTGTATAACAGCTAAAACCATTCAATTTTTTTATTTTGTTCACCGGATGTATTGTACCTGCTTAATTCAAACGTGCATCGTCCCACCTGACAGCATGCGAAGATATTACTGATAACCAGAAGAGCGACATCAATCGCTCCACCGAGAAGCTAGGACACCCATTACAGGCAAGTCGGGACTAATAAGGCGGTAAATCGCCAAAACAATAGAAACAACACAAAATTTGACCCACCATCCCGAAAGTACCTGACTCCTGGCAGGCAGGCACCATACTACCCCATCCTCCGACAGGAAATATTATCAATTCTATTTACCAAAAAGGTATCAATTCTTGTTAGAATAATATAATTTATAAAATAATTACTTTTGCTTATTTCTTATAACAGCTATTTCCTATTCAATTCCTCGAACTATATATCTAATTTCAATTTTAAAAATATATCATTGTTATTCGATATTTAATTAGCCAGTGAACCATTTACCTTAAGGCTGCTATGTACTAACCCCATTGGATTCTCTCACCTCAATGTTAACCTATGGAGAAAATTTGTCCACGGATTGCCGACTTGGATTCAAAGATTTTTTTTTTAAAAATTTGTACTCCGTCATAGAGAAAGAAATTTTACATTCGTGTACATTTTTCGTTTTTTTTTAAAAATGCAATTAATATTTTAAAATTTAAATTATTCGGGGGGAAATCTGGTATAGTGTGTTTTAAATTCTCATAAATTCCTTCGGTGGACGAAATTTATAAAATGAATCCTGTAGCACTTTGTAGAAAAGTTCAGGCTATCTGACAATACCAATTTTATTTGATTATCAGCATTTATGTACCTTTAAATAGTTGACAAAAATATATTTTAAATAAAAAATTTGGGGGGCAGCGCTTAACCCCCCTATAGAGAGAGAGCTATTACAATCCCTCAAAATGTCAATCCTAAGTGGGTGGGTGGAATTCTCAAACTGTCAACTGGACTCCTCCCACCACAAGAGTCTGCAAGAAGAAGAAAAGGTAAATACGATTTTTTTTTCTTAGTACATAGCAGCCTTAAATGGTCAAAATAATAAGTTGCAAATTATGATATTTTGACAAGAGGGACACCTCAAATCACATAATGTTAACAATAACCGCGGAACTTCGTGATTAATACATATAATCGAAAAATCGCCAATTATCAGTCAAATAAAGAAAAATAAGAAAAACAACTACTGTGAAACAGAAACGGTGTCGATAGGGTTCCATATATTCATAAGCTCAGCAATTATTGCTTTAATTACCTTCTTACAGTAATAATCATCATAAATTTATTAATTTACTATGTTTGATATCGATGTGGAAAACTATCTGTGAAATCATTGAATTGTTCGCAATCAAACACACAGTGTTCAGGTGTTTGTATTTCCCCACACCTACAGCGACTGTCACGTCCATGAAACCTTGACTGGTAGGAGCCAAAGCTACCATGCCCAGTTGCGATTCCCGCTGTACCAAACAATTGGTTCCAACAGATTTACATAAACAAAATAATGTAAAGCAATTCTCTCGATAAATAAAGAAGCTATTGGTTTACATAGTTGCTTAGATCCAGAAAGTAAAATATTTCCCTACAGAAAAACAGTTTTGCCTCTCCGATGCTTACTTGCTCGTGCACTGTACTCCGCTTAAATAAATATATAAACAATGAATGAGTAGCAACAAAATATTCATAATGAAAGGAAAATTCGTGTTATGTAATCCTTACAGTAGCAATTATAGTAATATCATAATAAAATAGCAGAACTTTGATGAGAAAATTGAATTCTCTCTAGCAATGTAAAAATCCTAAAATAATTGTTTTCTTAATCTCTTCATTTATTAAGAAAACAAACCGTATACACCAAAATCTTTCCCCTCACGCAAAAAGTACCTGGAATACTTGGGTTAGGGGATAGACTATTTGTAACACTATGCTACTTCTCTCGTAATGGAGGTATATTTTTTCCTTTCCTTGCGAAATTAAGTGTCTTAAAATTGAGATATGGCACAGTGCAAAAGCTTGGTTAATCATAAAATCACTACATATTCTGTCAAGTTGGTTAATCATAAAATCACCACACATTCTGTCAAGTGTTACATCTTTAAATATATCGTATGTTTTTCTTCCTTTATCCGCGTCCTTCCAGCGGTCAGCCCATTCTTTGATCCCGTGTTTAGCTATTATCTTTTCATTTGTGTCCTTGTATATTTAAACTTTATATTAATTGTGTCTAATGTTGTGGCCTCTTTAGCCAACCTATCTACTTGCTCGTTTTGTAGATGTCCAACATGGGCTTTAATCCAGTGGAAGGTGACCTTACAGTTAAACTCTCAGATTACCTTACAGTTAAACTTACAGTTAAACTCTACAATTAAACTAAACTTTTGATCTTATCAAATTCCTACCCTTAAACCTGCTTCAGATTCCAATAACTAAGAACACTTGCACTTTTGCCAAACCATTTGCAAACGTGGGGACATGTACGAATTCAGCATTACGAAATCTCGATAACTACTGAAACAATTCTATATATGCATATATTTTAGTCTCTTCAAAAATTTTGGCAAAAAGAATCTGAACTTCCCATTAATCTATTTGTGACCGGAAAATTGGTTGAAAATTTAAGTTCCATATGACAGTTGGCAGTACGAATTCCATGACGTAAACTCAAATAACTTCACATCTTTCACCCCGAACTAATTCAGAGTTTTAAGTAATTACACGAAACGACACCTTCGCAGCTACATATCCGTTTCATTTTGTTGAGATGAGTGAATCCCGATTGATGGATCACTGCGGAGGTTAGATTCTTTTATCTTACGTAAATTTATCTTTTAGGCAGTTTTAAGTACAGTGTGGCCCGGGCTGAAAGCCTCCGGTTTTCCTGTGACATTGATATATTATCCTGGAAGTGAGCTCAAGAGTGTCTGATGAAGAAAAATTGAAATTCGCCGAGAAATTTCGACCACGAAGGTGAGTGGTTTTAGCAGTGTGTAATGATTTACAATTCCGGATAACTCAAGTGCAGAGTATTATAAATATAGATGACTTTTTTTAAGCTGGTGTTGATGAAGAATAATAAATGTGTCTTTTACTGATTGATTTAAAGAGAAATCATTAGAAGAATTAGAGACTATTACTGTATCAACTCCGCCATGCTTCTAAACATTTTTTTAAAAAATAACTTAGAAATCGAATTTAAAACTTCCTCTTATCCAGGTAAGCATTTTTACCTCTACAACTAGATTATACTTCTGATCTTTCAAATCAATCTCATTCTGCATAATACTATGTTTAAGTGTCCTCCAAAACTTTAAAACTTTTGAGAAGAAGCTTTCGGAGCTAGATCATAAGGCTGCTGTGTACTAACCCTATTGGATTCGTTCATTATTTACCGATGATGAAAATTTATCCAAAGATTGCCGACTTGGATTTAAAGATTTTTTTTAATTTGTACTCCGTAATAGAGAAAAAACTTTACACCTTGGAGCATTTTTCGCTTTTTTTAAATACAAATCATAGTTTAAGGTTAAAATTTTTCGGGGGAAAAATCTAATTTAGTGTGTTTTAAACGCTCATGAATTCCTTTGGTGGACTTTACAGCTAAAAAGAATCCTGTTGCAAGGTGCAGAAAAGTTCAGGCTATCTGAAAATACCACTAATATTTGATTATCAGCATTTATGTAGTTGTCAATAGTAGACAAATTTTCTCCATAGGTTAACATTGAGGTGAAATAATCCAATAAGGTTAGTACACAGCAATCTTAACTCAGGTACTCAGCCTTAACTCGGGTGCTATGAATCTAATCCACGGTCTCCTCACTGCTATGGAATCCCTTAGTCTCGGAGCTGGGTACGCTGGAAAAGTCTATATTTATAATTGTGGCACTTTCCGCGAGGGCGTTTCCACTACATTCTGTCGTCTTCAACACTCTAAAATTTGTACCGCAGTTCGTGACAGGTAAAGGCTCTTTCTGTTGTGGAATGTATGACTGCACATTTTCAGTCACCAGTAAAAATTTAGAGAAATTTAGCGTTTGGAATTCTCCCCCTTCCAACGTGCTTAGTGACTATGCCTTGCTGAGCAGCCCAGAACAAGAGCGAAACCTATGTCCAAGGCTGCTTGGTTTCTAAGGACCGAAAGCACGGAAAAAAAAATTCGAAGGAAAACTGAAAATGTTGTTGTTGTTTCTTATGCTCCCTGGCTGGAAGTTCTAAACCAGGTCCATACAGGCTTCTGGCTGAAGTGTGCGGCTCCGATTTTTTTTAAATAGCACCAAAAGGGTCGGAGTCCGTCTTAGCTATTGCCACCTAAATTTTCACCGATCGCCCACAGAGGCGACATCTGGAGGGATCGTACCCTCTCCCACCCTCACGGACCTTCATAGAGGGACGAACATGTTGTATTTGATACATACAAATAAATACATACAAATTTGATACATACAAATACGTAAAACCACTGCGCCTGGTGGCGCAGTGGTTTGGCACATGCGCATTCTCTGAGTGCTTTCATCGTCAATGTGTGGGTTCGATTCCCACTTGTCTGAGGACAAAACTGCGATTAGGGAGCTATCTTGGCTCATCTATATGGTACCCCCTTAATAAAGAAGCCAACAAATTCGCGGTGGGGATGGGCGAATGTCGTGATAGACAAAGTGCGTACAGCGGTGGAAGGAACATACCCAAATAAATGAATTTTTGATTTAGTTGTGAGAAGTATAATAACTCTTAAAAAATCGGAATGTCCATTTCGAGAATATTCATTCGAGAGAAATATGAGGTCAGTTCAAACGTATATCTCCTTTATCTTAAAAAATGCAAAAGAAATTTCCTGCAATTTTGTAACATAAGACAATTTTAGTTAAGTTTCGTGGAAAGCAAGTGTTATACATTCTTTCCACACTTAGAATTTTTAAAGCTCTATGGAATAAGATAATCTTACATTAAAAAGAGAAAAATTCACATCTGTATGGGTAATTTTTAATTAGGTTTTGAAAATTGTTGACTTTGTGTATATTGATATTAATTTAAAACTTTATTTCATTTCCAAATATGAAACCAGTTACTGCATATGAAATTATGCTATAAGACTATCATATTAATTTTCTGATTGTTTATTGCTCTTTCATAAAATTAAACAATTATTTTTCCAATGTGCAGGCACTTGTCTTCTGATGGTGGGTACTTCTTCTGACATTTGGCCCATGTAGATCATGACCTTCATCATCTTCTGACATTTGGCCCATGCTGACTACTTCTTTTACTACGGAAGCACCATTTTAGGTGAGCCAGCATTGCTCCCTATGAGGGGACATCACAGTAACGACCAAGCCTTATTCGGGATTCGAACCCAAGTCCACAGTATGGAAGAGTAGGACGCAATCTACTATACCAGGGGTTTCCAAATTATGGCCCGCGAGCAACACCAATCCGGCCCGCGGTAGCGTGCAGGACATGCCCTGTATCCGGCCCGCCATAGTTTATTTTGATTGCCTTGAAAAATTTGCAATTTAAGCCAATCATACAAAATAAGAATCAGATGTTTTTATTTAATGACCAATTAAGTAACACAATAACTGACGTACATAATAAAATTGGACATTTTAACTTTTTTTAATGATATGACATTTATCCTAAATACTTACAATAAGTGACATACATAGGTAATTTACAAAATGAAATTAAACATTATAATTATGATTAATGAGATTTATGTAGCTGTAACTTTCCACTGACAATTGTTTGCAGTTGTGGATCAAGTTTACTAGTCGAAATTATCAACAGAGACTTCAAATGCTCATCAGTTAATTTGGATCTGTAAATTTTTTTTGTATATTTCATATTGGAGAGTGTTTTTTCACACAGATATGTAGTGCCGAAAGCAGAAAAAAGCCACAGCAAATTTATGCAACTGATCAAACTGTATGAGTGTAAGACATTGTGTTGGTAAGATACATAGGGATACATAAATTTCGCATAAAAAAATATAGCAATTTCGCTACAACAAAAAATATAATATATAAAATTTCGTATTTATTCGCAAAAAAATTATATAAATTAAAAAATTTTGCGTTTATTAAAAAAAATTACAATTTTACTTACTTTGATAGGTAATTATAAAAATTCTTAGTTGAAAGCTAACATTGTAGTAATCTCACCATTATGTTACTTAAGTCTTTGCCTTCTGTCATTAATTGCTATGTTGTATATAATAAAATATCTCAGCATCTACTCTGTTAACGGGACTATAGAATCTTTGTATAGCTAGCTGCCTTTGCAAGGTTAAGGTAGCAGCATTTCGTTGCGATTAAAATCTGTATATCATCAACAGAAGTTGACTACCAAAGTAGTTGAAATACCCTTGACTTTGGCTCTCAAGATACGTTCTTAAATCTACTGAATTGTTCCACAAAACTTGATGGTTGATTTTTATAGTTAGATTTTTCGATTCGACTCCGGTACGGACAAACTGTCCGGGTGAAATTCGCAGCAAATCCGAAGGAGAGATTTCTTAGATATAGACCTTAGATGGTCTTAGTTAAGCTTTTATGTTAATAAGTTATTGCTATTATTGCCAAATGTTGCTTAAAATCCGTTTATCACCGAGTTTTCGCCAAAAAGTAGTAAAGAAATAATGTTAGCATTTATTCGCTCATATCGGCAAATTTCGCATTTATTCGCATCTATTTCGCAAATACGAAAATTACGTATCTCTAATGATACAGTATGTTGTTATGAGGAGCTACCTAGTTAGGTCTCGGCCCTTGGGACTTAGTGGAAGAGTCAGTATGGACGTAGGCTAAAAAGTATGGAGACCCCTGCACTATACCATGTGGGCGGCAAATTAAACAAAAATTAAATTGCTTTATTGTGATTGTATTGCTCACTGTATTTCACTGAGGGAGAATTAAAGGAAAACCTTTATTTCTTTATCCAAATCAAAAAGGAAAGTAAGCTAAAAATTAAATTATTTTTCATATTTTCAAACAAAAAATATTTTACATCTTTTAAACTGAAATTTCAAAATAAAATTTTTAAAAATGTATCTTAATTGTAAAACTAAAAAAAAAAATCAAAATCTTATTTTCTTTCATGAACTGCTCAAATAAATAAACAAACAAAATAATGAAATGAAAATATAGCTTAAAACCCATTTTCAATAAAAGAAACTCCAGAATACATTTTGAATGGGGAAGGAAGGAAGTTTTTACAGGAGAAACCGGGAAAAAAATCAGTTCCTTTCTCAAACAGAGAAGATTCTGCTTCGCCCCACAAACAGGAAGTAAATAAATGTCTCGCGTAAGTATATCAACATCTATTGAAAGATAAAACTATTATGTTCTGAGTTGTTGCTTGACATCTTTTAGGCAGGTGGCACGGTAGTGATTGATAGGGAGAGTAAGCGAGATATTTTATCCACTTGATATTTTTTCCCGATTTAATTAACGAAACTTTTGATGGCAACATTTTCACTTTGTACGACATTGACATATTAGGGATAATTGCTCATTGAAAGATCAAATGTTATCTGACCAAATTAATAAAGCATCTATAACAGGGGAAAATATATATATATATATATATATATATATATATATATATATATATATATATATATATATTTATATATATATATATATATATATATATATATATATATATATACCAACAAATGCAAGAGTATATAGATGAAAATAAAACAAAGGAATATGAAAAAAATGAATTCCATAAGAATTTAATAAATACGAGATTCTGAAAACGTTGTATGATAATAAAATAGCATGATCCGTCTTCGAGAACCAAAGAATCTTTTATGTGTTACACCATTTATTCATGAGAATGTAATTGATTTTTTGAAAATTATGTATTAAAAATTAAATTAGAATTAATGGCTAGACAGGATTAAGTAGATATACCTAAATAAGAAATACTAAGTTTTATCCGTCTAGGAAAGGTGTTTTATAAAATTTTGTGTTTGAAGTAGGACCTGTGTTGAAGAAAGGCCTATTTCATTTTTGATTTATCCAAAAAATCAAGTTAATAAAGTATTTTATGTAACAAAAATAAAATAAAATCAAGTTTATGGCAAAATCAAAGGATGTTTTCGTAAGAATTTGTACTACATTTTATGATTCAAAGAAATGATGCACTGTTAATTGTTGATATCACATGCCTGTCTTACTCTGAAAAAATACATTATTTCAATATTATATATGTTTATACAAATGTACATTAACCTTTTTTCTCCTACTTTATATAAAGAATTAAAATTTTGAATAGCCTAACGAGTGAATAAGTGGAATATGCATAAACATGCTTGTAAATTACGCTAACGCTTGAGTTAAGCCCAATGCAAGTTTCAATACTACGGAGTAATGTATTACACTTTTTCATCGGACATTACAAAATACTTGTGTGTGTAAAAACTCATGTGCTATAAAAGTGCGTTACGAGTGAATGTATTTATTTATAAAATTGAAATGTTCTCTCGAGTTATCAACAGCTTTTAACGTCTATCTTTCCATGTTCTACTTTAACGAAAATTCTTAGTTTTGACTTAGTCTGGTTATTGTCGCATTGTGTTCTTCTAACTGCATATTCAGTTTGGTGGAAGCTCCTTCGGGGTACGGAATAGCTTTTAAAAGATGGTACTCAGATATTGGGTTATTGTACTAGAAACCACACTCTACGTAGACCTTCTTTACCTTTTGTACAATGTAGGCCGCATCAGATATGGGTCACTATGATGAAAACGTACTTTAGCTCTACCGACAATAACAGTGGGAGTATACTACTTTATAAATAGAACGTATTCGACACGACTGAGTTTCCAACCACACCTCATGAAGTGCGCGGTACTAGTTTCTTGAAAATGAGGTGAAATGGTCCATTAGGATGAGGCCACAATCATAATCTCAGTCCAGTAGAATATGTTTAGGGTGAACTTGAGAAATCGAAAAGAACTACAATGTTTGCTCTCATCTCTGTCAGCAGTGACCATTGGTGAGATATTCGATAGAAATCAACCAGTTGTTAGTTTATCGAAGGCCTTCAGATAAAAATCTAAAGGCCTTATTTGAATAGTGGTCCATCTCCATTCTTGTTCTTTTGAGATACAAAGCCTTAAAGTCTAATGAGTGCTGAGAAATGACTGCTGAAGTCTGATTTGTAATGCCCTCTGTTGGCAGCAGAAATAATCTGAATGTGTACCAGTTTAAACATAAGATAGAAATGACTTGTATGAACATGAAAGTGAGGCTAACTCCATTTTTTTTAAAGTGGAGTTGAACTACTATTCAAATAAGGCCATCATCTATTCAATTTGATTTCTGAACTCGATTACTTGGAAAACTCCATTACTAGAGAAATTTAATGATAGTAATTCGGTTCCTCCCATCAGCGCAGCTTGGAAAGCTATTACACAGTAATTTTTTAAACCTTTTGATTATTTTACCTCTTATTCTCAGGCTTTTTCATATTTCCTCGATTTTTACCTTACTCTCTGATTTTTCTTGCATCTAGTGTTGCCATTCCCACTATTCCGCTGCTTCCACTATACCGCTGTACGTGTGTACTACCCGTTCTGTTATTTCTAGTGGGAATTCGAGTCTATTAATGCTGCTGTCGAATAAAAAGAATGTTAAGTTATTATTTTTGTTAATACTGAAGTGACATTTATTCATGCATTGTAAGTACCAATTGACAATAACTTTTACTTGTAATATAGATATAGACTGCGTCCTTTCTGTCAATATTTTCAAAGTATTTTATTACTGAACATGCGTTTCGCAATGAATTCAAGTGACATATAACACATAAGTAGCCACGTTCAAAATAACATGGTCATCAGACCTGCAAAATTAAAAATCCCTAATTAATATGCACGTTCACTGGTTGTTTTGAGGGTATTTTAACGTTACGATCCTCTTTTGCTACACAAGGGCGAAACAAAACAGCATTTATGATTGACTCTCAACATTCATGGTTGAACAAATTTCTAGCCTTAATTTGGACATGTTGCACAGCTCAGCTATTAATAGTCTTTTTGGTACCACATTGGATAACATATTAAAATCGACGCAATGTCCATGCTGATTGATTATCAGGCTGTAAACAGCCGTTTAACACAGGATTGCAAGCCTTTCAGTGATTTTTAATATGGAGAAACGTCTGTTGTGTGACCTCTGTTTGACAGTGATACATTACATTTCGGGAATAAACAAGGTATGAAGAAAATGGGGCATCGAAATAAACAGGAAATATTTTATGTTCAACTACAGAATATGGCAGATGCAAAATGTTTTTTGCAAATGTTTTGTAACGAAGGTTTTTTTCATGATGTCAGATATACAAAATGCATAAAAAAGGTAAAGGATGTGGAGAGAAAATTAATGAAATGACAAAAGAAATAACAATGAGTGAAACTGACGCGTATATATGAAAGAGAGAGAGAGTAGTGCATAAACTTTAAAACCATTTCTGTAATGAAAACAACATATGATTTAATTTACTGCAGGTATTAATATTATTGATACAAGAATACAGAAAAAGAATGCTAATTAGATGTGATAGGATTACTGTGGGAGAATGTAGAAAAATTTAAAAGTGTGTACGAATAAGTAATATAGGCTAGGAATAAGTAAAATTTTTGTTTGTAGTTTTCGAAAATTTCCGAATTACATTCTTGCCTCTTGATAGGTGAAAGGTATGATTCATTTTTCTTGCAAAACATTTTTAAATATCTAATATGGGTGCGATGGCCCAGTTGGCAAGAGTAGCGGGACAGTGATCTGAACGTTTCTGGTTTGCTCGTCGCTGACAAAATCCACCGCCGTGTACGCTAATGGCGGCTAATGCACATAAAATCTGTAATAGCTGCAATGTCCTCCAAGTTCTCAAAATTTACCCCTGGAGGTGAGGAGTCCAGTGTACCGGTCTCGTCACTTGACTCGATTCAAAATTTCGCGACTGGTCCGTTAGCCAAGTCGAACTCCGACCCTTGTGGTGCTAACTGTGGTGTAAAACCGGAGCCGCATCACTCAGCCAAATAGCCTATAATGGCCTTGATCTGATGTTGCTGTCGGTCAAGGGGCATAAGCAACAACAACAACAACAAATATCTAATAGAATAAGCAATCGGTAATCAACATTTTCCGTTTATTTTCCCTTTTCTTCCTTCACTTCTTAAATCAGTTTAACACATTTTTCCTTGTAAGATATCAAAACAGTGAAACTTGTTGCTTTGGCCATTTTTCTAGGGCAATCCACGAAATGGCGAAGAAGCAGCAAATTCTCGTTTATTTTGGGCCTTGACCAAAGGACATGGCCAAAGCTAGAAATGACCAGACTTTGGACATTGGCCGTAACATATGTTTATATATATATATATATATATATATATATATATATATATATATATATATATATATATATATATATATATACAACCTTTGTCCAGAAAGTTTGGTGAATGACGTCATAGTGCTCACGGTCGTAAGAGTTTGCAAGGGGCGCATACCGTGCGGGACAGATGAAGACTGGTCTGAACCAGTTCCTGAGCGGCGGCGCTGCGAGTCAGCTTAGGGGGCATCCACGTGAGGCTTTTAGGGGGGGAGGGAGTCGAGCCGAATCTCACCCAGTCTCATGTGGGGGAGAGGGGGGGGGGGGTCTCGGCAAATATCACGTAATTTTTTTTTCCACAAGAAACAGTGTAAAATTGCGAGAAAACTGGGTTATATTAAGTTAAACATGTTTCTACACTAAAATATGGCTAAATCCTGCACAATAGTTCCAGTAGTCACTCTTGAGACCACACATGACCCCGTGACTGAATTAAAATGAATATTCTTTTACAAATTTTAGTAGTTCCCATTTAAGTATTTTATTGTTCGATTTTCTCACTGTGATTCTAGACTAGTTCTTAGTAGTCTTAAATACTAGTCTTAACTAGTCTTCAATAAAAATAATTAAGCAAATTATGTTATTTAAATAAATCCAACGCAATAAAGCACAGATTAACGAATTTACACAAAAAATAAGCATTTTGAAAAATCTCACGTGAGATTTGGGGGGGGAAAGGGGTCGAGCCAAATCTCACGACATCTCACCAAGGGGGGGGAGGGGGTCTAAAAATTGCCAAAATCGCCTCACGTAATTAATGGACGCCCCCTTATCGTGTGTAAACAGTTCATTGTAGAGTGGAGGTGTTGTGCGCTCGGTCGAAATTCAAAATGGACCAGCGAACGAATATGCTGTTCTATTTCAAACTTGGAAAATCGGTGAAAGAGACTCGTGAAATGCTGCTAAAAGTTTACGAAGAACGTGCTGTCACCTAGAAGTGCGTGTATGAGTGGTTTAAACGCTTCCGAGAAGGGCGGGACACCATTGAAGACTCCCCCGAAGTGGTCGGCCTGCAACTGCACGCACCCCAGACAACGTACAGAAAGTGAAGGAATTATTGGCCAAGGATCGTCGTGAGACAGTGCGAATGATAGCGGAAGAGGTGGGAATTTATCGTGAGATGGCCACACCTCATACTGACCCAGGATTTGGGTAAACTCAAGCTTTGCTCCCGACTTGTGCCCCCCACTTTAACGCTGGAACAAATGCAAATTCGGCTTGACGCCTGTGGAGACTTCATCGACATGGCGGATCGTAACCCAAATTTCCTGAAAACCATTGTCACGGGTGACGAGACCTGGTGACTGAAGTACGACCCCGACGGCAAGCGTCAGAGGTGAAGTGGTGAGGTCCAGGGTCGCCGAAAAGCAAGAGGCTGCGAAGTGAGAAATCCCGCATCAAGACAATATTCATGGTCTTCTTCGAATCTGAGGGTCTCATCCATAAAGAATTCCTCCATGAGGGCACCACGTTAAATTCCGCGAAGTACATGGATATACTGAAACGGCTGCTGCAACGGATCAATCGGGTACGCCCCCAGTACGCCAAGCAAGGCGACTGGACGCGACAAGGCCCGGCACCATAGTCTTTCTGGTGCAGCAGTTCCTGGCCAACAGGCGAATTGTATCCCTGAATCACCCACCCTTCTCCCCAGACTTGTCTCCCCCGGACTTTTTCTTGCTCCCCAAATTGAAATCAGCCCTGAAGGGCCACAGGTTTTCGAACATTTCGGACATCGGACGTAATGCTAAGACCCAACTGAAGGTCATCCCTAAAGACGACTACGCCAGGAGTTTCCAAGACTTGTACAGCCGTTCCCATATGTGCATTACCGCCTATGGAGATTATTTCGAAGGACAGTAAGAGCTGATTCATGTAAGACAACAATCCATTGTCATTATAGACACATTCACAGAACTTTCTGGTCAAAGGTAGTATATATATATATATATATATATATATATATATATATATATATATATATATATATATATATATATATATATATATTTATATGCATATATGTATATATATATTTATATGCATATATGTATATATATATATATATATATATACATATATGTATATATATATATATACATATATGTATATATATATATATATTATATATATATATATATATGCATATATATATATATGTATATATATACATATATACATATACATATATGTATATATATATATATATATATATACATATATGTATATATATATATATATACATATATATATATATACATATATGTATATATATACATATATGTATATATATATATATACATATATGTATATATATATATATATATATATATATATATATATATATATATATATATATATATATATATATATATATATATATATATATATATATATAATATTTATGTATAGAACTATTATTTATTTTTAACCTGGAAAATAAAAATATAACTTAACATATTAACATATTTAACATCCTTAACATATTAAGTACATATTTTGAACATCTAGTAAATATGCAAAGAGCTTTTCAGGTTTGCCAAGCATTGCCCTTATTATTCTATTAAATATGAAGTACAGGTAAAATTTTAATCTGTCTATTAAGTTTTAGTAGATTTCCAACTAAATTTACCTCTCAGTGATACACGGTGAGGCTCAAAATTACTTTTTAAATTTATTTTCGAATGTGTAATATATTTTTCTTATTTTTTTATTATGTAAAAACAAAAATTAGGAAGTTTAAAAAGAAAAATGATTATTTTGACCCTTGTCTAATGTGTATGTTCATGGCAACTGAATTGATTGCGGGGTACTGAAGCCTTTGATTTCTGGAATGATATTCTTTTGTTTTCTATTTTGGGGGGAGGGGGGAGCGTATGGATTATTTTATTGTTCATGATTTATCTTTTATTCTGCTTTACTTGTTTTTTTAGCGTGTTTAACTACAGAGAGGCGTTTGTAGCAACCTCTTTTGACAGTGATATATGAGATTCTCAACTAGATAGTTAACGAAAAAACATACAGTCTATTTCGAAAGAAGATGGCAGTATCATCGTATATACTGTCTTTTTCCTAATTTTTGAAATAACATATTACGAATGGCATAAATGTTACAGTTTCATACGGCAAGTTGGCTGAAAATGCGAAATGGATATCCGTGACTATTATGATTAAAATAATTAAATAAACTGTTGAAATCGGTAATCAAATAATCAAGTGGTTTGCTTTTTTTACAGCAAGAATCATATGCCGCTTCATCATTCTTTTCCTTGTATTTTGTCTGGTAGCAAGCCAGATTTTCCTGAATACGACGATTTACACTTGTGAATCTTTATTCATTTGGATTTATTGCTTCTAATTGTTGTAGTCTTTTATTAATATAATGAAAAGCTGAAGCCATTTCAGAAGACAATGAGGTTTATTTGATTTATCGTGTGGATATCGAAACTATTGCATCATACATTTTTATTATTGCGTCATAAATTTTTGCAGTATTGCAGAATATTGCATCATGTTTTTTAATAATTATGTAATACATATAGGTATGTACTGTACATTCGAGGAACAGTATTTTTGAGATTTTTTTAAATTTAAAGTATTCGGTTGTAAGTGCGAACGGTCGTAAATCGAGGAATACCTGTATTGCAAATCGGTTGATAGTATGCGTCGATGCATCGACTCTGTCGTACAAGCAATAGATGGACCACGTTACCACTTACAGCCGTAATACAGACATTTTTCTCAAAACATATATATTATACTTTGATAATGGCGGTATACTTTGATAATGGCGGTGGAATGTCGTTTGACTCATGACGTTGTTATTTATTTTTATGAGGAACAGTATTCTTGTGTGTAGAATAAATTCCCGTTGCTCACGGGTTTCATTTATTCTAATGTATAGAGGCTGTTAATAAGAAATTATACTTTCGAACTAAATCTATCATAATATACAGTTCCTACAATTTCTCGCGCATTTCGCTCACACGGCTATGGCGAAACTAAAAAGCTTTCACTATTTTCAATTGTGAAAGTTAACAATCAGGATAATAGCTTGCGATTAGTAGAAATACAAGGCGGTGAAATTTTGGTGTATCTCTACCCCCTACTCTTATTTTAAAAGAGATCTTCTGAGGACAAAATTAAAAATAAAAGCTACCAGTACCTGTTTTTGCAATATACATTTTCTCGTGTGTATGTATGTATTTATGTATATTAGAATTTCAGTGATTAACCATCAATAAAAGTTGGAAAAGTTTTAAAAGCATCATAATGGAATCGACTCTTGTCCTTCATTGTGATTGATTACGCGCATTTAAAGTCTTTCATCTCAGGACTGTCATCTTATTGGCAAGTTTCACTCCGGAGAGCTGTCAACAGTAACCTCTTTTTGACAGTGATATATGAGATCCCGGACACACACGAAAGTGGCAAAAAAACGGTGCCATGGCGTTTCTCTTGAGAGAGATTTGCTCAAAAAACGTCCGTTTGCGAATATTTTAGAAACAGGAGCACACTTAAAGCTGATTGCAGAACAATGAATGTTTTCCTGATAAAGATTTTAGATGGATGAAAGTTGGACAAATGTCAAGCAACAATTTAAATTATATATTTGTTCAAAAATGTGTCATGAATGTAACTTCGTTTGATAGTTTCATTGTGAGGAGATTAAATACTACTATGTTGATAATTTTTTTAGTTCTACGAAATTTAAATATATAGAGAGAGATTATAATGGCTGTTCAATTTACCTGATGCGGCAAAGTTGTTTCAAATGAAAGAAAAATTAGGTAAAACATGGACAGAATGGACTTTGGTGAAAGCATTAAAGAATAATAGTATAATTTTTAGACTTAGACTTAGTGTGCTATCTAAAATGTTACCTAACAGTGTATGACTAAAGTTTTCTATCTCTGTTCTACATTTTATCAACTCGTGGATGTTAACGTCCTTCCTGCTAGGAGTGTCGGGAATTTTGTATCAGATTTCTATTATACATCAGGAAATACTGGTACAAAGAAACAAAATATCAAAAAAATTGCCGTACCAGAAAATAAATAAACAAATGTCGTGATCTTTCATTATATGAGGCGGTGAAAGGCAAAGTGGTGTAAGTCACATTTTCAACTTTTTTCATTTGAAGGCAAGAATGTGATCTCCATGTTCAATTTATAGTGGAATTGCACATAGTTATTATTTACAATATTATAATTATTATTTTGAATTATAATTTGTTCAATTTTTAAGTGGAATTTTTTTGTAGTTTTTTTCAGTAAAACGCTTTTGACTTACACCACTTGACCTACTGACTTACATCACTTTGCCTTTTACCGCCTCAATATCAAACAAGTAATTATCACGCTGCTATAGGTATCCTTTTCAGATGGGACATCAATTCTTAAGTTTTAAAAGTCTTAGATACTCTGAGGAACAAGAAAATCCACAAATTTGTTTACATTGCCGTGTGATTTTGTGTAATTACAGTGACCGATATTAGCAAAAGGTCTAAAATCTCTGATAGCAGCATAACTAAACCGATCCTTGTCCGATGCAAACATGCATAATGATTGATTGATTACGAGCAGCTAAACCTTTCATCTCGGGCTGTCCTCTTTCCACCAAGTTTCAATCCGATGAGGCATCAGTAGTAACCTCTTTTTGACAGTGATGTATGAGATCCCCGACACTCAAAGAAAGAAAAAAAACGGAGCAAGTTTCCTTCTTTTCGCTAAAGAAAGACGTTGTCTAAATATTCTCTGTTTGAGCGTATTGTACAGTTACGGTGAGACTGCGTTCCTTTTTTTTTATTCAAAGAAAAACGGTTCATTTGTTTTGTACTTAAAATTTTGTTTTAATAGAGGGGAAATAGTATATCTTTATGCAGCTGTTGATAGACAAAAAGTCATCTTTTTAGCCATAGAGACATTTACCAGTATTAGAATTTGACTTGTTAATAATTTCTACAGATATATATTGAGGATGAAAAATAGCTTAATTAATATATTATATATGTATGTATATATATATATATATATATATATATAGAGAGAGAGAGAGAGAGAGAGAGAAAGGGGGAGATAGACAGATAGATAGACAGTAGATATTAGACAGTCAGACAGATAGATAGATGGATAGACAGATAGATAGATAGATAGATAGATACAGAGAGAGACATATATGTAAGCATGTATGTGTATTATGTATATAAGAGGAGCATTGACACAGAATAGGCTTTAGCAAGTCGTAAGTACAGTACATGCATGAACGTACAGAGTTCACGGACTTCTAGAGCGGGGTCAGTTTGATGTCATTCTCGTGACTTCTCGGTGCGTGCTATTGCGACCAAAATACAATATCCGAGGTCAGATGTTCAAGGTGCTGTTACGAAATGGAAACGTTAGTATGTCACAACAATCAATAAATAGTTTGGAAGATCAAAAAATGACGAAAAGGGATAGAGGAGCTCTGAAACATGTAAAATTTGATTACAAGAAACATGCCTAGAACCGTCTATCTTACTGCAAAGCTCCCTGAATTTCATCACTGGACCAATGAAAACAATATCTATGAAGCATCGATTACGCTTCGTACTGTTTCAGTCCGATGGTCTGTACTAGGTTTGACGAAGGCTTGTTGAACGTTACTTGCTACAGTGAATCGTCCCATCTGTGACGTTCAGTAGCAGGAACGCTATGGTGCATGGCTGAGTATCGTGGAGACTTGGACCATTGGTTCCAGTCACATGAATTCTGCGATGTACTTGAACGCTGTCGACAATTTTATGCTACCTAACTGTTCTAGTACAACGTCGAGGGGCCCTACGCATTTTAACACTATAACGCCTTATGTTGTACAGCAAGGTCAGTAATAGTGGTTTTGTGACAGTGGCGTGTAACTCATGCCATGAGCTTCTCAGATCTGGGATCTGAATTCCTTAGATGTCCTTTGGGATGAACTCAAACGACAGATTCGATTGACAACAAGTCCAATTTCTCTTTTGAAACTCACTTCTAATTTTACACGGTAGCGCACGGCATTGAAAATCGATTTAAGGTAGGCTCAATATAGTGCAGAGTATCGTTACAGCAACACAATCTCTTTCATGTCCCACTCTAGTGTGCTGACCCTTTTTTCAACAAAGTGTGTATATATATATAAAGGGAGAGAGAGAAGGTTAACACTGAAATCTAAAACGTTAGTGCAACCCGAAATAAAATAATGTAAGTCATAAAAAGTTTAATAATGATAAATGTTTATCATTCACATCGCCATTAAGCTAAGGCTGGGCTTGGAGATAACACACAAGGAAGAAAATGTGAAAAGGTACCATTTACTTTCTTCTTTCAAAAGTGAAAATATGTTTTAAAAAAACTGCATTTGCGTACACGTGTGTATAAATTAAGATTATGTTAAACTTCTAGTCTGATATCTATTTTTCGTCGGGCAGCGAGGATAGATGACAGGTGACCTTCCGAAGATAGATGACAGGTTAACATTGTTGATAGTCGTCCCTCTAAAATTGTTTGATCTAAGTCTTCTAATTGCTGGTGTGATTTCTCTATGCTTTGAGATTCTCCATTAGCATTTGTCTTGTTAAGAATATGGGAATCATGTTTTGCGCTTCTTCTTTCTCAGACAAATTCATCTACATATTCATTTTCTTCGTGTACCGGAATCCAATGGAGGGAGCGTAATTTGTTACTCTTGTAGTTTTATGAAGGAGATCAATGACACACTGAGCAGCGCTCGTGTTACCATTTTTCAACAGACTCAAGAACACTAAGATACTCTGAGAAAACTGTTGATTGGAAATATATCAGATATAAAGTTAAATATTTTTTAGATAATATGGTTTCAAAATAACATCTACATTTTACGGATAGGTTGGTCAAACCGTAAGTAGTATTTATCGTTGATTTAAACGAAATGATTTTTTATATAAATGATATGTGTGAAAAATATATATAGACAGGGAAAATGTACACACATATACACATGCTTCTTGTATTTCCTAAACGGAATGTGGAGGCTACATATTGAAAGAGATTTAAACTTCATACGTACATCTTAATCATTATTTATTAACATGAGTAGGAACATATGGCTGGAAGTAAAGGACTTAGCTGGTAACTTTTGCTCTATACCTAAGATTTTGGCAATGATAACAGGCAATCTGATTTTATCTTTGGAGCTTTCGTCTATTAATCTACAATCCTTCAAGAGAGATGTCAATAGCAATCTTTGTTTAACAGTCTTATATGAAGGCCTTATTTGAATAGTGGTCCAACTCCATTCTTGTTCATTTTTAGATACAGAGGCTTAAAGTCTAATGAGTGCTGAGAATGACTGTTGAAGTCTGATTTGTAATGTCCTCTGTTGACAGCAGAAATAAGCTGGAGGTCTACCAGTTTAAAAATAGGATAGAAATGACTTGTATGAACAGGAAAGTAAGGCTAACTCCATTTTTTTTTAAAGTGAAGTTGGACAACTATCCAAATAAAGCCTTCATATGACATCCAAACGCAATCTCACAAGAGAGTTTGGAAAAAAAATGCGATTTCATAGTTATTAAGATACAGACAAATGCTCAGAACTATTTGAAAATCATTGCAATATTCCTCATTGAAGGAGCATTACAAATATTAAAGATTTGTACTGGAAGAGAAAAACAACAGAAACTTGTCGGCAACTAAATTGTCATATATTTGTGCATTGTTTTTAGATAGTATATAATGGATATTTGATAGTATATAAGGGATAGTATCAGATGCAACAATAGTATTTAACTGATATTTGATGAGTTCAGATTCTATGTGTTAGGATAAGGTAAGCAACAGAATTCAAGTAAAACTTAATGTTATCCCGCCATTATTTTTCCTTTCTTTATAACTTCAAAATAGCTAAAGGATTTTTCATCTGGTTTTTATATATTAAGTAAAATTTCAGTTTCATAAGGCAACTATGGATCAACCTATAGTACTTTGTAAAAAAATGTCAGTTAAGGGGATGGTGGACATTACAAAGCGATTTTTGAAATTTTTACCTCAGAGATATGAAATTTTGCATATATATTCCATAAAGCATAACTATATCAAACACCCTATAAAATTTTGTAAATATTCAATATTTTTTTTAATTGAAATTTTATTATGTTTTTTAAAATGCTCCATGCGATCCAATTTTTAACTTTCCCCCTTAATTTTGCATTTATATTGCTTATGAATACATTTTGAACAGAGTTATGTATTATTTGTGCTAATAGTTAATTTTGAATAGTTAATTTTTAAAAATATTTTTATGCTTGTACTCTGAATTTTTCGGAAATTTTTATACTTTTCTACACTTAAATTAAACTTTCATAAGCTGAATAATGTAGAAGCCTGAAATAGATACATAACTTTATTTTTATGTATTAGAGGAGTCTTTATCTATATATATAAAACAGTTCCGTAACTGACTGACTGACTGACATACAACGCACAGACCAAACCGCTGGACCTAAAGGGCTGAAATTTTATATGGCGGTTCTTCTTATAGTGTAGGGGTGCACTAAAAAAGGTTTATGAAAAATTCTTAGATTTTTTAAAATTAAATTTTTAAGTTGTTTTAGTAACTTTTTTAAAGTTTGCATTTAAAATAATAATTTGAGGGTTATAAAATTTAAATCACAAGAAAGATCATAAAAATTTCTTTAAAATGAGATCTTTTTCGAATCTTTACCTCCATTTTTTTATTTTTCGTGAATTTTTAAAGATTAATTTTTACAATTTAATTTATTAATTGCTGATCACGTGATTTCTTTTCAGGTACTTTAAATAAATTTATCGTCACGTGCATAACAACTAAATACACAAAAAAATGTTTTTTTTCTTGCTAATGTGGCAGACAATTGGAAATTATCCAAAAAAAATATTAAAATACAATAAAAGATATTATGTTCCTCAGATATTATGGTCCTCCTTTTTCTGGTACTTTAAATAATTTTATCGTCACGTCCATAACAATGAAATAGACAAAAAAAAATTTTCCCTTGCTAATGCGGCAGACGATTGGACATTATCCCAAAGAATATTAAAATACAGTAAAAGATATGTTCCTCAAACTGTACTAAATTAACTGTACTATATTCTTTAGTATGTCCTAGTAGATTTAATTTGAATATTTTCTTCTACATTATTTTGTCTATAAAAATATCGCTTACGATTTTTTTATAAATATATTTTTTAGTTTTTTTTCATCAATTGTATACATTGATCGTCGTATTTATTATACATATATATATATATATATATATTTATTTATTTATTTTGGCATTAATTGCATACAATGACAGTTGTATTTAATTTGAATGTACTCCGTAGGAAAGTGCGGGTTTTCAGCTAGTAAATTCTATAAATTTTTGTCAAAAACTATGACGCAAGGAGCATTTCAAAGACTTGCAAATCTGCACATTTTTAGAAAAAGCCATTTTAAAAGATATTTTTTTCACCTACCTTTAATATTTACTATTCTAAAACCACCAAGTTTTCATTTTAATTTTTGTTACATATTTGAAATGCATTTTATTCTAATATTTACATATTTTTAAAATATTAATACACTCAAACAATTCCAATTTTTGTTCGATTTTTGGTAATTTGAAAGTCCACCATATCCCTTTAAACTTTTATCCTATTTCCTAAAAACTGCAGTTTATATCACTGATCCATATCTGTGGTTGTAATAACCCAATAATATTTTGTGTGACATCATGTGACAGGTGTAGAGACCTCAGACCAACAGCAAAGCTCACGTTTGAAAATATTAAACACGTTTGATGGAAATTAAAATACCTCAGATGATAAAAAAAAAACTTTACAAATCCATTTGTAGTTTTTTCCCCTTAAATTCCGACAAAAACATTAATAGGATTACGTATGGGCAAAAATTAGGCAAGTGAAAAAACAGAAAAGCTGATACGACCCTAGCCGAATGAATATGTTCATGGTGATTGATTACAGTCGTGTAAGCTCTTTCATCTTTAGGGCTGTCGTCTTTTTAGCAAGTTTCAATCGGGAGAAGCGTCAGTAGCAACCTCTCTGCTTGACAGTGATATATGAGATCCTGGGAGCACGGACTCCAAAAAAAGTTGCAATTTCACCGGTAGAAACAGTAACTCAAAAAAAAAATCTGCATAACATGTTTTCTATATTTTGAGGGTGAATGAGTGATAATTTGGAAGTATAAATTAAACATAGCTTACTATGACATACAAATACTCTACGGTGATGGATGAATATTAATGACCCTACTAACTATTGGTATAAAGGCTTTATTATTGGTAACTGGTATTTGTTTATTAACAAATGCTGTAGATGGGGCAAAAATTTTTAATGTATTTTTTTTTATGACCTCATGAACATAGCTTATAACGAACTTCCTACTTTCTCAAATTTCATAATGCTTGACGGTTGTTACCCATCGTGCAAAACTTTAAAACAATTATTCAACGTTCTAGAGCCAAAAACTTTTTTTTTAATCAAGAAAAATGCGTCTACCTTTCACACTATGTTGTTGTTATCGTTTCTAATGCCCCCCCCCCTGGCCGGAAGTATTCCAGACCAAGTCCAAATAGGCTAGCTAGCATAGGGGTGTGGCTCGAGTTTATAATGGCACTACAAGAATCTGAGTCCGATTTAGCCAGGTGCAACCTCAATTTTGACCTAACACCCCTAGCGGCGGCATCTGGGGGGATCGTTCCGTCTCCTACCCTCTCTGACCACATAGAGGAGCTTTCCGATCTACGGAATTAACGTGCCCATATCCGGTCTAGACACGAAGGTATTTAAAGGCACTTGTCGAGATTCGATCCGAGCATCCTCAGCATTGAAAGCCGACGCGCTACCACTAGGCTACCTAGAGCCCCTTTTTTACACTATGGTTTCATGAAACGAACTTCCAGATTGAACATCATATTCTCTTCGGTCTAAAAATCCAAGGCAGGTCACCAACTGACAAGAGTCATTTGACAAGGCAAATTTTCATAAAGCTTCTGCGATATATGAAGTTTTATCTCAGTATATTTGGAGATATCCATGGCATTAAAATACATTCTCAAACGCCTTCAGTTATTAATCTCTGTTTGCTCTAAAATTTTTGCTGTTAGTTGTAAATAGATAAATGTTAACCTTTACCATACGCGGTGGGATAGCATGTATCCCAAGAATACGGGCCTAGGAATGAATATATATTTATATATATATATATATATATTTATATATAACCCCTTAATTGCCTTACTTACTAAGGGGGTATGAAACTTCTCATTCTAAAAAGGGAATCGGAAAAATGGGTCCCGTAAGCTAAAGGTTAACTAAACAGTTATTTTAAAAATCGATTTTGCCTCATCGCTAAGAAAAAAAAAATGCATCACTTTTTCCTGAAAGACATTAATTATATGACAATGTCAACATATATACTTAATATGAAAATATACATTATGGAAATGAGTAATAATAGTTAAATAAATCCAATATATTTTTACGAGTATAATCTCCTAAACTCCGCAAGACAACAAAAAACCTAAGCCCAATATATCAAATACTTATTTATCCTAGAGTTAATTACATGCAAGAAAATCTCACACTTATCCCCCAAATATCTGTTGGAAGTACAATATCACATCAGAAGTGTTAAACACATACACGGCATTATTTAAGCAGTTCCCCGTGTAATCTAATTTATCTGCAAGTGGATTAGACTTTTAAATATTCGACGCATGAATTATTCATGACATTTAAAAATTTCAACAAAAATTATTTTAAAAAAACATGCGTGTGAATTTTTCGGCAAGAGCTTCCAAACTTAAAATATTTTGTAACATAGATTTTAACAAATGCTGTTAAACGTGCTTTATTCTAAAACAGGGATCAAAATAATTTCATAGATGCAACAGACGATATACAGGGTGGTCATAAAAAAAACTTTGCCGATATATGGACCTCTAGCGGTCGTTCCGTTCAACCGATCGAGATGAGATTTCAGATATAGTTATTCAGACGTATGAGCTCGGGATTCTGTGAACGGCAACAAAGTGGCACTCATGGTTACGGTTAGAGGTATAGAAACTCGAAATTTTTGAATGGCAAAGCTCACCTTTTTTTCCGTCGCAAAATCCTCAGCGCATACGAAAACCCTTAAAGAGCGTTGGAACGGTACGTGTATCACAAAAAACGGACGCGTTATGCACGCACAAAAAACAGCTCTGCGAACAGCCTACAAAAACACGATGAAGGCACCCATGTGGAAAATGTGTAATCTAAATAAAAGTTTTCTTTTGTCCGATCTGTGCTGTTGTCATCAGTGATTGGTGTCTTGCCTCTGTCATATGCAATTTCCTCCGTGCAACCCGATCGTGTTAAAAAAATTCTGAGTATAACTGCTCCTGCTTTTATTTAAAAGTCTCATTTAGAATAAAAACTAATTAATAAACATAATTAATTCGAGTAAATAGTCATTTGTTAATATGCATATGCTTGGCCTATTTAAATCCTCTTTAAAGGAATAATTTTGTTGTTGTGACTGAAGTGCCTTGACTGACAGTATGTTGTCAGTCAAGGAGCAGTATATTGTCAACAGTATATTGTCAGTTCAAGTCCATAACGGCTATTGGGCAAAGTGGTGCGGCTCTAGTTTTTATTATCACCATAAGGGTCGGAGTCCGGCTTGGGCAAAGGACCAGTCCCGTAATTTTGAACCGAGTCAAGTGACGAGATCGGAACACTTGACTCCACACCTCCAGAGGTAAATTTTGAGAACTTGGAGGATATTGCAGCCACGACAGATTTTACGTGCACCAGCCGTCTTTAGTGCACACGGCGGTGGATTTGTCAGCGGCCGGCATCGAACCAGAGACTTTCAGATATCTGGCTCGCTGCCTTTGCCAACCGGGCCACTGCGCCCTCAGGAATAATTTTAAAGCTCTTCATAATATGTTTTTATGTGGCAAGCTTGTTTATTGTTTCACTCTTTTTTCTTTCTTCACTGCAAGATAATGGTGGATAAAATTTGACTACACCATATGCGTTAATTAACTAGAAATGCCATCAACAGCTCTCTCAGCAACAGAGTTGGGTTTCGCCCTAATTGGGGGTTCTCCAGCATGCCATTGCTGACAATAAAAGCTCACGTGGGGGAAAAAAATAAAACAGGAATTTCCTTAAATATTGTTGTTGTTGTTGTCGACTTATTCCCCTTGGTCCAGCCGCAGGCTAGACCAAGTCCATGAGCTCAAAAGTCTTCAGGAAATCATAAACCAAAAGAGGACTGGAATAAAGGTCAATTTTGTCCAGACCAGCACAGTGCAAAATGTGATCGGGAGAAGCCTAAGCAGACCTTAAATATTTTTAACTTTTAGTAATTTTTTTTTTAGTTATAGTTGAAAGAATTTACAGATTTTTTTTTTGAAGAAACATGTTGTTTTAGATCATGAAACCTCATTTTTCATCAAACAGCGGTCTTTCTCCTCTTCTTGAATATTCTGCATGTAAAGCATTCTAAATTGTCTTGCTGTTGCTAGTAAAACAATGCTAAATGTATGCTTCTAGTACATGTTTTACTTGTACTTGCTTTCAAAATATCAATATTTCTTTTCCTTTTTCATTACATTTTTTTTTTGAAGAAACATGTTGTTTTAGATCATGAAACCTCATTTTTCATCAAACAGCGGTCTTTCTCCTCTTCTTGAATATTCTGCATGTAAAGCATTCTAAATTGTCTTGCTGTTGCTAGTAAAACAATGCTAAATGTATGCTTCTAGTACATGTTTTACTTGTACTTGCTTTCAAAATATCAATATTTCTTTTCCTTTTTCATTACATTCCTATAAAGCAAATAATGAAAAATTATTAAAATGCTTTAAAATAAAATTTCGTTCCTAAATGTCCTGGAAATGAATATACACATGTAAACAAAATTTTAAACTAAAAACATAACATTTATTTCTTTTTAAAGATTTTTTAAAAATTTTCTTAATTCAAATTTTAAATAGAGAAAGCGTTTATTCTTAAACAGAAACAAAATGGGGTAAATATTGCATGTTCCGTATTCCGGATCAGTGGTAAATACCATCTCCTGTCATCGTGGCTCGTCTCAGAAAAGATTAAGTGAAAATATGCCAGCCATGAATAATTCATTACATTTTGAAGCTCTAAGCAAGCTCAAAAAAATTAGCCACAGATTTTTATTTTTTTCTCTCTTTTTAAAACCATTCCCCCAGCGTAATCTCGTCTTTCTTGAAAAATTGTGACTGTTGTCATTTTTTAATTCAAAAATGTTAAAAAAAACTTTTGAAAAGGAATTTCGTTAATAAATTGTATCGCGATGTGTAAAGTTTGCCAAATGCAATTGAAATGAAATATGTGCCACTTTACAAGTCTCTATGGATTTATTCCTTGCATTGCAAAGCATTTGATCTATTTTAAAAGGGCAACAATAAGCTACTAGCATTTTTTGCAGACAACCAAACACAGTAAAGCTGGAATGAAATTGAAGTCTATGCAGTTATAGGGAAAAGTTAACGAATAAACTTCTAATAGTCCAATGTTCGTGAATACAATGTTGCCGTGTTTTAGAAAAATTAATTACTTAAGAAGAAGAAACTTAAAATAATCATGAAAAAAATTTGACTTAAGAATCGTAAGAAAAAAGCATAAAGATAGGTTTACATTCTGTAATATAAAAATTAATATTTAATGATATTTTCAACATATGCGAGATTTGAAACTTAAAATAACCATGAGTAAATTTTTTACTTAAGAATAAGAAATAAATACATAACGACAGGTTTACATTCTGTAATATAAAAATTAACGTGTAATTATATTTTCAACATATGCGAGATTTTTAACTTAAAATAATGAGAAAATTTTTTACTTAAGAATCGTAAAAAATACATAAAGACAGGTTTACATTCTGCAATATAAAAATTAACATGTAATGATATTTTTAAGATATGCGAGATTTTAAACTTAAAATAATGAGAAAATTTTTGACTTAAGAATCATAAAAAATACATAAAGACCGGTTTACATTCTGTAATATAAAAATTTACATGTAGTGATATTTTCAAAAAATCGAAGAAAAATAAAAAACTAGGCTTTCTAACTCTATCTATCCACTAGTGTTTTTTAAAAATTTTTGAAAGGAGATGTTGTTGAAACGAACTCTGCACCATAAAACTAAAAGACTTATTTGAAAAACAAACATTGTTCTGCACAACAAGTCGCCAGTATTCTCTAGAATAGCTTGACAATTTACATAGGAGTAGTTCTCAGATATCAACACTGGCTTGACTGAAAAACAGCTACACAAAACAAACCGAGCCATCACGTGAACAAATTATTTATTAAAACAAGGCGCTCCTTTTTTCGGTCTGATGACGACGTCCGATTGGATAGGAAGCCAGTCTTCATAACCTGAGTCTCTAGGTTCAAATAACACGATGGGCATAAATTTTTGAAGCCATTCGGAGATGACCTTAGGAGGTCGGTCACAGTGAGTTATTGTTACAAAAGATATGGGCAAAAGATTACCATAGGACTCTAGACCAAACAAACAAACGAACAACCATTTTCAGACTGTAAATCTTTCGTATTCCCTGGCTTGTACATCGTTAGCCTCATTAAAAAAAATCAGAAGTCAGGACAAATTATGAAAAATTGTAGGTCTTGCGAACAAAGGAGTAACTAAAAATTAGCGTGGGCTTCTATCATCATGACTTCCGTGATAAAAATTTATAACCGCTGTCTTACAGGTGCGGGAATTGACCCTGAGTCCGTGGACTTCAAAGCCAGTAACCCAATTTCTATGCGTTGGAGAAATCATTCCGATGATTTGATGAAATTGCGTATTGTGATTACGACCTCTCAAAAATTCTTTAAACATGCTTGAGTGTTTCTTTAGTCGTGTGATAGAACATCTAAAATGCTGAAAATGTTAAACATCTTAAGGAACACCAAAAAATGAAAGCAATCAGAATTACTCGTTAGAAATTTCACTTCTTTTTTTCAATAATTAGTTTGGGTTGGTTGAGTTTTTGGAACACATTGTTTCTCTTTTGACACTTGAGGTCCACACGTTTTATATTTGATTAAATAAAGTAACCAGGATTTCATTTCCCGCTCATATTTCAACTCTATACAATAATCTCCTTCAGTATGCAAATAAATCCGTAATTCTAAACTTTTGTCCGAGTTTTAAATTTTCTTAGATGCTTCTTAGTGAATAAGTGTAACTTCCTCTTCATATCAGTGATTCCACATCAAATTCTCATCAGTTACTATGCATTTATCGTCTACCAAGAATGGGAGTCAAACTGGAAGACTCCAAACCACGAGGTTGGCAACTGAACCATCTGGCGGTGAAAGGAAGTTCTACTTACGATGCGTTTTCAAATGTAAATATTCTTTCCTATGTTTTGGACGCTAATTATTCTTGATATTTTTAAATAATTTATTCTTTCCTTATTATAAAATGGTGCTGAATTTTCTTTCCGCCATGAATGACCGTAAATCTCTCTATAATGGCCCGGATACCACAAAAGAGCCACCTACCCGAGGCTTTAGACATTAGAAATGCTCCTCGCAGATTCCTAGCAGAAACCTTTCCAAAACGTGTCCAAATAATAAGGTTAAAAAAATAGACTTGATAACAATATCTAACAGCCATGTGTGTGTGCATTTGAGAAACAGCAGAAATAGCTCCTCTGCCTACAACTTTTCTCCTAACCTTTTTAACTAGTTATGGTGTCCACACGGGGCAAGCACAGCGCCGCCTTATCAAATGCCATCATCCTTTGTACTTCATGCTGGGCGGATAGTATCCGAATTATGCATCCTTCAGTAATATATATCAACTAACATCACGTGACAAGAACTGACTTCTCATAACCACAATACAACGCAATACTTCGGAGAACATTCAAATTAAATAAAACGGTTAATGTATGCAATTAGTACCAAATATATATATATATATATATCTATATATATAAAAGAGCTTGTCTGTTTGTTTGTCCGCTATAGAATCATAGACTGTTTCACCCACCGGGACCAAATTCGGCACAGTTAATGTTTAGGACCCGAGAAACTTAAATCAGCAAAAACGAAGTTTGGGGCTCAATTAGTTTTTTTTTAAATTAATTTTTCAATGATTTTTTGTGCCCGTAAGAGGTGCGAGACCCCCTGTGGATACAGACGTTCAGTGAAATCCGAACCTATCCCTCTTCCCCCGCGCGGGAGAAGAGGGGTGCGCGGGTGTGAGAGCTTCATGGTAATAAACTTTCATGGCCTTGCCTAACTGACTGACTAACTGACAAATAACGCACAGTCCAAACCGTTGGACATAAAGAGCTGAAATTTTGCATGGCGATTCTTCTATAGTGGAGTTTATACTGGAGGGGTGAACTGAGAAAGATTTTTGAAAAATTCTTCTTCAATTTTTTAAAATTAAATTTTTAAGCTTTTTTTCTAATTTTTTTAAGTTTGCATTTAGAATGATAATCCGAGGGTTATAAAATTTATATCACGAGAAAGATCATAAAAATTCCTTTAAAACGAAATCTTTTTCGAATCGTTGCCTCCCTTTTCTGATTTTTGGTGAATTTTTAAAGATTAATTTTTAGAATTTAATTTATGAAATGCTGATCCGGTGGTTTCTTTTCTTTTTGTGATACTTTAAATTAATTTTGCGTTATGTGCATAACTTCGAAATAAATTGACAAAAGAAATATTAAAATACGGTAAAAGATAAAATTTAACCACTAGACTAACTGAGATGGGAGTTTTTTAAGGATGCAGTTCAAATTAGTATGTTTTAACACAACTTTCCCAGCTCTGCTTTTTGTCCTTTGTTACTTGCAGTTTTTCTCTTCGCTTGAACCGATTTACAATTTGCTTTTTCTACGGTTTTTGGCCTTAGAAAAATTAAAAACCGATACGGTTTTTGGCCTGTCGACAATAAAAAACCGAATCACCAAAGTAAGGAAAATAGGCTTCATGTGAAATCGCGCCTTACTTTGAATAAATAAAAGGGACATCTTTCACTTTACCTCTTGGGTGATGTGGAACAAACTGAGCTTTTAAGGGAAAAATAAATAATAAAGGCAATTGTAAATTATAAAACTTATTTCTAATTAAACAGTGGATCAAACAAATCTAATTAAATCTAATTAAACAGTAAACTTATTCAATCCAAACGTGCGAATCATGCAACACTGTGTTATTAATTCTCCATAAAATCAGACGTATAATCAGACGAAGGTCCGCAGGCTCAAAGTTTCTTTCTTTCTTATTGTTTGTATATCATTTCAGTAGAAACGCGCTAAGCGCATTCTGTCTGGCCATATGAACATGAAGAGGGAGGGTTGCAGCCCAGTATTTTTTTGATGGAATGCATCAAAATTTTTATATCTATATATCTACCCGGGCATCTCCGGACAATAATGCTAGTATATATATATATATATATATATATATATATATATATATATATATATGACGAGCTCGCTACTTACACCCTTCCCAGTACGTCGTCTTACATCCAAACTTACTCCTTCTTAATCTATCTTTACTTAATTATTCAAGTTATGGCAGTCAATGAATTAAAAGGCCGGTGGCAAAGAACTACAATTAATATATCTTACATCGTTTATTTACAAAATCTTAAGCTACCTGATTCAATCTGATAAATTAAATCCAACAGTCATCAAGCTCCCAAGCGACGCGTGACTATCTCCATCAAGAATTTCCCGCCGTTTGATTAAACGCTATTGTTTTTCTGTCATCCAAAGCCACCGCGCATGCCCACATGATCTCTGTGACGCATACACCGGCGTTGAACCATAGGCGTGGCCACAGATGTCAATCAATCCAAAGGGAATTTCCCCGATTTCTCTCGATGTATTTCGAACCAAGATATGAGAATAGTGGCGAATTACGCCACGACAATAAATTAATTACTAAGCCCCCTTTAAATTTAGAATAATTATTTCGTTCCCGCTTAAGTCCGACAACTTTCCCCCCGTCCCCCTGAAGGCACGCACACAAATGGAGTAGCTAATTCCATCCGGCAAGTCTTCAGAAGAGAAAATACTAAGATTATATTTCAAAATCCCAAATAACTATCAACCGAAAAAGATTGCTGAGTAGGGACGTCTCCCCAGTCAACACAAATTAAATTAAACCTAACCCAAAATTTTATCTATTCACGCCTAGCCAGATTGAATCAAGGTACTGATACATTTTACACAAGTCTCCATTTGAGACATACTTGACATTGACGAGTTGTTAATCATCACAATATAAATTTCCAAATTACAAAAATCACTAAAAACACAATTATCATCAAATCTTATTAAAGAAAAACACGAAAATGTCTCAACTACAGGTAAATATAGTAACCACTCAGATCTTGTTAACAAATGTAGAAGTTCAAATCTGTACAACCAAAAATAAAAATATCAACTCTGTAAATCGGACGCTGTACATCACTCTTCATCTGTACACAGAACCCAAAAAACATATTTTTCGAAATTACATCATAATATTACACTTGTTTTATGAGATCCAAATTGATAAAATATACACAAAGTAGCTTAAAAAAGAGCGTTTAAACTTTTTTTTTTTTTTTTTTTATATATCTTTAATTTAAGACAGCACACAACGTTTAACCACATGAGTGGAGTCAAGAGGGTGTTAGGCACCCAACATATAAAGTCAATTAAGAGATGGATCTCTGAACTTTACATTATTGCTATTTCTTTATACAAAAAAAAAGACACATCATAAAATTTTACCAACCCAATCAATAAAATCAAGAACACACAATTTGAATTTTAAAAATATATGAGAAACAGTAAATTGGAATCTAAAAATGTATGTAATCAACTTTCAAAATTATCTAGATTACTCAAAGCAGTTTCTTTTCTCAATGCTTATTACGCACTTTTCCTGATCACTCAATGACTTACTTAAAACTAATCCTAATGACATGAGGAGGCATGTGAAACAGGCTCATGCCTGGTCAAAACATTAATCATTTTATTATTTATTGACAAAACATGTTAAAACTCATATTTTCAATATGCTATTCAAATCTTACCAATTTCAAGGCCAAAATATTTCGTAACTTTCACATCTTACATTACTGCAAATTCCACACCTCATTTTTTCATTATTATTATTTCGATATAGTAATATACACTTAACAATCAGAGGCCCTCCTCATTAAGCTTGCCGGTCGACCAAAATATACACTAAAAAAATATTTAACACGATATTTATCAAATGTAACTTAAAATACTACTCCATAACACTCAAATAAACACAAATATATACAAGGGATAAAAATGACCATCGTCGCACCAGGAAATCAGAATCTGCAAAAAATTTTAAAATTGCTCCTAATTTAGTACATTACTTGCTTTCCCCCCCCCCTCCCCAAGAACAAGATAGATACACAATTTAATTTCATAATAGTATAACTTTAAAACATTACGAATTGTTGGTTAAATATCAATTAATTTTTCTTGAAACATGAAATAAGTCTGTCAAACTCAAAATCCTTATCAAATCAACAAAACTTTCACAAAAACAACAAATTTTTTCAGCAGTCATTAAATCCGCTGAGAAAAATATGAAAATTTTACATATCTTATCACAGATCTTTTTTTAAAATGTGTCAGTTAATATTCATTATATAACCCAATCAAGTGTTAACTAAAGTTTAACATACTCTTCAGTGAAACTGGGTGGGGAAGCTCTATGCGTATAAAATTGTATGGGTTTCAAAAATACAAAAATACTCAATTCAATAACATAAAACTAATCTCATCAAAAATAATATTCCTCAAAAAACCCATATCGTATTTAATATTCTGACACAGTATTATAATCAATACACACATTATCGTTTTAATCAAACAGTTCTTTCGAAAACCAAGCTTAACTCATTTCACATTTAAAAGTTTAATAAAACGGAGCTTACCGGACTTTAATTATCCCGTCAAAAAAAAAAATAAAAAAATTTTACTTTTTCTGCACGAATTTTTTTTTTCTTTTAATTTACACAAAATCTTCTTCTGTTCTCCGGATGATGTTTGTTAAAAAGCCGCCTCTGCTTTAGATGACCGAAAACCATGGCGTTATCGTTTTGTTTTAAAACGCAGATCTGACAGAATTCCTGTTGCCTGGCAAATTCACAAACCACGCACCGCTGTCTTTAAAAACATAACTCAAGCTGGTTGCAGAGTCGGGAGAAAAAAAAATTACATAACTTCCTCGTTTCGAGGTCTTTTGGCGAAAAACAGCGCAGAGAGAACGAAACTCACTGCGACACACCCACGATGACTCTCTCTGGGAGAAAAAATTTGAAGAACAACTCGTGAGCGCGATGATTCGACGACTGATGAAAATCGGAACGGCAAAGTTATCCTCGCCGCGCAACGGTGTTGGCACAATTGGACACTCCGAAGACACAATGTAGCAAACAGCAGGCAAAGCGTTGTTAATCCACACAATTGAAGTCGAAACATCATCTAGGTCGAATGGTATCCCGACTGGAACTCTGCGACGGCAATCGTTGTCACTGGTTTCTGCACGAAGCATCAGCACGAAAATTGCAGCTCCAAACCTAAATATTTTACTCTACCAACGCGTCAACGCAGTCACGAGGGAGCATGACGAGAACTTGGATAAAATTTTATTTTTTAACTTACATTTTTAAAAGCTGTGGGGTGATTATTTTCCCTCGCGCGATCCCAAAATCCTGCGCGACTGTTGACGAGCTCGCTACTTACACCCTTCCCAGTACGTCGTCTTACATCCAAACTTACTCCTTCTTAATCTATCTTTACTTAATTATTCAAGTTATGGCAGTCAATGAATTAAAAGGCCGGTGGCAAAGAACTACAATTAATATATCTTACATCGTTTATTTCCAAAATCTTAAGCTACCTGATTCAATCTGATAAATTAAATCCAACAGTCATCAAGCTCCCAAGCGACGCGTGACTATCTCCATCAAGAATTTCCCGCCGTCTGATTAAACGCTATTGTTTTTCTGTCATCCAAAGCCACCGCGCATGCCCACATGATCTCTGTGACGCATACACCGGCGTTGAACCATAGGCGTGGCCACAGATGTCAATCAATCCAAAGGGAATTTCCCCGATTTCTCTCGATGTATTTCGAACCAAGATATGAGAATAGTGGCGAATTACGCCACGACAATAAATTAATTACTAAGCCCCCTTTAAATTTAGAATAATTATTTCGTTCCCGCTTAAGTCCGACATATATATATATATATATTTTTTATTATTTATTTTTTTTTAAATACGACGATCAATGATGTAATACAGTTTGTATACAATTGATGTAAAAAAAAACAAAAAAATATATTTATAAAAAAATCGTAAGGGATATTTTTATAGACAAAATGATGTAGAAGAAAATATTCAAATTAAATGTAATAAGACATACTAAAGAATATAGTACAGTTAATATAGTACAGTTTGAGGAACATAATATCTTTTATTGTATTTTAATATTTTTTTTGGATAATGTCCAATCGTCTGCCGCATTAGCAAGAAAAAAAATTTTTTTGTCTATTTAGTTATTATGCACGTGACGATAAATTTACTTAAAGTACCAGAAAAAGAAATCACGTGATCAGCATTTAATAAATTAAATTCTAAAAATTAATCTTTGAAAATTCACCAAAAATTAGAAAATGGTGGTAAAGATTCGAAAAAGATCTCATTTTAAAGGAATTTTTGTAAGATCTCAAATTATTATTTTAAATGCAAACTTAAAAAAAGTTACTAAAACAGCTTAAAAATTTTATTTTAAAAAATCTAAGAAGAATTTTTGAAAAATCTTTCTTAGTGCACCCCTACACTATAAGAAGTATGCAAAAAAATTTTGCATACTTCTTATAGTGTAACAATAACACTATACATTTAGGTGCCCTTTAGGTCCAGTGGTTTGGTCTGTGCGTTGTATGTCAGTCAGTCAATCAGTCAGTCAGTGAGTCAGTCAGTTACGGAACTGTTTTATATACGTATATAGATTATAAATTATAATGATACAAAATAAAAACTATGTTTCTCTGTGCATAATTTTTTACTTTTATTTTCTCAAGTATCACAAGCCAATTCCCAAAATGTTCACCGATCTCCTACAAATATTTCCAGTTGGCTTCGTACCCTAGCAGGGCATTTCTCACAGTATTTAAAAACACTTTTAATCATATCATCAGTCTTGGCATCGTTTAAGAGTCTTCTATGTTTGTTATAAGGCTTGAGGTAGCCTAGTGGTATCGCGTCGGCTTTCGGTGCTGAGGGTGATCGGATCGAATTCCGACAAGCGCCATTAAATACCTTCGTCTCTAGGCCGGATATGGGCACGTTAAATCCGTAAACTGGAAAGTACCTCTATGAGGTCAGAGAAGGTGGGAGAGGATACAATGCCCCAGGTGCCCCCCTGGTGTTGCTCTGTAAAAATTAAGGTGGCACCTGGCTAAATCGTACTCCGACCCTTGTGGTGCCATTATAAAACTGGGGCCACACCCCTCTGCTCAATAGCCTATATGGACCTGGTCTGGAAAAGATACCGGCCAGAGGCCATTAGAAACAACATCAATAACAACAATATTTGTTATTACTAAATGTTTTATTCCTTTTTAAAACTTGTGGATTTCTCTCTTATGACTCTTTTCAATTCAAGTAGATCAATAAATTCTGTTAATCAACACTGGTCTATGAAGAAATAACACCACTTGCATTAAGATAAGTGCATCATTAAAATAGATTTTAGACAGCAAACTTAGTTATTATGTTCTATCAGTATTTCCAAAGAATTTTTCTGGGAAGGATGTTGAACGGAAGTAATCAAATTATATTATTATAATTTTTTTTCTGGCCATTTATGGCATTATTTGCTTTATTAACTTGAAATTAACCCTCCGAAGTTGACAATTTTATTATATCAAATTATTCACTATAAAATTCTTGTCAAATGCTCGCTTCTCTCACATCGCTCATATTCATATTCATCTATTTCATTGATAACGAACAATGGTCACATCAGGAATCGAACGCCTCATCATTGGTTTAACGAGCTAACATACATCATTCTACATTCTAAAATACGAACTAACGTGTTATGTAGTTGAACAACTTTACAGGGTGAAGCTAACAAATAATTTTTGAACTCAAAGCAAATGAATATATATATATATATATATATATATATATATATATATATATATATATATATATATATATATATATGTATATATATATATATATATATATATATATATATATATATATATATAATATATATATATATGTATATATATATATATATATATATATATATATATATATATATATATATAATTTCTATCTGTAAAACACGAAAATATTATACTGGCAGTGTCACTTCAAGATATACATACCCAAAGGTAGGGAAGAAGTTCTAATTCTCTATAAATCTTTAGAACTTCTTCCTACCATCTGCAAGTTTCCAAACCCTTCTTTAAATGAATGTGCTTCAAAAATTTAATATTACAGACTGGAAGTACAATCATGGTACTGCAAAACGATCTTTGATTCATCTAGAAGTAATTTCAAGATAATTTTTATATGAGACTGGCTTCTAGAAATTGTACACTGACTGAAAATGATTTTAGAAAAAAAAAATTCTTTCAATGGAGGTTTTTAAGTATTGTTCAAAGGGTAAAAGATGGTGATTTATGTTGTGTAAGAAACGATTTTGAACATTGTAAGATAATGAAAGAGTCGGATGTTCTTTCCGTTATGAAATAAGAAATCGGTTGTCAGATTATGGGAATGAGACGGTAGGATGAGAGGACGGAATAGAAAATGCTCATTACCAAATCAAGCTGCAATGTAAAGATCAAGCCTGCACTAAAAAGTGTTGATAGAGTGGACAAAAATTGTGTATTTTTCGCATTACATTACGTCTCTTGTACGAGAGCTCGACAGCAGTTCCGGTTTTTGCTAGCCAAAATGAATCTGGTGAAGATTTTCGCTTCTGCGAAAGATATGTGGAAAGGAATAATGGCGTTGAGTGTTTGTTTTTTCGAGAAGATGATGTCACCTTGCAGTGGCAGAATCACTCACCAGTGGGATGTTAATAGGTGGCACTTTCTCTCTCATTCTTTTACCCTAGTAATTTCAACCACGCCAGCTATCGATGATTTAGTATACACATCATTCTTACTACAGCCTCTTGTATGTAGGTTTTCCAACGTGTTCGTTATCTTCCCGATTCTTGCACAAGAAAATCTATATTATTTCAACTCCATATAGGCTGTGTTTACGCCTATCCTTCTTTTACTGTTTGTTACATTTATTTCAAGCTTTAAGCGTTATTTCTTGTCTGATATGTTACTTTAATGATTTACAAAGCTCAAAACACATTCCCATATCAATTAATTGTAGTTGCTTTTGCTCTTTACACCATAACATCTTACTGGTAAGTTTCAGATATGCTCCACTTTCAGATATTGGATGAACCCTACAAGGCAACTGTTATCAATGCATGCACACACACACACAGACACACACCAAAAAAAAATCTAAACAACTGTAACATGACACACTAATAGCCTGGGCATTTTAAAATTTCCCTAAAGTTTTACCTTTTCCCCCCTTTCCTAAACCAATCCTTCCCTGTTCTAATAAGTTATAAGGTAGGAGGACTACTTCTGTTTTTTAACATAGGATTTACGTTCCTCCATAACGGTCCTCCGGAAAGCAAAATTTCAGACGCTAAAACCGTCCGTCGTCGTGAGTTATAAGTTTCGCACCGCGCCAAACCCAGTCTGTATCGCTTGGACAAGCAATAAACAGTTAACAGAAAAGTACTAAAATGCGTCAAAATTTTGACACTCTCTCTCTCTCTATATATATATATATATATATATATATTTATATATACAAAAGAGATAAGCAACGATAAGTAATCCTACGTTAATAACCCGCGGTAGTTTCGTTAGAAGAGACTACTGAATCTTTTTTTTTTACTTTATTTCGGTTCTTGAAACATATTCTGAGAAAATCACATAGCAAAATGAAACAACTAACAGAGACATTGCACATAGTTTCTGTATTGCTGTCTTGCAATCTCGTAGTCTTTTATTTCGTCAGAAATACCAGTTTATCCCAATTTATCTCATGGAAAGAGAAACTAATATTTTATGAGAAATATAATGGTAGTGAATTAACTTTCTGTTTTCAAGAGGCGGGAAGATTTTTACTGTAAACACCGCATACTGTCACTGCAAAACGTCTTAAAGAGGATTTAGAGATAAAAGGTCATTTATGAACAATTCCTCATATGCTGAACTTTAAAAAACATACAAAAAATTTTAATAGAAAATAATAATAATAACAATTTTTATAAAAATAATTCTTAGAATCCTTTGTTAAGAAGTAAAATAATGCGATGGTTGCCATTTTAAGATATCAAAACTTTTTATAAAAAAAAAAATTGGTAATAATATTTTATCTTAATAAACATAGGATATCCGAGTGCAAGTAAAACAAAATGAACGACCTCTTTCGAGCAATAACTGATTTGATCCTTGCAGAATGGCTGTCCTAATTTTGATTGATCACAAACGGCCAATCAAGCCTTTCATCCTTTGCCAACACTCTTTTTGGCAACTTTAATTACGGCGAAGTGTCGGTAGCAACCTCTGTATGACAGTGATATATTAGCTGCGGGGCAAATACTTGATGATGGAGCGATTCAGCCTGTTGGCAAAAGATGGCGAGCCTAAGTAGAAAGTTTAATTTTGGGGGGGATCAACGCTGTGTGTTTACGACAATACAAAAGAATGGCCTTGCACAAATGTCCAGAACGCAGTTTCATCGATTTCATTATAATCGAAGAAATAATACTTGTTGAATTTGTAATAGAAATGAAAAAATTTCAATTCAAGACATAATTTGTTTTAAAAAGATAAAAAGAATCGTTTTATATATTTGAAAGCACAGCCCTTGAAAGGTGTCATATATATAAAGCATAAGTAAATAAACTGTATGTTGTTCAAGGAAATATTTGTTAAGAAATGAGTAAAGGTAAGTTTATAGCCAAACCATTAAATTGAAGAAAAACATGAAGCTACTAGATAAGGAATTTGATATAAATTGTATCATAGTAGCGTAAAAATACAGCTATGGGGGATCATATATGTATATAGGGCCCCAGGTAGTCTAGTGGTGGCGCTTCGGCTTTCTGTTCTGTTGATTCTCGGATCGAATCCCGACAAGCGCCATTAAATACTTCTGTGTCTAGGCCGGATATGGGCACGTTAAATACGTAGACCGAAAAGTTCCTCTATGATGTCAGAGAGGGTGGAAGAGGTTACGATCCCCCCAAGTGTCGCTCTGGGGTTACTCGATCAAAATTGAGGTGGCACTTGGCTAAGTCTGACTCCGATCCTTGTGGTTCTATTATAAGCCGGATCCGCACCCCTCAGCCCGCTAAACTATATGTACATGGTCTGGAATACTTACGGCCAAAGGGCATTGGAAACAACATATATATATATATATATATATATATATATATATATATATACTGAAGAGGCAAAAAACTGATACACCTGACTAATATCGTGTAGGGGCCCCACGAGGATGCAGAAGTGCCGCAACACGACGTGGCATGGACTTGACTAATATCTGAAGGTATCCTGGAGGCAATTCATACCATGAATCCTACAGGAAAGGTCACAAATCCTTTGGTGCATGGGCATGGAGATAACTTCTGAACAGCCCGTTGAAAGGCATTCCAAATATGTTCAATATTGTTTATGTCTGCGGGTTAAGGTGACCAATGAAAGTATCTAAAGTCAGAGGAGTGATCCTGGAGCCACTCAGTAACAACTCTCGACGTGTGGGGTTTCACCTTGTCCTGCTGGAATTGTCCAAATTCGTCGGAATGCACAATGGACATGGGTGCAGATGAATGGACAGGATGCTTATGTACCTGTCACCTGTCACAGTCGTCTCTAGACGTATTAGGGGTCCCATATCATGCCAACTGCCCAGGCCCCATACCATTGCAGAGGCTCCATTGAACAGTCCCCGGTTGACATGTACGGTCCATGGACTCATGAGGTTGTCTCCATACCAATACACGTCCATCCGCCCGATACAATTGGAAAGAAGACTCGTCAGACCAGGCAACATGTTTCCAGTCATCAACAGTCCAATGGAGGTGTTGGCGGGCCCGGGCGAGGAGTAAAGCTTTCTGCCATGCAGTCAACAACGGTATACGAGGGGATCTGCGGCTCCGAAAGCCCATATCAAAGATGTTCCGTTGAGCAGTTCGCATGCTGACACTTGTTGATGCGCCCGCATTGAAATCCGCAGCAATTTGAGGAAGTGTTGCACGTTTATCTCGTTTAAGGATTCTCGTCAGTCATCGACGGTCCCGTTATTTCAAGGTATTTTTCTGGCCGCACCGCTGTAGGAGATTTGATGTTTTACCGGATACCTGATAATCACAGTACACTCGTGAAATGGTCGTACGCGAAAATCAAAATTGCATCGCTACCTCGGACATACTACGTCCCATCTCTCATGCTGCGACGCTATAACACCACGTTCAAAGTCACAGAAATCATGATAACCTTCTAATGTAGCAGCAGGAACCGATCTAACATCTTCGCCACACACCTATTGTCTTATATAAGCACTGCCGACCACATGGCGTTACGCCGATTGGCTGCATATCTCCTTAATTTGCATACACACTTCTGTACCAGTTTTTTTTAGCTCTTTAGTGTATGTGTGTGTTTGTAGAAAAAGAAAGTCAGAAGCAAAGAAGCTTTAAAAAATGTTATAAAGCGATAAAACTTAAAATGTTTGGAAAGATTTTATGTTTTGGTACGCTCGTTAATAATTTCTCCTAAATTTTAGTGATGCCTTCAGCATCTAACGGTGGAAGCAGTTATAATTTGAATCTTTTTGTTTGTTTGTTTATTCTCCTTTGGGTTTTCAATGGCTGTCCCTATCTGTCGGTCTGTTTTATTTTTACTATTATGTCTATTTATGTGTATATTGCTCCAAAGAACACAGGTTTTCCGATATTGTCATTCCTAGTAAATCAATCAAGGAACAGCAAAACCCCTCGGCGACACATGAAGTACTGGCATTTACTTAACACCCATGAAAGACTTTGAAGACGACACACCGCTGTCTATCACAATAACTGCATATTGATGAGACAGTGGAAATAACTGATATCCACATCCACCTTACACGGAGTAGAAGGAATGTTCAAGCAAGGCATTTGTAGATCGAAACGGGGTCCGAAACAGGACTCGGATACACTTTAATTATCTATGTAATCCACCTAGAGGGATTACATATTTGATGTGGAGCTGAAAACGCAGAGTTCAGGGGCCGTTTATCTAGTGCTGAAAGTAAATTGAGTGGTTAATTTTAGGGAATAGGGTAATTTAGTAGAGGATAGGGAAATTTAGTAGAGAATAAGGTTGTTTTGTAGAGGACAAGGAATATAGTAGAGGGTATTCAAACAATATATAAATATAATTACAAACAACCAAACAAACAAACAAACACACACACACACACACACACATATATATATATATATATATATATATATATATATATATATATATAGTTTATAAATAGATACGTATATTGAAAAATGCAGAAATTATAGTTTAAAATAGACTTTAAACCACTAATCTAATGCACATTCTTTACCAACTTATTAATTTAAATGTTAAATCATTTGTAGAACACAAAATTAAATTTGTCTCTCAGCCCACTTAAAACACAATTTTTTAAATGATGAATTGACAGCCATAATTAAAAGTTGAATCATGGAACTCAAATTTTTTTGCTTCACTTCTGCTTCGTTAATGAGACATTTTTTGAAATAATGAAAAAAAAATCCTTCATAAACATTCTACTCAATGATAAAAAAAAAACTATCTAAAACGCTCCGTCTCTCCAATTTGACTTCTAATTACAGCTCCCAAATTCTCCTGGTAATCCATTATGAACTGTCTGCCAACCGCGATCAGTCGCCAAATATTGCTCACCTCCTCTATGTTGACAGGACTCTTGTCTTCCAGGCTAATTGCTGACACTTCCACCCTCCAGAAATGTCCGCACATGTCACGTGATATGAGAAAGAATCAAGTGATGCCACCCAGGGGAGTAGAAATGATGTTGGAGAGAGAAAAAAAATTTTCTGCTCTCTGTTCGCATTATATACATTTTGTTGACAGCGGAGTAAAGGGAACTGGACGTTTTGGCTCAATATTTTTGAAGGTTTTTTGAGATGTGAAATTAGCTCAAAGTACCCTGTCGCTTTGAGTTCTCGATCTCGTAAAAGTAGGGTTAATAGCGTGTCTGCATTTTTTTTTCTTTCGTCGCTGTTGTTATTTCATCGAAGTGCATTTCTAGTGAAGGCGTTTTATCCTGTGATGTATGGAAGAATTTATTGAGTTAAGAAAAAAAATCGGTGTTGGAGGGGAGGGGGGGTCAAACTTATTCTTTATATTGCTTGAACATGAAGAAATTAAATAACGAAGTTTAAGGAAAGTATTATTATTTCAGCGACCAGGAAAGAAAAAAAAAACGGAAATACCATTTAACTAATGTCTTTTGTCAGATTTTTTGACAGACGTAAAACGAATTTAGATTAATTAACTTTTTTTTATTGTCTCTCTTTTGAGGTTCGCATGTTGTTAATGAAAATCTTTTTATAATTTTATTTGAGTTTCAACAACTTTAGTTGGCATGTTAATTTTATAAGCGCAACGATATTTAATGGAATCTTGATGAATATTGTTAAAAGAACTCTAAATTAATGTAAATGTCATGACGATATGATAAAAGCATTATTTCAAAAGTCTCTTTTGTCAGACTTTTGACAGTCGTAAAATGAATTTAGATTAATTAATACTTTTTATTGCGTTTGTGCTGTTAAATATGATCATTTTGTAATTATACTACAAGGTATAATAACTTTAAGTATGTAATTTTTTTAAAAAATCAATACTTAACGTTATATAAATAAGTATAATTTAAAAGATAAATTTGATGTTAACGAAAACACAATGGCTATATAAAACAAAATGGGTAAACGTTTAAAACATATATTGTAACATATTTTTAAACTCATAAAACGAAATTGCATTAATTAGCATTTTTTTTCTCTTAGGATTATAATGGTAAGGATAAATTTGCAATTTATTATGAAGCTTAGCAAATTCTGGAGTTGCTGCATTATTTTACATAAAATCTTTACATAAATAAATGTAAGTACTTAAAAACTTTATATTTATCTCTCTATTCTAAAAAAAAGTAACTCCGCTGCCGCTGTTAAAAGCTTGTCACGCTATCTCCTCACGAAACCGCTGGGGGTATGGGGTCGAGAGCGATACCAATGGATGCAGAAAAATGGGGGTTCAAAGTAAGACATGTCTCATCTTCGTCGGACTTTAATTTTTTTTTATTTTATGTTTTGTGGGAAAATATTGACTTTTTCATTTTCAGATTACGATAACTCGCCAAAAAATGATCGTAGAATTTTGATCTTTTTACAATCTAAGACTACAGACATTTCTCTTTCAAAATAGACCTCATTTGTTTAAAAATATTTTAAAAGACTAATATTTTCATCAAAAAATGAAATTTCAGTTTTTCAAGAAATATCGTCCTATATGTGGATGTAATATCGATGCGCCTCGATTTTTTATCTTACAAAGAAAATATTTACATCATCTGAAAGCTGAAAGCTTTCTTATTCATATAAACCTCATTTCAAGTCTCTATCTTAAAATTTCGATTTTTAATTGAATTTTAAAGCTGATAATTCAACAGTGATGAAAAGCCCTTCGCATAAGGGTGACAACAGTAAATGGATAAAAGCTGTTACATTGCCCGATAATCACCCCTATGTATCTCGCTATTAGCCCTAACAGAGGAGCGAGCGTAACGAGCCTAGGGGCGAAGCCCCTAGTCTTATTAACAATGATAAACCATTTTAAAATATTTTTACGAAAAAATTTTTAAATTCATATACAGCAAATTTATATTATTGGGTTCTCCAGAAAATACTTTTGTTTTTTAAATTAAAATAAAAACAATTTTTTAAACAAATAAACAACTTTATTCAAAAATGTATTGACCATTTTGTTCAATAGCCACTTGCCATCTTCCAGGCAATTTCAAGATTCCACTTTCAAAGCACTTTTTCTGCAAAAAACTTTTCCAAGTGGGAATTGACACTGTTATCTTAAGTGAAGGTTTTTCCTAAAAAAAGAGTTTTGCATGGCACGAAACAAATGGTAGTCTTATGGTACGATGTCAGGGCTATACGGTGGATGTCGTAACACATCCTAACCAAGTTCCAATAATTTATAACCGAGTGACAAAAGATGTACGTAGTTGGCATTGTCATGATGGGACACGATACCTATACCCTTTCACAATTCTGACGTTTCTGTAGCAAAGTATCTTTCAGCTTTGTCAGTTGTTGAAAGAATTCGCTGGAATGGATTATTTCGCTCCTTGGTAAAAGCTCAAAATAATCAATTTCTTTGTAATCCCACCAAACTGATAACATGACCTTCTTTTGATGAATATCTACTTTTAACGTTGTTTGAGCTGGGTCACCGGGTTTGAACCATACACTTTTGCATTAAGTTTATCTGTAAACAATCCATTTTCCATCACCTGTTATCAATCGTTCCAGATATGGTTCCTTAGTATTTACTGCTGTATTACTAATTTTTCAGGATAAATATGTGGTTCTTCATTTCTACTGTCCTTTTCTTTTGATCGGGGTATTGGTAAGTTTGATTGTAAATTTCTGTTTTTGTGTTTTTTAGGTTATATTGTAATTTCAATTGATCTAATGATTTTTACTTTCTGCTTTCAATGTGGATATCTCGATGCCTTGGGATGTTTTTTGGTTTGATCTGCATCCTATCAGAAAGATTCCCTTGAGATGATCGACTTCAGTAGTCCTCCTGATGAAAAGGCTGGTCGATTGCCTTGTTATTTGGGTTTTGGAGAATTTTCGATTGTTTTTATGCTTTTCTATTTTTGATTTCCACAACTTTTACAGAATCTTGCAATTATGTTGCGTTGAGCGCTAATTGCAGATTTCTGTTAATTTATTCTGCAGTTAGTGTCTTCAATTTGTTTATGTAATTTAACTTTTTTTTTCTTGAGTACAAGAAATGGATCATTTTGGTTATGTTTCAAGAGAAAATCGCGTGGGCCCATACATTGTATTAAAGGAATTTCTTTAAGGTCATGTAGGATCCGAACATAAAGCCTTTTTTTTGTAACCAAGCTTTATCAAAAGATACTGAATTCAAAAGGTAATGAATAGGAGTACGTAAATTTCGCATAAAAAATATCGAAATATTGCAAACAAAAAAATACAATATTTAAAATTCTGCATATATATATATATATATATATATATATATATATATATATATATATATATATATACCCGCACCTGCAGAGCTAATTTTGAGAACTTGGAGGACATTGCCGCCAAGACAGATTTTACGTACCCCAGCCGCCGCATACACGGCGGTGGATTTTGTCAGCGACGAGAATCGAACCAGAGACGTTCAGATCACTGGCCCGTTGTTCTTGCCAACTGGGCCACCGCTCCCCTCCACATATTCTAAAAAGGTTTTTAAAAAATATATATTACCTTAGTTAAATCTTGTCTAAAAGTACCTGGAGTATTCTAATGGGTGTGGCGTTGGGTTTCGGTACTGAGGGTGCTAGGATTGAATCCCGACAAGTGCCAATGAATGACCTCGTGTTTTCGCTGGTCATGGACATGTTAAATCTGTAGGCCGCAAAGTCTCTTCATCAAGTTTGAAGGGGTCAGAGGAAGGTGCGAGTTCCTCAAATGCCACCCCTAGGGATGCTCGGTCTAAATAAAAGTGGCGAAAGGGAGCTATGTTGGTCCGCCTATATGTGGACCCCATTGCTAGGGAGCAACGCCGGATGATTGCCAAATGGCTAAGGCCCTGGATTTCGGTAGCAGAATCTCTGGGTTCGAGACCTATTCTTGACATGGACGTTTGTAGCTCTTCAGAATGGACTTTAAGCAGTAGGTCCCGGTCTAATTAACCCTCGTGTAGCAAAAAATGACCGTAGCGCTCCAAACCAAACCAAATCAAACCTAGGAAGCAAGAACTTTCGCTGGGTGAATTTCTTAGAATAAAAGTGCGGGCAGCATTGGGGAAAAAAGCTTTTCTAAATTTTCTCTGGGTATTTTGGCCCAGCGCGATGATAAAAAAATAGAGCTCTCCACCTCCGGGTCACTCTTTGGAGTGAGGAGGAGTTAAAAGGATGTTTAGGAAGATTTTGGCATGATGGCAGGGTTTAGCGTGGGATGATCAACCCGGCTGTTTGGTTGGATAATGAACACTTGACTGAATTTTTTGGTGAAAAATTCACTGTGAACATACTGCGCCAAGCCCATAAACGTGTGAATTGGTTTCTTTATTTGTTTATAGCGTAAAATTATCAGAGGACATACTAAGTCACGTGGCGCACCCATAATGCCACTGTCACATTTTTTTGTCCATTACCTGGCGGAAAAATCATGAACTTGGAATTTTTCGTATGTTTAAACCCGAGATTTCTTCGTGCCTGATTTTTTTTTCACAACAGTTGCCATAAACCTGACTTTCTAGAAAAAAGAATGGATTTAGAACTTTGGTGTACTCAGAGTTTCAAGTGGCTAACTACGGAACAAATCTGCTGCACAGGACAAAACAATGAAAGAAGCATTACTTGTGAAGAGTTTCTGCAGCTTATTGGTAAGCGTCTGCCAAAACAGTGATTCTCAACCACTGTGCCACGGCACTTTAGCGTGCCGCGAGATTCTTGAAGTGTGCCGCCGCTGCGAATTATTTTGTATGTCATTTTTACAAAATATATTATAGGCATTACATCAATCAATTATCCAAGTAAAATTCTTTTAAAGTCATCTTATTGTTAGTGTTCCCCCAAAATTTTAAATTATTAAAAGTGTATCGTGACGTAAAAAGGGTTGAGAATCACTGGCTTATAACAGCGTTTGGTTATGTTAAAAACAATTACAAAAGAAAATTTCTTTTAAGTCAAGATTCTTTACAATAAAGTTTTTTGACTAAATAGCCTAGATACTATTCTCTTTTAATTTCCTTAATCTTCAGTAATGAAATGTGACATTAATTTAATTGTAAACTACTTGTGATTTAAAAAGGCATGCTTGTTGTAATATTTTGTCCCCTTCTTCAAGGACCTTTATTAAATACCGATTGATAGAGATATAAGACTCGTAAAAAGGTTTTTAATTTGCTTAAATATCCAGAACTCCAGGTGCTTTTTAAAATCCAAAGAACAAGATTACACGAAAATTTTAAAATGTCTTTCTTAATCACATTTCACATGAAATTTTTCTTTTTATCGTTTTAGAAAATTGAATATTTTGACCTTGTTTTGCGACAATAAAGTGTTAAAATTGCTATTAATAAAGTACATTTCGATCTCTTACAATTAAAAAGCAAACTTTCTTGATATAGCTTTTATACACATACGTAACATCATGCTTACATTTCGGTATTGTCACAGAAAGTTATACAGTGACAAGTGTACTTTTCTATACAATATGCATCTCACTGCCTTCTTCAATTTTGACTTTTAAAATATTTCTATTTCAAAAATTTATATTCTCAAAGTTTTACAAAACTAACGTTACTGTACTTTTCGGAATAATTTTTTCTTTAGGGAAAAGCATGGTCTACTATTTAAAAGGGGTATACGAATCGTGCGAATGCTTAATACTTGCACTTATGAAAACTATGTTCGAATTAATACACCACAATACAGGGAGGAAACCTTAAAACATACTATATAACTAAACAACAGAAATTCTTTTCGAAAAGAACGTCTTTCTGCTTAGGTATAGTAAATATTTTATGTATGCTTGAGGCTGCCTTGGGGTAGCGCGCAGGTTTACGGTGCTGAGGGTGCTCGGATCGAATCCCAACACGCGCCATTAAATATCTCCATGTCTAGGCAGAATATGGGCACGTTAAACGCGTAAAGTCCCTCTATGAGGTCAGAGAGGGTGGGAGAGGGTACGATCCTCAGCGATGTCACCCCCTAGGGGTGCTCTGTTAAAATTGAGGTGGCAACTAGCTAAGATGGACTTCGACCCTTGTGGGCTATATAAACCGAAGTCGCACACTTCAGCCCGAAGCCTATGACGTGGTATGGAACTTCCAGCCAGGGGTAACAACAACAACAAATATTTTAAGTTTTTTTTGTCTTCCTAACTTCTTTTATTAATTTTGGTGCTATGTTTTCCATTACATTAGAATGTATTTGTAGAGATAAATTTACAAGCATTTTTTTTCTAATCCAATAAATATAATTCATTCCAAACTGACGGGTAATAACTCTCGTAGTTAATATAAATCCCCCTTCCGTGTTCCTGAATCACAACTGATGCCCGCGATGACTTGCATAACAAACATACACCCCGAAAGTCGTCTTTAATCACTGTTTAGTTTAGAACCATTAAATGTTGCCATTCACAGAAAACTAATAACAGAGTTTTCTTAACTCTGAAAAATATCGCAGCTTCCGACGCGCGTAATTAATAAACTGCACCACAAAGTACACCTCTGCAAGCTAAGGACTTATGAGTTATGGTGCCCTCCTCGTGAAGGATGGCAGGCCGCTAGATTTGGATTAATTTTCTTTTAAATCGATACCAAAAGCAATTAAATCCGACAGCTAATTGACTTTTTTTTTCTCTCTCTCTGGCCGTGCCGCGGAATGCAATTTGTCAACATCATGCTGCCGGGGTCCTCACAATTTTTCCCCAAATATATAGATCCTGGTGCGCGCCAAAACGAAATGAGTTATTTTTAATTGCCTCCGCTATGGAGGGAAAAGTCGTAGAGGAAAACTTTATTGATGAATTCGTCTCCGGCGGTATTAAGGAAAAGTTGAAAGATGGCTTTTTCCGAAAGGCACAAAGTCGGGAGGCTTGTGTGGATTCTCTTTAATTACATGATTCATGGACGATCATATTTTAACTGGAAATAAACTCGCGGAAGAGCGGGCGATAAATCATGATCATAACCACCAGCCTCTAGCAGGTCTCTTTTTTTCCTTCCTCTCTCTCTCTCTCCCTTGGTCCTATCCCCTTTACTTCACGTAATTTGCTTTCTTAGTACCACAAACTTTTCGGAGCGAGTTTTGAGTCATTTTTCGAAGTTAAATAAATTTTTAAAGATTTATTGCACTCCTCGCGCTGCGTTGAGTCCTTTTCGCACGTCTCTGAAACTAGTGGTGTAAAAACATTTTCCCCTCATAAATATTCGAATAAGCCATAAAGTTTTGGATCAATCGAAGTTTAACTTACAGGGTGGAATGTGTTTCATTTTTGCGTTTATTAAAGCGCGTTATCGGGTTTTAAAAATGTTAATCTAATTAATAGTGAAAAATGGCGCTACTCGCGGCAAGTCAGTAATTATGTTAAGTAGGAAAGTCAGCAAAATAGTGTAACCTTATGTACGTTTATCATCTTTTTCTAGGTTTTAACAGAATTTTTGGCTCTAATCTATTGCGCCAGCATGTTTTCTCCTTGCGTAATATTGTGTAAGTGGGGGGACTGCGCGCGAAGGTTGAAAGCTAGCCACGTCATCGCCATTTTGTTTCCATCATCTATAAGCTTTATTTATGACACAGCTCATTTTTTGCATATTAAGGAAGTTGTTGAACGTTGATTTTAGTTTTCAGTGGTTTTCTTCTGCAATTTGGTATTGTTACGCGTTATTCCAAATAACTCTCATCAAAGTTTGTTCTTAAGTTATTAAAAATATTTTCAATTATTTTTTAAAATTTTAATATATCAATACATTTATTTATTAATTTTATATAAAAAGTCCGATGCCTATTTCTTTGTTGTGAAAAATAGCAATTTTAATTTAAAAGTTGCTTTTTCATATTCTGAAATCTAATTTAGTATTCATTGTAAATATACCTACTTTTATGACAAAAAAAATTCATTTAAATAGTCCATTTTTAGCCTATAATGACAAGACAGTCTTGAAACAGTCTAGACAGTCTTAACTTTATATTGAATTTTATAAAAATTACGTGTATATTGCAATTGTACCTGATTAAGTTTATTTCATACCACATATAGGGAATAAAGTACTACTTTAAAAATAATATAATAATTAGAAATGTATCTAGAACATTTCAGACATACAAAATGCATATGTTCAAAATTGGGAACATGCAAGTTTAGACATAAAGACAAAAATTAAGTATATAATTTGTTAGCTAAGATATAATGAAACACATGTCGATAAGTGCATAAATACAAGTAATATTTATAGCACTATACACATACCACACTATGCTCATTACTTATCTTAGGGGAAAGTGGTTTTGAAAATCTACTGTCCTCTTAGTATTTCAATTACTATCAGAAACTTTCAAAATTTATGCTATCCGAGAATAATTTTTTAGGCATTTCTGCAAAATTAGATGAAGAATTTGCTAGTTTATGTAACTTAGACTATATTTTGAAATATGTATTAAGACTTGGGTATTTTGAATTAAAATTCTGGTATTAATTCGTTAACTCTTGGCCAATTGCTGAACGGGAAAAAAAATTATTTTACAGCGGGAAAATCCCGTAGTTTCGACAATGGGCTATATTAAACCCTTATTTCTGACTTTGCTTTAACTTTTGTTAATTTCTTCCTCACTCGAAACGGCGCTGGAGGACTTCTAAAACAAACAAACAAACAAAAAGCTGACCATTAAAACATCGAAAATAAATCGCTATTACTTTGTATTTTTTTAACGTATTTTGTTTACAATTGTGAAAAATTATTTTTTGCTTAAAGCATTTAATAGGAAATTCCTCTAGACCCCCAATTGTATCAATCGCTATAAGTTTTAGAATTTAAGCTATTTACAAAAGTGTAACGAAATGAAAATTTATTTTGTGGAGAATTTTTCTGAAAATTTCAATCTTTTCGTATCACTAATGACTCAAAATTAGGAATTCCTCTATTTTTAAAAGGGACGCTTGTCAAATCTGTAGAGAGTGTTGAATTCTAAAAAAAGTTTTAGTAAATTTACCAACTTTAAAAATTTATAAATATATATATATATATATATATCTGTGTGTGTGATTTTATTATTAACAACCTATAATCGCCCTTTCTGAAATTTCTCTCTCATCTGGTAACACCTTTCCGACGCCTGGGCGAGATGCTTCGCCTTTCCACATACTAACTTTATCCGCCAATTCTGGCAACCTCTCTGACCTAATTCTATTTTCGCGCTCTACGAGGGAGACGCTGGTCTGACTCGAGGTGAATAAGATGTGCTACTTTATTCATAAATGAATCCCTTTGTTCCTGCAGCTGACTTTATTATTTTCCGGCCTCGATTGCAGTGTTTGCAGGAGATGACCATTCTGGACATTTCATATATATATATATATATATATATGTGTGTGTGTGTGTGTGTGTGTGTATTTGTTTATTTTTCTTCTCAGACTACAGCCAAATTACCAACCTACAAGTTTACCCCCCCCCAATTAAATAGTTTTCCCTTAAGTAAAAGATTACTCTTTTTGACGGCAGATGACAGCAATGAGATTTTAATGAACCCATCGTTCATCTAAAACTGAATGACCATACTGTGAAATGAATTTAAAAATACTCGGAATGTATAATTAAAAACCATAGAATGAAGTTCTCCTCCATTCGGCTTTCCACGCTTTGAGTTCTCCTAAAGACTTTCAATGCGATGAAATTCGGGGTTCTTAGCTGGTCAAAGATTTCTGCTCTTATATTCTCAAATTTCTCGGACTAAGATGGGTGGTTCGTAATCTTGGGGAGCCTTTTGCAAAGTTCAGTGTGCGGCAGACGGGGCTCATACACTTCAAAGGGTAATAAAAAACGAACGAAAAAATTTACAGAAAAAAATTTTATATTTTCGAAAAGTACTTTTTTAAAAGTACTTTTTTTCGAAAAGTAGTTTTTAATTCCCACTTGGTTTTGAAAATAACATCACTCCGGTGGCACCCGTTATTTTCGATGCACTGCTGAACCCCGTTATCTTGAAACAGTCTACACAGTCTTAACTTCCTATTGAATTTTATAAAAAAAAAAATTGCTTATATATTGTAATTGTATTTGATTAAGTTTATTTCATACCACATATATAGAATAAAGTACTACTTTGAAATTAGTATAAGTGTTAATAAGAAATGTGGCCAGAACAATTCAGACATCGTGTACAGAGCAAGTACTACTTTGAAATTAATATAAAGAATAATTAGAAATGAGGCCAGAACATTTCAGACATCGTGTACAGAACAAGTACTACTTTGAAATTAATATAAATAATAATTAGAAATGTGGCCAGAACATTTCAGACACCGTGTACAGAATAAATACTACTTTGAAATTGATATAAATAATAATTAGAAATGTGGCCAGAACATTTCAGGCCTACAAAATGCAGGAAATTTTTTAAATTGGGAACTTGCAATTTTAGACATACAGACAAAAATTAAGTATACAATTTGGTAACTAAGATTTAATGAAACACATGAAAATTGCTCGCTGTCGATAAGTGCATAAATACAAATATTTATAGCATTATGCACATACTACACTATGCTCATTACTTTGTTTAGAGAAAAGTGGATTTGTCTACTTAGTGGTTTTGTTTACTAAGTGGATATGTCCCCTAAGTGAAAGTGAAAAAGTCTACTGTCCCCTTAGTATTTCAAATACTATCAGAAACTTTCAAAATTTATGCTATCCGAGCATAATTTTTTTTAGACATTTCGGCAAAATTAGATGAAGAATTTGATAGTTTATGTAACTCAGATTATACTAGACTTAGACTATATTAAACTTAGATTATAATAGTTTTCCATCACTCTATTGGTTGTCTCTGGGGGCATGGCGGACTCTTCATCATGAATGTTGGACTTAAAGACTCGTTGCACAATTTCGGCTGTTCTAATGTTCTGAGGATGACCACTCGGTTTTCTTGGTAATGCAGAACTACTTTCTGCCACGTTTGGAACCCATAGCAGGATTGTTTTTCGATCAGGGACGGCATCATTTTCATAGAACCCTAAGCACGTCCTTAATTCCCACTGTGTCACATTACAGAATCTTATGCTTTTAAATAATGCCTTGATAACGAAACCAGGATGTTCACCTGACCAATGCGTGGTGTCTACTGACAACTAGAAAATGAGTCCGAACTGTTGCCACCTCCTTCGCTGCCCTACCCAACCACTCTCATACCAGTGACATTCAGAAATGGGGGAGTTCAGTCTTCCGCACTCTATAAATATGTATAAGTGAAGACAGGACTTCAAGTCGCATGTACACTCAAGCGAATCAGCTCCCCCCCCCCGTCCAGCCGCGACACATTAGTCACGCTCCAGGAACGTGACTAATCGACCCAACCGACCGTTCTCATTTTTCCGCCGATCTCAACTTTCCGAAGTCATTACCCATTTGACCTTTGGCCCCCCTCCCCGTCATCTGTTTACGAAAAGCGCGATTCAGGGACTCCCCCTTTGACCCCTCCCAACGTGGGGAGAAGGTCCCTCGTCCCTTTGGTCATTCGTAGAAAACCTCATTGCTAAGCGAGCGCCTGAGCGGAGAGGCGAAGATCCATAAATCATTGTTCACTCTTACAATTCGCTCCCCTTTCGCGAATGTGTGTTCGCAGGGTAACAAATTGCCCCTCAAATCTCAAATTAAAACGCTTTGCTATAAAAATTTCATAGAAACGCTGGATGATCGAGAAATATGAAAAATTCTGCTGCTGTGAATATGTTCTGCAAATTATTGTTCTAGGAGAATAAAGCCTTGAAAACTTATTTCAATTAAAAATGTAAAAATTGATTATTCCCTCAAATTTCTTTTACCATTAAACTTGAAGCGTCTCATGTCTTTAAATGAATCACACTTGGGTCGAAAAAGTATTGCAATAAGATCTTGAGTGAAATTTTTTATATATATAAAACTAAACTATACTCAATAATATACCAAACACAACGAATTGTTTTCAAAGCAGGCCCATGCAATCTTTCTAAATTCGTTTCTTTGTTTCCCATGAAATTGGAACGGAGTCATATGAATAATGAGTAAATAAATAGAAATGTTGCTCATTAAGTAAAAAATAAAATAAAATAAGATAAATCTGGCGACGTTTTATAAGTCGATATTCCCCCCCCCCCCCCATTCCTTACATCGATTTTCCATTTTATACTTTTAAATTCTTCATTTTCTAGATTTCTATTTTCAATTTCATATGGTTATTACCACGGCACGTCATAAATCACGCGTGCCAAAAAAGAAACACCCTGACTCACTCCTTTTTTCCTCCCACGCCCGCCCGAAGGTCTATTAATTTATTTTTTTTTTTATTTTGGCGGCCCCGTGTAACGACCTTCGAAAGGTAACGACAACAATCACGGCAACCGTAATGACACGGCACTGCTTAACGACGCTGCCTGTCATCCTTAATGAGGCCACAGAATGCATAATGAATGAACAACGCAGAACCTCCCCCCCCCGTAATGATGAGTAGCGTGTTCGAACGCTTATCGGCACTTATCAATTTATCTCGAAGGAGAGGAAAAGAAATGCGCTGCTATATCCGTATGCTGGCAAACTATTATCTAACAGACGTCCTCTCTATTTAACGTTCTGCGTTTCTATGTTTATATATATATATATATATATACATGCATATATATATATATATATATATATATATATATATATACATATATATATATATATATATATATATATATATATATATACATGCATATATATACATATATATATATATACATGCATATATATACATATCTATATATATATATATATATATATATATATATATATATATATATATATATATATATATATATATATATATATATATATATATATATATATGTATATGTATATATATGTATATATATATATGTATATATATGTATATATATGCATGTATATATATATATGTATATATATATATACATATATATACATGCATATATATATACATATATACATATATATATATATACATATATATATACATGCATATATATACATATATATACATATATATACATATATATATATATATGCATATATATATACATGCATATATATACATATATATATATATATATATATATATATATATATATATATATATATATACATATATATATACACTCATGGACAAAAAAATTAGCGCACCAAGAAGGAGTTGTCAAAATGAAACGAAATTTTACATACGTAATTACTACTTTGATATAAGTAAATGATAAGAAAATCAAAGAAAAAGGATAATTTATTTCAGAGAAAAAGGCAAAAGAACGGAGGAGTTAATACTCCGTTGGACCCCCTCTAGCGCGAATGCACGATGCGATACGATCGGGCATTGAGTCATACAAGTTCTGTATGATGTCTTGAGACATTTCGTTCCATATTTGCTGTAACCTTGCCTCTAGTTCGTTCAAACTCGTGGGATGCCCAACTCGTCGTCCCAAATGATCCCAGATATGCTCGATTGGAGACAAATCTGGGGATCGGGCAGGCCAAGGAAGGGTAGTAACAGTGCGGAGAGAGTCTTGTGACACCCTTGCCGTCTGAGGCCGAGCATTGTCTTGTTGAAAAATGGCTCCTGGGAGCCGTTGCATGAGTGGCAACACATGTGGTTGCAGGATTTCATGAACATACCGCTGGGCTGTCATGGTGCCACGGAACAATACTACGGGTGACCGTGTATTGTAGGCAATGGCACCCCATACCATCACACCAGCTGTGGGAGCGATGTGTCGCTGTACAGCAAAGGCAGGATTTAAGCGTTCACCACGGGCTCTCCACACACGAACACGATTGTCATCACTGCCGAGATTGAATCTGGATTCGTCGCTAAAGACGACCTGATTCCATTCCGCTGCAGTCCAGTTTCCTCGTGCGCGGCAAAACTCCAAACGGAGGTGTCGATGGGTGGGCGTCAAGGGCAGCACACGTAATGGGCGCCGCGATACCAACTGTCCTTCAGCCAGGCGCCTTCGTATGGTTCGAGAAGACACAGAGGCCCCTAGTGAAGGTGCTACCTGTGCCTGGATGGCAACCGATGAAGCAGTTGGCTGTACGCGTGCATTTCTTACGATGTGGCGGTCTTCTCGACGACTGGTCTGTCGAGGGCGTCCTGAGCCTGGTCTTCGAGTACATGACATCTCTCGGGTCCACTGGTCCCAACACCTCCTCACAACACAATCAGAGTGGCCAAATTGACGAGCTACTTGCCTAGCTGACCACCTAGCTTCCATCATCCCGACGATTCTCCCCCTCTCAAACTGCGACAACTGTTTATATTGTCTTCGAACACGGCGTAATGGCATGTCTATCTCAGCTCTTCCTTTGTAAATGATTCAGCACACTCAAACAAGCTTTGGTTACCTGTTTTATACTCCACAGAGTACGATGTTCAACGCCCTCTACCGGCTGTACGTAATGCGCAATCACGCTGCATTTCTAATCATTTGCATATCTCCCCGACATGTACCTTCATTGCAAGTTTCGTTACGATCCCGCAATTATTTCTTGGTGCGCTAATTTTTTTGTCCATGAGTGTATATATATATATATATATATATATATGTAGAATAATGCCGTCAGAAGTGGGATATGGAGCACACTTGTCTACACTAACATTATTTATTATCGACGGGTCACAGGACAACAACAGCTACAATTAACATTTATGGAACATCATTTTTACTACTTTTTTGGTAGCCGTCTGCTACCACGCTACGTTCTAACGTCTTACTCTCTCGGCAGCCTTTTTCTCTCTGTTCAGTCGTGCGTTCCCCGTAGAATGGCGGAGATCTTCGCTCGGCGGGAATGTCTCTGATTCGTCTCGGTTGCTGTGGGTGCTGTTGCCACTGTTCTCAATAACACATATCACATATATATACATACATATATATATATACATATATATATATGTATTTATATATATATAAATATATATATATATATATACATACATATATATATACATATATATATATTTATATATATATAAATATATATATATACATACATATATATATACATATATATATATATTTATATATATATAAATATATATATATACATACATATATATATACATATATATATATACATATACATATAAATATATATATATATATATACCTATATATACATATATATATATACATATATATATATATATACATATATATATATACATATATATATATATACATATATATATACATATATATATATACATATATATATACATATATATATATATACATATATATATATATACATATATATTCATATATATATATATATATATATATATACATACATATATATATATATATATATATATATATATATATATATATATATATATATATATATATATATATATCGCAACTCGGCTAGAAAAGTGACACAACTGAAAAATGCAGTATTTGAGAAAAATCAACTTAAAGAATACTGTACATTTCTAACGAACAATACAATAAAACTGATAGAACTGCCTTCAGGTGGACAAATTGCAAGACTATTCTAGAGATGTGTCGCTTTTTGTGCAACATGGGACACTTTTGTCGTGATGATTGTTCTAACGGTCGAATAACGACTTTTTCTTTTTTTTTTATCATTACTCCATAAGTTGTACTAACTAAACCAAATGATAGTAATGTCAGAATAATTAATCATCATCTCACTTAAAAGCTAACTCAGTATTAATTAATAGTTTATTTTTTTTGTGTTTTACGGTCCCCCCTTTTATTTTGTTTGGCTAAATGGTGAATTCGCCATTTTGTTCGGACTGTCCGCCGTGTTTTTCCTTTTCTTGAAGGGTTGGGGGAGAAGAGCCGGACTTAGGCTTGAATGACCACTTCTTGGTCCAATGAAAGACGGCGCTGCAGCGTGGACTCTGAGCGACCAGACAGGTTTTCGCGGGGGTGCGGCACATGTGTAATATCGAGTATCGAGTATCGAATATCGAGTATCGAGTATCTGTAAGCTTCCCAATTCTTTTCCAGTACATTAGTAAACCAGCCAAATATTAAGTATGCTGAATTAAAGGAAGCTTTTTGCAAGCATTTTGCCCCCGTAAATTCCTTTTCCCAAAAGTTTAGCTATCTTACGAATGCGACTCAGGGAAGTTCTGAAACTGTCCGTCAGTTTTCAGCCCGACTTGAAGGTCTTGCCCACCAGAGCATTAGACAAAATTTACAGCATACTACCCAAGATAGTCATTTGGTTGAGAATATGCTCTTGTCTCAGTTCTTACAAGGACTTGTGAACCCAATTAGATTGCAACTGGTCACTCAGGATCCGAAAACTTTTAAAGAAGCGGTCGAAATTGCGAATAGGATAGAGCTTTCCCTTGCATGTGCAAACCCTAATGTTTCGCATATCTCCGGACCACCTACAACTGTAAATTCAAATTCAAATGAAGTAACAACCTTCCTAAAGTCAACCACTGAGACCTTACAGAAAACCTTAGATGTTGTGATAGATAGATTAGAAAAATTAGAGGCTCAGTCCTCGAGTAATCAATTTCGAGAACAGCAGGCCCCTATCAGGAAAGTTACCTGTCTTTTCTGTGGGATTAAGGGTCACGTGGCAAGAGAATGTAGAAAAAGGATAAGGGAGCAATCTTATAGCACCTCGTTTCGCCAACAACCTGCTAATCCTCAGTTTAGGGGCGGTCATCGCCAGTACCAAAGTGGTAGGCCAAGGAATAATTACCATAGTAATCAACCATCTGCCCCTGAGCTAAATCCATTCGCGCCACCTTATGAACAACATGCAGAATACAATCACCCAAACTGATTGTGGGTAGAGAAGGTCCCAGATTGCTTTGCTCAGAAAATGCCCGGTCAGATCTGAATTTTGATTTTATGGCTACCGACTCAAATTTTAATTTATCAAAATATAAATTTCCCATCATTAATTTCCAATTCGAAAATTTTCAAGCTAAAGCCTTAATCGACACTGGCGCAAGTATAAATGTTCTTTACATTTCAACATTCCAAAAACTTAAAAATTTTACTCCTATTGCTATGCCTAGCATAACTTTAAGAACAATCACAGGTTTGAATATTGAAACTCAAAATTCTGTAAAGTGTAATTTCCTCATTAACAATGTTGATTTTTGTACTTCTTTTGTTGTTTCGCATTCTGATTTAGCTCCATCTTTTGATCTGATTTTAGGACTTAATTTTCTCACTGATAATAATTTCATTGTTAATTGTAATCAAAATCTACTTCAAAATTCTCTTTTAAGTATTTCTTGGTCTGATTTTAAATCAGTAACTGTTGAATATAATAATGAAAATTCTACTAACAATCGGGATCAGCAAAATTCCTGTTATTTTGGTACTCTCTCTCAAAAAGTAAATATTCCTCCAAATTCTCAAAAATATGTAAACATTGCTATTCCAAAACATTTTCAACCTGGCCAGACCTTATTATTGCAACCTAACGAAAACCGTAATTATAATTCATATTTAGTTGCGAATGTTGTATTTGTAGTATCTCAAAACAATACCTGCTTAGCGCAAGTGCTGAATGGGACAGATTCACCCATTACTCAAAATAAAAATACTAAATTAGTAACTGTTTCTAATATTGAATCTGAATCTACTACCGAATTTGTAAACAATATAAATCAAGATGACAAAATTCCTACCAAATTACCCGAATTTGATCTTTCTCACTTGAGTCTTGACCAGCGACAAAAAGTTCTACAACTCCTTGCCAAATATAAAGATATTTTTGCACAAGATATTTCGGAACTAGGGGAATGCTCCATCATTCAACATCGCATTCACCTTACTGATGACATTCCCATTCGTCAAAAACCCTATCGCGTACCTTATCATCTTAAACCAGAAATGCGTAGGCAAATTAATACCCTCTTAGAATCTGATATAATTGAACCATCAACTTTCTCTTATGCTGCCCCTGTTCTATTAGTGAAGAAAACAGATGGGTCTTATCGCCTTGATGCTGATTTAAGAAAACTGAACGAAAAAACCATTCCAGATAATTTTCCTTTACCTAACATTTCTGAAATGATTGACATGCTTTCGGGTACTAAATTTTTTTCCTCGCTTGACTTAACATCGGGATTTCACCAAATGACTATGGATCCTAGGGATGCTCACAAAACAGGGATAGCCACTGAAATGGGTCTTTTTCACTTAAAAAAAATGCCCTTTGGCTTACGCAATGCTAGTTGTAGTTTCCAAAGGCTGATGAGTATTGTGCTTTCAGGTCTTTCTGATCTATCTATTGCAGTATATATCGATGAAGTTGTAATTGCCTCCAAAACCTTCTCTGAGCATTTGAGTAGACTAGAAATAGTGTTCTAGCGACTACAACATGCAAATCTTAAACTTAAACCAAGTAAACGTTCTCTCTTTAAAGATGAAATTGTTTATCTGGGACACAAAATATCGGAAGGACAGGTCAGACCAGATCCCAGGAATATTGAATCCATTAAAAACGCTTCTCCCCCACGCACTAAAAAACAGGTAAGAACTTTTTTAGGACTCACTGGCTTTTACCGTAAATTTATTCCAAATTATTCCAAAATTGCTTTACTTTAACTCACTTGACTAAGGATCTTGTTCAATTTCGATGGTCACAATCGGCAAATGATTCTTTTACTACACTCAAAAATTTTCTAATTAAGGAACCTTGTTTAAAGCTCCCAGATTTTAGCAAACCATTTGCTCTCTGCACTGATGCTAGTAAATTCGCCCTTGGTGCTGTGCTCGTTCAAGAGGAGGACACTGGATTCCAACATCCTGTTTGTTTTGCTTCCAAAAAATTTGGACCTGCGGAAATAAATTATTCTGTCGTGGAAAAAGAAGCTCTAGGAGTTGTATTTGGCATACAGCACTTTAAACAATATTTATATGGGTCTAAATTTATAGTGTATTGTGATCAAAAGAGTTTGTCACAGCTTTTCAAATTAAAAGATCCCACATCACGCATTGCTAGGTGGATCATGACCCTTCAGCAATATGATTATGAAATTGTTCATAAACCTGGGAGTCTAAATTTAAAGGCAGATTATCTTTCTCGTACAGACTCTAATTCACCTCAGGAAAATTGTCAAAATACCTTAATTAACGCTAATACACAAGTTAAGGAAATTCATTCTCTCTCTGCTGACCTACAATCCTTTTCCTTAAATTCCATTTCTAGTGAAGATCTAATTTCCAAGCAACAATCGGATTCCTATTGCCAAAATATTATTTCAAAATTGCGTAATAACTTTAAATTTTCTCCTACTTAACCTAATTTTTTCCTTGATAATAACTTATTACTTTGTAAAATCACTAACACTAAACTTAGACATGCTCAACTTACTAAACTCGTTGTACCTCAGTCTCTAGTACCTGAAATTTTACATTTGTGTCATGATAACAATACGGTCAGTCATGCTGGTTTTAGTCGCACACTTCATAGGGTCAGGCAAAATTATTTTTGGAAAGGACAATACCAACAAGTCAAACATTATGTAGAAACCTACCAATCATGTATCCAAAGAAGAGGCTTTTCCAAATCATCAAAAGCTCCTTTGCAAAAGATACCGACAGCGGATAGACCTTTCGAAAAATGCTCCATTGATGCATGTGGTCCCTTTATTACTTCAAAACAGAGAAACAAATGGCTATTAGTCATAACAGATTACTTTACTCGATACCCAGAAGCATACCCTGTACCAGATATCAAAAGTAGCATAGTAGCTAAAGTTTTAATTTCGCGACATGGTCTGATGCAAACTCTATACTCTGATAGAGGTTCCAATTTTATTTCAAATGTAATGATGGAAGTGTACAATAAGTTAGGTATAAATAAACAGCACACCGTTAGTTATAATCCACAAGGAAATTGTGTAGTTGAAAGGCTAAACAAGTCCTTAATAGATACTCTTAGCCACTTAGACCGTGAGACCCAAGAAGACTGGTGTGAACATGTTCCTTTGGCCTTATTGGCCTTTAGAACTGCCTTTCATCGAACTATTAAAGAATCTCCTGCATTTCTCGTCTATGGTAGAGATCTTGTGCTACCGTATGACTTAATTTTCTCCCCAAAGCTTCGTACATATTCTGATACTCCCTCTTATGTTCACCAACTCGTTCAACAAATGCAAACCTCTTTCAATTTGGTCAAACAAAACCTGGAAGAAGCAGCTGATTCCCAAGTTCAAACCTCACTTACTAAATGCAAAGATAAAAATATTCAAGTCGGTGATACGGTCTATCTTCATGCCCCACAAATTAAAGCTCACACCACGAAAAAGCTGTCTAAATTAAACCCGGGTCCTTTCAGAGTCTTGCAGCAGATATCCCCTGTTATTTTCAAAATTGCCCTTATCAGTAATCCGGATAAAATGCTAACTGTCCATGTCAATATATTAATAAAAGTTCAGGACAGGCAAATTTTCCCTTTTACTCCACTGGATCAGTCCCCAGATTTAGCTATTCAAATGTCTCCAAATAATGACTCAGGGGAAGATCACATCTCTTTTGCAGCCAATAATGTAACTAACGGCTTGATAACTTTAACACCTGCTCAAATTCTAGGATTAGAAACATCTATGCCTATCTTAAATGTACCTTCTCCTGATTTCGACTTAAGACCTGAGTTTATTGTAGATCTCGAGCAACAATCAATCTCTAGCTCAATTTCTAGCCCATCATTGAGTCCTACCATACCTGTAACTTCTAATGTAATTATTCCTCCGCCACCTAATACAAATACATACAATCTGAGTTCGTCGGTAGGAAGTTCCAAGACTACTAGTCATGGGTACAATTCACGTCCCAGGGACAGCAACGGCTTTGTAAGATATAAGTAGTAATTACATTCATTGTTACATGTAATATTTTTCTTTATTAAATGTATGTGATAGTATTTGATAGTGTCTGTCATATTTATTCACTCTAAGGACATATATTGTGCAGAGGCAACCAAGGCTAAAGTATTTGTTTCCTTTGAACCTGGGTTAGCGAAAAAGTGCTAGTGGTGTAAGCACTAACTTACGTAAATCTCTTCGTAATCTTCACCACACTTCAAACATATTTTTCAATGACATAACTCAAAATTGCCTTTTTTTTTTACTTTAGTCACTTTTCTTGCCATGGGTGCGATATATATATATATATATATATATATATATATATATATATATATATATATATATATATATATATATATATATTGTTTGATTGATTGATTGATTGATTGCAGACTATCATAGATTTGTAGAACATTCTTCATTTCGATTGTTAATATCATTCATTTGTTAAAATATCTTTCAGAAACTACAACCCTGAATTCTAAAATCTTTTCGTTAAGAAACTGTATAGTTAACCTTATAACGGAATCTTATAATACGGAATAAAGAAAATAATTATTATAAATAAATAAAAAGAATGTATTGCTGAATGATTTTTAAGTAAATTTGAATTTATCGTTTAATTTTTAAAATTAATCTGTTAAGACCAAATTTTAATTCCTCAACTTTACGTTTATCGCAAAGATTTCTGGCAGAATGAAGGTCATTTGCAGCCGTTGAGTTGTTGACCACCTCTGAGCTACAGCATAAAGTCTGCCACAATTTGATACCACACAACAAACCTGTAAAACTAAATTTACTGCATGCCTAGTCTTCTTCCACAGAAACAAACTTTCGTGTAATGTGTAGTTACGTAACGGTAACATGCAGCTATGTTTGATTTATACACTTCTTTTGAAAGGCACTTCCGATGCAGTTTGAAGATGTAATTAAAAGAAGTCATGTTTTCATTAATTAAAGGAATTGCATTTTTTTTATCCCCCTTTAGTCGCTACCGGCAGCTTTGAATCTGGATTAGATGTTAGGTGTAGAATAATGCATGCTGGAGTCAATTCTATTCTTATTTCTTTTGAACAGACTCGATCGTCCCTGGGAATTATGGGTTTTAGCTCTGACTCAATTATGGATTCCTTAACATGACGTGGCTGAGGAACTCGCTGGAGAATACTGCACGATGCCATAAGCGCAATTGCTCAAAATGTTAATTAGAGGCTGACAGTTTACTATAATGAAATAATTAATGCCCATGGTGGAAAGAAAAAAAATCGCGTCTTCCTTGATTAGTAGTGCAAAATTAGTTGGCGTTCGATTGAACAATGCCTATATCTCATGCGTTCAAGTTCCGTGAACGATGCAAGAGAGCTTGAAAGGAAGGCTGTTGTTTCAAATGACGACTTGCGTTTGGATCAAAATTTACAGTGGGCGCCATTTTTTAGAGTTGAGGTAAAAACAAATATTCTAGGAAGTACTTCGCAAAGCAGCTTTAGCACGCTTGTGACACGGACACAACCATAGGGGGAGGGGAGGGGAAGTTTCATTTCACGAGAAAACGGGTTGGTTATTCGGTTGGATGATGTGGGGAGCTATGATTAATATTTTCTTAACGAGAACTAAACTGACCTGGTTTAAAGCTGATTTCTAGGCACTTCAAGCGTTTTTGCTTGCAACGCGATTCGAATCCCCAGATTCTAAGGCCGTCTGCACACGGGGCAACTCAAAAGAAACTGATAACCGACTCCAATCACAAATCAATCCGTGATGAGTCGTAACCTATGTAATTGAATGGAGCCACGCACACGGCGCAACTGGTTACAAACCCGTCGGACGGGTTTGTAACCAGTTGCGCCGGAGGGGCGCCGGAGGTTGTTTTGGAGGGGAAATAGACCTATTTTTCTTTCTTCAATAGCGAACGGAATATACCCATTAAAAATACGAGCTAGCTAAAAATTAAATTCTACTCCTTAACTATTGCAATTATTTTATTGAATATAGCCTGTCTTAAAGACAGTCGATATATATGCAGAAATGGTGTTAAAAAGCTGACCAAATTTAGTTATTCTATTACACGGGGATATTCTTCCCAGAGGTTAAATTTCATTAAATTTCCTCAAAATTTGTTCTTTTTGAAAAAGGTGCAGGGAAAATTAAGGTTTTTTCTTTTTTATTTGCAGCAAAGGCTTGACCAAAACAGAAAGGCATATTTTTATTATAAGTTTATTTAAAGAGTTGGCAAAACCCACGGAGATTTCATGAACTGATTCAAGAGTTATGATTAAAAAGTATATTATTTTGTTACTGAGAAACTTTCAATCATTAGCATATATCTAAACTAAGAAATATTATCTTAAAGGCTTTCAGAAGAATTCTCAAACGTTAATAAAAGAAATATATACTTTGTTCGCAGTTTAAGTTAACTATTAGAACTATTTGTACAGACATAAATTTCAATTGGCATTCAATTATAGGAAGAAAATTTTATGTATCAATCGTATTTTGTATAATTCTTCAATACAAGTCAAGAATCGGAGAGAAACTTTTTCCTGTTGGTTTACGGGGATAATTTATTCACTCTCTAGGTCGTAGCTATCTTAACCCTTAATTAATAGTGTAATTCATCTAATTCTCATTTGATAATTAATTCTTTTACCATTACGTAGACACAAAATTAGGATTTCTTTATTTTTTATATGCTCTTTCCCTAGGACCGGACACGATTGACAGAAGCTGACATTAAACTGAAGTGCCGAAACTGGGAGATAGAGACCAACGGGCACTGTCCAGAGAAATTCGGAAGAACAGCACCCAACCGATGGCCCATGGACTCCAGGAGTTTCAACAGGCATCCTAGAGTGTTGTTTCAATGAATAATATCCGTAAGGAAGCACACCTTTGTTTTCATGGTCTTGCTGCCACCCATAAGCCTTTGGTCACAAAGTCCAACCGCGCTTCTCGGTTAATGTGGTGCAAAGTACGTCGAAAATGGACCGTAGATCAGTGGAAACGGGTTCTATGGAGCGACGAATCAAGGTTCACCCTCTACCGTTCGGATGGCAGGGTTTGGATATGGCGTCTGCCTGGAGAACGCCTCCTGCCAGAATGCATTGTGCCCACAGTAAAGTTCAGCGAAGGTGGAATTGTGATCTGGGGATGTTTCTCCTGGTATGGACTTGGACCTTTGATCCCAATTCATAGTAAGCTCAACGCCGACGCCTACTGCACTATTTTGGATGATTGTGTGCGTCCTACGTTGTAGCAGTTTTAAGAGATTTGACCCATGTTACTTCCAGGACGACAGCGACAGCTGTCATGTTGCGAGGTCCACCATGGATTGGTATGGTGACAATGGGGTTAACCGAATGGACTGGCCTGCGCATAGCCCAGACCCGAACCCTATCGAGAACCTCTGGGACGAGTTGGATCGCCGAATTAAGGGGTCTAAAATCGGTGAATGAACTTACATGTCTTATCCAAGCCGAGTGGGGAAAATACCACTAGCCGTCATACAAGGACTTGTGGAAAGCATGCCCCGGAGGATTTAGGCTGTAATTGCTTCTCGTGGGGGTCTACCAACTATTGAATATGAATAAATTTTGCTTTGTTTTCTATCACAGGTGTTCAAATACTTATTGGTAGATAGTGTATAACTACTAATTAGTTCTTATATCCGGGAATTTTTAAAACCGAATTAATCACAAGCAAGCTGGGCTCGGAGATGGGAAAAGTTTCGAGTTTGGGGTCCGCTCGGTCCAAGTACGGACTTAAGGTCTGACCCAGCAAATACCTACTAGCTTAAGCTCAATTCTAGCCAGCGGCATCATACCAGTTTTGCTGTTATTTCAGTCGATCTTCACCATTACTTGCTTATTACAAGCACAGTAAGGAGAAAAAAAAACCCTCTGAAATCGGATGAGGTTAATGAAAGTTCTGCGTGAGAGGAGAAAAGAGCACGTAATTAAGCGCTAATCTTCCGTCTTGAGGTGTTTCAAGGAGGTGGGTTGTTAGTGCATCTATTTCTGTGGCCTGGGGTAATCTGCTTATTTTGTTCAACATGTACATTGTAGGGTGATATTAAGATAAATATGGCAGATTTCTCGATCCTCTTAGTGTACGATATGCTGACTTCAAAGTTTTTAAATAAAGAAATTAAATAATTCGTAAAATGAAATGTTTTCCTTTTCAAACATCTTTCCTTTGCATGCAACTCAAAATATTGTTATTAGGTAAGAGTCATGAGGCAGTGAACGACATTTGTTAGTTCTTTTTATATTTCTATTGTCTAGCATAAATTTATATTTCCATTGTCTCTCATCTTTACGATGCAGCATGGTGACCCCTCTGCCAAACATTATCAAATTTATTAATTTTTTCTTTCCTTAAAATTCAGCTGTCATGCCCAGAAATCGATCCCCATTTCAGACATATATACCAACATTCCATCTGTAAATCATGTTATGATCATAGTTGTTATGATCTTCACAACTATGTTCTACCTTCTTCTACATATTACATAACCGGCATTTCATCTTTCACAACGAACACATCCAGGGTGTATTTTGTCACAGCAGGGTTACTTTCAAGTTGTGGAAGTTGGTAATAAAAACTCATAACCAATAGCTTTTAATGATATGGAACCTTACCAGTGGGTGATAGAACAAGTGTGCTACAAATGCAGGTGAGACAAAATTACAGTTTAAATAAAAGTCATATTACTACTACCATCTTGAATGAAGATATCTGATTGGTTTATTAGAATGAGTTGTAAGTAATTCCTTCAGTTTTTTTTATTTTCAATTTCCACAAAAAAAATTGTACTTGATTGAAGAAGGAATATATCACAAGAAGTTTATTTTGTTTTTGTTTTTCCAATTTCAGTACAATAACCCTCTAAGTAAAGATAAATAGCTTTGGTTCTGCAGGGAGTCAACCCCTCCCAGATACCTTCTTCCCCCCTTCCTCCCCCAGTTGAATCGCATTTAGGCGTGTGGCAATGCTCAGGAGGACTTATGCCTAGTGTTGTCTATCTTTTTGCCTCTTCCTGCAACACTGTTATACGCATGTTATGTTTCACATAATAAAGGTAAATTCACCTTTATCCTCCAAGAGCCGCATAAGTAGCTTTACCCTATAGGGTAATATATGTTGCAGTGTAAGCTGTCCATACTTGGCTTTCGGCAGCATATGCTGACCATTTCACCACAGTATCCATGTTTATCCTATGTCCCTGGACTTAGGGCCTAATATATTGAACTCTTTGCTGTCGTCTTAAAATTACTTCAACTTTTCTGGAAGACCTCTCTCTGCATTTGCTCCTGAGTTACTTTTCTTTCAAGGATAAGAAGGTAGTATACTAAATCAAGCTTCTCTAGAAAGAACTACTCTCTGAATATAAATCCTTCATCTTTACGTTGACGTCCTTGAGTAAGGAACACAAATATGAAAATTTTAAAGAATAATCGTCTCCTTATTTGAGAATTAAATGGTATAACAATAGCATAAATGTACGGGAATTCTGAATTATAGATCAACCGAAGAGAAGTAATTGAAATTCTCATTCCAAATTTCTCTCAAATAATTCGAACTAATGGATAATGCTCTATCACAATCCTCCAGTTATAGAGCAAATCTAATCAATTTATGAATAACACTCCTTATTGTAACCATTACCACCAAATAGAAATAACGTCACCTGAACCGAGCTCTGAAATTTTCGATAATTTTCAATAGGTCAATCATAACTCAAAGCTGTGTTCAGCTATTGCACTTAATACAAAACAGTTTAATAATATCTGATAAAATACTGTAATAATATAATAATAATATCATGCAATAAAAATTACCGAAGTATAGCACTATAGTAGTAATACATCAATGATTTTGAACCAGACTATTTGACAAGCAGTCTTTGGAGAATTTTGGGCATCTCGAACCACGGAACATGCGATTGTGTTTGAGAACCCTTGTTGAAAGTTCTGCTGAAGTTCCTTTAACAACGAATGATGTGAAATTAAACTACCAAACATACTTTTCCACCCATTGTGCATTTTTTTCTTAAAATGCACAAACCAAAATGAGTCATTTCATGAAAAGGAACATATTTATTTTTTTTAATTCATTCGCGACCATAAATATTCTGGCATAATAACCCGACTAAAACGACCAAAGTACCGCTGACATCAAATTATATTCATATTTTCGCCACCCTAATGAAAACGGTTTTATCTAAAAGCTGAACAATTCCGTCTCCCCCCCCCCCCATCTTCCCTTTTCAGCGGCTGCTAACGCGATTATACGAATTACGAATCGAAACAGCTCTATCGTCCTCTCAGCGCAGTTGCGATGCCAGATTGCCGAAGCGAAAAAGGGGAGAAAAAAATAAAAAGCCAAGGGGAAAAGAAAGAAGACTGCGGGAATCGTTTGGGCTGTTGCGGCCATTCCGCGACTCGTTTTATTTGTCTCCGGTTATTCGGCGGGCCACTTTAGATGGACGAGTCGCCGGAATTGGGTCCAATTACAATAAATTCGGAGGCGTCGGCCATAAAAACGATTTACGGCGGCAGAAGCCCGCAGTTCGTCACGGGGCCCTCTCCGGCAATTAAGGCTCAGGGCCCTGGCCGTTTGAAGAAGCGGCCGTGTCGCCTGGCGCGAGATCGGACGATGCGTCTTCTTTATGTCCCCGGCGGCAAAAAATATGGCCTGGCCGTGACAGGGCGGAAAGGGGCCCGGATACAAATGGAACGATGGAGAAGGGACGAGATGACTCTGGAAAAATTTGGGCGGGAGATCCACCCGCAAGACATTGATCTAAGTCTGCTTTTTTCCATACTTTCCTCTGTGAGTTTTTTTTCATGTTACTAAATTGATATATTGTCTTTACATACACGATAATTTATAATTATTTTACGACTTATAACATAATGATTTACATGATTTATGACTATCTTTAATCTATAGAACTCATATGTATTTTTAATTTACTTATCTTATCTTCCAAACTGTATCCTAATTTTGCATCTATGCTGTTGTAATTGCTTGTACTGGCATTCCCAAGCTAAAAATAGTTTTTACGTTGGTTTCGTGCGACGTGCATATATCGAAAACATTATTGGACCTATATTTAATTTTTAATTGTGTTTATATTTAATATTTAATCTGCCCCTAAATCTGTATTTCACCTATTAAATTAGAATAACCCTTAGTTAGATTACCTCTTAAATTAGAATTTAATAGATTAAAGAACGTGCATTATTTTATACTTCATTGGACTACGATATGAATTGCCAACTTAACCATCTACAGAAATACTTGATATGAAGAAATAAATTGAGCCAAAATGTGGACTTAAAAAATAATATACATTAGATGTAATAAAACTATAACTTGAATGCTTAAGAAGATAATAACAGTATATTATGCAAGAATTAAACATCCTAGATGTGACTTGCAATATTAAAAAAGTTTCCTCCACTGCTTTATCTTAACAGCATCCACTGCAATAAAATTTTTAAAAAGCGAGAATTGTCACTGAAAATTTAACTCAGAAATAATATCCCTGGGGCTATAACTTTTCGAAACAAAAAATTGGAAAACAGAAGCAAGATGACTGAAAATGTTTTGTTTTACACCAAATTTCTTGTGTGCCAAACTATCTCTATGAAACGTGTTTCAGTTTCGGAGGACTTTTTCTTGCTTGTATTTTTTTTCTTCAGCCCTTTGCAGACACATGGATATGACTGAAGCGATATCTCTCTAAAAACAATGTGCTTTTTCTTCATTGGCTGATGCAATGGATACTAATTACGATGCCGGAAAGGGACTAATTAATATAACAGAACCAACATCACTTTGCGACTGACCATTGGGTATTGAGTACTCTTTGCCAATGGTTCACGGTTACTGCTCAATGAACAGTACGATTGTAAAATTTCTGGTACTCAAATTCCTGAGTATACTTTGATCAGGTCCTGTTCTTTTGTTCTCGGTGAGAAATTATTCCGTTCCACACACAAATGAAGCCCATTTGAAATACAAAATGACAGCATTTAATGGTCTGTTCTAGTTTGGTTTTTCACTCCGTCATTACAGACGCCATTACAATTTCAAAGCAATTGCGCTCTGAGCCTTTCGGGTGACGCAGTGCTCTCTCTACCCCTTTAGGCGAACGTAGCGCCCAACATAATAACAAATCTTTACAACGATAACGATGTGTTGCCTTCATTGAATTATCTACAAGCCGTGTCTATCAGACTTTTCTGCCAAAATGATGGTAGAAGTTCCACTGAAAGATGTCTTCAAGTTCATAAGCAACATTTATGACCAATCCGTGATTTCTAAGTTCAAAAATCTAAATTTATCAATTAAACACCTCATTAGGTATCAAAGATATTTTGTTGTTGTTGTTGCTTATGCCCGCTGGCCGGAAGTATTCCAGACCAGGTCCATATAGGCTTGCGGACTGAGGGGTGCGTCTCGGTTCATAATGGCACCACAAGGGTCGGGGAGTAAGGTTTAGCCAGGTGCCACCTCAGTTTTGACCGAGAACCCCCAAAGGTTACACCTTTGGGGATCGTACCTTCTCCCACCCTCTCTGACATGAACTTTCTGGTCAACTGATTTAACGTGTCCATATCCTGCCTAGATATGGGCACGTTAAATCAGTAGACCGGACACGAAGGTATTTAATGGTGCTTGTCGGGATTCGATACGAGCACCCTCAGCACGGAAAGCCGACGCGCTACGACTAGGCTACACCAGGCCCAAGATAGTTTTTTCTTCCTATTAAGAAATTTAATAGACACTAATTCAATAAACACAAAAAATAAGACATTAATTCAAATTTCTACCACTTTCTTTGTATAGTACTCATGTAGCAGTTTATTTAGAGGTTTATTTATGGGTTCTTGTATCCTCGTTTATTATATACCGTTAATCATAACATCCTTTTAGTTGCTGTTTAGACTCATAATACAAGAAGACCGTTATAAATATATTTTCTTAGAATCTGTGTTGGTAATTTACAAGGGAGAAACGGTTCACGTTCCTGTTCGCTCGAAAAAAAAAATTAGTTCTAAATAATACTTTTATTCCATTTCTCAAGAACACTCACAACGCTTTGCAACATATATCTTGACTATACTTAGGGGAAATAAATATCTCTCTTTACCGACGGAAATGTAAAAGAGACATAGTTTCTGTCCCCGTTCCGCACAAGAAAGAATCGGAAAGCACGTGTCCGGCTGAGAACTATCGAGACGTACCTACTTCTTACCTGCAGAAATAAATCTGTTTTCATGACTGATTTTTGTTTACTTTATCACATGGATATGACTGAACAAAAACTTAAAAGTTTAAAATACTGTATAAATTTCCTGTTGTTTTAGCTTTTAATTATTTCCCTTCATGGCGATACAAATTGTTTAAACCTCTTCCTCTTGGAAAATTAGAGAAATAAAATATTTTTATAAAATGGTTTTTTTTTTTTACTATTTGAGGAAAAATTAATCGTGGTGAAAAATTAATATTATTAGTTATTAAATAACCTTAAATCAATGAATGCATGTGTGTGTTGAAGCAAGCAAGGAAGACAGAGCATTGGCCTTTAACATACATTTATTTAATAATTCGCAAAATTCAATTAAAGCGTAATTGCTACTAGCACAATATTCTCTTTCATATTAACATTTTACATACGAGAAGCAGAGGCAAACTATATGGTCAAAGTAATGATTTTTAGAGTCTATTGGGAGGCACTTACTACAGCTGAAGTATGCAGCGATGAAAGATGGCATCAAAGACAGCGACCCAAAATCACGTCATATACAGAATCATCTTGGCGTGTTACTGGCACTTCTCCTAGACTCTGAGGCAGTCGAGACTCAGAGTCGACAGATATGATCTGAGCTCTAAGAAAAAAGTCTGAGATAAATCTGGACCTTCTCTCCTTTTTCTTTTTTACTTGGAGGGGCTGTTGTCCGTTTACGGGGGTGGTCATTCTGGCCCGCCCCTCATTTTCATTGGGCAGTGGGCTGTTTTTCTCTCAGTAATTCCTGCCCCAATTGGTTCCTTATTATACTCCCCTGTCCATAGTCTACGAAATACCTCCCCACCATAATTTTCATTTGCAATACCACTTTGAGCCTTATCATCTGAAGGTTTTATTACGGGCCATAAAATAACGACCATCTATCTTTCAATATTTATAGACTTTTGATCGCTATCAATGGCCACACCGACAGTTATTCTTCTATTTCCTCCTGGTGTACAAGCCCCTATTTACCCCTGCCTCTGCAGCCTTTACAATAGATTTGTTCTTGGACACACACCGTGGGAAATTATACCATTCCGCTTCTACAAATATCGGGGGGGGGAGGGGGGGAAATTAATATCGGTGAATGAATCTTTAAAAAAAAAGTCCTTTTTCACCAAAGTTGAAACAAGAGTTGACTCCTTATAAATACGATATCACCACATAGTAGCATATATAGATGCCCCAGGTGAGAAAGTATCTGCGGTTATAGTTATCTAAAATTTTGCATGCCGTATATTCGTTGCAAACCGCATGATGTAACAGAACTGTTTGTTTTAATTCGAAGTTATTTTTAGCATTTTTTAATGCACTTAGTTTTAACCTTTTTTAAATATTAAAATTCGACGTTATTATTGTTCATTTCAGAACTTTTTTCAAACATGATATTAAATTACATCTTGGGGTAGGAATTAACCAAGCCTTAGTTCTTTAACTCTTTCTAGCACCTTAATGGCTATCGAGGAATGGCTATCGAGGTGAGATGAGTTGTTCGCAAATAAAAGAATGTATAAGTAATAACAATAGCAATAGCTGGTCACATCTACATTACACCTAAAACCAGTGAGCATGGAATATGTTTTTGCGGGGGCTTTCCCATCAAAATTATCCTCTCTTTTTTCTTTTTCTTTTTTTCTTTTTTCATATAGATTATTTCGATCTTATTTCGATTCATCTTATTTCGATTGTCATTCATACAAGATATGGGAACAAACACTGTAGCTAAAGTATTTTTGTTAGTCATAGTACAATTTAAATTTGTGTTTCTTATTTTTTCAGACGTTCGTTCACAATCATTTTCAGTTATGGTTAATATGGGTCTATAAACTGAAATAACCGATAGATATAGTTTATTGAATCAATCTTCTCAATATATCGAGCGAAAATCATATCGATAGACGAACCCACCACGAGTAGCTAATATAGATGGGTTAGTTTTGAGCTGTAATCCAAATCTGTCCTCAGTGAAGTCTATAAACTCTTTGTTTTCCTAAATCAAATTAAGAATTCCCTAATGAAAATAAGATGAGCTACGCATAAAACTATCGGAATATACCCATACTGTTTTCTCGTAGTTCTCCGGATATTTCAAGATGCCTTGGGTGAATACATAGGCAAATTAGTTAGAAATATACATCTGATATCTTTCATATTGCTATTCGTTGAAACATAAACTGTAACGATTAATGTCCCCTTTCCACTGATAGTACTTTCGAGCGCACAAGTATCCCTACATTCCTCGCTGACAGCCATACTCCTATCCAGTCTCAGTAAGTTATTTTTTGTCAAACTTCCTAGGGGGCTCAAAACTTCGTGTGGGGCGGGGTAAACTGCAAACGATCATCCTTTTCATACCACGCAAATCCTCCAGCTGTAACACATTCGCTATAGAACTGCGGGATGAATTATTCTGTACGTCAGAGGTAAACCATCATAAATGAAATTTTCAGGCGAGCTTTGTGGTGGTTAACCTCTCATCAGGACTTACATATGTGATAGTTTATAAGTCTATATTTCACCCACCATCTTGTTTTGCATGTAAGACAATTTTCCTCAAAGAAGCTCCATCCAAACGGAGTCACTTACAATAAAAATATGAAAAATTTTTTATTGTAAGTGACTTACAAAAAAAAGTAATACAACAAACTTACAAACTATTGTAAGTATTACAATAATTTGTAAGTCACTTACAATAATTTTATTGTAAGTGACTTACAAATACAGTAGAGTCCCGATAATCCGAAATGATTGGGACCAGACCCTTTTCAGATTAACGAATTTTTCGGATTAAGTGAAATCATTCTTAAAATCTATGTATATATAAAACGCGTAGGTATGCGGCACAAAAATCGACGATATTTCTACACTCCGAATGGCAACGGCTGCAACTACCGGATGTAAACATTAGGGGCTGTCCGCAATTTAAAACCGCGTGTGTATAGTGGCGGCATATGTTACAACCGCTGATCTTTTGACAAAATATGTTTAGACCTATCAAATCCAGTGTTTAGTCATGGACACTTGTATGTAGGTTTATCTAGAGTCCGTTCTTTTGATTCTGTCACTGTAGTATATTCTACTTTTGAAATACTCAACTGTGTATATCAAGAATTTTTATGAATATCATAGTTGTAATCCACACTATATTTTAGTACTTGCTGAATTTTTACTCCATTTTAAAAGTGAAGATATTTTCCCAAATGTAATTCACACTATATGTTAGTACTTACTGAATTTTTACTCCATTTTTTAAGTGAAAAAAATTTTCCCCAACAATTTCTTATTTGATATAATGATAAAGTGTAGATATCTTAATTCTGAAAATTGTACATACAGAGAGGGATGTAATTTTTAAAATCATTGGTGTTGAGTTGCTCAATCTTATCTTTAACTCTGTTCTGAAGTAATGGAAATTCACATCTTTTAATCATGATTTTTTAGAATAAGCGTTATGGTGAATTTAGCAATGATTATAATTTTTTTGGCTGAGCCCCCACTACCTCTTAACAACGTATATTTATGATTACAGGTAATGATAACATTCCTTACATAGGTTACTTTCAGTTGAGTTGTTTTGCAAAAGAAAATATAAAACTAAAAGCGACCATGCTGGTCGAGCAGCAGCTAGTATACTTAAATTACATGATAACATGTGATTACATAAATATTACACATTTCGTGGGATTACACAGTTTATTTTATAAGGTCTGTCTAAACATTACCAAATCTCTGGAAGCAATGGGTGATAAGAGAGTGGAAAGCTGCCTTGTACAGTACAGTAGAGTGTAAGTTGTTCGAACAGAACAGACTAAGATTTTTGACGATTAGTAGATTGTTGAAATGGATTTGAAAGAACTTGTCAACGTCTCAGACGAGAGTTAAGGTGAAGCAGACGGTGACAGCGAGCAGAGGGTATCCCACTCAGACGCCGAGGCTGCATTTGATGTAGCGCTACGTAATTTGGCTCCAAGGGAGGGGTATTCTTCTCATTGACATAAAAATTTAACAGATTTTTTCGAACAAATGTAGTTCAGTAATAATTAGTTCAGTGCATAGTCTAACTTTGAAATTTCTTGTAATTTTCAGAAATATGCTTTAAATTACTAAGTATCAGTGTGGTTTTATTGTAACCTTAGTTTTTTTTTTTTTTTTTTTACTTTGGTTTCGGATTAAGCGGACTTTCGGATTACCGAAGTTCGGATTATCGGGACTCCACTGTACTTACAATAAGAAAGTGAAGAAAATTCATTTATGAGGGTTTACCTCTGACGTACAGAATTTTCGTAACAAAACGATTTTTATAGGAAAGTATCCTAAAATAGAAACAATGTTCCATGCACGCCAATTCTGGCTATAAGCTAGAAATGACCTGCGATTGCTTTATTGGCTCGACTTTTGGCTCGAGGTAGATTAGTGGTAGCACGTCGGCTTTTGCGGCTGAGGGCGCTCGGATCGAACCCCGACAAGCGACATTAAATACCTCCGTGTCTAGGCCGGATATGGGCACGTAAAATATGTAGACCGGAAAGCCCCTCTATGAGGTCAGAGAGGGTGGGAGAGGGTACGATAACCCCCAGATGCCGCCCCTGAGGGCACTCGACCAAAATTGAGGTGGCACCTGGCTAAATCGGACTCCAATCCTTGTGGTACCATTATAAACCGGATCCGCACCGAAGCCCGCTAGCCTATACGGACCTGGTTTGGAATAAGTTCCGGGCAGAGGCATTAAAAACAACAACAACAACAACAACACAACTTCAGAAATTAATTTCAGAATCACGAGACCATACGCGATTCTCTACGGACATTTACATCCGTAATTTCCAATTTAAAATATAATATTGCTGTAGCTGGCTCGGAAGAAACCGTTTTAAAAGCGAATTTGATATCCTCTGCAATAAAACTTTAGATGTAAAATTTCTCATTAACACATAAGTCCTGGTTATGCAAAGATTGATCATCCTTGCGTCACACAGAATAAAGGAGTAAATTACAAACTTTCCTTTAGAAACTCGATATTACTCGTTAAAGAAGATTCTTTTACAAGTGAAAAAAAAAATCGGTGTAATTTTATTTTTAATTTAATTCAGCCCTAGAGAAATCTCTTTATTCAGTTTATTTGAAACTACTGAATAGCTCATTTTTTTGCGGTAAAGTGTATAATTTCTGTATAATAGGTTTTCATTTCGTCTTTATACACATGTGGGTTAGCAGACATAATTCGGAACTTGGTATACTTTTATCATGTGGTTCATACTAACTACACACAGTTCAATGATAATTCCCTCTATTCTTCTCATATAGGCTTAAACATAGGTTTTTTTTCCCACGGTGGTATATATTTTTTTAAACTTTGAATCAATAAAGATATCTAAAGTTTAGTTCCAGAAATGTAACAATGTGTCTGTTTAGTTATATGTATTTGTATGGATCAATACATATCCAAGGATAGATAAACAGATTTCTGGCATCTAAACTCTTAATCAGATTGGATTTGGCGTGCTTACGCTATTCGGCTAGTGATCCGGCTTTCAACAAAGATTTTCTTTGTAACGTATAGGAGACGACTGCCGGATATATGGGACTTTCCCGTACGTCACGTTGCCATAGCAATCAGATAAGCTTATATCGCGTAGGAACAGGATTAGGCTCCACGTCGGTTTTTATATTAACAGTATATGGTGAGATTCGAAACTCGAAACATTGTCTTTTTTTTTTCTTCATAGCATTACTTTTCTTAGAAAAGTTTCTTTCAGATAATCTTATAATGCACAAATCTGAAGAACTAGTCTTTCGTTCCGTTTCCTAGCGACAATCACTAAGTGTCGAAAAAACTTTATACTTTCTCCAGAGTTTCAACTTATAGTTACCCAAGATGATGCATTATGAATAAGATGTCTTTAGTTCTTCCTCATTCTATATTCGACACTCGGTATATTTTCTAGGTAATTCAATCCCGGATTTTTGACAGATGGGTGTTTTTCGAGATTCTTAGACGTCAAAATCATAAAACTTCCGTACCATGTATCCGATAGTTGGACGATGTGTATACTAGATTAATTTCAGATGGGCAAAATGTCCACTTTTGACGAATTATTGCCTGCATACAGACATGACTATGCCACCATGGTCTTTGGAAGACACTTAAATCAATAGAGGATGGCAAGGAAATCGGAGCAAAACTTAAGGAGGAAAGTAAACAAATGCTGAAAAGCATACTTGTGTAAATACACTGTGCAGTAATCAACCTTTTTTGACCTATTTTATATGAAATAATAGTCCCATGAAAGCTATTCTAACAAGCCTGAGTATATAGAGTTAAACGAATGAATTATTGGCCATTAAACCGTATTAAGAGGGTCTGGACACACTATTCTCAGAAATAGCGCATTTGTTTTTATTTTTTTTTATTTTCTTACCTGAAACCTACTTGTTGCGTCACAGAACCTAAAGGTGGCGCTTTCGTGTTCTGTAAAAAATAAGAATGTCTGTCTGTTTCCTGTGAATGGCAACCCTTTGATTCTAATGTATAATTTGTTGTAAATTTCTGTCTAGTAAATAAATATGTTTTGTGCGAATCAGTGTCTCCGAATTTCGAGTTTTCCCGAATGAAGTAACAAGAGAATTGCTTGATAGTGTGGATCTCATCAGCTGGGCGTATGCGAGCAATAGAAGGAAAGGGAATTAAATACAAGGTAATAACACACATGGAAAAATTCCAGGTATAAGGTTGCTGTGTACTAGTCCAATTGGATTCGCTCACCTCAATATTAACCTATGTGGAGAAAATTTGTCCAAGGATTGCCAATTTGGATTTAAAGATTTTTTTTTAAACTGTACTCCGTAACATAGAAAGAAAATTTACACCTTTGGCTATTTTTCGTTTTCTAAAAAAAAAAATGCAAATAATATTTTAAAATTTAAATAATTTTTTGGGTGGGAGGAAATCTGGTATAGTGTGTTTTAAACGCTCCTAAATTCCTTTGGTGGACGAAATTTATAAGATGAATCCTGTTACAAGGTGCAGAAAAGTTCAGGCTATCTGAAAATACCATTTTTTTAAAAATTATCCGCATTTGTGTAGCTATCAATAGTAGACACATTTTCTCCATAGGTTAACATTGAGATGAGCAAATCCAATAGGGTTAGTACACAGTAGACTTAAGAAAATATATTTTCCAAGAAGTTATTAAAAAATATCCTTCCTGTTCAACGCTATTATAGAAATTTAATCGTAAAATAACACAAACTGCAAGTTTCTACGAGGATTCATTACATTGTCACATGTAACATTTTTTCCTGCATTTCTTTCTCTGCATACCCTGCTGTATATCCGTACATTAAGTCTATTTACCTTGGACTGGAAGTTTCACACGATTTGCCATATTTAAAATTCTATTTTTTAAATTCTTGCAAAATATCTCTATAAAATTTTGCTGAATTTTCTGTTATTATATTTTCAATAAACATTGGGTATTTGGATCAAAAGTAAATTCTGAAAGTCTTTTCCCTCGAGCAAAAAATACTTTAAAAAGATTTTTTTTTCTGAATTTAAAAATTATATCTAATTTTAAAATTTATAAATAAAATTTTTAAATCTGAATTTTTTATCTCCAAGTCAAATTATTTTGAAACTTATCTTATGCACTAGAAGGGAAAAAATTAGACTTATCAGCTCCTTGTAAGTATCAAAAACTAAACATGCTTTTAATGCTGGATTTTAATATTTTAAAAGAAATTTTAAATCGTTCCACTATTTTTTATAAGCATAATCATCTTTTTATAAACATACATTTGGCGGAAAAATTCATTACAAAATGTAAGTCTCTCTATTCTAAAAAAAGTAACTCCTGTTGCCGCTATCAAAAGCTTGTCACACTATCTCCTCCGAAACCTCTGGGGATATAGGGTCGAGAGCGATACTAATGGATGCAGAAAAATGGGGGGACCAAAGTAAGACATGTCTCATCTTCGTCGGACTTTAAGTTTTTTTTTATGTTTTGTGAGAAAATATTGACTTTTTCATCATCAGATTACGATAACTTTTCTGTAATTCTTTTAACTAATCTCGCCAAAAAATGATCGTAGAATTTTGATCTTTTTACAAACTAAGACTACAGACATTTCTCTTTCAAACTAGACCTCATTTGTTTAAAAATATTTTAAAACAGACTAATATTTTCATCAAAAAATGAAACACAGTTTTTCAAGAAATAATGACTTTTTCATCTTCAGATTACGATAACTCGCCAAAAAATGCTCGTAGAATTTTGATCTTTTTACAATCTAAGACTACAAATATTTCTCTATCAAACTAGACCTCATTTGTTTAAAAATATTTTAAAATACTAATATTTTCATCAAAAAATGAAACACAGTTTTTCAAGAAATATCGTCCCTTATGTGGATATAATATCGATGCTCCTCGAGTTTTTATCTTACAAAGAAAATATTTACATCATCTGGAATCTGAAAGCTTTCTTATTCATATAAACATAATTATTCGTATAAACCTCATTTCAAGTCTATATCTTAAATTTTTGATTTTTAATTGAATTTTTTAAAGCTTATAATTCAACAGTGATGAAACGCCCTTTGCATTAAGGGTGACAGCAGTAAATGGATGGAAGCTGTTACATTGCCCGAAAATCCCCCCTATCTATCTCGCTATTAGCGATAACAGAGGAGCGAGCATAGCAAACCTAGGGGCAAAGCCCCTAGTAAATTAAAAAAAAAATATGACTTTTCTGCTCCAGACCCTCCTAACTGAAGTTTTTTCATCTAATGTTTTGTGACCGAATTTTAACTTATGGCTGGTCTTGGGAAGGGACTGATATTCCTCCAATTACAAACTTCAATATCCCTCCCTAAAGCATCTAATAGATATACTATAGGGGTGAAGAACTAGCTGGCCACTCCATCAGATTAATATCCTCAACTTGGAGGAAGTTATGGAGTAGCTGAGAGTTTTTCTGTGTCGTCGCGTTGTCGTCCACAAAAATGAACTGGAGCCTGACAGCTGTCCGGAAAATCCTTACAAATGATGCAAATGTCTCATCTATTGCGCTTCCGTCACACCTGTCGAGGATCTGCAGCTGCATACAACATGATACTGTCTCGTATTAAGATGCCGCTTTTCACTAAGTGATGGCTTTCCTATATCTTGGATTGATGACAATGCATCCACCGATCTCTCCGGATAAAAAACGAGTCAGAATCAGTTTATACATCATTATTAGACAAAGAGGGACAATAAATTGTTCTTGAATGCAGGAGAGGTTATCACAGCACTACGATAACAGGCTCTCCTGCGATAAGTCATCAGGGGAACACCACAGTTGTCACCAGCTCCATCTTTGCCCGTCTTTTATATCGAGTTTACTTCGATACCGTTGACCAAAAGACAGAGGGGAACTCGCGAGAGAGTTATGTAGCTATCATCTGCCTTTGGAGCCGTGAGCTTCATACCAGCCGATGATCATGCGATGGAGCATTGATTCTTTGTTGGTGACCTTGCCCCATTTTCTACCGATGTTACCAATTCTTGGATATGGTTCCAACATACACTGGTGAAATAAATTAAGAGAATTTGCATATTTTATCGAATTTCATGAAAAGAACTGAACTGCATGTAAAAGCAGGCCAATCTCAAGTCCAAATTTGTAGAGAGTTCAATTTAACGCCCAGCGTCGTGTGTAACTTATGGAAACAGTTCCAGGATACCGGATTCATCGAGAGAAAGCCTGGGCAAGGTCGTCCAAGAGCCACAACGGCCAGAGAAGATCGCCATTTGTCGATTATAGCGAGGCGTAACAGGAGTGCTACAGCTTCTCAGCTCTCTCGTGACTTGTATGCAGCCACAGGAACCCGTGTATCAAGGGTGACTGTTTCCAAAAGACTTCATGAGAGAGGGTTGTTTGCAAGTAGACCTGCTGTTTGCGTCCCGCTCACTTCTACGAACAGGAGAATCCGTTTATCACGGTGCAGAGAGCATAGAGATTGGAGTATGGATCAATGGGCAACCGTTCTTTTCACTGATGAGTCCCGGTTCAGCCTAAACACCGATTCTCGCCGTACATTCATATGGAGAGAACCAGAGACCCGCTACCTACCCTCCAATGTCCGCGAAATCGACCATTATGGCGGAGGAGGTTTAATGGTCTGGGCAGGCATCATGTTGGATGGCCGCACACCTCTCCATGTCTTTGAAAGAGGCACTGTGACTGGTGTGAGGTATAGGGATGAGGTATTGGAGCCCTATGTTCGCCTTTTCGGGGGTGTAGTTGGCTATGAGTTCATTTTAATGAACGATAACGCGAGGCCACATAGAGCTCTTCTGGTCGACGAATTTTAGAGAGTGAGGATATTCGCCGGATGGATTGGCCAGCCAGATCTCCAGATCTTAACCCTATAGAGCGTGTCTGGGACGCTCTGGGGAGGTTAATTGTAACTCGCAACCCCCCTCCGAGAACCATCCAGGGAATAAAAACAGCGTTGCTGAACGAGTGGGACAATTGCCACAGGAAATGATAAACTGCCTTATTTCAAGTATGAAATCCCGCTGCGAGACTTGAATATCCGTAAGAGGGGACCATACCCCTATTAACCCATTTTTTTCTTATTCTGCAACCGCTGTTTCAAACCTTCCGACTCCAACGAGTGTTACGCACGATTATGCGTGTGCATTACAATTATTGAATGGTTATTTGTTTTGTATTATATCAATGTATGTACATATCAAATTTCATTAAAATCGGTACAGTAGTTCTAGAGGTAATCGACCAAGTCTGCAAATTCTCTTACTTTCTTACACCAGTGTACATAACCACTTTTATGGATACCTGTAGACACCGAGCCGCCTTTGCTTGGAAATGGCCACTTCCAAGTCTGATAATAACCTCCACCTAAATGACTGGGAGAACTCAGATCTATCTGAACTCAAAAATCACTGCCTGGCAAAAATACCACTTTTTCGTTTGCTTCATAAACTACCAGATTTCAGCATCTTCACTACAAACCCCTGTTTATATTCCATAGGACCATAAGAAAAATGTGATAAACTGCGTTTCCTAGGCCACGCCTTCTAACACAGATATTTCTGGTTATAACATCGGAGAGCGAGTGTTCGTCGATGTAAAAATGGAGTGAGCTGCTTGGTCGGCTCCAGGATCCTTCAGATTGTTGATTCACTAAAATGAAGCAACTTCCAGTTCCGTCAGTACTTGGGTTGGTGAAGACTGGCTACCTGTAAGCTGGATTTCTATTAGCAGTTATGAGAAGGAGGAAAGAAAGATATTGGTTAGTCATGAAACAATAGATTCAACGTTCAGGATCCGCGAGTTCAATCACTATAGCTTGGAGCTTCTCCACAAATGGAACAATTTATATTCATTGATCAAAACGAGATTTAAATTCCAATAATAAGTCTTTTTTGTTGGTAGGTATTTCGAATTATTTTAGATAATGTGTTTATTTTTTATTTACCATTAATTTCACACACACACACACACACACACATATATATATATATATATATATATATATATATATATATATTATATACATACACAAGGCCTTTTTTCTGGGGGTACGCGAGGATAACCCCACCTTTCTTAAAGTTTTTTTTTTTTTGGGGGGGGGGATTAACCGAAATTTTAAGAACCTTACAAATCACTTGTTGATACAAAAGTATTATTTTTTTTTTTTTTTTTTTTTTTTTTCCAATGCGGAGGCACTTGTATTCAAACATTGGCCCTTACTACGCCGCAGTTTTACTGTCCATTTTATTGTGGGGGCACCATATAGGCGGACAGCATTACCCCCTATGAAGGGACGACACGAACGGAGGCATTTTTCGTGGCGCAACGCTGGGACTCGATCTGAGCACCCTCAGCACCGAAAACCAGCGCGCTGTACCACTGGGCCGCCACAAGCCCAGTATTATTTTTTTAATTTTGAGTCTTTTGTTCCCTTGTGACGAGACGTTTGAAAACACGGTACTAAAAATACTCATCTTTATCTGAAAAAACACTGTATACCCACCTATTTTTTTAAGAAAAAAAGCCCTGTATATATATATATATATATATATATATATATATATATACACTGCTGGCCACCCAAATTGCAACACCAAGAAAGACAAGAGATATCACAACAAAATTTATTTTGTAGATAACATGTTAACCAAGTATCAAATGATTAAATTTATAGACTTCTGTGAAGTGTGGTTCCTGCCAAAATCAGTAGCCAGAGTAGCCGCAATTGTTGGAGATCACCGCTGCCACACGCCTCGGCATTGATTCAAAGAGACTTTGGATGAGTTCTTAGGGTACAGCAGACCAAGCAGCTTCCACACGTTGCAAAGTTGATCTGCTGTGGCAGCTGGGGATGGAATCTGGATCAATCGTAGAGCAACCATGGACCACATGTTTTCTATTGGCGAAAGATCCGGAGAGCGAGGCGGCCAGGGAAGCAATTCAATCTGGCGATTGACGAAGAACCGTTGGACAATGCGTCCCACGTGTGGTCGCGCATTATCCTGTTGAAATATGGCTGTGGGCAAGCCCTGAAGGTAAGGAAAGACAACTGGCTCCAACACCTCGGAGATGTAGCGCTGGATGTTTAAAGTACCGGCAAAGCGTACTAGAGGTGTGCGAGAGTGATATCCAATACCGCCCCATACCATAATACCCGGTGCAGGACCAGTGTGGTGGTGCATAACGCAGCTGTTCAGCATCCTCTCTTCACGGTGTCTCCAGACTCGAATGCGACCATCGTGGTGTTGCAGACAGAAGCGTGACTCGTCAGTAAAGACAATTTCATTCCATTCTGCCGTCCACATCCTTCTGTCATCACACCATTGGCGGCGGAGACGTCTGTGGCTCGGCGTCAAGGGTAGACAAAGCAATGGACGTCTTGCGGACAGACCACTCTGCTGTAAACGGCGTCGAATGGTACGAGCAGACACTGGATGGTACGCGCAGACACTGGATGGTACGCGCAGACACTGGATACAGACTGCATGTGTTGTGCTATGGTTCGTGATGTGACTGAGCGATCCGTCACTGCCATGCGCACAATTTGCCTGTCATCACGTGAAGTGGTGCGCTGAGGTGGATGCGATCAAACACGCCGGTCCGTCGTACCCTCCTGCATCCAACGATCACATATCTGCATTACAGTTGTTTGGTTTCGTCCAACACGACTACCGATTGCCCTGAAAGATAATCCACAATCTCGGTAGGCTACTATCCTTCCTCTGTCGAACTCGGATACTTGATCAAAAGATGATCGCTGTTTTCAACGAGGCATAATTGATCGTTTTTAAAAAAAACCACAAGAAAAACACAATTGTCGAACTTGAAATCGTCGAAATCTCCAAGCCTTAAATAGCGCTTTGAAGTGGCGCCACAGGTGCGCGTGATGTGCGTCTGCGCTGAAATTCTAATCATTTGCATATCTCACCTCCGCTAATGCATGTTGTAAATTTCATGTTATTTGCATGTTTCCTTCAGGGTGTTGCATTTACAGTGGCAAGCAGTGTATATATATATATATATACACTCAAGAGCCAAAACATTATGACCACCTGTCAATAACGAGTTGGCCCACCTTTGGCACGCAACACAGCTTCAACCCGCCTTGGCATGGATACCACAAGTCCTTGGTAGATGGCCGGAGACAGATTGTACCAGATGTTTAAGCAACAGTCACGCAAATCCAAGATATTGCGAATTGGTGGTCTTTGAACTCTGAGCTGCCGTCCCATGACATCACAAATGTGTTCTATCGGATTGAGATCCGGTGAGTTAGGCGGCCAGGACATTAACTGGAATTCAGCATCATGTTCCTGGAACCACTCCAACACAATTTTAGCCTTGTGACACGGGGCGTTGTCCTGTTGGAACATTCCATTTCCAGCTGGAAAAACAGAGGCCATGTAAGGGTGCAACTGGTCCGCAATGATGTTCAGATACCCTGAAAGCATTCATGGTCTGCTCTACCACAACCACGGGTCCCAGAGACGCCCAAGAGAACGTCCCCCAAAGCATAATACCGCCACCACCGGCCTGTGTATGACCTACTGTACATTGAGGGAGCAACAGTTCGCCTGGAAGACGGCGTATCCTGACACGGCCATCGGCGTGATGAATGACAAACCGTGATTCATCTGACCAGGCAACTCTCTCCCACTGATCCATGGACTAGTCGCGATGTTTCCGGGCCCAGCGCAGGCGCAGTTGGCGATGACGCTTGGTCAGCAAAGGCACACGAGTGGGACATTTGCTGCGTAGCCCCATATCCAACAGTGTCCGCTGAACAGTGTGCTGCGATACTATTCTACTTGGCCCTGCATTGTATTGGGCTGTCAGCTGAGCCAGTCTGGCTCCGGTTTTGCTTCACCATGCGAGACAGTCTCCGATAACCTTTTTCTTTGATAGCGTGTGGACGTCCAACACCATGTCGTCTACTGCTGGTTTCACCGTCATTCATCCACTTTGCATAAGTACTAACAACTGTAGGTCGCGAACAACCCACGAGTCGTGCAGTTTCGGAAATACTTGTTCCGAGCCTTCGAGCTATTACAATCTGCCCTCTATCAAAGTCGCTTAGATCCGCAGCCTTTCCCATCACACACAGAAGTAAGTGAAAGAATGATTCTTCACACTCTCCAGCAGCAGTTAAATACCACTTCCACCTGATCACGTGCCTTCCACGTCATCCAGGCGAATTCATTGCACAATGTAGGGGTGGTCATAATGTTTTGGCTCTTGAGTGTATATATATATATATATATATATATATATATATATATATATATATATATATATATATACACAGTGGGATTGCCACGAGGCCAAGGCGTTGGTACGCCTCTGGCTCTTGGTCAGTATTCCTCCAACTGAACAATCCGTGATGTGAGTTATTTTCATTGACTTCTCTGGCGTATTCCTGTCATTCTCTCTGCAGCCAACTACATATGATGTTGATTTGTTCATATTTATTTTTTTATTTAATCATTCAACCTTGGCAGATATTTTATTCATGATAATCATCTTGACAATTCTTCATAGTGGTTTTCAACAGTTCAGTGCCAATATGACGACCGTTAGAGCGTAAATTTAAACCTGTGAAGCCTAACCTCGTAACTGAAAACCCCAAATGATGTGACTAAGTAGTGTGTTCAAAAACACTTCTCAGGATATCTAAATTAGTTTTTAATGCATTCAAATACATTGTTCATTTTATTGGTTTCAGTAGAACCCATTATTTTATTAGTTAATGCTGGAGGTTATAAAACTAGGTAGCACCAAGCTAACTTATATGTGTTTCATTTTTTAATTTCGCTTGAAACCAGATCTGAAAAAAATGTTAAAAAGATGATTAAAAAGCAGCGTGGTCGTATTTATTACCATGTTTTTATTAACTTGCTTTCTTGTTTGTGTGTGTTTTTGTGTGTTTGTCCAGTACAAATCTTGCAATCGATTTTTAACTAGCTTCCCGACTACCTAGACATTTGAAACTTTTAGAATAGCTCAGAACACGATGACAATGCATTTTTTTAAAAACTTTTAGCCATCTTTAAGCAGATTTTACCATGTTTTTATTATTTTCAGTTAATTTTGTTTTGTAGACTGCTGCATCCATCTATCGACCGGGACGGGAACGAAAGGTTAAACGCAAGTTAATTTCCAATTAACTTCATTTTCTTTCAAGTTGATGGGATAATTCATCAAAAATTATTTTTTAAAGTATTTATTAATACATAGAATTGTCAAGTTTATATGATTCAACAGAAAATTTAAAAACATGGTATATAAAAAGTTCTTTTTATCTTGTAATTATAAAAACAATCAAACTCCTTCCATCTTGCTTACTTTCTCGCGTGCAGCCGCCAACGTGCTGGCCTGGTGTCACCCACGTCGTGGGTTCGATCCAAGGCGGTGTCGTTTTTTTTTCCCCAAATTTCCCCTCTTGCTATATTTAGCTGTCCCCCTTGGTACTCTAAAATCATCTCAATACGAAAATGTATGACCCCGAAGAGGGCCTTTTTTTATGATTATTTGCAGTTCCTATTAAGTACTTCTTAAGAGTAACATCTTTTTTCTGCTATGGGCCAATTCTCCTACCTAAATAACTTATGTAACGTGGAATTTTTAACTTTTTAAATTTTAACTTATAGATTTTAATACTTTATAATTTTTGATTTTATTCTCCCATTTATTTCATACCGTAACTACTTCTTTATTTTTGAATTAATTAATTTTACCTTTTAAATTTTAACTTCTCTTAACTTTAAATTTTTAACTGCTGAGCACACGTACCTTGATATTAATAACTTGCTTACAGGAGATAAAGTCATCCAGACCAAGGCACTCCACTTGCAAAGACACAACTTGATTTGGATTTGGATATTCATAAAAACAATGAAACGGAATAGGATGCAAAATAAAATAATTAGATAAATAATAAAGGACGTTCCCCCACCACCACCCGTGATATGGGATGTAATTGTTTTCATTCCAGATGTATTCCTCTTTTAGGACTACATCTGATACTGTATTACACCGTATTACCGTTTACATCTGATACCGTATTACTAATAGGAAGCAGCAATCACCTTAGTCTGTACTCACATTAAATTTAAACGTTAACAAGAAACGACTGAAGGTAAAATATAAGCTCTAGAGTACGTGAAAATGTTAAGGTACTAACAATAGTTTATAGCAATTATTTTAAAAATAAATTTTGCTCTCTTCAAAAAGATGCAGATTAATTACTAAATTCATTATGTATCAACGTACCTTAATCTTCGTGATACTCATTCGCAGAATCGGGATAATCCTTCAGGAAAGTCTTTAAACACAATGAAAAAGTTGAAAATTTTTAATGAGAGGAATATATAATTTCGAAAACATGTTCAATGCACTAATAATTACAAGATAACAAGAACTTTTTATATACCATGTTTTTAAATTTTCTGTTGAATCACATAAACTTGACAATTCTATGTATCAATAAATACATTTTTTTTAAATTTTGATGAATTATCCCATCAACTTGAAAGAAAATTATCAAATGCGTAATAAGGAGGTATCAATTGCGTTTAACTTTTCGTTCCCGTCCCGGCCGATAGATGGCTGCACCAGTCTACAGAACAAAATTAATTGAAAATAACTGAAAGTTAATTCAATTCTGCTTAAAGATGGCTAAAAGTATCAAAAAATGCATTGTCATCGTGTTCTGAGCTATTCTAAAAGTTTCAAATGTCTAGCTAGTCGGGAAGTTAGTTAAAAATCGATTGCAAGATTTGTACCAGACAAACACATACACAAACACACACAAACAAACAAGAAAGCGAGTTAATAAAAACATGGAAAAAAATGATGCTGTAATATAATAATGAAAGTAAAATCCAGTAGTAATTTCCCATCTTCAGAACTACCAAAATACCATCATTCGAAAAATTGTTTCCAGAAGGTATGATAATTTTTCAATAGGAAATTTATTCTATGGTATGTCTTTCACGTTTGAATTTTAGGAACCAATTTTTTTCAACTTTTTGTTAAAAAAAAAAAGTTTTTTTATAGTAGTGTTTTTATAAATTTTCTGTTACCTTTAACATGTTTGGTATTTTTATAAGTTTTCCAGTTTATTCTTTTCCATTTACCTTAGTTTTCATTCAAATTTATTTCAGTATTGGTTTCAGTGGAGCAAGCACGGAAGGGGAGCTGAGGTCAAAACCTCCCTCAGGAGCCTGAAAATCGGTAGCCAGAAAAGGTAATTTCAATGCAAATTTTTATCAACTTCCCCCCCCCCCCTTTTAAGAAAAGGTATCCGTCCCAAAAAAAAGTCCCTCCCCCCCCCCACACACACACACAGAGTGGCCCTGGTTACACCTCAGATTGTACGAGTGTAAACGGGTATGCGTGTTGTTATTTTAGAAATTTTCTATCTCTTTTTCCGATCTTTCTATGCACTTTTATTACTTGCCAGAAATTTAAAGATATCATATATTTTTTATTTTTTTTTTCGTACAACACATGCCGTGACTTGGTCATCATTATGACTTAGCTGCTTAACATTTGTGCGAGTGTCATAAAAATATTAATAAGAGTGTTTTCGGAAAGAGTTCCTGATTATGCATCATATCAGCTCTAATGATTGAATCTGTCAAATTTAGAGTCACGAGGTTCAGTTACTTCTAAATACACCTTATAAATTTTCTCCCTTTTTAGCACTTTTGGTGTACGAAATACAATAAAAAAAATCATCTTAGATTAATTGGCAGTAATTTTTATTCACCATCCCAAACAAAAAATGTTCAGGCAAATCTTCTCAACTCGGAATGTCAGGCAGCTGTTGTTACGGCCAATGAGAATTTCGGTAAAAGAGGGCGCTGTGTGCGCCTCTGAAGTTTTGAAGTCTGTAGAGAATTGGCCAGCTCTTGTCTGAGAGAGATCAGACGATGATGATGTAGCAAGTTAACTGTAAAAATGTCTTAAATGTCTGTCCTTGTTTAGTTATAATAAATATTGTGGCTGTGAACCGAATGCTGTTTCTTAACGAACCCACATCAGTTAGTATTTTGAAGAGACGTCTACTTTGGAGAGTCACAGCTGTCATCAGGACCCGAAAAGGCCCATTTTGAGTGCATGTCCCAAAGAGCCACGAGTATCGTTGACGAAAATTGAGAAACACTGAAGCTATTGAGGCTACCATCCTTAATCACGGCTGGTGTATAATGTCTAGTGTTGTGATAATTCTTCCAAACAAATCTCGATTCCTCAATTCGGTGAAAGTTTCAACTGGAAGACAAAATCAACACAACTGGAAGGGAATCATCAACACAACATCCGAGACCGAAGAGGTAGGGATTTTTACGTTTTCCCAAAACTGTCGGACTTTTTGGAAGTAACACGCTTTGCACGAGAAAAAAATCTGACTGTAGCCGTCAAAGGACTGCCTAGGAGATGTGTGACTAGGAAATTCAAAAACTTCGTTTCACTGTCCAATAAAAACCTGAATGTCGGAAGTGTCAACGTAGAAAAATTGCATTAGGGTGTATATATAGAAAACAAAACTTTATATTTTAGACATGCCTGATGTAAGGTATGTCTAAAACAATAATCTTTCTTTAGAAGTGCCCTAAAGTTATTCTTAATTCTAAAACGACTATCCCGATAAATGATAAAAATGCATCTAATAATTTCATAATGTTTTGTCACGATATGATTACTTTTACACGTTGGCGATCACTTTTTTTTTTTTCGGTAGCTGATCATAAGATGTCATTTAAGAGAAGTTTCCATGCAGAGCATCTATACTAGTCATAACAAAACTGATTCTAAATGATGTTGAGAAGAAATAATAATTACAAGATAAAAAGAACTTTTTAAATACCATGTTTTTAAATATTCTGTTGAATCATATAAACTTGACAATTCTACGTAGTAATGAATACTTTTTTAAAAATTTGTTGATGAATTATCCCATCAACTTGAAAGAAAATGAAGTTAATTGGAAGTTAACTTGTGTTTAACTTTTCGTTATCGTCCCGGCCGACAGATGGCTGCACCAGTCTACAAAACAAAATTAACTGAAAATAATAAAAAACATGGTAAAAATCTGCTTAAAGATGGCTAAAAGTATTAAAAAATGCATTGTCATCGTTTTCTGAGCTATGCTATAAGTTTCAAATGTCTAGCTAGTCGGGAAGTTAGTTAAAAATCGATTGTAAGATTTGTACTGGACAAACGCACAAACACACACACAAACAAGAAAGCAAGTTAATAAAAACATGGTAATAAAAATCAGAACAATTCAATTAAAGGAAAAATGTTTAGGAAAGCCGCACTTGACGGACCGTAATAGAAGGCCATACTATAAATGTAGAAAAATTTCTCTTTTCCTATAACTTTCCTCTGATCACTTTTGAAACTGAAAATACACGTGTGACTACCATAGCCCCATAACTATTACAGTGTCTGATAAACTGTCGGTCAAGGGGCATAGGCCACAACAACAACAACAACAACCACTTCTATTACAGTGTTGCATAGTTAGGGTTTTCTTGGAGAGCGGCAGCAAACAAGCCTTACACTTTATGATCCTGAATGTGAAGCACTTTCTGGATTAGCGTATGCCTAACCGTTTCTGGACTGTAGACTACTACAGCGTGTTTTTTTCAAAGAGTTGGGAATTGCACTCTTCCAGTTTGGTGTTTGAATTTGCGACAGTCCAGGGAAGGATTTTTGTCAATCCTTGTTCTTTCAATTGTTAAGTTCGTCAAAGGTTCCGTGACACGGGATAGTTTTTCAAAGATGGCATTCGTTTCAACGTTTTCTGTAGCAAAAACTTTAAACTCTGAAGTGTACCTCAACAAAAGACCTATCCTTGTTCTGTACAATTCGTTCCTCCCAAGAATATGGCAGTATTAGTCAAATAATCACAGTTTTTTGCAACACGATCTCGAGTTCCATGCTACCCTTCATTGTCTCACAATTAATTTCTTGTGAATGAGGTGGAAATAATAACTAGGTTGTTCATAGTCCTGGACTTAACTTTATAAAACACTCCTGAAATGAACTGGCTTGATTAATTACTAACACCCATGAACTACGGGGACATGGTCATATTTACTGTAGTTCCATTACCTTCCTCAATTCGGGTCTAGTCGCATGTTGTTAATGCTGAAGAATGTATATGTCCCAGATCGGCTGTAAAGCATTTGGTGAATAATCATAATGTCTTTTTCTTTTTAGAAAACTTCAACCTGCCTTATTACTATATTCCACTTATCGGCAAGCAGAGGTAGGATATAATATGGTGAAATACGATTATCAGGTATTAAGCAGCAATAGTGCAGTCGATGTAAAATTAGCTATTGCGGAATTAATGTGCAAAATTCCAGATTTAGGTAACTTACAGAAAGAAATGAAAATTGTCGTGAGACTTGGGCTGCTTCTGTAACAAAATGGCAAAAATTGTCGGCATAGTATTAAAGCATAGTATCAAAAATTATGTCAAAGTACAAAAATGAACAAGGTGTTTCCTCTAAGCCCAAACAGTGTGGACACCACAAAAAAAATGTCAGCGCGGAAAATGCGGAGCTAGGTAAGACAGATTGTACGACGAAAACCCAAGACTATGAAACAAAAAATATCAGCAGAGAATGATTCGAGTTTCAATGATCCTGTTTTAGTAATAACGGTTCGTCGGGGACCGCATGAAGGTGGTATTTATATCTGTGCTGCAATGCAGAAATCACCTATTACTGATACCAATGCAAGAAAACATGTAAGATTTCCACGAACATAACAACTGGAATTCAAATGAGTAGTAACGTGTTACCTGGTTGGATGAATCGTTTCCTACCACTCGCAGAGTATACATTTGGTGAACACCATCCGCGGTATACTTTCCAACTGCTTTTTGCCCACTGACAAGCATGGAGTAAGTTGCTATCTCTTAATATTCCCTGGAACATTTAATTGTTCTTCAGTGTCCTGTGACATCGGAAGCTTTATGGAATCATTCTGGCGAGCCTCATGCTATGTTGTATTGTCATGTGTAGCAGTTATTCCCTAATGGCCGTCCAAGTTTCCAAGACGATGAGATACCCGTGCAACGTGCGAGACGTATCAACAAGTGGTTTTAAGAGCATAAGGAGGACGTACCGTATCTAACCTGGCCACTTGAATCGCTTGACCTTAATTGAACAGTTACTGAAAATTTGTGGGATTATACCCATTATTAAACATTTGTAACAACAAGTAGAGAGAAAGTTCTCCCCCTCCAACATCATTGGAATAGTTAGGCCATATGTTTCAGGATAAACAGTATCAAATTTCAGTATCTCATCTACTGGACTTACATCACTCTATCCTACGTCGAATACCTAATTTGCAAGCAAACGGTGGGCCTACAGTTTATTAATAAAAAGTTCTGCAGTGACGGTCAGTGGTTCAATTATTTTGATAACCCACTGTATTTCAGTGTCTTACAATATTGCAATGAATTTCTTTAAATAAGACAAACATATGTATTTAAAGTTGCACTTATAACGAGAGAGTCGTGAAACTCATCCTTCCACGTCTTTCGTTACAAATGAACTCAGCCGTATTTCAAAGCATTTGTCTTTAAAATGATGGATAGAGCTTGTCATTCCATTTTAAAACAGGCGGATATAAGTAAACAAGAGCAAAAGAAATGGGAGTAAAAAACATTCGGAAAGAAAATCCCAGACTGAGACTCAAAAGATTAAGAATCCTTTCTCCAGATTTAGGAGAGCGCAGGATGAAAATGGAAGAGATTAGTTAACTCCCATTTTTAGAAGCGTTGTACCATTAATAATGTACTATCATAAAGCATCAACGCAATTTGCAAACCAGCCCCTCACATTTTGAAGCGTTCGGAATGAATGGGGCAGAAAAGGGCTTTAATGGCTTTGAGGTACGAGTGCTAGCAAGCTACCAGACGCAGAAGAATAGCTACAGAACCTGGCAACTCTCCCGCCTATTTGTATCAAATGAATGTACTTATTGTAACGACTATCATACATTATGGCAACTTTTAAAACTGCCATTTTTAGGGTACTCCCGTAAAACACCCCGGCCGAGGGAGATTAATGGGCGAAATTTTCGTCTTACGCGCTGGAAAAATAAAAACATTAAAAGAAAAACTTGTTCTCACATTCCTGATGTATTAGCTGGAATCCTTTTTATTTTGTTCCGTTTTGCGCTCCAAAGTTGCATATGTAGTTTGTATTTTTCATGTCTTTTCAAAATGATTTAGATTTTTTTTTTTTACCCAGGAAAATGGGATGAAATTCTTTGTGAATATTTCTTGCCTATGGAACTGAGTAAGTTGTTCACACGCATCTTGCTTTCATCAATATAAATATGGCAAGCGAGGAGGGAAAAAAAACTTTAAGAGCTCAAATCCGCGTTAAATTCAAAATGAAAAACTCGCCCATTCAAGCTTTTTTTTAATAATTTATCTACAGACATAAAGGACTTTTAAAGAAATGAAATACAGCACTATTTTTGTACGTAATGGTTTGAAAGGAGTGAAGTTGACGTGTTTAGATGCAGATATGCAATGTGTATAAACTCAATATTGTGGGTTTAAATCACTTTACATCGCGAAAGGAACTTTTTCAACTGTTATGAATATATTTTTTTTAAAGAAATTCTGTCAGTCTTACGGGCCTTATAACTGGATGTGATACAGTGCAGAACTTCTGTTTCCATAAATATAGTAAAAGATAGCGCTTTATAAAACATTATATTCCAAAAATCAACCAATAAAATGGTTTCCAAGTTTATCGCCAAATTCTACAATCGTAGTAATGTGGCTTATATCGGTATGTTCGTTATATATTGCTGTGTTTCATATCACCAACACAATGACCCGAGTCAAATGACTTGGGTCATATCAAGTAATTGAAATTGTAACGAAAAATTCTACAATACCGCTTGTTCAATTTTAATGTTTGGGACGTTCTAAATGACGAATAACTTTGATATTTTTTACTATTGTCTCCAGGACATTCCCCATCCACACAGCGAATTCGTAGGCTACAAATTATGAGAACAGCTTAGAAATGGGCCAACAGATTTCTAAGCTGTTCTCATAATTAGTATTCATGTGAGCTTCCTATGAGGGGATAGCACAGGAATATACCTTCCATGGTCGGGATTCGAACAAATAGCGATTAATGGGCCACTGCAATACTTTATCGTGATTAAGTATCTACAGAGGCTGTTCGCACATTTTTTAGACGATTTTGGTAAGCGGTAATAAAAAATCGTTTGCTGCAAAAGAAATAATTGCAATTGTACTTTGTTTTTAAAAGTCAAAATTACAGTCTGCGGCTTGAAAGTTTTGTTTTTATTCAAAATGGCATTTTTAACAAAGCAGTGGTTCGAAGGCTACATTTATGCTCTTTCCGAAGAGAAATATACATACTCCGTTATCCAAAAACGATGTGAGAGTCATGGTTTTGTGATATCTAAAGCGTCGATAGGTAATATTGTCAACAAGAAACGAAAAAAAACGTCAAATTGGAGCATCAAGTGGGACAAAAATTCCAAACAAGTATCCAAGGAAAAAACGGACATCTTCGACTATTACAAAGGTACGTTGTTTAATATTAAAAGAAAATCCCCCTAGTCAAAGGACAGTTGCAAAATCATTAAAATGCTCGGTGTCCACTGTAAACAAAATGATAAACGTTGATTTAAATCTTAAGAAAGCGAAAAAACGCAATGTGCATCGTCTTCTTCCAAATCATATCGCTTAACGCAGGACACGCTGCAGAATTCTATATGAGAAACACTTATCCAAAGAAAAATGGAAAACAATTGTCACAATAGATGAATCATGGGTGTATTTAAATGAATGCAACAAAAAAAGAGCCATTTATTATCATAAAAGGGGAGAAAAAAATTTAAGTACATGGTTCAAAGAATCGAAAGAAAGTTCTTCTAAGGGATTCATGATTGTTGCTGGTTTTTCTTATAATGGCAAGTTAAAAATAAAGAGAGTGGAAAAAAATGTCAAGATCAACTCCAAATACTATCAGGAACATATTTTATCGCCAATTTTTCTGAATGAAATACCATCGCTTTACCCACAGTGCCATCAATCTGTGAGACTCCATCAGGACAAAGCTAGCAGTCACACATCAAAATCCACTGTAAATTTCCTAAAGGAAATGGAACAAAAAACTGGTATCAAGGCCATACCCTTCACTGATATCCCTACTAAATCTCCCGATGTATCACCTATGGATTTTTGTGCTTTCGGACTTTTAAAATCTGCATTATCCAAACGTCGTCCCAAAACCCTTACAGGACTCTGGAAAGCTGTTCAGGAGGAATGGGATAGAATACCTCTTCTGACACTTGAAAAGGCATTATTATCCTGGAAATTGCGGTGTCGAAAGATAGTTCAGAATAAGGGATGTCAAATAGAACATTTAAAACACAAGAATTTTATGTAATTTAGTTTTGTGAATACAATATACATCGTCTAAAAAATGTGTGAACAGCCTCTGTATTACATACAGGCCCTGATTTTCCATTAGGCCCAAGCCTAGGAGCCCCAAATTTTTTTTTATTTTTAAAGAAAAGAAAGAAAAAATTCCCAATTCAATTTTTTTTATTTTACCTTTTTTAAAACCAATTTTTTTATATATCCTTTAAAATTTTATTGATTGGTTCATCATATTATAGTTATATGTATAGTTCATCATATGTATGTTATAGTGTATATAAGGGATTAATAAGTTTTTTTCTGGTTGAATGATGAAGTTAATATGTTGTATTACTTTTTGTTATTTGATAATGTTCTGGGCTTCTTCAAATAGCCAATTCTTGGTAAAATGGTACTTTCACAATAATACATAATTTTTGTGTGTGTGTGTCAATTTTGGAAATTTTACGCCCACATCAGTGTTAGGGGGCTCCCATCCCGAGTTGTGCCTATAGTCCAGAATTTTCTAAATAGGGCCCTGATAACATAAAGTCCTTGCATTAAAGCCGGACGATGGCCGAATGGCTAGGGCGCTGGCATTCGGTACCACGTGGGTTTGAATCCCACTCTTGGTATGGACATTTGTAGCCGTTCGGAATCGGCTTTAAGCAGTAGGTCCCGGTCTAATTAACCCTCGTGAAGCAAAAATTGACCGTAACGCTCCAATCCAAACCAACCTTGCATTAAAATATCACTCAAATAATTTTATTTTTTAAAAAAGTATTTCGTTAAAATATTCAACCTTTGAATTGTTCACGGCAGTTTCTAATTTTTAGAGTATCGTAACGGTATATTTAAACCTTTTGTGTTTCAAAATATCAGTTCTTTTTTTTTTCTTTTGTGTTTCAAAATATCAGTTCTTTTTTTTTTTCTAAAGTGACGAATGTGACAGGACGTTCCCTAAATCTATAAAATTATGACCACGTATTCAAAGAAACTACACAGTATATTCCATGCACTTAACTATTTTTTGACAGATGTAGATCAAAGATGCACTTGAATCTATCTACAAAGCCAGTTCAACGAAGTCTCGAGTGCGACCTAAAAGTTATCCGAAAGTATAAAATATGAGGATTAAATTAATCATAAATTGAAAGGGGACGAAAATGAATCCTTTCTCTCGGGGCAATGCAAAGAAAAATTTAAGATTTTGAGATAACAGCCCAAAAATTTTCTGCATGCATTTCTTCAACTATAATATCTTTAGCAGCAGACACTCTTCCGGGAGATCTTCGAAAAATTGGTTTAAATTATACCATAGCTAAAAAAGAAAATCTTATATTGATAAAATGAGTCAAAATTTCATGAGCTGAAAATAATATTTTGAAGTCTGGAACCAAGGAACTTTCAGCTTTGGGTTTGAGATCAAAGTTTCGTCAACAAGGTCACTATCAAAAGCATACAATGTACGGCTGTTGTGCTTTTGTAAACAACAACTACATACAAAACCACAATTTCCAGATATCTTAAGATTGAAAAATTGGGGGTCACACTTAAAAAAATAAATAAATAAATAAGCAAAGCGATATTAGGAGTAAGAAAAAAAATTAAAAAGGCGAGAAAGATAAACAAATATTCCAGAGAAAAAACTAGTCTTGTTAACTCAGTGCATACCATTTTGAAGCGGTTTTACATAAGAAAGAATATGCAATAAAATATTAGTTAATGTTTTTGTTTTGCTTCAGATTGAAAAGTATTGAATATACGCTTACCAGAAAAAGTCTGCATACAAGCGAAAACCAAACTTTCAAGAATCAAAAATATAATATTACACTAAATTTATCAACTTTCTTTTCTTTTCTTGTACTGATCGAATCATTTATTATCTTTTAACAATGGTTTTAAAAATATAACATGCAACGTTTTAAAATTTAAAAAATAATTTAAGAAAATTGCATGAATTCATACCAGAAAAAATTTGCGTACAAATACTGTAAACTAATATACCTAATTCAGTTGTATGCGATGTTGTTCATTTTGCTAAAGTTTTGTAAAAAGATTACCTCAATATTCGTTTCCAAAGCTTTTTTGAAGGTAAATTGTGGAAAATTAAAATGAATCAAAAAGGAAAGGAGATTACTCTTGAAGAAAGGAAAATTATCTTGAAACTGAAGAATGAAGGCAAAACTCTTCGGGAAATTGGCAAGACTCTTGGAAGAACTCATTCCTGTGTTCAAAGAGTAATCAATAATAACAATTCAACAAAATCTATTATCTCGAACTAGACGTTCTAGACGTCCCTCTAAACTGACACCACGTGAAAAGCATTTTATCCTGAGGTCCGTAGGCCTAGATCCAAGAATTACTGTATCTCAAATTGTAAATGAAATTAGAGAGAGGTTTGAGAGAACGATTCATGAAGATACTATACGGAAGATATTGAAAATATTTGACTATCATGGCCGTATAGCACGTAGAAAGCCATACATATCGGTCATCAATAAGCAAAAACGTTTACTCTTCGCAAATGAATATGTAAATAAGCCTCTGGAGTTCTGAGCATGAAGCTACAGAGTGTAGCTTCAGTCTGTAGCTTCATGGTTCTGAGAAAAGGTACTCTTCACAGATGAGAACAAGTTTTGTATTTTGGGGGTTAAAGGACGGAAGCTGGTGTGGAGAAAGACAGGTACGGCTCACGAGAAGCAGAATCTCGTACCCACAGTAAAGCAAGGTGATGGGGGTATAATGGTTTGGGGGTGTATAGCAGCCAATGGCGTGGGACGTCTGGTATTTATAGAATCTACAATGGATCATATGGCATATTTGAACATTTTAAAAAAAAATTTAAAAGTGCTCAAAACCTGGGCCTTGGAGACGATTTTTGGTTCCAGCAGGACAATGATCCAAAGCACACTGCCCATAATATGAAGCTCTGGTTGTTGTACAACATCAAAAATCAGTTACATACTCCTCCACAATCACCTGGCTTAAATCCCATTGAACATTTGTGGGATGTTCTAGAGCGCAGGATTCGTCAACATTCCCTAACATCGAAAGAGATGTTGAAAAAGGTTATCATTATGGAATGGAATAATATATCTCCTAATGAAACATTCAAACTGGTTCAGTCTATGCAGAAACGATTAATGGAGTTCCTTACAGCTAGTCACAGTATTAGAGCTTGTTCATCATAACTTTTATTATCAGCATTTAAGATCTAACTAGCTGAGTGGCAACCCGATGTGTTGCTTTTTCGATTTAAAATAAAATAGTTTTATTTCTTAAAGATTTCAAATTTTGGTTTTTGACTTTTGAAATAATTCTTTCAAATTTTGCTTTTTCAAACAAAAAAGAAGTTCATTCAATTAAGAAAAAAATTCTAAAGGTCTTAACTTCTCATTTCCTAAAACCAAAATTATTTCTGGTACTTTAAAATTATTTCTGGATTTCAATTATTAACTAACTCGTTCTCAGATTCGTTCTCAATGAATAATTTTTCCTTTCGGCAACATGACCGAATATAAATATTAAATCTCATGGGGGGAAAAAGTACTTAAAAATAGAAAGACAGTTCTGATGAATACAAAATTGGTGGCGAAAGAATCTTCATCAGTTGCTCATTAATTAGAAACAAATTTCCCGAACTTGCTGGAATTATTAGTGAGTAAAATAATAAGTCGAAAATTGCGAACTCGGCATTCAGCTACATTAAGATATGGCGATCAGTGCGGGAAATTTCAAAAGGGAGTTCTGTAAATACGCTTTTTTGGAATGATAATATTTTTTTTTATTAAATGCATTTGGTACATTTTGGAAGCTGGATATCCAGCAAATGCCGATAAATCATAAAATTGACATTAACTGATGCAGAAAACCGAAAAATTTGTCCATCAAAATTGTCGATTTCGTGAAATTCGGAAAACTGCTTTGGGGAAAAAATTTCGTTTGCAATGAAAAGCATTTTTAACTTTATAAAAATGAGTAGATCCTTAAAGATGAAGAGTTGTAGAACACGTGGAAATAAAAAATTTGTCGATTGGTGGACATTGAAGTTGAATTTTGCATGCATGAAAATAGTGGAAATTTGCCAAACGGAAAGGAGCTGGTCCACCCGGAATGACATCTGTTTCTTTTACCCGCTTCTTTCGAGTTCGGCGGTTTTAATTTTATAATAAAAAAAGTTTAAAGTTCTGAAAGTTGAGAATGGCACCAGTGCACTAGTCTCGTCCGTCCGCGTCTATCGGTACCAGTCCCGATATCCTGCTATGCTCGGTTCGCGAGATTAGCCCATCCCCGTGTCTGCTCACAAACATACATTTGTTTACCTTCAGCTGTTATTATATACTAGCTGAGTGGCAACCCGATGTGTTGCTTTTTCGATTTAAAATATGTTTTTATTTCTTAAAGATTAAAAACTATTTAAGGACTTTTAACAATATATTTGAATTTTTAAAAATGAAATAATGATTTAAAATTCCGTTTTTCAAATTTTGGTTTTTGGCTTTTGAAATAATTCTTTCAAATTTTCGTTCTCAAATTTTGCTTTTTAAACAAAAAAAGAAGCTCATACAATTAGAAAAAAATTCTAAAGGTTTTAACTTCTCCTTTCCTGAAACTAAAATTATTTCTGGTGCTTTAAAATTATTTCTGGATGTCAATTATTAAATAAATGACTCGTTCTCAACTATTTTGGCATTTGGTTATTTTCCTTTTGGCAACATGGCGGAATGTAAACATTACATCTCATGGGGCAAAAATTACTTTAAAAAATAGAAAGACAGTTCTGATGAATTCAAAATTGGTGGCGGTAGAATCTTCATCACTTCCTCATTAATTAGAAATAAATTTCACGAATCGGTACTTACGGAAAATTCAGTCGACCATAAAAGTTGGCGCAAATCCGCCAAACTTCCCAGTCGCTTCAGCTGCCAATCATTTTGGCGGCATAAAATCTACAATTGCGCGCTAAATAGAAACAAATATGTCTTCTTTGTGAAGACGATGCCACATGAATTCAGCCATACAAGAGTATAAGTGGTGTCGCGCTGTCCGACGTTGTCTTTTGTTCCGACACTTGGCCGAACCCCACAATCCCTCAATGTTTTGTGTATTTACGCCGGTATCCGGATCTACAAAGTTATACTTATGATTAACTTTGAAATGTCCGAAATTAGCAGCTCTTATTTCGTCGGTTTTATAAGCTTTCCATGAGTCCGAGTCTATTGTAGAACCTTTTTCGATGTTATCTTTTATCGTTTAAATAAGGTTATCGCCATCCTATCTGGGACTTTTACGTTAAAACACTCGTTGGTCTCCTTGCAAATCCCTCCAAACAACCAATGCTCGAGGGTTATTCTCCCTGCATGGTTTTTACGTTTTGAGAAAAGACTCTCATCAATTTCGACAATGATGTTGTCCCCTCCGATTTTTCTTTGGCCTTCTTAAAAGACTGTGTGTACTAACTTCTCATAAGTAATTATTCCAATCAATAACAGTCTTGTCACTCAACTCTAATTCTTCGTTTCCCCATTCAACAGTAGTCAATTCTCTGCGCCAGCTGTAAATAAATCTTAGTGCAGTCACAAATCAAAGGGTTGAACTCTCGAACCATGTCTCTTTCCGAATGGATATTCGCTTCTGACAACTCTTAATATTACAACGCCATTGAATTTGTGTTTTTAAATAAAGCGCCATATCGTGGCCATTAACGCATTTTTTGGATTGCGGTAAGATTCCATACCTTTGAAAGAATTCTACAATTCTACTGCTTCTTCTTCTGTAGTTGGTAAATACCAAATTTTATATATTTTTTTACAACGCAGAGCTACAATAAATCTTAAAACAGCGACTGCTTTACTGCTAGAGCTAGAAACTTTTATCAAGGTAACTTTGAATTACGTGTGGTACATTTTACCATTATTGGCTAAAAATCGCCTCTTGGCGCCATTGCCTTCATTTGGCGAAAATGGTCGACTGGATTTTCCGTAAGTACCCACGAATCTGCTGGATTTATTAGTGAGTAAAATAATAAGTCAAAAAATTACGAACTCGGCATTCAAGTTACATTAAGATACAATGGCGATAAGTGCGGGAAATTTCAAAAGTGAGTCTTGTAAGTACGCTTTTTTAGAATGATACCATTTTTTCTATTAAATGTATTTGGTATATTTTGGAAGCTGAGCATCTATAAAATACCGATAAATCGTAAAATTGACATTAATAGGTGCAGAAAACCGAAATATTTGTCCATCAAAATTGTCGATTTCGTGAAATTCGGAAAACTGCTTTGGGGAAAAAGTTTCGTTTGCAGTGAAAAACATTTTTAACTTTTTGAAAATGTGCATATCCTTAAAGATGAAGAGTTGTAGAACACATGGAAATAAAAATGTGTTGACTGGTGGGCGGAAAAGTTTAATTTTGCATGCATGAAAATAGTGTAAATTTGCGAAACGGAAAGGAGCTGGCCCACCCGGAATGACATCTGTTTCTTTTACCCGCTTCTTTTGAGTTCGGCGGTTTTAATTGAATAATTTAAAAAGTTTAAAGTTTTGAAAGTTGAGGATGGTATCAGTGCACGCGTCTCGTCCGACCGCGTCCATCGGTACCAGTCGCGATATCCTTCTATGCTCGGTTCGCGAGATTAGCCCGTCACCGTGTCTGCTCACTAACAAACTAACATTTGTTTACCTTCAGCTGTTATTATATAGACTAGCTGAGTGGCAACCCGATGTGTTGCATTTTCGATTTAAAATGAAATGGTTTTATTTCTTAAAGATTAAAAGCTGTTTAATCACTGTTAAAAATATATTAAATTTTTTTTAAATGAAATAATTATTTAAAATTCTCTTTTTCAAATTTCGGTTTCTGACTTTTGAAATAATTCTTTCAAATTTCCATTTTCAAATTTTGCTTTTTAAAAAAAAAATTTAATTCAATTAGAAAAAATTCTAAATCTTTTAACTCCTCATTTCCTAAAACTAAAATTATTTGGCTTAACAGCTTTCTCAGACGCACCGCCCTTGGCGACAAATTGGCGCAAAAAATTTTTGACGCCAACTTGACGAAAAGTTGGAGTCAAAAGTTTTTGGCGCCAACCTGACAAAAAATTGGCCTAATAAACTGTCCAGTACCTATATAAATAAATACACAATAAGGGAGGGCGGATTGGGGCCTCAGACTTTGTGAAGAAAAGTCATAAAAAAAATAAGCTCCTGATGTACGCATATTTCTTATAGAATCTGCCGGAAAATTGTTACACTTTGTCGGCATTAGTTTCTATATATATTTTTGCAGGTTTCTCTGTCTCTATCCCTCTATCTATCTATCCCTATATATATATATATATACATATGCATATACAATTGTCAATTTGCTACACGAAAACCAAGACCCAAACCGTAAGCTTCTCTGCGCACCACACTCCTTCCCATCGATCTTATTTCTGCACACCCAAACATACCCATCAGAAACATTATTCTTTTTTCTTAATTTCATTTTTAAATCACATTTCAAGCAAAATATATCAGGCTTTAAAAACTTCACATCCCACAAGAATTCGAAAAATATCATTCAATCAGAATGAATAAACCCATGTACAAGTGACTCATTTACCACCCCTTCCGTATATCTATCACAAGAATAACGCCCTCTAACATTACCCAAAACCTTCGCCTGGTATTTACTAACAACATCCTTCACACTCAAAATGGCCACCATCATAAATCTCGTAACAATTCACAGTCAAAAAACTTTCAAACTAATTCAAGCAACAACAAAAAACGATTAAATACCCATAATTGGTCAAAATAAATCACGTGATACATCCGTCACGGAATTATCACATGATAAAAACGTCACGAATTTACAGGAGCCAGAACGTTGGCGTCTTAACTGCCTCAACTTGGCAACCAAAAAATTTCGCCAAAATCGAACGGTTACCCCGCCATACACAAAATCGCCAAACTTGGCAGGGCGAAAGCTGTACAGTCTGCGAAAGCTGTACCAATTAGTTCTGGTACTTTAAATTATTTCTGGATTTCAGTTATTAAATGACTTGTTCTCAACTAATAATTTTTCCTTTCGGCAACATGGTCGAAGGAATATATTAAATCTCATGGGGGTAAAAGTGCTTAAAAAATAGAAAGACAGGGAAGAGTTCCGTATCCTGTGCCGCTTGGCGCTATTTGGCTCGGTTTCTGATTTTTTTTCGCGTTTGGCGAAAAACTCAGAATAATGCAACCTACCTAAGCGACGCCATTTTTTCGGCGGCACTTAGGCTTATGGTATCCGACTATCTTCGGAGCACTTAAAAAAAATACTTCCGTCAATTTCTGTCTTATTTTTCGAAGGGGTATAAACACAAAAACACTAAAATGATGAAAAAATAGACCATGACTGTGCAACTTTTAACAAAATTTATGAATTTGTGTCGAAATTTATCAAATTTTTACAAAACGGCTCTACCTCTGAAAAAAAATTATGCATATAACAATTTCTTTTTGTCATATGTACATAAGTACCTTCTGAGTGTAAGGAACTAAAAGCTAATCGATATCGCGAAACTTAAAAAAATTACAGATCATTATATGCAATTATATGTAAAATTTTTAGTAATTTCTTATGAGATTTTCTATAAATGCAGCTATAAATCAACAAATAAAATACATAGAACTAAATCTGTAGTTCATTGCATTATAAATATTAACAAAAACATACGTGAAAAATTTCATAGACATATCACAATATTTATTTGCATTTTTTATGAAAAATGAGTTCTTCAGAAAACATAATTAAATTTTTCAACTTGTATTGAAATTATAGCTGCTGCTGACCTTTAAATCGCTCTCATTTCATTTCTAATGATCATTCAGAAAAAATAAAAGAAGATTTAGAAACACAAATTTACAATCTTTAAGAAAATTAATAAAATCACTTTCGGAATGTTCGTAAAAATCGACGTTTTAAAGGTAGTTGGATACCTAAAAACGGTACTTTTCCGTTATAAGCACTACAATCGTTTTGACGCCAATTTGGCGCATTTTTAAAAATCACCGCAGCGAGAGAAGAGTAACGCGATATAATGGCACTAATGATTGGTAAATTACAATATTAAAATATGCAAATCTCGAGATTCAAGGATCAAGAGACGATATAAGATATATTATTTTCGTGGTCATGGAGATAACGAAACTTCATGGAATGCCGTAATTTAATACGCTTACTTTAAATTGCAATGAATTTACAGTCCGTCAGAAAATCGGACCGTATTTTTACGTAATGGATTTTAAATATGGAATTTGCCTAAAGATGAGCAGGCAGCTATTACATTACTTCAAGAATGGCAACCCGATGTGTTGCTTTTTCGATTTAAAATGAAATGGTTTTATTTCTTAAAGATTAAAAACTGTTTAATGACTTTTAAAAATATATTAGAATTTTTAAAAAACGAAATAATTATTTAAAAGTCTCTTTTTCAAACTTTGGTTTTTGGCTTTTGAAATAATTCTTTCAAATTTCCGTTTTCAAATTTTGCTTTTTAAACAAAAAAAGTTCATTCAAGTAGAAAAAATTCTAAAGGTTTTAACTGCTCCTTTCCTGAAACTAAAATTATTTCTGGTGCTTTAAAATTATTTCTGGATTTCAGTTATTAAATGACTCGTTCTCAACTAATACTTTTTCATTTTGGCAACATGGCGAAGGTAAATAGAAATTCTCATGGGCGAAAAAGTGCTTAAAAAAATAGAAAGACAGTTCTCAGGAATTCAAAATTGGTGGCGGAAGAATCCTCATCAGTTGCTCATTAATTAGAAACAAATTTCACGAACTTGCTGGAATTATTAGTCAGTAAAATAATAAGTCGAAGAATTACGAACTCCCCATTCAGTTACATTAAAATACTATGGCGATGAGCGCGGGAAATTTCAAAAGTGAGTTTTGTAAGTACGCTTTTTTAGAATGATAACATCTTTTCTATTAAATGTATTTGGTATATTTTTGAAGCTGAACATCTAGGCAATGCTGATAAATTATAAAATTGACATTAATAGGTGCAGAAAACCGAAATATTTGTCCATCAAAATTGTCGATTTCGTGAAATTCGGAAAACTGCTTTGGGGAAAAAGCTTCGTTTGCAGTGAAAAACATTTTTAACTTTTTGAAAATGTGCATATGTTTAAAGATGAAGAGTTGTAGAACACATGGAAATAAAAAATTTGTCGACTGGTGGGCGGAAAAGTTTAATTTTGCATGCATGAAAATAGTGGAAATATGCGAAACGGAAAGGAGCTGGCCCACCCGGAATGACATGCTTCTATTACCCACTTCTTTTGAGTTCGGCGGTTTTAATTGAATAATTTAAAAAGTTTAAAGTTTTGAAAGTTGAGGATGGTACCAGTGCACGCGTCTCGTCCGACCGCGTCCATCGGTACCAGTCGCGATATCCTGCTATGCTCGGTTCGCGAGATTAGCCCATCCCCGTTTTCTGCTAACTAACAAACTAACATTTGTTTACCTTCAGCTGTTATTATATAGATATGGTGGGCGGAAAAGTTTAATTTTGCATGCATGAAAATAGTGGAAATTTGCGAAACGGAAAGGAGCTGGCCCACAAGGAATCTCATCTGTTTCTGCTGTCCGCTTCTTTCGAGTTCGGCGGTTTTAATTTAATAATTAAAAAAGTTTAAAGTTCTGAAAGTTGAGGCTGGCACCAGTGCACGCGTCTCGTCCGTCCGCGTCCATCGGTACCAGTCGCGATATCCTGCTATGCTCGGTTCGCGAGATTAGCCCGTCCCCGTGTCTGCTGACTAACTTAACATTTGTTTACCTTCAGCTGTTATTATATAGACTAGCTGAGTGCCAACCCGATGTGTTGCATTTTCGATTTAAAATGAAATGGTTTTATTTCTTAAAGATTGATAACTGTTTAATCACTTTTAAAAATACATTAGAATTTTTAAAAAACGAAATGATGATTTAAATTTCCCTTTTTCAAATTTTGGTTTTTGGCTTTTGAAATAATTCTTTCAAATTTCCTTTTTAAAATTTTGCTTTTTAAACAAAAAAAAGAAGCTCATTCAATAGGGCAATGTCTTGCAGCATGTCACATCTCAACTCTTGCAGATTTTACTTCTTGTTTGGCGAGGAGTGGCAAAAGATTGCATAATTTAACATGGCGTTCAATGAGCATTCTTACAGCTTGTTGAATAAAATGCTCTCAGATTACGCAAAGTCTTTAGATACGGTATCTAAACAAAGGTATATCACTAAATTAAACATTCAGGTACAGCCCTGAAAGGTTTATTCAGTATGTGACCCATATTTATTGACAGAGGAAGACTGGAGTTACGATACAAGACGCTGGCCTGAAGTAACTTATCCTGATATCTATACATCTCAACATAATAATAATCATTCTCATTATATTCTCTTAAACCTTGCAAAATATTAAAATAAAGTGTTAAAATACCTGTTACATACAACTAATATGAGGAACTTTATAAATAAACTTAAATTATTTAACTCAAAATGAAGGTATTGTCCAAAAACACATGCAAACGCATAGGAACTGCTTCTGTTTTCTGCCACCCGATAATGCCGTCATCTATAGCAGAAGAAAACTGACGTAGGTAGTGACGTTTCGTCTTATTAGAAAAAAATTCTATAGGTTTTAACTTCTCCTTTCCTGAAACTAAAATTATTTCCGGTACTTTAAAATTATTTCTGGATTTCAATTATTAAATAAATGACTCGTTCTCAACTTTTTGGCATTTGGTTATTTTCCTTTTGGCAACATGGCGGAATGTAAACATTACATCTCATGGGGCAAAAATTGCTTTAAAAAAATAGAAAGACAGTTCTGATGAATTCAAAATTGGTGGCGGAAGAATCCTCATCACTTCCTCATTAATTAGAAACAAATTTCACGAATTTGCTGGAATTATTAGTGAGTAAAATAATAAGTCGAAAAATTACGAACTCGGCATTCAAGTTACATTAAGATACAATGGCAATCAGTGCGGGAAATTTCAAAAGTGAGTTTTGTAAGTACGCTTTTTTAGAATGATAACATTTTTTCTATTAAATGTATTTGGTATATTTTTGAAGCTGAACATCTAGAAAATACCGATAAATCGTAAAATTGACATTAATAGGTGCAGAAAACCGAAATATTTGTCCATCAAAATTGTCGATTTCGTGAAATTCGGAAAGCTGTTTTGGGGAAAAAGCTTCGTTTGCAGTGAAAAACATTTTTAACTTTTTGAAAATGTGCATATCCTTAAAGATGAAGAGTTGTAGAACACATGGAAATAAAAAATTTGTCGACTGGTATGCGGAAAAGTTTAATTTTGCATGTATGAAAATAGTGGAAATTTGCGAAACGGAAAGGAGCTGGCCCACCCGAAATGACGTTTCTATTACCCGCTTCTTTTGAGTTCGGCGGTTTTAATTGAATAATTTAAAAGTTTAAAGTTTTGAAAGTTGAGGCTGGCACCAGTGCACGCATTTCGTCCTTCCGCGTCCATCGGTACCAGTCGCGATATCCTGCTATGCTCGGTTCGCGAGATTAGCCCGTCCCCGTGTCTGCTGACTAACTTAACATTTGTTTACCTTCAGCTGTTATTATATAGATTGTTGGCTTAACACTTAAAGTAACCCCCCCACACACACACACACACACCAAAAAAAATAAATAAATAAATAAATAAAATAGTTGCTATGCAGGGAAAAGAATATAAATTCTTTTGAGACCACTTTTCATGCCTCATTTTTTACCATGTTTTTATTAACTTGCTTTCTTGTTTGTGTGTTTGTCAAGTATAAATCTTGCAATCGATTTTTAACTAACTTCCCAACTAGCTAGACATTTGAAACTTTTAGAATAGCTCAGAATACGATGACAATGCCTTTTTTTAATACTTTTAGCCATCTTTAAGCAGAATTAAATTAATTTTCAGTTAATTTTGTTTTGTAGACTGTTGCAGCCATCTATTGGCCGGAACGGGAACAAAAAGTTATATGCAAGTTAACTTCCAATTAACTTCATTTTCTTTCAAGTTGATGGGATAATTGATCAAAAAAATTTTTTTTAAGTATTTATTAATACATAGAATTGTCAAGTTTATATGATTCAACAGAAAATTAAAAAACATGGTATATAAAAAGTTCTTTTTATCTTGTAATTATTTCTCATCTTCCTATGCAACTGCAAACTTTAAGCCTTTCAGAGACCAATTATGAAACAAACACAGAAGGGCTTCCAATAAAACAAGGAATAAAACATCTTCATTCATTAGATTCTTATCAGATAATGTGTGCTTGGTAATGCTATTATTGTTAGCTGTTGTTTGCCCATAAACATCTTAAGCAACACAAATTTTATTTTAAGAAATATCATTATTAAAGTCAATTATCATTATCTTAAGTGTCTCACTCTATGAAATACTGATAAAGAGTTGTTTAAACAGATCAATAATACATAAACCACAATTTAACATTTCTTTTTGCTTCTAGTCCTGACTGAAATGCATTGAAATTCAAGTAAAATAATTTTCTTTTAAATTAATACAAATAACTGATAGCAAAGTGATTTGTGACTGCGATTTCCGATACCCACAGGTGGCACAAGATTCAACAAGACAGACGAGCAGAATTCCTAAAAATTTCTTTTTTTAGTTAAAATTTAATGCTGTGTTTACACACACATTATACATCAATACACACATTGTAAGAAACTTATATTCCATATAATTCTCAACTTTTAATTGAGTTCAAGTCCCCTGATTTGGGGTAGCGATACTTAACACTAGAAAGACGGCTGCCATCATTTTGATGATTTCGAACATACTATTGAACGCTATGTCTGTATTAATGTCCTCAGGCTTCTGAAATTTTATGACTTTTTCTAATTTTACGTGAAATATGCACACACATTTACAAAATTATATTTGATAGTAAAGAGTGGGGGAAAATGTGTTGTATACCTACGCAGACTGAAAGCCATCAATTTGACAGCAATAGTGAAAATAGGCAGAAATCTTTAAAATAACACCAGAAAAATGTTAGTTACTTTTCGTTTCTTCTCTCTTTTGCAAATAACAGAAATATTTCCTCTTCGGAAATATTGGTGTTGCAAAATAAGGACTGCACAAACCATGCATATATTTTCACAGATAAACCATACCAGGTTGTCAGCTCGGCGTACCTGCATAAAAATATATCTAAATATATACTAATTTATTACAAATTGGTATGAAATAGTTCAAAATTTAAAGTATTTAACCATTTAAAAAAACATTAAATATTTTAAATTCTTGATTTTATTCTTAAACTTCAAAATGATGGTGTTGTCTTTTTAGTAAGAAAAAAATTCCCCTCTTTCTAGTATTGAAAATCAGGCATTAATCTACATTTTAATACCCTGTATGAATTATCTGGATGACATTTATAAATTGTATTGAAGATATGAATCTGCACAGAGGCTGCAGAAATATGTAAATCAAACTTTGTTCCACCATTACGCCTGCTATGTGAAAACTATCTTTCAGTTGAGTAAAAAAATTATTGAACATTATTTTGCCAAAATCCAGGCAACTTAACAGAATTATTATTTGTCATACTTTGAAGCAATCATTAAGATAATATCACTCATAAATTTGGGAGTTTCCTTATCCATACCTACAGTCAAAGAAATTTGCTCAAGAGTTTTGTCTAGCAAACCATTAAAATCAGAATACTCTGCTAAATTTTAGTAAGATACAGAGGCTGTTCACACATTTTTTAGACGATGTATATTGTATTCACAAAACTAAATTACATAAAATTCTTGTGTTTTAAATGTTCTATTTGACATCCCTTATTCTGAACTATCTTTCGACACCGCAATTTCCAGGATAATAATGCCTTTTGAAGTGTCAGAAGAGGTATTCTATCCCATTCCTCCTGAACAGCTTTCCAGAGTCCTGTAAGGGTTTTGGGACGACGTTTGGATAATGCAGATTTTAAAAGTCCGAAAGCACAAAAATCCATAGGTGATACATCGGGAGATTTAGTAGGGATATCAGTGAAGGGTATGGCCTTGATACCAGTTTTTTGTTCCATTTCTTTTAGGAAATTTACAGTGGATTTTGATGTGTGACTGCTAGCTTTGTCCTGATGGAGTCTCACAGAATGATGGCACTGTGGGTAAAGCGATGGCATTTCATTCAGAAAAATTGGCGATAAAATATTGTACCAAAATCGTGGTACGGAAAGTTCTTTTTTTTTTTTTTTTTTTTTTTACAAGTGCATTCAACGAAATGAAATAAATATGCCAGTTACCACAAATGAGAAACAGAGATTTTTATAGACATCAAAACTAACATAAATCTTCTTTTTACAATCTTCGCTGGACTTCAACAATCGCCAGCCTCTAGGTAGCTTTCTTGACAAATTGTGATTTAAAAGAGCTTTAATTAATAACACATAAAAATATAAGCAAGTGAAATTATACAACCTTTCACAACTATATCGAGGCCTCCGAAATCCAAGCCAAGGTCTCACGTTACATCCGTCACGACAAACTACCTAAATTAATCAATCACCTATATCGTCAAGGATATCGCTTCAACTCTATTGCAGTTCTAAAAACCTATTTTATCTCGCAAAACAAAACCCGCGTTGCCACACTACACAACCAAACAATTTTCCAACAATCAACCTAAAATCCAGATTTATCACTTACTCCTTGGTTTTAATTCCACAACTCCCGAAACATCGCACTTTGGCGATAAAACGCCAAATTGGCTCCCAAACATGTAACATTGCCCCCTCCTCAAAAGACTGGACGTCCCGGACAGTCCTACACTAACAACAACGGTCCTAAAAATACTACTACAAAATACAATTTCATAAAAACACAACACATATACCATTACAAATTAAATAAATAAACACATAAAAACGACAGTTGCAACATTAATATATAAAATAAAAATAATAAATAAATAAATAAATTGGGTAGCCTGGATCTACTTAGGAGCAACAGCCTACGAGCCGTGGCTCGGGTATCCTCAAACTCTTCAGGACCCACTCACGTCCCATGGTAAGGAGCGAGCCGGTCGTAATGCACGACCTTCGCTTTGCTGTTCGCAGATTTGCGAATCCGTACGACGACATCGTTGATTCTGTTGACCACGACGAAGGGACCGCTCCAGTGGGACTGTAGCTTGGGGGACAAGCCTTTTCTACGAACGGGGCTCCACAGCCAAACTTTACTTCCTTCCTGGAACTGATGATCTGTCGCTGTCGCGTCGTACCGCCTCTTCATTCTGTCGCTGGCCACGTTGATCCGCTCCCGGGCGAAGTGGTGGATTCCTTCCAGTCTGTCCTGGACATCGCGGACATACTCCTCCGGAGAAGAGGATGTATCAGGGGGGCAGCCAAAAAGGAGGTCACACGGCAGCCGCAGATTCCGTCCATAAAGCATCTCAGAAGGGGTGTGCCCTGTTGTCTCATGGACGGCGCTACGATACGCTAAAAGGAAAAGAGGTAGGTGCCGGTCCCAGTCCTTCTGGTGCCTAGATACAAGAAAAGAAATGTGGTTAAGGATGGTTCTATTAAAGCGTTCGACCATACCATCCGACTGGGGGTGTAGAGGAGTTGTTCTGGTTTTCTCGATCTCCAATAGTCGGCACATTTCAGTAAAAATTGCAGATGTGAAATTAGTCCCTTGATCAGAGTGTATCTGCATGGGAGCTCCGAATCTGGAGACCCAATTCAGAACTAAAGTTTCAGCTACGGTTACTGCCTCCTGATCAGCTATGGGGTAAACTTCTGGCCACTTAGTAAAATAGTCCATGGCAACGAGCATGTACCTGTTGCCATCAGTGGAACGTGGAAGAGGTCCCAGGATGTCGATGGCGACGCGCTCGAAGGGGGCACCTACGTTGTAACGTTGCATCTTCCCTCGGCTACGTCTCTTTGGTCCTTTGCGAGCTGCGCAGGCGTCGCAGGCTCGGCACCACTTCTCGATATCGTCTCTGGCTTTTCCCCAGAAGAATCGCTCCCGCACCTTGTTCAGGGTCTTCATCACCCCAAAATGCCCTCCGGCGGGACTACTGTGGAGTTCTTCTAAAATTGCAGGAATTTTTGAGCGAGGAACCACGAGCTGCCATCTTGTTGTTTTTCCATCGTCTGACTCCCACTTTCGGTACAGGACACCGTTTCGTAAGTGCAGGGAGTTCCAGAGGGCCCAGTAGTATTTGGTATTCGGGCTAAAGGTCGATATCTGTTGCCAGCCAGGTTTGGTGCTGGACAACCCCATGTGTTCTACTATGGGTTTGATGTCTGGGTCTTCATTTTGTTCCTTTCGAAGCTGCTCATCACTCCACGGGTCCGGAGACAGGGTGACAGCAGTGACTTGCTGAACAGTAGAAATTTCAAAGCCATACTTCTTCTCGGCCTTGGTGCAATATCGGCAACTGTCAGAGCACGGTCTTCTGGATAGCGCGTCAGCATTACCGTGCGAAGAACCCTTACGGTGTTTCAGGTCGATAGTGTATTCTTGCAATCTCTGTATCCATCTGGCCACCTGGCCTTCAGGATTTTTAAAGTTCAGAAGCCATGTGAGAGAGGCGTGGTCGGTTCGCAGCACAAACTTCCGGCCGTACAAGTAATGATGGAAATGTTCTACGGCCTTCACCATGGCTAGCAATTCTTTTCTTGTGACGCAGTAGTTCCGTTCACTCTTGGAAAGGCACTTGCTCCAGTAGGCGATAACTCTTTCTTGTCCGTCTATTTCCTGCGACAGGACTGCCCCGACGCATCCAAAACTTGCTTCCGTATCAAGGATAAATTCTTTATCAGGCTCTGGGTAGGCCAGGATGGGTGTAGACGTTAGGGTTTTCTTAAGCTTCTTGAATGCGTCTTCACACTCATCAGTCCAGACGAACTTCTGGTTTGCTTCTGTCAATCTGTGAAGGGGTCGAGCTAAATTCGAGAACCCTTTAACAAACCGCCTGTAGTAAGAGCAGAGACCTAAAAAGCTCCGCAATTGATGTACATCTTCTGGTCGGCACCAGTCTTTGACTGCCGACACTTTGTTAGGGTCAGTCTGGACCCCTCTGTCGGAGATGATATGACCGAGGTACGTCACCTGGTGGCGAAACAAGTTGCATTTCTTAGAATTGAGCTTCAAACTAGCTCCTCGTAGCCTTTGTAGCACCTTTCTGAGATTTCTTAGGTGGTCTTCGAAATCTCGCCCTACAACGATTATATCGTCCAAATAGACCAGACAGGCTTCGTAGGAAAGTCCTCGCAAAACTGTTTCCATTAGACGCTCGAAAGTCGCGGGCGCATTGCATAGTCCAAATGGCATAACTTTGAACTGCCATAGCCCTTGTCCTGGCCCAGTAGTGAACGCTGTCTTCTCTTTATCTTCGGGTCTGATTTCAACCTGCCAGTACCCGCTTTTCAAGTCAAGAGTGGAAAACCACTTGTGCCCGGTGAGGGTGTCCAAGGTGTCATCAATTCTAGGGAGCGGGTAGCTGTCCTTCTTAGTTATGTCATTTAACCGACGGTAATCTACGCAAAACCTGGTAGATCCATCCTTCTTCCGGACTAGGACGATAGGAGAAGCCCACGGACTGGTGGAGGGCTCGATAACATCATCCTTCAGCATCGCTTGTAGTAGTTCGCCAACCTCCTCTTGTTTCGCCAAAGGGAGTCTTCTGGGATGTTGCTTGATTGGTGGGTGGTTCCTCGTGTCAATTCGGTGTTGCGTCAAGTTCGTACGACCCACTTCCGATGCACGGGCGAACACGTCTTGGAACTCATCGATGAATTTTTCTGCCCCCATCCTCTGTAGATCGGTCAATTCTACATTCTTTAATAAATCTTCTGTCAAATTAGAGCGTTCGACGACTGACAGGTCACACTTTCTGCTTATTCCGGTGATCGGGGTACAAGTTGCCAGCATTTCCTTCTTCCGGATTACCTTAGCTTTGTCACTAACATTGGCAATCCTGACAGGAACCGCACCTTTCGACAGGTCCACAAGAGTTGCAGCAACTAAAAGACCTCTTTTACTATTGTCATTGTTGGGGTATTCGGTGATGGCGAGAGTATAGTTATTGTCATTCTGAACTAAACCGGTCGTTACTATTTCTGACATGGAAGGAATGCTGATATCTTGGGTAGCTATTATCTGGTTGCAAGATTCACTATTGTTACGAAATATAATTATATCTTCGGTCATGGCATGGATTTGATTAAGTTTAAAATCTATTATGAAGTTGTTTTCAGTCAAAAAGTCAAGTCCTAGGATGATCGGGTCAAAGATATCGGCAACATATGCCGTATGCCGATAACTACTATTCCCGAAACTTATATTAAGAGCAATTTTTCCTCTTACCTTTACCTTGTCCCCAGTCACGGTCTGCAAAGTGATATTTGGCGGCGTGAAAAGTAACTTCTCGCCAAATTCTTGGGCTATGTCCGTCCTGACGATGGTAACGTTAGCACCTGTGTCAACTAACATGCAACACTGTTGTCCATTCACGAACCCTTCTACAAACGGTCCGTTCTCTTCGCGATGTGTCGACGACACATGCAGTGTAATAAAAGAGGGCTTCTCCTCGTCCGGCTGCCTTCGCCCCTTAAGGTGGCCGGGAACTAGTTTCCCTGAGCCTTGGCGTCTTTTGATTCGTCGGCTTGGCGCGTTAGGCAATTCCTTCTGAGATGCCCCTCACGCCCGCAGGTCCAGCACTTCAAAGGATTTCTTCTTGGCATGTTTGAATTCACCCCTGCCAAGGCACCGATTCGTTTTTCTATTTCTTCAAGTCGAGCGGCTATTGGGTCGTTTTCGGCGGCGGTCACCCCTCTCACTAGTTGGCGGTCACGGCGAGTCGCCCTCTGAGCGGACTCGTACTTCATTGCGTACACCAAAGCTGACTTCAAGTCTTTGATGTCCGCCATTCTTAGTGCTCGTTGACTCTCCGGATCGCGGATGGCGTCCACAAAGTATTCTAATGCTAGGTTATCCCTAACTTCCGTCGGACATTCTGGGAAAGCTAATTGAGCTAATCCCTCAATAGCTGACGCAAGTTCCTGTAATGTCTCTGTTGATTTCTGTTGGCGGGACTTCAGCTGTAAGCGGCTATACTCTTTACGGCATTTCTCGCCAAAGCGCATTTCGAGAGCACTCGTCAAGGCCTCAAAATCTAGTTGTTTCTCTACTGCGATGGTCTGCAGTACATCGGCAGCCTCGCCACGGAGTGAAGTAGCCAATTGGCATGCTTGCATTGCAATGTCCCATCCATTGGCAGTCGATGCCATATTAAACTGTGTTTTAAACACCTGCCAAGACGTTTTGCCGTCATAAGTAGACACTTTTACGGCAGGGCGGGACGATTTCGACACCGGGTACGCCTCCTCAATACTAGCGTCAGAGTAGTAAGGTATAGTAACTGGCGTTGATTCTTCTGCGAATTTCTTCTCTAGGCCGTTTATTTGTTTCTTAATGGCTTCCCTAATTTTCTGGTCAACAGTCTCGACCGTAGCTTTGAGTTTTGACTCGATAGTGTTGACGCGTTCTTCCATTTCATTAAATTTTTCGCCTACGGTAATTTTTAGTTGTTCTTGACTTTCGCTAATTTCGCCAACACCCGTTTCCAACTTCTTCTGGCTTTCACCAATTTCGCCAATTTCTTCTTTTAATTGATTGGCGAGCAAGTTCTGGCTTTCGCCAATTTCGCTAATTTTTACTTCCAATTGGTTGGCGAGCAAATTCTGACTTTCACCAATTTTTAATTCTAATTGGTTGGCGAGCAAATTCTGGCTTTCGCCAATTTTCGATTCTAACTGATTGGCGAGTAAATTCTGGCTTTCGCCAATTTCCTGTTTTAACTGGTTCTGGCTTTCGCCAATTTTCGATTCTAACTGATTGGCGATCTGGGACTGGCTTTCGCCAAGTTTAGCCATTGAATCTAACAGTATTTTAAACTGATCTTCCATTTTTCGGGTAACTGGCATTCACTTAAAGAAATCCCACTGTCTGACACCAAAAATGTACCAAAATCGTGGTACGGAAAGTTCTTTTTTTTTTTTTTTTTTTTTTTTACAAGTGCATTCAACGAAATGAAATAAATATGCCAGTTACCACAAATGAGAAACAGAGATTTTTATAGACATCAAAACTAACATAAATCTTCTTTTTACAATCTTCGCTGGACTTCAACAATCGCCAGCCTCTAGGTAGCTTTCTTGACAAATTGTGATTTAAAAGAGCTTTAATTAATAACACATAAAAATATAAGCAAGTGAAATTATACAACCTTTCACAACTATATCGAGGCCTCCGAAATCCAAGCCAAGGTCTCACGTTACATCCGTCACGACAAACTACCTAAATTAATCAATCACCTATATCGTCAAGGATATCGCTTCAACTCTATTGCAGTTCTAAAAACCTATTTTATCTCGCAAAACAAAACCCGCGTTGCCACACTACACAACCAAACAATTTTCCAACAATCAACCTAAAATCCAGATTTATCACTTACTCCTTGGTTTTAATTCCACAACTCCCGAAACATCGCACTTTGGCGATAAAACGCCAAATTGGCTCCCAAACATGTAACAATATGTTCCTGATAGTATTTGGAGTTACTCTTTACATATTTTTCCACTCTCTTTATTTTTAACTTGCCATTATAATAAAAACCAGCAACAATCATAAATCCCTTAGAAAAACTTTCTTTCGATTTTTTTAACCATGTACTTAAATTTTTTTCTCCCATTTTATGATAATAAATGGCTCTTTTTGTTGCAATCATTTAAATACACCCATGATTCATCTATTGTGACAATTGTTTTCCATTTTTCTTTGGATAAGTGTTTCTCATATAGAATTCTGCAGCGTGTCCTGCGTTCAGCGATATGATTTGGAAGAAGACGATGCACATTGAGTTTTTACACTTTCTTAAGATTTAAATCAACGTTTATGATTTTTTTTTACAGTGGACACCGAACATTTTAATGATTTTGAAACTGTCCTTTGACTAAGGGGATTTTCTTTTAACATTAAACAACGTACCTTTGCAATAGTCGAAGATACCCTTTTTTTCCTTGGATACTTGTTTGGAATTTTTGTCCCACTTGAGGCTCCAATTTGACGTTTTTTTCCTTTCTTGTTGACGATATTACCTATCGACGCTTTAGATATCACAAAACCATGACTCTCACATCGTTTTTGGATAACGGAGTATGCATATTTCTCTTCGGAAAGAGCATAAATGTAGCCTTCGAACCACTGCTTTGTTAAAAACGCCATTTTGAATAAAAACAAAACTTTCAAGCCGCAGATGATAATTTTGACTTTTAAAAACATTGTACAATTGCAATTATTTCTTTTGCAACAAACGATTTTTTATTACCGCTTACGAAAATCGTCTAAAAAATGTGCGAACAGCCTCTGTATTAGATCATACCCAGACAGATTTGAATTCTGAATGGAATACTTTATACTTTAAGATTCAGGGTAAAATTACAAGTCCCATAAACTGATCGAAGTAAACACATTTCTTGTCCAAAGGAAATTAATCTATATATATACATAAAACAGTTCCATAACTGACAGATAAAGTGCAGACCAAACTGCTGGACCTAAGGGCTGAAATTTTGCACAGTGATTCTTCTCATCGTGTAGGGGTGCACTAAGAAAGATTTTGAAAAATTCTTAGATATTTTTAAATTAAACTTTTAATCTGTTTTTCTAACATTCTTTAAAGTTTACATTTAAAATAATAATTTGAGGGTTATAAAATTTATATCTCGAGAAATATATTAAAATTCCTTTGAAATGAAATCTTTTTCGAATCTTTATCTCCATTTTCTGATTTTTGGTGAATTTTTAAAGATTAATTTTTAAAATTTAATTTATTAAATGCTGATCATGTGGTTTCTTTTCTTTTTGTGATACTTTAAATTAATTTTTTGTCACGTACCTAACAACAAAATAAATTGACAACAATAAAAAATTTTTGTTTTTCTAATGTGGCAGACGATGGACAGTATCCCAAAAAATATTAAAATACAGTAAAAGAAATGTTCCTCAAACTGTACTATATTCTTTAGTATGTTCTATAAGATTTAATTTCAGTATTTTCTTTTACATTATTTTGTCTATAAAAATATCAGTTATGATTTTTTTACAAATATATTTTTTTGGCATTAATTGCATACATTGACCATTGTGTTTTCATTTGAATGTACTATATAACGAAGCAGGGGTATTCAGCTAGTCATACCATATAAAAAGTTTTTCTTAACTACTATACTTCAATGATGTGGTAATTAATTTCTAGCATAACCATTTTAAATAAAATGCATCATCATCATGTGTGTGAGTATCATTTCTATAACATATATCGCTCATCCACAGTATATTTTAACACAATTAGATTTCTGTAATTATAACAATAATTACAGAATGTTTAAAAGTTAAGAAAAATTCTTGGTATTCAACCAGTTTTACTTTCTTTACACAGTATTACATAATAAACAATAAAACAAAATTTGGGTACAAACACATTTATTTTTCTTCAAGCCACATCAAAATCTCGTACATAAATTTCAATATCATGAAATAAGAATGAAAAAAAAATACTAGTCGAGAAAATTCTGTACATTATGAAAGCAAAGTACAAAAATAATATATGATCATTGATTTTTACATGAGCCGCTCTCTTTTGGATATTTACACTTTTATACAACACATATGTTTCATCAGTTACCATGACACTCAAGAAAAAATACAAAGAAAAAATGTTTTACTCTTTCCCTTCAAGATAAATACCATAACTCAGGGAATACCTATAATTTACATGCAATACTGTCAGTAAAACTGAAGTAAAAAAAAAAAGATGATTGTTTCATGCATACAAAAGTTTGAAATATATTCATTTAAAAGCAAGTAATCTTCAAAGAATGCTGTAAATGATAAAAGCCAAAAGTGATAATCATGATGAAACCTTCATAACTAACATTCCAGCAAACAGTGCAAAACACAAAATGCTATTAGTCACAATAATTATTTTCTTTAAGGAGAAAATAACCACTCTTTACAAATAAAATTTACATTATGTTCAAAAATAAGTGAATTATTGAATTACTAAACTGAGAACTTTATTACATACAAAGACAGTAAACTTTTTAGGTAAAAAAAAAATAACAAAACCTGCATTTACAGACAAGAATAACAAATAAAATCATAACTCAAAATACCTTATCTCAATACATTAAAATTTCACATAAAAAAACTGTTTGAAAATGAAATCATCATCAGTTTCACAATCAAACATTCTTAGATGAGTAAAGTTTAATTTAACATAGATGACACTGAGGCTATAAAAACTTGAAACATGTATGTGTCAGATATTGTATCTAAAATCCATACAAAAGTTAAAACTAAAAACTTCCACCAAAACCCCAGACATCCATAAACTATGATGACTGGAGTGACTGAAGCTTGGTAATTGTCTGTGATAAAATTAAAATTCCAGTAACAGGCATTCCTCCCTGTTGAGAGAATAATTGAAATATGATTAACAGTTACCTGAAGAAATAAATACTAATACAGCTGGAAAATAATTCACAAGAAAATATTTTATTTAATACTGATAAAGACCATGTAAACACATTCAAGTGTAAACCTTATTAACTCTGATTTCTTTAAAGCAAAAGCACTCAATAAAGTTTAAAATAATTTTTACCTCTACTACACAATGAAAGTACAAAGAATGCTGTCCAGTGGTCTCCCCGAACCAAACAAGTTTTCAATTTAGGTCGGTTTTTAATAAGTCAATAATAAAAAAAATACTCCATTGATTTTTATGTTTTTAGATATAACTAAGTACAATAAGTTTATTAAACAGCAAAATTATTAAAGAAAAAAACTCAGTTTTTTTTTCTCTTCATTAATGTTGGCTAAAATCCACTTGACAGCATATACTTTCTGGCATCAATATAAATAACAATGACTGTACTAATCAATATAAATAGTAATAATGCAAAGCAGAAGTAACATGACAAAGTAAGGACAAAACATACTTGTCCAATTTCTTAAACCCATGGCACACAATACTTACAACTCAACAGTAAACAAAATTATAATTTTTAAAAAAGTGATCCTGATTAATTTTTAACAGCAAAAATATCTGTATATTATTTTGGTATACCTGTCCACCTATTCAGGCATAATAGAGATCAAAATTCTCCTATTTTCTGTTTTTAACAATCCCTTATATTCCTTACTTGCTTGCCAAACAAAATTTTTTTTAAATAATAAATAAAATCATTGTGGTACTAAATTCTTAAATGTTGTGGCACAGATTCAGAAAAAGTGTGGAGTATTTAAATAAAGTTTAAAAAACTAAGGTTAAAACTAGCATGAATTTGTAATTTAAGGACTTGCAGGTCTTTGCACAAAGCTCCCTACAGACTTTAATTCAACTGACTCAGAGATATACATAACATATTTTGTAAATTTGAAAATAAAATATCAAGCAGACACTTTTGAATCCTGCAGTTTATAATACATATACACTAAGGAAAATATATACTCGTGCAATAAAAGATTTTTACAATAAAACTGTAATGACAATATATTCTAGTATAAATTAAGTTTTCCTAATAAAGTTTGGCTTCAGTAACCATTTGTAAGAAAGATGCACAATATAATGAACAGAATCTAAGTTTTTTAACTTTAAAAGACATGTGCATGTTTATTAGAGAATGAAAGATTAATTTTAAACACTTTTTTAAAAAATTTTATGCAAGTTTATAAATTTTATTTATAAAATTTTTTTTCATAAGATATTTTTTTTAAATACCCCTAAATTTAAAGTTTTTACAAACTTTAAAAGGGAGAACCAGTGAGTTTTTATAATTTTATCAAGTTTAAAATCCCACCTAATTGCTTAGCAAGTTGACATTTTCATGCAGGAGTAATTTTCTTTGAAAATTTTAAAAAATTATACTTCTTCCACCACTTTTGAAATATATTAGAAGAGGAGTGCTTAGTACAACATCCCTGCTACAAGGACTTTCTTCAAGGTCTCCATAATGTATGTACATGGCTAAAGTTATGGAACCAATAACATGCTCAACAGCATATAAAACCTCAAATAAGCATATGTTCCAGTCAAATTAGCCCTTATGTAGCCAAAGTTGACCACTGTGCTCTCAACCAAGCAACCTTTAATAAGCTTTTTATTTTTCAGCCAAATAAAATATTTTTAACAAATAACTATCAACTTTCCTAGCAAAAAGGTATTCAGAAAAGTTTCCCAAATTATTATAAATAATACCTTGTGCTTGTCATTAAAATTTATTTAAGAAATGAACTTACTGTAAGGGATGCAAATTCAAGGAATTTTTGTGACACAATAGTAGCTTCTTTAAGACTATCAGCTGTTAGTCTTTCAAGAATAAATTCTTTAAAATTCTGTAAAGAACAAGCAAATATACATTTAAATCCAGTCTAATTAAATTAAACTAATGATGAAATTAAGTACCCAAAAGTTAAATGTACCTGTTTTGTTCTCATAAAAAAAACTATCAAAACACAGATGAAAGAAACAATTGTACTGTGCTCCATATCTTTACTTGCTGCCTGAAGAACTAAAAGAGAAAAAAAATTACAATAATGTAATATTTGGTAATGCTAATATACTATGAAAAATACCAAAGCCTGTTCACACAACTCGTTTTGCCATTCAAAACACACAGTGAACACTTCCATACTGCATTTTCAAATAATTCTGTTAGGGTAAGGCTTTTTGGAAACTTAAAGAACAGAGCGGTCTATTTAAGGGTTTGTGATTTTAAAAAAATACCTTTTTATAGACGCCTAAAATGAATTTAAAAATTAAAGTCTTAAAAAAATTTATGGGAACTCTTTCAACAAAAAGAATTAATTTAGCTCAGTTTCAGTTTACAATATAGAAATACGAGTTTATCCTTTTCAAAACCACTATGAAAAATTTCATTTCTTAGAAAAATGAAAGATAAAAACATTACCTGCATCAGTCTCCGCAGTACTCTTATTCTCAGATTTTTCTTTTGAAGAATCATTAGATGGATTCTCAGCAACTGCTTTTGAAGACTCTTCTTCAGAACTCTCCTCAGGTACATTTTCCAAAGTCTCTTTTCTGGGTTTTTTGATAGATTCTTCATTTGATATATCTTCATCAGTATCTTTTCTAATTTTTTTAATAGCATCTTCCTTTGATACACCTTCAACAGATTCTGTTCTTGGTTTTTTAACTGGTTCCTCCTTTTGTACATCTTCTATATCTTTATTTACATCTTTTTTAGACTCCATACATGGATTTGATTCATTTTTATTATTCCTTTGAGGATACTGCTCCTTCACTTCTTTAATTTTTTCCAAGTTATCAGAGAGCATCTATTGCACAAAATTAAACAAAAATACATTAAAATACTAGGTATGAACAATCACCCAAACCTCTGAAAAAAATGAAAAATAATGGAGGTCATGCACACAATTTTTCCTACAAAACAAGCTACATAATTTGAATTACAGCAATTCCTTCCTATAAGCTGCAGCCATCATTTTCACTTAAAAAATTACTTTCTCCTTTAATCTGCAGCATCACACAATCTACAAGAGAACTGTATCTCTGTTAATAACATAAATAAACTAGAAATGAAAAGAGCCTTTCAGCAGAGTAACTGAAGACTATAACTGTTTGACTATCATTTAAAAAAAATTTTATAACTAAAAAAGTTTACTGCAATACTTTTTACAATAATTTTAGCGTCAAACTTCCAAAGTGATTCATAAAGGTTAAAAAACATTATACTATGAGGAACATATATACTATGAGGTACATATATACTATGGGGAAATAGCACACTCTTATATTTTAGAGTCAAATTATAATTTTCAGTAGATATTCTCTTTACAATGTAAAAAGGCCTTTCAGTAGAATAAGTCATGCATCATCAATGCCTGTTGATACCAAAGTTATGAAGGATTTAAAATACATAGCAAATTTCATACTTCTAATTTATGCAACCAATTTATGAACAAACAATGAAAATAATTAGACTTAGGATTTTCTTTTTAAAATATTTGGAGAAATTTCAGAGATTTTTGGTTAATTTTTGTTTCTCAGGCTTCACAACATTAAATAAATCCCCTGATGTAGTAAGTATAAAAGTTTATGAAAAAAATATTTAATCAATACCTTCAACAATGCTTCAACGGCTAAAACTTCTTCTGTATCGCTAATTCTGAATCTTTTCAAGCAGAGTAGGATAAATGTTTTTTGATTCTTAATGTACAAGTTAATAAGCATCTCTAGACACTGGGAAAAAAATAATTACATATTACAAATATTTACAAAATGTTCAATTTTTCACATAATTTGAGTTTCCTTTAAAAAACTATATATGAATGCAAATTTGTAATAAACTTTAAATATATTGCTACAGTGCTCTAGCCCAAGCAAGATAGGGTTATTTTCTGAGTTTAAATGATAAAACTTTGGTCAATTTCTTAAATATAAGAATTTTAGAAATAATAATACAAAATAAATGTTACGTAATTTTCATGAAATATCTAATAAGAAAACAAATATCAAAGCTAAGTCTTTTATTTTAATTTTAAGCTATTGAATGAACATACAATAAATGAAGAATGGTTTACAGGGGTAAAACAAAAATATTTAAATCACGTCTGAAAATCAGCAAAATTAAAAAAATTTAACAAAGAACAGGAAACTCCTTACTATACACAAGGAAATCACACTGAAGTTAAATCCAGAAACTATTTAAAAATTTGATTAATTTTTTAAACCTGTTGGTGACTTATGTTCCCAAACAACTCTGAGTGTATTATTGCAAATATTTTCCTTGACTAGCACATCAATATTGATCTAGACACAGAATAAACTAAATTTAATTTTTTTAATATTCACGTATATTTTAATTTACTTTGTGAAATAATCTTTGGTGAATCTTTCCTTATTATATTGTATACTTTAAGCAACAGAACACCTGATTTATTTTTTTTAATTATAGAAAATAATAAGAAACAGTAAAAAAAAAAATACAATTAACATTTCTATGAGACCACATTTTTCAGAATTGTTCCCAATTTGGAAACATTTATTAATATCCACAACTACCAGAAAGAGAATTCTATAACATTTTTTTTTAACCTAATACTTCTGATTTATTTTTCACTAATCAGGCTTCACCCGGCTATGCTCGGGCTTCAACCAGCTATTGAATCACTTGACACTCGAATCACAGTTCACTTGCATTTAAATTTTTTTTCACTTTTCATTGCCAAAAAATCGAAAAAAAAAATCAGTACATCTTCAAATGACCTATTTATGATTAAAAAGTTTGAATTAAAAGTATGAAAAATAGAAAAATAATTAAAAATTAGACACATAATTAACATTTCTTTTCAGTGGTTCATTTTTTAGTGAGAATCACGCTGTGTTTACATCGTAAAACATGGCGGTTTCATTTTGTTTGGTGGAGTACACATTTAGAATTGAAATATCTCTAAAACTATTAAAGTAACAGAATAAGTGTACACAGAAAAAATTATCAGCTTTTAAAGCTCTTTACAAATATGTAACATTTATGTACTTTCATGAAAAAAAAAAAACATCGATTTTGACATTTTCAAACATGACCGAATTTCATAACCGATGCCATTCTGGAAACGGTCTATCCAGAATTGTCCCCCGACCGGCCGACAAAGTTTTTCTTTTAATTATATAGATGACTGTTTGATCCTAAAAATTCTTTTAAGAAGTTTTATTTTATGGTATGTGATAATACTCAAAGAGGCATTTCTGAAACCAGATTAATGTGCTAAGGCACAAAATGTTTCCAATAGCGGGCATTACAAGAATAACACACACAATTTTTTTCTCTTTTATTTTCACGACTGATATCACAAAACAAATTAGAGGTTTGCATATATAAAAAGAAGAAAATACAAATGCATTCAAATACAAAATTTGCTTTTTAAAGACTGATCATTAAAAAAAATGAAAGACACTTTAGGCTCATTTAACAGTATTCTATTAGCAGAAGTTTTTGGATATTCAAAAATGAAATCATTGAAAAGTTATATGCTACATCTTAGCTCTGAAAAATAACACGGTTATATTTCAAGCACAAGTATTGCTTTGAATATACAAAGTTTTATTCATGGAAATTCAGAAGGTCGTTTGCACTTTATGGAAACGATTTTGTTAGTTAAGTTTTATGTATAAATGCCCTATTATTTGCAGCAATTTGCTTCTATCTGATAGCCATGGTTCTTGACAATAGCTCTAGTTCGAATTTTCCATGAAAGTAAACTTTTTCTTAGTACTGTCATGTCAATTTTACCTCATTCATCGTGGACCGTTTTCCAAAGTTCGTTCAGTGTTCTTGGATGCTGTTTTTCTAATGCTCATTTTAATAAACTGAAAACGCTAAAGTCCATTGGAAAAGCGTCAGCTGATTTTACAGGTATTTCATTAAATTGGATACACTTTATTCCTGTTTCTGATTATTTCTTTGCTAAATAAGCGGCAGTTGATTTAGACATGATTTAGACAAGAGGCTTTGTCCATATGAGGCTCAAATCAATGTCCTTTCCATATAAGGCTGGAATTTGTTCTTCAAAAATTAGTTCTAAAATATTCTGCTGATAGTATAGTGAATTAATTTTGGCTTTTCTTGAGACTTTTTTTATTTTTAATTTGCCGTTGTAACAAAATCCTGCAACTATCTTGAATCCCTTTGGGAACTTTTCTGTACACTGATGAAGCCATTTCGTACGGTCATTTCCGTCAGTTCAGCAATAGAAAATTGATCTTTTTATATTACAATCACTTAAATACATCGATGCCTCATCGAGTGTTACCACAAATTTCCATTTTTCAGCAGGTGTTTTTCCATAGAATTTTCCATAATTTGTTTCTCTTTCAGCAATATGCATTGGCAAAAGCATAGGAAATTTATGTTTAAACATCTATTTTAACTTCAAATCTTTATGAATGATCTTACTGATAGGGCCAGAAGACATTCCTAGTTTCGATACAATGGATCTTTGAGTCAATGGATTTTCTTTTAGGATCAGAGACTTCACTTTCTTGATATTTACCTACATTTGAACAGTCTTAGGATGAGGTTTCGCGGTCATGTTTTCATTTTTACTTTCAGTTAAGACTTTTTTTCCTTTCAAATTTAATATATTATAAATACCTTTCATTGAAATGCCATAACCATGATTTTTACACCCCTTTATAATTTGTTGATACGAATATACCTCCTCCGAAAGCACAGTTACATAACCTTTGAGCCACTTTTCAATTTTAAGAGCCATTTTCAAAATAATCTTTTATTTTACATTCCAATCGAAACTAAACAGCAGCAGACGATTATTCTGAAGTTGCCAAATTTTTACCTCAAAATGCAAACACCAAAAATAAACTGCAAAATCGTTTCCATAAAGTGCGAACGACCTTCTGTAGCAATCAGATATAAAAAAAATAAAATACCTACCAAAATTTGAATATCAAAATGACTTTTCTCCGATTCAAAATAAGCCTTTAAAGTACATATTAAAATTTTTTCCATCAACCCCTTGACATTAGAAAAAGAATCATACTGATCTGTAAAAGGAAATGCCAAATATGAGTAAATAATTTTTTTTTAATCATGAAGGCAATAAAAATTAAATTACAGCAATCATGAGCAAACACATTATAATTCTCAAAAATTAAAGATAAACTGAACTTTATTTTCAACTTTTCAGACAAGTAAAATATACACAAAGCATAATCATAATCAGGAAAGATTTAAGAAAAAAATAGTAATAATAATGACTTACCAGGATTAAAGGATAAAATTGATAAGATTTTAAGAATGCAGACCAATGTTGAGAGATGAAATGGGAAGTAATTAGAATCAGTTATATCAGTTTCTGCTTGGGTTTTATCTTGGATAGGGAACACAGTAGAAACAGACCAACCCAATAATCTAAATTAATAAGTTTATCAAAACATACAAAAATTTATTATATATTAAAATATATATAAAGAAAGGAAAAATATAAACATACAATAGTCTTGGAGTTTTTAAACTAATCGAGAATTCAACAACAATACATCACATATTTAACATTACAAATATGAATAAAAATGACAATGTAATGAAAGTATAATCATTCCCCACAGATTTGGGGTAATACTTTTACAAGTTATAAAGGTAACAAAAATTAGATAAATTTTAATTAAATATTCCTTTAAGCAAATAGACAAAGTATTATTAAAGATATTTATTTATAACTGCAGAAAAACCTTTCACAATGGATATTCAGGTGAAAATAAAAATTTCTATTCCAACAACTTAAGTGCAACATGTAGTTCAAATATCACTGTATATATCAAATTAATATGTTTATGTAATATAATAGGCCTCTTAATTTTGTGATCTCCATTTAAATCATTAATCCATTAATTAATAGATGTTACATGAAGAGGGAAGGGAGCTGCTTATGGGTCAAAATCATGGAATAAAGTGCTCAAGCAAATAATGTAAAAGCTTAGGGGCTCAAAGCACAGAGAACCTAAATTATTTAAATGTTTAATAATTTTAGTAAATATGAATATAGTATGAAAATGGGTTTTTATTCATGCATACCTTACCTTACACAAAGACAGTGACACCAAAAAGAGTTTCACATTGGTAAAAACAACTCGCTTACTACATTAAACACATTGTCCAACATCTTTCAGTTAGTTTAACACTTATTATTCAGTTATAAGAATACATACATACATAAACGCCAATTTTAAATGGTTCAAAATCTATTTCCTTCATGTCATACTGCACCACAACAAAGTACTAAAAAAGAATCAATAGTGTTTAAAAAAATATAAACAAAAATATCTATTATTGGGAAAAGTCCCATACCCTGTGCCCTATTTTTTTATAGTGCCAAATTTAGCAATACTTTAATTTTGATAAAACAACAAAAGCTGATATTTTACATTAACTTTCGGTTTTTTTAATAGAATAAAATTACCAGTTTTTTCCATTGTAAATATTTTTTTCTCATAACATAAGGCAATTCAAAAAAATATTTTTTCACCTTTTCTTCACCTAAAAGAATATAGCCCATATTTAAACAGAAAAAAAGCACAGATGAAAAAATATAAGCAACATGGGCTATAAGCTTGTAAAGAAACTCTAAATGCAGTTCAAACACATAAAAGGTAATACCAATCAGTGAACACATTTTTATACGAGAACTAATCATTCTTGATGGATTAAAAATGTCATACCTGGTAAGACAATGAGGTAATGATGAACATTCATGATACAGTGCTTCACGATATGATAAATCTGGATTAATAGACAAAGCCTAAAAACCAAAAGCAAATAATAGAGATAACCATATTTTAAAAAATAATTTAAATAAAATATAAGTGCCACCAACCAGACAACATAAATAATAGAACCACAAGTTGTAAAATCCTACATTATTAAACGATAAAGAGTGATACAAGATCTCACTTAAAGATAATTATAAATAAATATCATTTCTATCCCCCTCCCCAATGTATGTACCTTTCCAATAAAAATAAAGATTGCAAAGAGATTTTTTTTAATATGAAACTTGATATACAACCAGATTTTTTTTATAGTTAAAAAAATACCTAAATTTAAAAAATTGGTTTAACATCAACAAGACTTTCAAAGTGTTATTGATTTCTAAATAATTTAATTTTTTAATTTAAAAAATATTCTTCATATTTTTTTATATCGCACTATCACTACGTGAACAAACAAAACAAAAAAATATTCAGGAAATCTCTTCTAATGAAACTACCGTGGGTTATTAACGTAGGATTACTTATCGTTGCTTACCTCTTTTGTATGTATATATGTATGTGTGTTAAGTATTATGTATCTATATATATATGTACATATATATATATACAGCTCATATTCAAAATATTAGAATAATTACATTTTTTTACAAATTGAAAATATAGTTTGAAAATTTAATGTCTTTTAATGCAAATATGCAAACGATATTTTTATTAAGAACTTATTGTTGATTAAACTTATTTATTATCTTAAAATTAATATTTTTGAAAAGATTAACTGAAAAAAAAAATTATTTTAAAAAGTCAAAATATTAGAATATTTATTCAAGTGGTTCAAAATATTAGAATATTTCGCATTAATTTTCCTTTAATTATCACCAATTCATAACTGGTGGCATCATTGATTAAATTCAGATGATTTTATTTAAAATCAGTATTGCAGTTTGTTTGCTTTTTTGTCTTAAAATGGGTCGTGTGAGTCATATTCCTGAATCTATTAAACTTCGTATGGTTGATTTGTATCGGCACAGTAAAAATCAATGTTATATAGCGAATTATTTACATTGTTCGCAATCATGCATTAGTAAAATACTAACACAATATTTAAAAAATTGAAAATTTCAAAATAATCGCCAAAATGGCGGTCGAAAACCAAAAATGTCTGCCAGAGATGACAGGAAACTGAAGCGTATAGTTAAGAAAAACCATTTTAAAAGTGTGCGATTCTTGCACCAAAAATGGAAAGAAGGAGGAGTTGAAGTTTCTAAATCGACAACATTAAGACGTCTCCATAAATTTAAGTTTGAATCTCATGTACTGAAAACAAAACCTCTCATGACTGCAAAACAAAAGCGTATAAAATTGAATTGGTGTAAATCAAGACATTTATGAAGCGAAGAAGATTGGAAAAAAATATTATTTAATGATGAAAGTATGGTTTGTGTTTCATATGGTAATCAAGGTATTCGAGTTTGGAGAATGAAGCAAGAAGCATTTGATAAAGAATGCCTTAACCCATTTAAGACTGGCGTTGCAAAAACGCAACATTAATTTCTGTATTTTTTAAAGGCATGTTCAAAAGTTTTGTACGTCTTAAGTAACATTTTTATTTTATTCTCTATACTTTAATTGACCATAATAATTTTTTTGTTTCCACATTTGCCCACTTTTAGCACTTGCAAAAAATTGTTTTTTTCTGGTGTTTTGATAGGAAAAAAAATGACTAATTTCAAATAATAACCTTACATAGCAGCAAATGTTAAATTTCCGATTTGATGCTTGTTCCAAGTTTACTAGAGACTAAAGAACAAAATGGCTTCAACAGGTAAATCATAATTATGTTTTTATGTTATCTCAATTGATATTTTTAAAAATGTTGCGAAAATGCAACATCAGTCCACTGCGTATTACTTATTGCCAATGTGTTTTATTAGTGCTGCCTAGATTTTTATGCAGTAAATTGGTATTGTTTGCATTTCGGATAAGTTTGTCTCTAGAAAAAAAAGATTTTTGACATTGGAGTATTTTCATGGGCTAGATGATGATGATATTTCAGAATCGTCCACAACAGAAGCTAATGATGAACCATAATTCGTCATTATCCCTTGAGATCCGGATGATTTGATGGATGAAGAAGCTATTGATGATAATATTTTATGTGAAAATGTCCAATCCCCTAAAGACATTGTAGGTGAAATCGACATTTTTTTCTAATAAATGTAAAAGTAAGTAATATAGTAAGAAAAAGGAGCATATTGTATGGGAAAAATGGAGATTCATTACATGGATGTAATGAATTCTAAAATAAGTTTATTAGAGTTTCAGAGATCTATATCTTTGAGAGAGCCATATCTTTGATAAAAAGGCTTGAATAAATGCAGGTGAATTCTGTTTTACCTGAAACTTTACATATTGGAAGACCATCTTCAATTCAAAATCTAATTCTCAACGAAACTCAGAAAGACCGTATGGGCCATATTATTACTAAAAATAGTGAAAATAAACAAAAAAAAAATATCTAAACACTGCAAAAGTCAAACAATTATTGTATGTAATAAGTGTAATGTACCTCTTCATGCAATATATTTCAAAGAGTTTAAATATTTTTAAAAAAATTTTATTATTATTTTAAATTTTTATATTTTTAAAATTTTTATACCGCTTTGGACTGATGTTGCGAAAATGCAACATTTTGTAACTCTCGTAAAAATAAATTTAATTTTATGGAAACAACTTATTTGTGTAATTAATGTTCTAAAAAGTGTTAAAAAACTGTTTGGTGCATTTCCAATAAGGGAAACATGGAGCCGTCCTAAATGGGTTAAACGTTCGGTAGAATTTGCTGCTAGTATCATGGTTTGGGGTTGCATGAGCGCAGAAGGACCTGGAAAGTTATGCATCGTCTATGAAAAGGTTAACTCTCAGATATATCAAGAAAGTTTGGAATATTACATGATTCCATCATCAGAAGATTTATTTGAAGATGATTTCATCTTTCAACAAGATTTAGCATCACCGCATACCTCGGTGTCAACTAAGAATTGGTTCCGCCAACGTAAAATTAAGGTACTTCCTTGGCCACCAAACTCACCAGACATTAATCCCATCGAAAACTTATGGGATATAATGAAGAAAAAAACTGCAAGAAAATCCTCCTTCAAGTAAAACTGAGTTAGTGGAACGTATAAAGTCTATTTGGGCAATATTGATAGAAATGTTTGTAAACACCTTGTATATAGTATGCAAGATCGATTGTATGCTGTTATTAAAGCTAAAGAGGATGCTACAAAACATTAACTACCATTTACTTCATATTCATAAGGTAATATTTTTGCATAAAATAAAATATTCTAATATTTTGAACCAATCTAAATTTTATTCTAATATTTTGATGTTTCAGAAAGCTGTTGTATACCTAATTTATTGTATTTTATATTTTGTAAATGTTAAAATCTTATCTAAACATCCCAGATTTAATTTATAAGAAATTTAATTGCATTTACTTATCAAAAATAAATAAATGGAAAATAATTTCTTTCTTATTACTTTTTCTCAATTATTCTAATATTTTGAATCTGAGCTGTATATATGTATGTATGTATGTCAAAATTTTCATGCATTTTGGTACTTTTCTGTTTAACTGTTTACTGCTTGCCCGAGCAATAGACTGGGCTTGGCATGCTGCCAAAATTATAACTCGCGACGATGGACAGTTTTAGTGCCTGAAATTTTGCTTTCCGGACAACCATTATGGAGGAATGTAATCCTATGTTAAATACATTTTTCATACCTTGATATTAAAATGTTCAGCTACATTTAAAAGACTGTACAAAACCACTGAGGAATACAATTTTTTTCCCTCTTAGCAAATTGATCACCAACTGACAAATGAATGAAGCAAACAACATGAAAAATGAGTAATCTTATTGCTTAGCAGAGGCATTCAATACAGCAGCATCATTGTGTCACAAACTGTGTTGTTGACTTCAAATGGTACAAACCGCATTTTTGTCCTGCATCAAATTAATGCCAAGAAGAACTCCATCACAGTGTTACAGTCCTGTCATATATCCCTAATAAGAAACTAATTTCAAGGAAAAATTTATGATTTTTCTGCTATCAATACTTCATAGAAAACACTGAGAAACACATTCTTTTGAGGTGTAGTATTCACATCTCATATAATCTTATAAGGTATTTTGAAAGATCAGAAAAAAAGATTGAAATTTAGTAAATCCATTTTCAGCCCTTAATTGTTGTTGAAGTTCATTTAGACAGTTGTTCCTAATTCAGGTGGTGTACATATAAATTTCTACTATTGGATTTTGGTTTGCTTTTTTTCTTCTTTTTTTTTTATCAATAACGTACAAAAATGTCATTTCAGTATTCTCATCAGATAGAATTGACTCCTCCTCATGCAACAATGAATGCATTCAAGGGTTTTAATGTGTGAGAGTGGATACAGTAAGATAATATGTTCTTCAGCAGGCAGCAATGGAAATAATAGTTTTTTTAAACACTAGTCTCTGTGGAGAGACTAAAAAATTTCTCTACTCTACTCCCTCCCACCATCACTTTAGTCTTTACAAATTGTTTTTTTAGTCTTGGCAAATTGGGTGAAGTAAACTTCTTTCAATATGATCAAAAGCATTCAATTTCAATCAATAACGATGAAAAGCAAAAATTTCAATTATGAGATAAAAGGTCATATAACAAAGGTCTGCAGTTCACTAATGAATAGAAAGTTTTAATTTTTAAAATCTTTTTTTGGCTCATGTATCACTAAAAAATTATTCATGACATAACTTAAACTTAAAAACAAAAAATAATTGTTCTGTCTAAGCTTAATGCTTTGGAAATTCAAATTATCAGAATCAAAATTTATTTATTTTTTATTTTCAGAAATTTTTTAAAAATCTCATCTCTCTGTAACATGATGAAAATAAAATAAATATTAAAATTTAAAGGTTTGATGAGGACAATAGTCAAGTACTTTACAACGTTAAATAATAAACATTTTCTAAATAAAAAAAATTCTGATTCACAGGTAATACCTGAACTTTAACAGAACTTAGTGTTTATTATACAAGGTGGTAGTAATGAAAAGGATACAAAGTCATTTCCTTGGTCACTAAAAAATAAAACACTCTAAGCCTGTACAGTGAAAAATCAAGGTATTAAATAAGATGCACCAACTCAAAAAGTAATACATATGAAATCTCACAATTTATAAATTAAATATCATAAAAATTTAAATAATTTAAATACAGGCATCAAATACTTACATGTTCTAAAACTTGAAGGCACTGTTTTAATCTGTGCAAACTCATACTTGGACAAGAATAATTCTGGCTTGTAGAGTTCAAATTTTCAGACAAAATATCCTGAGTTGATCTTCCAACTAAATATATATGTATGTATAAATTAATATAATTATTTGAAAGTTTGAAAAAATATATAAGCTTTAGGTTCAATACCTTGCAATTCTGATAGCAAGAAAAAAGTTATTAAAAATGGTAATAATTTAAATGTTACTATATAGCAGAGGTGGGGAACACGCGGCCTTAAGGCCGCATGCGGCCTGCGTGATCTTGGCCATGCCTTCATAAAAGCTAGCACTTGTATTAATTAATATTTAATTTTATAGATTACTACAATTTGCAAATCAATGGAATTAAATAAAGAACGGCATGAATGTATGTACGCAGGCTTCGCGTTACGAAGCTTGATCCAAATATTCAATTACTTTCAAGCAAGAAACAAATGCAAATATTCTACTAGCTTAAGTTTTCCATCGGATTTTAAAATTATTTTAGGAATTGTTGCTATGTCAGTTATTTATAATTTAATACTATTATTTTTCGATTGCATTTTTTTATACTGTTAAAATTATTTAAAAATACTTCTACTTTATTATTTTTATTTGTAGTGGTATTTAAATATGTAGTTGTTTATTAAAATTTAAAAATCTGGATATATATATGTGCTTACATAAATAAAAATACCAACAGTGAAATATAAAAAATTACAGTGGTATCTATGAATCTTAATTTTATAAAAAAAAATAATGATTAATGTTATAACAAGTTTTTACCCTTATGTGAATACAAAAATATTTTATATTGTAACTTTTTAAGTCAAATAATAAATAAATAAGGACTTAATTTGTTGTTGTTATTTTTCTATATAATGCACCAAATTGTTAAAACTATACCTAACTATAATAATTTCATAAAAGTCGCATTTATAGGTACATCAACTTATGCGGCCTCCTTTATTACTACCTAATTTACATGTGGCCTCTAATGGTAAAAAGGTACCCCACCTCTGCTATATAGAATGGTAATATTAATGCATTGAGGATAAAGGATCATGCTACAAGAATTTATTTTTTTATTTATAGGTATAAATAATTTAGGGGGGAGAGCAATTTATGATAGCCCCCTTAAAAAAATAAATAAATAAAACTCTTAAGAAGCAAATAAACAGTTCATTTACCCTGATTTCATATTTGTAAAACTAATTCTTTTTACAACATGTAGACAGTGAAAATCAGATTAAAACATTTTTAGAGTATATTGCAGTGTTTCTGTGTAAGCATAAATCTTTAAAAACTGGTACATTTTAAATCACATTACAATATAATTAGGTAATTTCAAACAGCAACATGATTTTCCTATGAAAAATAGGAGGAAAAGGCAATTTATATGCACTTTATTATTCAAAATAATTTTAAAGACACTCACTCATAACAAGAATGTACTTAAGAGTACTATCCTTAAAATTATAATTTGCACCCAGGTCATTATCAAACTGGTTTACTAAAGATGATAAATTACATATTGAACTGCAACAAATAGTTGAAATCTAAATAAAAGGAAACAAAAATTATTAAAGTAAATTTAAAAGAGTAACTGCTACAATCAACATTCAATATAAAAAGACAACATCCAATTAAAAAGATACCAAATTTAAACATTAACCATTACTTTACCATTTAACTCTTCAATTTCTTTAGTAACCCAGAAGTCTTTTTAGAAATAAATCCCATGAAATGTTATTTAACATACACTCTCTCTAAAATGCCCACAAATGACTGAAATCCACCTTTGATTCTAGCTATTAAATGTAGTCAGTCAAAAAATTACAGTTCACAAAAAAATTAAAGCATTTAACCAAAGGTATTAAGTCATTTTAATGTAAATGCAAATTAAACCAGTTATATTTATCATAAACGTCATTATAAAAATTTTGCTTCAGTTTTATGTTTGAGTATAAATTTTTTTCATTTTTTAACCCAGGAAAGAAAAATAAAGTGCATCTAAAAAGAACAGGATTGCTCTTTTACTACAGAATTACTTAAATTAGAGAGGTGGGCCAGCTAAAATTTCCCCCTTTCCTAACTGCGATACTGAAACCAGATACAAAAGAATTTAACATATTATCAAACATAACAGCCTCAAATGAATGTTTCACATACCTCTTACATTTTCCTGGCACAGAATAAGTACATTTACTATTTACAGTGATTTTATAATCTAAACTTTACTGAATACTGTTTTTTTAAATTTCCCACATACTGCATCAATTGCAAAAAGGTCAGAAATAGACAATTATCATTATCTACTAAAATTCTAGATTTCCTTGTCCTAGTCGGATGATGGCTGAATGGCTAGGGTGTTGGCATTCGGTACTGGAGTCTGTGGGTTCGAATCCCAGTCTTGGCATGGACATTTGTAGCTGTTTGGAATCAGCTTTAAGCAGTAGGTCCCACTTTAATTAGCCCTTGTGTAACAAAATGTTGACCATAGCACTCCAAACCAAACCTTGTCTTATGTTGAAAGCATTAAAATTCTCCAAATTCCTAATTCAGGGTTACCTTTATACTGTCTGGGTTGTAAGACTATAGGATTTAAAGGAAGGTTTTGAATTTATTATAAAAAGTAATAAGTTTTGAGTCTCTTTAACCACTTTATGAAACTTTACATTCAACTTTACTTTTTATCCCACTTTGTCTCTTGTATAAGTACTGAAATAAAAAAACTCACAAGGATACTTAAAAATGTTTCATATACACAGCCATTTTTTGACACTTTTTTGATAATACATGCTCCTAAGTAAACTAACATAGTACAAAAATAATTATAAGAGAGAAATTATGCAGAAATGTAAGAAATTATTAAGTGAAATAGGATAATATATTTTTTTCTCAAGATAAAAATTTCTTGACAGGGGATAAAAACACTTACATCTATTTGCTTGAAATCTAAATAATCCTCACGAAATATTTCTTGGCATAATTTAAGTGTTATTTCCTCATGTTCTTCAACAAGCACACCTACTTTGTACATATCTGGTATTTTTGTAATATTTTTTCTTTTCAGACATTCTGTTAAGTTAACAATGTTCTCTTCTAGCTTTATCAAATCTTCAAGCGACATAGACATTTTGGTAAATGCACACAACAGAAGAGCATGACAAACTGTGAGTTGCTACATTAATAGAAGAAAGAAAGTCAATTATAATACAAGATAACAATAACATTTATTTATAGATATGGCTGTATACTATTAATCTAAAAAAAATCAAAAAGATGCTTTTATTTTAGTCTACTTACAACTTTATTAAAAAAATACTTTTCCATCTTCCATCTAAGTTTTCCCTTCAGTTTTGCATTGTGTACACGTTCATCAATACACTCAAAAATGATTTTTCTTAAATACATGCAAGACTTGTTTTTAGATGCATGTACAGCACTATTTTTGTTGCATTATCATACATTATCAGGTTTTAACCAGACAAGAAAATAATTATAATTTTCTGAAATGATATCATTTTCATAGTTATAAAATTAAAGTTTGATTTTTAGATTTATACTGCGGTAGAAAAAGTTGTCTTGTACAAAGAGGGAAATAATTCTGAAATAAAGATAAATTAGCTAATAAACAAGCACACAAAAAATAAAAAGTCCTATTGCAACTGCAAGAATAAGTGATTACTAACCAAATACAATCATTTAGTGCTGGATTATCATATCATTTGTTTACAAACTAACATACTTAAATATTTAAAACTTTGATACTGCAATCCTTACATCAAAGAACCTACAATGCAGATGCCTTGATTCACATTTACATAAATTGGTCCTTTTACAAACGTCCAATCTAACCTAAACTGTATCAGTGTATGAATCAGATAATCAAGAAAAGAAGCTTTATAAACACTTCATAAAGTATCTACCATATAACAAGTGCATTGTTTCTTTTAAAAAAGTTATCAAAAAGCAAAAGAATATTAAATTATACTGCAGAAAAGACAAAAGGTGACTTCCAATTCTGAAATACACTTTAACAAAATTATCTCCAACACAGGAGAGATTTAAAAGATTTTCTACTGGGAAGTGCAGATTACATTTATATTACATGCTAGGAAAACCCATAATTCATATCATCATAATTGCAACTAATAGGATCTAAACTTCCAACCAGAACAATAGCTCTCAATAAACAGTAGCAGTGATTCTTTAGAATGATTAGCCAAGAGGTGTGAGGTGGTACTCAACATTGCAATACATACCTCACAAACTACAAGGGATATTTTTTGAAGAAGTCTTTCTTGTTAGAAATGTATCATATCTGTAATACCAGAAATACAAACATGTATAAACCATCTTACTCACCCTATAATGACTATAACCATCAAGCTTCAGTCCCGCACAATCCAATCTGAGCAACCTCAGTGCTTAGTGACTATTACCATAATGACACTAATTGTCTGTACTTAACAAAACAAAGTACTTTATAAAATATGAATTTTGCACAAAGTATTCACTACCTACAAATCATATCAGAAATTTTCAATGGGTGATGATTTAAATAAAATCATTCTTTTTACTTAAACCCAAAAGTCGCAATTTACACCCAAAAGTCGCAGAGAAAGGAAAAGGTATCATAGAAACATTTAACTATTACTTGACATATTGAAGTATTATTCATTATTGATTATTTTACTTACAGGGTGATTATAACTGTCATGAAGGTCTTTCAAAGCTTCTAAACAATCTGCAATTTCAATATCAGGTGAATCATGGGCAAGGCAAAGAGCCAAATTCAAAGTTCTGAAACACAAAAGCATTACAGTAGAAATAAGTTTAAATATCACAAAAGAAAAATAAAATCAGTTTAAAAATTCAAAATGAACAAAATATGATTTAGACATTTTTGCTTAGAAACAATTCAACTAAGATATAATACATTTTTAAAAAATTACACTTCCCATGACATACAGTCATACATCTGTACTCATCGCATTTCGACTGGAAAAAATGCTTCAGTACTCAGCGTTTGCTCGTCATACATGCTAAAATGTTTTCTAAATGGGTTGAATTACAAAATTTTGTTCAAAAGTATCACCCTGATAAAGCTCTAGCAAACTGAAATGTGGACTTGTTTATAGATCAAACAGCATCTCACTTTGGAAACATTTTGAAACATAGGCAGAAACAAGTTTCTCTTGATAGGTTCATAGTGAAACTCCCTCAATCTGAGTCTACAACAGGGATTGGTGATGTTTAGAGACAAAAAAGAGAAAGAATCCCTGTGCAAGAGCCTTATGTTTTATCAGTAGCAGACTCCCCTTCGATGCAATAACTCCTCTCCTCTACTCTACTTTGGCACTATCCTATTAGGCCATCATCTCTTTTCAATACAGGTTGAGTGAAGATAAATTTAACATCATTTTATCTAATTATTGTTTTACAGAGGCTCTATTCACACATTTTTTAGACAATGTATATTGTATTCACAAAACTAAATTACATAAAATTCTTGTGTTTTAAATGTTCTATTTGACATCCCTTATTCTGAACTATCTTTCGACACCGCAATTTCCAGGATAATAATGCCTTTTGAAATGTCAGAAGAGGTATTCTATCCCATTCCTCCTGAACAGCTTTCCAGAGTCCTGTAAGGGTTTTGGGACGACGTTTGGATAATGCAGATTTTAAAAGTCCGAAAGCACAAAAATCCATAGGTGATACATCGGGAGATTTAGTAGGGATATCAGTGAAGGGTATGGCCTTGATACCAGTTTTTTGTTCCATTTCTTTTAGGAAATTTACAGTGGATTTTGATGTGTGACTGCTAGCTTTGTCCTGATGGAGTCTCACAGAATGATGGCACTGTGGGTAAAGCGATGGCATTTCATTCAGAAAAATTGGCGATAAAATATGTTCCTGATAGTATTTGGAGTTAATCTTGACATTTTTTTCCACTCTCTTTATTTTTAACTATGTTTCAAGCCGTAGACGATAATTTTGACTTTTAAAAACATAGTACAATTGCAATTATTTCTTTTGTAGCAAACGAATTTTTATTACCGCTTACCAAAATCGTCTAAAAAATGTGCGAACAGCCTCTGTAGTACGAGGACAATTAGGGTTATTGTCCAGGATAGTTTTCAACCAACTCTTTGTGAAATTTCTTCACACTATAGCCCAGTCAAAATAGGTTTTAATGTTGGTTAAAAATGTGCGAACAGCCTCTGTATATTATGTCTGTCAAATTTTAATATTTTGTATAAAAAAAAATCCCATCAATTTATAAATTGCCCAGTAGAATGTGAAATTTCTGGTTTTTAGGAACAAATTAATTCATTTTACATTACTTCTTATGGGGAAAATACATTTAGAAATACATTCAGTACTTGTCGTTTATGCTGAAACCAATTAACAATGAGTACCAAAGTACCACTGTAGGTATAAAGCAAAAAAATGTAATATTAAATAAAATTGCACAGATAACAATAATTTCAAGACCAAGTGTAAGAGGAGAGAAAAATACAAGCTCTAATATATTTGTGCAAAAATAAGACTAAATAAATATGAAATAATAACCAAAGGTAGTGTAAATACTGGAAAGTAATTTTCATTTTAACATAGGATTACGTTCCTTAATAACGGTCCTCCAGAAAGAAAATTCAGAGTCCGTCCTGCGTTTCGAGTTATAATTTTGGCAGCACACCAAACCCAGTAGCAGTAAACATTTAAACAGAAAAGTACCAAAATGCGTTTTAAAAAACAAAGAAAAAGTGAGAGGGGTAAGCAACGTTAAATAATCCTATGTTAATAACCCTTGGTAGTTTGGTTAGAAGAAACTACCTGAAATTTTTTTTTCCTTCTTTCAATGGGAAAGTTACACTGAAGAGTCACAAAATAACGGTTGAAATATTAAATATAATAAGTTTATAGTAAAGGATGAATAAAAAAGATTAAAATTTATTTCTTAATTTACCCAGAACATCTTGTTTCTAAGCTGTTGTCACATTTTAAATTCGTAAACAACTGTTTTAGATAATCTTCAAATTCCTTTGATTCAGATGATTTCAAGGATGTGTCACTTCCTCTTTTCTGAAAAATACAACTGCATTACTAAAAAATATCATGCAGATTTTTATGTCATTTAATCAAATCATAAGAGTTATCACATGAACTTGTGATTCCATATTTAACAATAAGTGAAACAATTTAAGTCACTATACATCATCCAATATCTATCACAGTTGATCAATTATTAAGAAACAAAATATCAATCAATTCGCAGTCTGAGGACTGAAGATGTATAGCTGTTAAATCAAATTTTTGGTACATTCCTCCTTTTGATAATTAATCACTTTATTAAAACTTTTTATTACATTTGATTTCTTCAATAATGAAATGGATTAAAATAACTTTATATAATAACAGTATCGTAATAAACACTTTAATGATAGTAGAATGAGAAATAAATAGATAGGTAGCTTGATAAACAAATGCTTCCACAGTTGAGTTGGATATCGATTATCTATATTTAAACACAAAATTCTTAACCCTTTTCAAATAATAGCAGAGGGGAATTTTAATTATTATATGTTTCTGTGGAATAGCAAGAACTTGAATATATTAAAAATTCAATTTATTACTAAGTTTAGCAAATTTATTTAAAGATAAAAGAACCCCAATTAGACATCTGCTTTACTGACAAGTGTTATTTACTGTTCGACATCAGTCCTTTTTGCCATTCTCATCATTTCTAAAATATAATATTAAAAAAAGCTATCCTTAAAATGTCAATAATTAAATTAAAATAAACAAATTTTAAGCATATCCATGTTTCAGATAGTAATGAATCATATTCTGGATAGACAGAAAGTACTTAAATCTTTAAAAAATTAAACTTCACACAATTTTCTTTTTCTTTCAGTAATTTAAGAATAAATATGGCCCCTTTTATTGTATATCTATGTAAAATAATGCACTTTACAAGAAAATAGAAAATTCCAGACCAAAAATAAAACCTCAACAGTATATAACTTGCATTATGTTTTTTGTCTGAATTTTTTCTTTCATGAATAGTCACATCTGTTACCTTTTGCTGAACTTTATAACTTTTAGCATAGTCTGATTCTTCTTTATTAGTTGATGCACTTCTTAAATTTTCTGTTTTAGAATCTTCTAGGCCATCTTTAGTGCTATTACCTACATTTGATTCATCTCGTGAAGATACTTCATCTTGATTACCATTTTCCTCAGGCTGTCTTGGTACAATTATAAAAGTCTGATTATAGATGCGATCCCTTATACGCTGCATAATGGTTCCCATCTATAAAAAATTATTACAAAAAAGGAACTATTTACTAATTCATCCAACATCCCACATTCAACTAAATAACAAATAAGAACAAGTAAAATTTTTAAAAATAATGAAGACATACTAAAGTATTCAATATATCAAAGAATAAAATGTTTTTAACCCTATCACTGTATCGTTTCGAAATATACCCTGTTGTAACCTGGGGTCCACGCGGACCCCATATTGTAATTTACATATTTTATACGATTTACATCACATTAAAGTTAATTTTGCATTCCTTTAATTATCTTATAAGTAATTAACCATTATTCAGATATTTTCTTAAAAAGTTTTATTTATAAAACTAAGAACATAATTTTACAGTCATATTAACAGATTCATTCTGCATTTCTAAATGTACGCTGAACATACCTCACAAATGGTCTTCTGATGCTCCGGGCAACACGGTATATGGCAATTAGTACATTGGGTCTTTACTTTTCTATCCAAAGAAGGTGGACATAGCTGGCATCGTACCTCTTTACTTTGCTCTTGAATTCCGGTCCTGACGGAATTTCAACCCCCAAAGATTTCAATGAATGACAAACTCCAGGCTGCAGCGACTGAACGTTCTGAAGTCTTCTCTGAATGAGGTTATTGAGCAGCTCTCTCCCAAGGTCTTTCAGGAACAATCGACATTGATGGCGCTTCCCAGATTCCCAGTCTGGATATTTCAAAATCCAAATTATGTATCCAGCAACAGCTGCGCAGTCGAGCATGTTAAACCAGAAGACCATAGGCCAACGGCATATTTTTCGCTTGCATGAGTATAATCTGCATAAATTGTCAATGTTGTCAACTCCAGATTTTGTTGCGTTGTAATGAGTAATAATATCTGGCTTATTGTCTTTCTCCTAAATGACGTTTTTGTCATGATGCATGGAAGATAGCAAAAGTGTAGCAAACTAAAGTCCTCATTTATCAAAACAAAAGCTAGAAGACTTCTCTTCACGCTGACGATTTGGTAGCAACTCTTTTGGGACTTCTTTTCGAATTGTTCCAACCACTCTGGTTTTCACAGCTAGTAGGTCCTCTGGTTACTGAGCGCTGGTGAAGTAATTGTCCACGGTAACGTTGCGTCCTTTGTTCTTCCAAGGGTCATCTAATCGCCTGACGAGATCAAAAACATTGTTTGCTCCAACTGCAGTACTAGGTTATCGTCCAACATACATTTCTCCTTTCAAAGGAAACGAAGTGGTGGAATCACAGCACCAAAATATTGGGAATCTATACTTTCCGGGCTTGCTCGGTATGTACTGTCGAAATCTGCATCGACCACGAGTTGCCACTAATTGCTCATCGACTGTCAGATCTTTTCCGGGCTTGTAATATTTCGCCAGATTTTCGAGAAGCATTTGCCAGACACCCCGACAGGCAGCTAGTTTTTATCTACCTCTAGTCTTTGTTTTCTTGTTGCATCATTGTGAAACCAACAGAAACGAAGCAAATTTTGGAAATGTCGCATAGACATTGTAGCATGAAATATCGGCCTTCCACTGTCCAAAGACCACATTTCTTCTAAACTTTCGTTTTCAGATTTCTATACACCACCGAGTAAGAGGAATCCAATAAAAGCGTAGAGTTCTATTTCATCTGTTTCAGTCCACTTATCCTCATTTGACGGATTGGCTTGATTCCAAGTTGCAATCACTTTTTTAGCCCTTCTATTAGTCTCTCGGACAATAACATTGATGATTTCAGATGTATAAACATTTTTAGTGAATCTAATTTGCCAGATACATTCTTGGCATCTCCTGCTAATCCACTAATCTCTCGTAAAATATTAGCTGCCAAAGTTTGTACCGAACTACGTTTTTCTATGGTCCACTTACGTCTTGACGGCGATTCAAAAGTATGTGCTTGATTCAACAGATGGGTGAATACTCGTCACTTTCCGATTACCTATCGGTTTCAATATTCGAATCTTGAATATTCACGTCACTCTCTTCAGACTCAGATAATTCACCGAAGCTATCTATATCTACATCGTTTTCACTATCACTTTCTTGTATCATGCGTAAAGCATCGTCTATCGAAACTCTTTGTCGTGACATGCTGCAGCTTCAAATAACAGCTCTCAACTGAAAGGCGCGCAACGAGAAAAATGCAAACACACCTGTCGCATCATCTAGCGCCATCTGTCGAATTCTGGGAATAACATTGTTGCGAAACAAAAACTTTCGGTCCCTGTTATTAATACTCGTTATCAAAAACACATCATTGTTCCTAGATATTTTTCATTCTTTTTTAATGTGTCCAATAGTTCTCAGACACCCGACATAACGCTGGGGTCCGTACGGATCCCAGGTTACAGAAATGTGACATATATGTTTCAAATTTAAAAAAAAACAAAAACCCCTAATATTTATGCAATTCAATTTTTACCCTGTGTTACACACATGTTAAGATGAGATGTCACTGGCTTAGACCCCTCAAAGTACGATATATATTTTTTGGCAACTAGTTAAAAGTGCCTGGGGTCCGCATGGATCCCAGGTTACAGTGATAGGGTTAAAGAAAAGGATAAGGCAATTAATCACCTTACAAATAAACCTGACAGCAATAAGTTTATTTCTTTTTATAAATAATTTAACAATTCCTTGGTATATTTAATAAACTTTTATTTCTGACTTTTTAAATTAAAAATATCATTTCTGTAAAAACATAATAAACTGTCTTTTAGTAATGTTATTCTAGAAATGAAGATTAAAACTAAAAATAGTTAAATTTAAATAAATAGTATATTTTACAATAGGTTTTTACAATCTATTCAATCCATAATTAATCCTTTATATAATATAAAATTGAAAAATATATCTAGATTCTTATGTCTGTTGATGTAGAAATGTCTATATAATGTGCAATGCTATATTAAAGAAATAGACAGTTGCTCCCAAAAGTGTTCGTACACTTACGATTTTCAATGAAATAGGGGTCTATCCATTGATTAAAATGAATATTTCAGAATGGGTATTTAATAATAAGATCTATAATCTATTCTTAACAAAACTACATCAAATATTTTGAAAACATAGTAAAACTTTATTTTTAAGAAACCAATAATCCAAAAGTAACAAAAACTTTATCTCACAAAAGTCATCGTACACTTGTAAAAAATCTCTACATATTAGTAAATATTCTAATTTTTCGTTAAATTAATATTTAGTAGGATATTCTTTAGCATCCACAACAGCTTTTAAATGTCTGGGAATAGATTGCTTTAGTTCTTTTGTAATTTTTGCATCAATGTTCATCCATTCTTCCATCATAAATCTTTTTAGTTCGCTTTTCGTGTGAATGTCGTGTTTTCGTACTCAAACCTCCAGTTCTCTCCAAATATGTTCTATTGGGCTTAAATCTGGCGATTGAGGTGGTGTTTTCAAAACTTGTGGACAATTTTAGAGACACCAGATGCGAACGTTGAGAGCCGTGTGCTTAGGATCGTTATCTTGATAAAAAACAAAGTTGTTTCCAATATCCAAATTTTGAGCTGATAATTTTAAATTGTCACTTAAAATATTTATAAAAACAGCATGATTCATTATGCCATCAATAAATACCAAATTTCCTAGTCCTGATGCTGACATGCACCCCCACACAAGGATACCTCCACCGGCATGCTTAACTGTTCCTACTAAGTTCTTGGGATTAAGGTCCTCATTTTTATCTTCTCCATGCAATTATATACCCATCAGCCCCAAAAATGTTCATCGGCAAATAAGACATTATTCCAATAGGTTTGGGGCTTATTTATCATTGATAGTGCGAAGAGAAGCCTAAACTTTGTTTTTCTCACAAAAAATTTTCTATGGGCAGAACACCCATGTAATCCAGCTGTTCTGAGAACTCGTCAAAAAATTTCAGGTGAAATTGAAGTAGAAAATGTCTCATTGAATTCTGCAGAAACTTTTACAGCATTCAAACGTGAATTTTTCACAAATTTTCTAATTATAAATCTCTGATCACGTTTTGTTAACCTTGTCGGACGCCTTTTCTTACCTTGTTTTTGATCCAATTTTCTTCTTTAAATCGTTTTTTCACATACTGCACAGTAGAATGGGATAAGTTAAGTAATTTAATAATATCCCGAACTGATTTACCACTACTATGATGAAAAATAATCAATTTTCGAATGCTGTTTGTTGTTTCTTTACGACTACGAGCCATTTTTAAATAATAAATAGAATATTACGGAGTAGGCAAGCAAAAGTTAAAGCCAAGCGATATTTTAAATGCCACCACAATTCAAAAATAAAAATAAAGCGCCAGACAATAATTTTAATTATGAATTTATCCGAAAATACTTTAGTGTACGATGACTTTTGTGAGAAAGTTTTTGTTTATTTTTAAGAAACCAGTAATCAAAAAGTAAGTTTTACTATGTTTTCAAAATATTTCATGTAGTTTTGTTAAGACGATAATTTTAATTATGAATTTATCCGAAAATATTTTAGTGTACGATGACTTTTGTGAGAAAGTTTTTGTTACTTTTTGATTACTGGTTTCTTAAAAATAAAGTTTTACTATGTTTTCAAAATATTTCATGTAGTTTTGTTAAGAATAGATTATAGATCTTATTATTAAGTACCCATTCTGAAATATTCATTTTAACTAATGGATAGACCCCTATTTCATTGAAATTCGTAAGTGTACGAACACTTTTGGGAGTCACTCTATATCTATCAGTTAAAGCATATGTTTATATCTTTTCAAAGCAGAGCATTCAAGAGTATAGTAATATGCAAAATAGCCAGATTTTGCAAATAAACAATAGTTAAGAAAATGTGCTGGAGTTCAAAACAATGTAAAAATTAAAATTTTTTCAAATTGTTATTTTGCTAACAAATACAGTGGAACCTCGATCGGTCATTCCCCGAATCATCGTTTTCCTGTATGTGTCCTTTATTTCATCCAGTCTCAATGATATTTCTTTATTCTATTCCTGCATCCATAGTTTTCCCACATTTATTGTTCAGTGAAATCGGTCCCTTGAAAAATAATATATTGAGATTCTACTGTACTTATATTTCATACTGGCAATCTGCAAGATATCATTTTCCCATTTTGTATAGTACTATAAGGACTTTCTTCATATAATACAAGTTTTATACTACATACTTGTAAGTTCAAGCATATAAAATCTAACAGTGCAAGAAGTATTTATCGCCAAATTTAAAGCACAGGATATGGGACTTCTCCCATACCCTTAATTGAAGAGACAATGTTTGAAAGTCAAATATATGGCTCTATGTCTATTTGATACAGCCTCTTACATTGTACTTAGAAATTTTCTTTACATAGTAATCAAGAGATATCAGTAATTACTGAATTTCCTTCATATGTTCCCTGTAACAAAGCTAAGCATAATACCAAAGCATGCAAATCAAAAAATTTGAAAATACACAAAAATTAAGAGCAGGATATGAAAACAAATAAACAGAGTTCACCAGATCTCAGAGCTTTGTAATATAAGTTCATATTTGAGATAATTGAAGCTAAACAATATTAGCTTCTCATCACATACCAAATGGGATAAACAAAGATTATTCCTGAGAATAGTACATCAAAGAATGTACAATCAATTAACATGCCACTTGTTGAGAAAGAAGTATTTAAAAAAAAAATACATATCACTAAGTAACATGTACGCGTAATGTATTCATGCATTTACACAGCTTAAATCTAAAGATGGATAATTCCAGTTTGATACTCACGTTTGATGTATATATATCTCTTCAACGTTACTATACAAGAACAGAAACTCTACAGCTGTTTTATATTTTTCAAAATTATCTTCAAACTCAATGATTAAAAAGTTTATTATCACAAGTGAAATTATAAATAGTGAAAATGTAAAAATCCTTTTTTGTCATAAAATCACTCAATGGTGAATATAAACGCGTAGCAAGTGACTTAATGAGTATATTAAGAGATAATTATTTTAATCTTAGGTGCGAAAAAAAATATATTGCTTCTCTCTGCGCTGCGAAAATATAACACGGAAACTTTCCCTCCATAACTTTTATTTTCAAAAATAGTTGATGATGATGATTATCAGAAAAAAATATATGGTTTTCCCGGAATGAAGTGCCTTGAAATTTAAAAAGCGCTACCGTCGTATCAAACTTTGGGCACGATAAAATTATTTACTAGCAATTTTTAAATTCCTTTTTTCATGTTTTAATACAATGAAATTTATATTGTGTATTTTATTAAATAACTTTAACTCAATGTCATAATCATTAGCATAAATCTTTCCATTTACAACGTGAACGGCTCATTTGTCGTCTGCTTCCGTTATGAGATATAAAAGTGTGTTTTGAAACGAAGCACGCTCTTACTTTGGGAGATATTTGCAGTTAAATTTCAAATATTTCCTTCAATTTGAATTTAATTCCTTTCCATTCTATTTTTCACCCACATATATATGTGTATATATACATAACCTTCTGTGAAATCGTGTTCAAATGTGATGGAAATTATTCTAAGCAGTTGTAAAAATCATCCCTCGTGTCCACATGGTCAGTAGATGAATATTAAAAATATAACACATTGTTATTTATTATATATATATTAGTTTTATTGTATATTTATTCATATTTTAGTTTTTCATTTTAAGATATTTGTATTTCCCCTTAAACTTCATCTATCAAATGCAGTAAACAGATGGGGAAAAAAGAATCGCCAGTTGCCCAATTTATCTTCTACGCTCATTATGAGACCCTAAACCTCTTAGGGTAAAAATTGCCAATTTTTACCCTAAGAGGTGCAGGTTGGCAACTTTTTAAAAAGATCGCTAAACTATAGATATTTTTCGTAAGTTTGCAAAAATTTATCAACATATCAAAATGCACTTTAGCAATTTAAAACACAAATTTTAACGTTCTTTTATAAGATTATATGATACAGAAATATAAGATTATATGATTAGATTATATGATAAAATTTTATAAGATATATGATAAAGAAAAATAAATAAACACTTACCTTTTTTGAGAAATCCATCTAAAGATTTACTATTTTAAAGTTTTTTTTAAATAAATTTTCTCTTTTTTTTAAAAAATATTTTTTAAATTTTGGTTGGATTTATTTAATTATTTGGCAGAGGATACACCTTCTTTAGGGCTCCTATAAATGAGAAAATCTGCTCTTGAGGATAATTTTTGTGCAGATTGTGTTACATGAACTCAGCAAGATAGGAATCAAATTGATTGATTACATTTGTGAGTTCCATGCAGCAATCTTGTAGTGGAACTCTACAAATCCTCAACTGAGTTTGTGTGAGCCCCAGAAACAGGGTCCTTTTCACACAATGATCATTCATTCTACTCTTATGATACTCCCAGATAAAACCATCATTTGTTTCTTTTTTTTCTACCAGAAGCATCTCGTCCTTCGCACAACAAACATTCAACCTTATTTGCAATAAAATCAATTACCATGCACCACTGTAACACACACATTTTTCCCTTTTGCAGTAAATCATAAAAAACCTAAATCATACTTTTCTGCTCTAGGGTGATTGGAATCGCCCTAGAGCAGTTCTCCCAACAAAAACTCCAAAGAAAGAAAAAGAACAGGGATTATGTTTTCGCCATTTAAAATATATGAGGCTTTATAAATAACCAATAGCAATCAAGAAATGAGTTAGAAATATCCCATAATTTCATTGATCTGGATTACCTAAGAAAAAGGTTGCCAGAATAAAATCTTTATCGAACAACAAAATTGCGAAATTTGGCATTCACCTGATACTTACTTTAACCCCTCTTATCTCTGAATTCGCAAATTTTCAAGTAAAATGAATAACTGTATTTCATATCCTTAAATTATAGATTTTAATGGATTTGTCCATTGATCATATCTTTTTCTTAACTGTTATATTTTGAGAACGTTTTAACTTTTTTAATATTTCAGATAGAGATTTCAAAAAATTTACACATATTCTTTATTATATGCTTCATAAAACTTAGCATGGAATTAACATTAAGATTTATTTGTTGAATTTTTAAAAAAATCTTAATCCAAGAGCAGCTGTTGTCGATTCTATTTTCTACAGTTCACTGACTTGTTTTTAAAATTGCATAAAATATTTTATATTGAAGTTAGATGGATAAAATGCTTTATATATGCTTTATTTTATATGATTATTATAAATACCCATAAAATTTGTATGTCATTTCATTTAAAGGGACTTTTTTCAACAAATGAAAACTTTAAATGGCTTTTTTCTTGACATTCATGCAGTAAAAGTGCTAAAACTTTTTTTGTATTTAAGACACAACTATTTAACTTTTTATACAGGTTTCCTATTATGTATGGAATAAAAATTGGCATGGAATTATGCAGTAAAATGTTTATTTCTTTTTTTATATTCAAACGTATAGAACAAACTGTCAGATTTCATCTTTTTTCAGTGCTAATGATAGAAAATAATTTATATAAAATGTAATTTTAAAGTTATCTAAAAACCCATGCCAAGTTTTATGTAGTAGACTTAGATACATTTACTATAAAAAAATTGGAGCAAAAATATTGATATTTGAAAAAGTTATAAGGATTTTTAAAAATGGAAAAAAAATTGAAAAATTTTAATTTTAATTAAATTTACTGTTAAAATAAATTTCTCTTTTCAGAATATGTTTTAAATTGACTGCTAAAATGCAATACAATTACAGTGTTTATTGAAATACTTAAAATAAAATTTTTTTTTGAAAGGGTACCGTGTCCCCTTAAGTAAATATTTTTAAAATGATCTAAAAACTATATTTTCTACTTTAGGACCTTGCTTATTGTTTGAAAGATACACATCTGATGGCTCAAAAACTGGCAGGAGATTCTTTGCTTGTTCTGCATGTAGAGATAGAAAGGAATGTAGTTTTTTTCAGTGGGCTGATGATGAAATACCAAAAGAGAAAAAAAAAAGATGGCAAGAAATAATACTAACAAAAAGACCACTTTATTCCCATGAAGAATGTAATAGGTATGTTGATAATATATATGACATTCAAATTTATGTACTGATTAAATGATGTACTTTTTATATTTTTCTTAGCTACTTTATTTTTTTAAATGAGGACATACATAGATTCTTTACGATTTATATGAAAAAAATATCTTTCATATCTTTCAGGAGACTTGAAGTTTTCAAAACATTGCCTGTTGATGAAAGGAAATATTGCAAGACATGTTCAATGCTTATTTTAAATGAATTAGAAAAACATCCAAATCATAATATTATTGATAATATTAGTTTACAGGATATATTTCATCCTACCTCTTTGTTTGAACTTCATGAAAATAAAAAAGTTGAAGCAGTTGAGTATATTATTGTTTTATATCTAACTGTTAATATGTTTTAACATTTGTAATTTTTCAGTGAAGTTATTTTAAGATTTTAAATATTAAAATTGAAGTCTAAGTTTGAGTACTATTACTTAACAGACTGAACAGTTAACTAGATCAAAGACCTTTCATATCTTTGCTAGAAAATCTTGAAGGGCAGCTAGGTATGCTTAAAATAGCTAAGCTATATTTAAGTTTCAAGTAATTTCACTGAAAATATAAGATTTTTTCATATATCAACCAGTAGAATTATTTACTCTGTTTTTTATTTCTATTTATTAGAACCGTTTAACATTATGCTTAAAAAATCTTTGAATATTCCTTTGGTATAAAATGTTTGTTTTTGGTTCTTTTTCTTTTTTTTTATGGGAGAGGGGAGTTATAAGTTTGCATTTTGTAGCAAAACTTTGTAACAATCTAAATGAGCAGAATTGAATTCAGTTATAACTTACAATGGAATTTAACTAAAGATGTAATTATTAAGCTCTTTATTTAATAAATGAAAGATACATTCTTTCAAAACAAGTTCTAGAGCAGGGGTCCCCAACCTGTGGGGGTCGCCACAGTTTTATTAATTTACAATACCTTTTTAGCAAATTTCCTAGAAAAAATTTTTCAATATTTATTTGCCATGAAACTGTAGAGCAGTGATGTTTTTTAAAGGATCATGGCAAGTATAATGAGTGTGTAATAAACATATTTCTGGAATTTATAAGATAGAATTCCTGAATGAAATTCTACCAATTAGTATTAGAAATAGTAGTTTATGAGCTAAATGTGTGAAAATTCTGTATTTCTGGACTTCATAGCTGTTTATTTTCATTTTTTATTTATTCTTTTTCAGCAATATTTTTTCAGCAAATCTACTATTAATTTTGTAGTCTCTGTGATGAAAGATTTGGGATTTTCAAAGGTTGTTTCAATTGGAGTTCCCAAGTAAGATTATTACGTAATTTTATTCTTTGGCTTGTGAATGAATTTATGAGCTGTTATAATTAATCTTAATTTTGAAATGAATGGCTAATGTCTGTGAATTTCTGTTTTTAATATTTATCATAGTGTCCTTTATTTTAAATATTATAAATGAAAGTAGCTCAAAATAAATTGTCAATGATTAATGGCTGTTTTACCATTTGATTCTGTGAAAAAAAATTACTTTTGCAGTTTAACAGTAATAAAGTAATAGTAACATTGTAAAATGTTATATCTTTAACAAATGATGATCAAGAATTGCATGTATAATAGTATTATGTAAATGATATGATACACAGTCTGCATCTGATTAGAGAAATAGTTAAATGTATTTATTCTTCAAATGTTTGATAAATATTGACTAAATATAAGAATTTATCCATTTTTCTCTCATATTTTAAAGTATGTAGCAATTTTATTTTTATAAAGTTTATTTACTCAACAGATCTTTTGTGTTTAAGTTAAGCAATGGGATTTCTGTTAATTGATAAATCATATAAATTAGAAGAGATACTTATATCTAAAATAATATTTGCATTATTTTTTTTATCTTTGTAGGATTCATGAGTATGTTATCAATAATCAAAATGTTGGATTGTCTTCTTTTCTTATGGATATTGATTACAGATATGTAAGTGTAAATCATAATATGCAAAGATATTGTCAAGCATGGAAATATATCTTACTAAATCATTTTCATCTCCTTTCTTCTTATTTTGGGGAATTATTATTCAAGTTTATCATTTTCTTCAGATAATTTGGTAAAAATTCAAGAATTTATATTAAAACACATGCTGCAAAAATGTATGACTTACTATGCGTACATGTTATTCAGTAGAAGTGCTTTTAATACTGTTAAGTGTATCTTAAGACTAACCTCATTTCTGCAATAAACTGCAATAAAAATTTCATAAGTTGGACAAATTTTCATTTAGAATGTCAATATAAAATGGGCCTATCTATGCAATCTACAAGAGTTTTTTCAATTTAAATAAAATACTGAGTTGGATTTTAAGTCAGAATTTTTCTATTTTTATCTTGATTTTCGAAAAATAAAAGAGATTGATTTTTGAAATATAAATCAAATACCTTTTATTAAATTTTCCTAATTTCATTTATATATTTCAATGATTTGAAAGCTTAATCTTTTTATTTGGAACATTAAATCATCTAAATGACCAATCCATAAAAAAATTTTAGAACATTTTGCTTTTTTAAAAGGAAAAGAAATTTGTGGTGGAAAGTTTAACCATAAAAATATTTATTTTTCTTGTATTTTACTCCAATAATGTGTTGACCAACCCATAAATTACCTTATAAGGGGCTTTGAATAGTTTATTAGTCTTGTGTTGATAGGAAAAGGAAGAGAGAGAGAGAAGAAAAAAGTTTAACTGCAGTACTGCTTAATGTATTAGAAATATTTTAATCATCAATTATTGAGTTGTATGATTTTTTTCTTACTTGTTGCAGTTCCAAACTGTTACTTTATAATTTTTAGTTAGTTAAAATAATTATTAATTTTCACCATATTCTTTAATAAAATGATATAAAGAAAATTATTTTTTAAATACCAATTCATTTAAATTATGATCTAAATTAGCTAACCCTTGTCAGGGACCATAAAAGTACAAGCTTTTATCTCTCAAAGCAGTGTATATCAAGATAGATTTATACTAATTTTTGCATGTATGTTTGACATATATCCTATAAATATTAAATTCTTTATGTCTAAGTAATGATTCAAAGATTTTGCTTTCATTTGGTAGACCAGGGATACTAAAACCATGTCATAAAAGCCATTTATTGATTTAATGATATTTTTTTACTTTTTTTAGATACTAAACAATGAAGTTTAAGTGAGCCAATCATTTTGTGGCATTTCGATTAATCTTTGTAGTATAGAATTAAAACAGACACAAGAGTAACTAGTAAATTCAAAATGGCAGATACCACGGGAAATAAAAGTATGTGTAAGCTGAATAAACTTGTTTGAAATTAGGAGAACTTTGAAACACTTGTTAATATGTGATATATATACTGTCAAGGGAATTCAATTTGAAATGATATTATGACTTGAAACTTCAAATCAAGTTCACATCAGTGTTCAGTGTCAGGTTTTCAGTAACAAAATGAATATTTTATGAAAATTATAAAAATTTAAGCAATGTTTTTAGTAATCCCATTGACACTTATAAATCAATATGGTATAGAATTAAACAGTTAAAATATTTACAGTTGTTACACACTGAACAATTTCTCTCAGTCACTCTTCAGTAAAGTGCTTTTAACAGTAATGACTAGTTTGTATTTTACTTTGGTAATAAGATGTAATGTTGATATAGCCAGTTTTATAAGTACACAAAATTATCAGAGCTTTATTATAAATTATGCTTTGGTAACTTTCTATCCAATCACTAATTTTACTAATTCTCTGATAGGCCTTTCTTAAATATTATTTTTAAAAAGTATGCATAACCTTTTTTATGTAGCAGAACATCATGCTTTTATTCTATTTCATTCTTGCAAACTGTAATACATGTGGATTTTTGTGTGCTGTTTTTAACATAGGATTACGTTCCTCCATAACGGTTCATTGGAAAGCAAAATTTCAGATGTCCTGCATTGCAAGTTGTAATTTTGGTAGCGTGCTAAACCCAGTCTGTATCGCCTGGGCAAGCAGTAAACAGTTAAACAGAAAAGTACCAATATGCATCAAAATTTTGACATACATATACAGTATAACCTCCCAAATCCAGAATGCTTTAATAAATGGCCAATTTTACTTTTCTATTTTACCGATAGATGTCGCTACCAAAATGATCGGTAAAAAATTGCGCTTCCTTTAAAGGAAGTGATAGCAGCGATTTTGAGGGCTTTCAAGTGTCTGAGAAAGAAGCTGAAATGGCAGAATTAGTAGAATTGTGCGAATAAAGGCAACATTAACTTGGATAAATTGGTCATACAGAAGTTTTAGACATCGACGAAAATGTGCCGATCATTTATTCTCTTACACCGCATTTACACAATCGCGATAGCGGCGAGTCGAATCGCGGGGGTGAATGTGTAAACGGTGTTCTCGCCGTTTCTCCTCGCTAATCGTGACGCTTGCTTCGGGAGCGGTTTTCTGGCACGAGTCAAAGGGGCGATTGGCGCCGGGAGGGGGGGGGGGGGGGGTCAAAGGGGAAAATAGCAACGGGAAGTCTTGTTCACAAATAGAGGCGGGAATGTGAGAACGGTCACTCGCGTCGATGCAGGAACGTGACTAATGTCTCGCGAATGTCTTGCGGGTGGCTCGATCGTAAATGTGTAAATGCGGCACAAGACATTGACGCGAGTGACCGTTCTCACATTCCCGCCTCTTGCTGTGAACAAGATTTCCCGTCGCCATTCTCACCTTTGACCCCCCGGCGTCATTCGCCCCTTTGACTCGTGCTAGAAAACCGCTCCCGTAGCGAGCGCCACGATTGGCGAGGAGAAACGGCGAGAACACCGTTTACACATTCGCCCCCCTCAATTCGATTCGCCGCTATCGCGACTGTGTAAATGTGGTGTTACGGGTGGCGCGATCGCAAATGTGTAAATGTGGCATGAGCGATTCTGAAATTATTGATAGTGTGGTAAATAACAAAGGTTATGATGACAGCGATCGTGAAATTGATTCAGAATGCCCCGAAAACAAAAGAATGCCAACGGAAGACCTGATAAAATCATTAGATTAAACAATATAAGGCTTAGAACACCGGAATTTTATCTCGGAACATGAAATTATGTCACTATATAGGATTCGGAAAAAAATTTCTAATAAGCTGAAACTAAAGCAACAGACATTATTAACTGAAATGTTTAAATTATAATGTAATTATATGTTCTATATTTAGGTTTATTTAATAATTAAACCATTTTACTTTTTTTAGAGTGTTTTTTTTTCTCCTAAAATTTTGTAGTGTTATTTAAAAACCTCTCAAATCCGGAATTGCTGTGTCCTGAACGATTCCGGATTTGGGGGTTGTTGAACTGTATATATATATACACATATGTATATTTATATAGCTACGTATATACATAACACATACATACATACAGTAGCTCCCAAAAGTGTTCATACACTTACGATTTTCAATGAAATAGGGGTCTATCCATTAATTAAAATGAATATTTCAGAATGGGTATTTAATAATAAGATCTATAATCTATTCTTAACAAAAACTACATGAAATATTTTTAAAACATAGTAAAACTATGTTTTTAAGAAACCAATAATCAAAAGTAACAAAAACTTCTCACAAAAGTCATCGTACACTTGTAAAAAATCTCTACATATTAGTAAATATTCTAATTTTTCGTTAAATCAATATTTAGTAGGATATCCTTTAGCATCTACAACAGCTTTTAAACATCTGGGAATAGATTGCACTAGTACTTTTGTAATTTCTGCATCAATGTTCATCCATTCTTCCATCATAATTGTTTTTAGTTCGCTTTTCGTGTGAATGTCGTGTTTTCATACTCGAACCTCCAGTTCTCTCCAAATATGTTCTATTGGGTTTAAATCTGGCAATTGAGGTGGTGTTTTCAAAACTTGTGGACAATTATAGAGACACCAGATGCGAACGTTGAGAGCCGTGTGCTTAGGATCGTTATCTTGATAAAAAACAAAGTTGTTTCCAATACCCAAATTTTGGGCTGATAATTTTAAATTGTCTCTTAAAATATTTATAAAAACAGCATGATTCATTATGCCATCAATAAGTACCAAATTACCTAGTCCTGATGCTGACATGCACCCCCACACAACGACACCTCCACCGCCATGCTTAACTGTTCCTACTAAGTTCTTGGGATTAAGTTCCTCATTTTTTCTTCTCCATACAATTATACGCCCATTGGAACCAAAAATGGTGAACTTGATTTCATTGGCAAATAAGACATTATTCCAATATGTTTGGGGCTTATTTATCATTGATAGTGCGAAGGAAAGCCTAAGCTTTCTGTTTTTCTCACTCACAAAAAATTTTCTATGTGCAGAATGCCCATATAATCCAGCTGCTGTGAGAACTCATCGAACAATTCAGGTGAAATTGAAGTAGAAAATGTTTTATTAAATTCTGCAGAAACTTTTACAGCACTCAAACGTGGATTTTTCACAAATTTTCTAATTATAAATCTCTGATCACGTTTTGTTAACTTTGCCAGACGACCTTTTCTTATCTTGTTTTCAATCCGATTTTCTTCTTTAAAGCGTTTTATCACATACTGCACAGTAGAATGGTATAAATTAAGTAATTTACAATATTCCGAACTGATTTACCACTACCATGATGAAAAATAATCAATTTTCGAATGCTGTTTGTTGTTTCTTTACAACTACGATCCATTTTTAAATAATAAATAGAATATTACGGAGTAGGCAAGCAAAAATTAATGCCAAACGATATTTTAAATGCCACCACAATTCAAAAATAAAAATAAAAGTGCCAGACGATAATTTTAATTATGAATTTATCCGAAAATATTTCAGTGTACAATGACTTTTGTGAGATAAAAATTTTTGTTACTTTTTGATTGCTGGTTTCTTAAAAATAAAATTTTACTATGTTTTCAAAATATTTCATGTAGTTTTGTTAAGAATAGATTATAGATCTTATTATTAAATACCCATTCTGAAATATTCATTTTAATTAATGGATAGACCCCTATTTCATTGAAAAACATAAGTGTACAAACTCTTTTTGGGATCCACTGTATATACATACAAAAGAGGTAAGCAACAATAAGTAGTCCTATGGTAATGACCTGCGGTAGTTTCATTAGAAGAGACCACCTAAAATTTGTTTTTTTTTTAACTATTAATTGTGCAAGTTGTTTATTCATTTAGCAGAATATCATTCTTACTAATTTTTCCCTTCTTCTTTTCCATAACAGATGCAATTTTTCAGTCCTGAACAGTTTTGTCATCATAATATGTTCAACAACCATTTCTTTGCTGGCAAAGAGAGCAAAAGGAATTTTAAAAATTATCTTTCTGAAAACAAAAATGAAAAAGTAGTGATCATGCTAGACCCACCCTTTGGGGGTCTAATTGATGCCATTTCCTACACATTGAAAAAGATAAATAGATGGTGGCAAAAGAACAACAAGAAGATAGATGAAAATGTTGCTATAATGTGGGTCTTTCCATACTTTCATGAAGACAGAATTTTAAAAAATCTTCCAGACATGAAAATGATGGATTACAAAGTATGTAAAAAGAGGCTTTCTGTTTGATATAAAACGTTGTCCTGATAAATAATACAGCAGTTAATTTAAATATGAGCTGTTTTGGGGGTTAAGCTAAACAAAGTATTGACTTGAAATTTATATTGAAATGGAATGATATGCCTAGATATGAAACTTTTAGTATGTTAACCATTGGGCTGATAGGATAGTTTGTACATTATATAATTATTGGGGGTTAAGATTTTGTGTAGCCATGAGAATGATGAATAATTTAAGAACATTCCGTAAGCACATCTGAACAGATGAAAGTGTAGAAAAAATTGGTATAACGTTTAGATTAACCACTGGCTTATTATCCAAGTGATAGCAGAAATGGTAAAATTGCTATTAAAAAAAAGTAATCGGACAAAAGAGGACATGGTTAAGAAAAAAAAACGTTTTTGTCCTTCATCAGGGAAATGTGCCCCCCACACAGAGAGTTACAGTTTTTTGTCCTAAATTGGACTTCAATGCTAGAATACCCTTTGTGTTTACCAGACTTTGAGTCATTTTTACTTGACTAAAAGTCGAATCTGTACTTTAGAGCTTGTTATTCATCAGTTACTGAAGTGAGAAGTAAACCACAGAGATCTTGGATTAGCTGACAGATGATGAGCTGTAATATGTCTTTTACCTGTGAAAAATATAAGAATTCAAATAATGTTGCCTTATCATACAATTATTTTACATCCGAACTTCACAAAAGAGTACTCCTAGTTTCTCAGTGAAGGCATTTATAAATAAATATGAGAGGAAAACTTTGAATTAGAAGGCTGCTTTTTCAAAGTCTATGAGAATCTCTGATATCTAGCCCAGGATATATTGTTACTTAAAACAAAACATTACTATGAAGGCCTGCATCTTCTCTGCATCACTAAGATGTAAAACAAAATCTAAATGCATGATACAAAAGGAATTATTTTGTATAATCTGCTTTATCAAAGACATGGTTTTGAGACAACTATGTCCGAAAGTAGGAAAAGTATGTCATTCAAACATATCAAAAGTATCTCAAATTTTTTTCATACTCATAATTGTGCATTATTTTGAACACAGCTTTTCAATTGTTTTGCCATTAAAAGTGTTAGGACATGTGAAAAGTTTGTCCTCTTCTAATTATCAGAAAAAATTATCCTTATTTTTCTAAAACTCTTAAAAAAAGTGAATTAAAATTTGTGAAGCTCATCAAATTTTAAATTATAGCACTTATACACACTGACTCACTTTATGAAAAAACAAAATCTGTAGAGGCATTAAGACCTGGGCCCTGGAAAAAGATTCTGACCAGATGTCTAGGTCTTTAATATTTAATATTAGCATATTGGTCTTTAATTTCTATAATATTAGCATCTTACATGTTGTATTTTATTTTAAAACATTTGACAAATGTGCCAAAAGTACTAAAGGGGGGAAAAAATTTATAAGTTTCTCATTAAATGTATTGGTAAACTTGAAAAATGGAATTATGAAATCCATATTGGTGACTCTATTACTACTGAAGTTATCACAGTATTGAAATGCTTTTCTGTAAACATTTTGCATAGTACATAAGAGAAATTATGTGTTAAGAATTATGCGTGCTTTTAGTTTGTTATCATTCTCCTGTCAGAATATATTAACCTATGTTAACTTTTTAAAATATGTTGATTGGTTTTAGTTACTAATGTGAAAATAATGAAATAAATCAAAACACTGCAATGACATACTAGTACAATAAATTATAAAAAAAAATACTTTTCAGTAATATATCAATTTTTAGGAAACTTTTGTGTTATTGTAAAAGTAAACTGACATCCTTCGAACATGTCTTTTCTTGTATTATTCAGATTTTCTGTTTACCTCTGTCAAAAGTTTAATTTGCTTAATTTGTGTTGTCTTGATTTCAAGCACAAATTATGCCTATTGCTATTATATTATATATAATTTTTTTTATAAATAGTACTGTAACAGAAATTTATAGATAATATTTTTTTGAAACTAACATAACATAGTATATTGTTTTTTTAAATATGATTCTATCAAGATATTGGCATTATTTTAAGTCCTAAATTCTTTTTACATCTATAAATGTATACAAGTCTTTTGAAGTTAAAACTATTTTGTGTGATTTCCTTATAAGGATATATGTAAGCAAATGTTTTTATTTTGTATTTTAAATTGTTATAATTTTACAAATCATGACATTCTTAAATGAAATATGTTATGGTGTCTAGAAAAATTATAAAGTTGGAAACAGTCTTTTTTCAATTATTTCTAGTACATTTGGAGCAATTTGCTCATTTTATAATTTAATGAAACCATAAAAAAAATTGATATTAGAGAAAAATTAATACTTTGCCTTTATAAATCTATTCATGAGAGGAAAATTCATCATGTATTTCTATATTATTTTTGCCTTAGGTTCAATATGATAATCATAAAAAGTTTGGAAAAGCTAAGGGTGAGAACTCCCCAGTGAGAATATTCACAAACATTGAAGCATCACATTTTGTGCTACCTACAGAATGTGGCTACAGGTAATGTATTTTAGATTAAAAAGTTATTTTGGTGCAGTTTTCAAACAAATGTTTGTAGATTTGAAAAACTTTTATGTGTAAATTACCTAATAATATTCTATAGCAGACTCGGTAAAGCATTATTATGTTGTTATTCATGAGCATATATTTCCTTGAATGTTTTTGTTCAATATCACATGTTCAAGAATTTATTTATGTACATAATTTTTCTGTTCTAAAAGAAGTTATTGATTCATTCTTTCTATTGCCCCTTATTCACAGACTGTAATATAAACATTAACAGAAATATTTTTTTTAAATATGACATTCTTTTTATTTCAAGTTCTAATTTACTAACCTTTTTATACTTTAATTAATAAATAAAATATAATACAGGGAAAATATTCAGTGTTAACTCTTTTATTCAGTTTATTAACTCAAATGATTATTTATCCTTTTTTAATCTTTTTATTCAAAAATATTTGATTTGAGATAAATATTTTGGCTTTAAAACTTTTCATTTATGAGTGGATGATGTATGCTAAGCTTTTAGAGGAAAATTGCTGTGTTACTCTCTGAGATCACAAATCAGAATAACATGCTTCTATGCATAAAATTTAGAATCTACTTATTTATTAATGTATCATTCAATAATATAAAAATGCAGTCATGAAAATTAATATACAGTTTATTAGCATAAAGGTATATTTAAAGTAATTCATTAAATTTTTTTTATCAAATGTTGTAATATTTTTAATATCAACATTATAGATTTTGTGATAAATGCAAGAGATATGTATCTGAAGAAAATCAACATTGTTCAAAGTGTAATGCTTGCACTACGAAGGTAATTTTTAAAAATTTTGATTTTCTAATAGACATTAAAATGAAAATTTTTACTCCTGTTTTTCTAGCTATTTTTTCTCTTCATCTAACCTTTAATGAAATTAGCATTTTGAAGATAAAAATTTATTGCAAAGTTCAAACTTTTACCATTCATATTTTCAGATTAAATGAAATGCATGTAAAATTATTGGGTTTTTAGACTTTTTTTTCCTCCTTTTCAAAATAATTAATTAAAAGCTCATTAAAACTTAAAATTATATTTTTTATACTATTCTAAGAGCAAAAATTAGGATACTGATTTAAAAACAAATATATTTGTCAATGAATATATGACAGTATATAGAATACCTAGGGTTAGAACATGCATGATTGAAAATACTGTTAGTGTGTTCTTGGCAAAAGACACCTCTTCAATCAACCCATTTTTATATTTTTTTAATAATATTCATAACAGACAGGTAAAAGTTAGGATATATTAGACGCATATGATTTTAATGTAACTTTTTCCTTTCTTATTCTATACTGCTCATTCATGCCTTATTATTTATGTGCAAGTAATAAAGACATGCAGTTATATAAAATGCTAGCTGAAAACCCGTACTTCGCTATGGAGTGCATTCAAATTAAATACAACGATCAATGTATGCAATTAATGCCAAAAATATGTATAAATATATTTATAATAAATACAATGATCAATGTATGCAATTGATATAAAAAAAACGAAAAAATATATTTATAAAAAAAACTATAATGGATATTTTTATAGACAAAATAATGTAGAAGAAAATATTCAAATTAAATCTAATAGAACATACTAAATAATATAGTACAGTTTGAGGAACATTTCTTTTACTGTATATTAATATTTTTTTGGATAATGTCCAATCGTCTGCCACATTAGCAAGAAAAATATAAAATAAAATTGTCTATTACGTTGCTATGCACAGGGGGGCAAGGGGCCCTGCCCTCCCCCCAAAGAAATAGAAATTGCATTATGAATATTGATTTTGCATTATACATATTTTTATCCATTCATCTCGGCCCCCTCCCCATGCATTATAAATATTTTATCCATTCATCTCGCCCCCCCCCTCCCCTCCCAAGAAAAAATCCTGGGTGCACCACTGTTCTCTAGACATACTATAAACTAGTTTTAACTAGTTGCTGATTAGGTATCTGTTAATTTTGATAGCTTGCTTTTCAGAAGTTTCTCTGGACATATCATTAACTAGTTTAGCTTTAACTAGTTACTGATTAGATATTTGTTAATTTTTTTAACTTAACTTTCAAAAGTTTCTCTAGACATACCGTAAACTAGTTTTAACTACACTGCTGGCCACTGTAAATGCAACACCCTGAACGAAACATGCAAATAACATGAAATTTACAACATGCATTAGCGGAGGTGAGATATGCAAATGATTAGAATTTCAGCGCGGACGCACATCACGCGCGCCTGTGGCGCCACTTCAAAGCGCTATTTAAGGCTTGGAGATTTCGATGATTTCAAGTTCAGCAATTGTGTTTTTCTTGTGGTTTTTTCAAAAAAACGATCAATTATGCCTCGTCGAAAACAGCGATCATCTTTTGATCGAGTATCCGAGTTCGACAGAGGAAGGATAGTGGCCTACCGAGATTGTGGATTATCTTTCAGGGAAATCGGTAGTCGTGTTGGACGAAACCAAACAACTGTAATGCGGATATGTGATCGTTGGATGCAGGAGGGTACGACGGACCGGCGTGTTCGATCGCATCCACCTCAGCGCACCACTTCACGTGATGACAGGCAAATTGTGCGCATGGCAGTGACGGATCGCTCAGTCACATCACGAACCATAGCACAGCACATGCAGTCTGTAACGCATCATCCAGTGTCTGCGCGTACCATTCGACGCCGTTTACAGCAGAGTGGACTGTCCGCAAGACGTCCATTGCTTTGTCTACCCTTGACGCAGAACCACAGACGTCTCCGCCGCCAATGGTGCGATGACAGAAGGATGTGGACGGCAGAATGGAATGAAATTGTCTTTACTGACGAGTCACGCTTCTGTCTGCAACACCACGATGGTCGCATTCGAGTCTGGAGACACCGTGAAGAGAGGATGCTGAACAGCTGCGTTATGCACCGCCACACTGGTCCTACACCGGGTATAATGGTATGGGGCGGTATTGGATATCACTCTCGCACACCTCTAGTATGCATTGCCGGTACTTTAAACAGCCAGCGCTACATCTCCGAGGTGTTGGAGCCAGTTGTCCTTCCTTACCTTCAGGGCTTGCCCACAGCCATATTTCAACAGGATAATGCGCGACCACACGTGGCACGCATTGTCCAACGGTTCTTCGTCAATCGCCAGATTGAATTGCTTCCCTGGCCGCCTCGCTCTCCGGATCTTTCGCCGATAGAAAACATGTGGTCCATGGTTGCTCTACGATTGACCCAGATTCCATCCCCAGCTGCCACAGCAGATCAACTTTGGCAACGTGTGGAAGCTGCTTGGTCTCCTGTACCCCAAGAACTCATCCAAAGTCTCTTTGAATCAATGCCGAGACGTGTGGCAGCGGTGATCTCCAACAATGGCGGCTACTCTGGCTACTGATTTTGGCAGGAACCACACTTCACAGAAGTCTATAAATTTAATCATTTGATACTTGGTCAACATGTTATCTACAAAATAAATTTTGTTGTGATATCTCTTGTCTTTCTTGGTGTTGCAATTTGGGTGGCCAGCAGTGTAGTTTAGCTAGAGTTTTAACTTTGCAGAAAATGTTTTTCAGTAAATCATATGAATTAATCAGAGTATTTTTAAAGATTTAATATGAAAAACCATAATAAAAATCAATAACCATATGTAATATGAAAAACCATAATCAAAATCAATAACCATATGTAAATCAATAATTTTTTTTAGAAAATTTAATTTACAAAACTGATATTTTTTAATGAACTTGTTTACTTCTTTTCTATGATGATATTTTTATTAGCTGTTTTGAATACATCTTGTATAATGTTTAGCCCTTCTGTTACAAAAGATTATTATAGAACTCCAAATGTACCAATGAGCCACTCCATGTATGAAAAGTTGTTTTAGCAAAAAATATTTTTTTTTTCTTTTTTTGTTGGTTTGTGTGTGTGTGGAGTAATCAAAACCACGGTGTTCTATTATGTTTATAGTTTTAAAAGTTTTATTTAAGTTTCACTGGACTAGTTTTGTGAATTGTAGTTTTTGAATGATTGTATTTTGTAGAGATACTCTAATGCCCCTTGTTATAACTGAGTTTGATTTATATATTTAATTCATTGAAAATATACATCATCTTTGGGGAAAAAATATGTTATATAACTTTTAACAGTTTAAGAAATGAACATTAGATTCGTGAAATTTCATGAAAAAGAACTAAAGAAATTTGAATTAATGGAGTATTCCATTTCTTATTAAGATAAAAAATATATTACTTATTTATATAGGGGTTTATTAAAGAGTCGTTTTGTATGGAGCTCTGCACAGTTTTGTTATTTTTGTTTTCAGAGTTATTTGTAAATTTAATTCTTTTCAATTTTTTTTTTCATACACAGCATGGTAAGACTTACCAGCACTGTGATGACTGTCAACAGTGTGTGAAGCCATCTTATGTGCACTGTCTACAATGCAATAAATGTGGGCCAAATTCTTCAGACATGTCTAAAATATGCAAGAACTGTAAATGCAATGGTTTGAAAGATGACCAAGTGAAGCAGAATAAATGTTTTACATGTAATGGAATAGGACATAGAAAACGAAATTGTCCTGAAGGTCTTATAGGGTATGTATAGTAGCTTTCTATGTACAAATTAATTATGTTATGTTGTATGTTGTTAGCTCTGGAACTGTAAATAACATACTGCTACTTTGATATCAAGAATGGGTAGAATATTTTCTATGGTTATAATATGTTCATACATGTTCAATATGCTTAATATATATTTTAAAGTGTATTGTATATATATGTTACACAAGAATACAGAAAGTCCACAACTTTGGAGCTTAATCCATTTTCATAGAGTATTCATGAGTTTTCGATGAGTGTTTAGTTTGTAAAATGAGAAAAATACCTGAACTGCTGCTGTTTATTAAGCAACAATAAATAATGTCTAGTGATTATATAAAGTAAGCAATAACACACAATTAAAATGCACAGTAATTTATTAAAAAGTAGAAATAGAATTATGAATAAAATGTTAGATTTAATTATAAATGCTAAGAATGTTATACAAAATGGAGAGTTATATTAAATATGTTCAGTTATATCCTCTTTTAAAACAAAAGTCATCCCCTTTTTTTCACTACCTTCTTTACACATTTAGTCACCACTTGCTATTTCAGAAGTTTTTATGTCTGGGAATCATTGTGTATGGTTTGTGTGCTGGTGTATTAGTGTATTTTCTTATTATAATATACCTTTAATAGGAATGTTTAAACATTTATATTAAAGTTATTGTATCTTAACTTTTTTTTTCATCTGAATCAGGGTTCAGTTATGAAAGAGGGAGGTAACTTTTAATCTTGAGGCAATTTAATTATTTATTACCTATTGGCGGTAAGAAATAAGAAATATGAAAAATATTCAAAACATTTTGAAAAAATGCTAATATTTTAAGAGTTGAGAGAAATTTTAATCTTTCTTAATATTTTAAGAAAATTTTAAAGTGTCATGACTGCATTATATGGTGTTAGAAATTGAGATATATACTGATCAAAAATATTTTTTACATCATGTATAGAAATGTGTTGAATAAATGCATTATTTACTTAATATGCCGCCAATCTTATAGTACACTTTTTGTAAACATGTATACCATTAAAATGCAGTTTAATGCTATATACTAAGTTTCTTTTGCTAAAATTTATTTAATTTTAAGAGATTAATAACTTTCTAGAATGATTCTTGTTACAACTTTTTAAAAATAACTAAAATATGTTTGTAAACTTCAGCTTGTGCCCCCAGTTTTCTCATAATTATCTATGCCATAAATGTCAATTTAATGTAAAAAAAAGTATGACTAAATATACTTGTTAAAGTCTTCCTAATATAAAATCCTTTGAATAGTAAAAATTTTCATTTTGTTAAAACTTGAGCTTAGGTTAAAGAAATAATTTTCTAATGCCCCTACAGTGTTATTTAATATGCAATAGTTATGTTACTGAAAAATATCTCCACTATAATCAAAAACTTTTCATTATTTACTATTCCTAACCCTCTTATGCTTGTGTATATGTATAATCCTTCAGATAGAATATTTTAATTTGTTAAAACTTAAGCTGTAGCATCAAATGTTTTAATAAAATTAAAATAGTATATATACTTCTATACATGAGTAATTTTTTGAAATCCATTCTACAAGCTTTCTGAAAATTATACTTTTGTACTTCTGAGTTCACTCACGTAAAATTTGTATAAACTTATTCATTTATTCTACTCTGTCTACTGTAGATTAATTTTCTACTAACTGTTTATGTCTTCTTCTTTTTATTTGTTTAATAGCCATAATAAAAGGAGAAGAGTTAAGAAGACATGATTTCCATAGGCTTTTTTTTATCATCTTGTAAATATCTTCAATAAAAAAAATTTTTATACCCGTTGTGAATTATTTTTCTTTTGTCCTTTATAACATGATTCTATACATTGTTAAAGATTGCAATTTTTTAATCATTTGCAGTGAAGGCTGTCCATAAATTTATCATAATTTTATGTATAGTTAGTTCAATATTTATTTAGTGTTTGTCATGATGCTAAAAGCTTGTTTATTTTTAAATAATAACTGCAGTATATTAATTAATACTTATATTCATATATGGATATTTTGTCTATTGTAATAGACTATTCTTGGACAATAGAGTTGTTATATCTGAGGTGCTTTCATGTTAATTAAGTTTTATTGAAAAAATATATTGTTAATTGAAAGATAAACTTATCTAATCATGATGAACTTTTGCAGAACATTGTTTTATGTAACACTTCTAATAACAAGCAAAAATAAATCTATAAAAAGCCATCCTCTTTAATCTATTGTAATGCAATTCATAAGCTATTTTAACTTTATTTTTAAAACAATATCTTATCTGGTGTGCAACACAAATTATGTGTAAAGTGAATCTTTGGAAAGTTGAGCCCACACAAAAAAAGTCATGCAAGCAAGTTTTCTTCCTCCTTGAAGGGTGAAGATGACAGAATATGATTTGATAGCATCTCTTCATGTCCCTTTTTCTGTTACATCAAAGCAACAGAAAAGGAAAGTTTTTGTTCATTGTTTTAATGTTCCTTTGTTGTGCATTTTTTTTATACTCCTGCCATTTTACATGTGTTTACTGTAAACACGTTTAAAACTGCCAGAATCCGTCCAGCAGGAAGGAAGATCCCGTTATATTCATATATCTCCAACCAACATATTTTTATAGCGGAAAAAAATTATAAATTTTAAAAGAAACAATTACTCTTTCCGACCTCTAAATCAGAAAACACTGTGCAATTAGTGTTTATAAGCATTTTCTGCCACTTTTCCACTAAAACACCCACACAGGCAAATGTATTTTATTTGTTTGTTTATACCGATGAATCACGTTCAACTGATTCACCAAATGAGGCGTTGAAAGGCAAAGTGGTGCAAGTCACATTTTCAACTTTTTTCATTTGAGGGCAAATAAAGAATCTCCATGTTCAATTTATAGTGAAATTGTAAAAAGTTATTATTTGCAGTATTGTAATAATTGTTATGAATTATAATTTGTTCAATTTATGGTGGAATTTTTTGTAGTTTTTGCAATTAAACTCTTTTGACTTACACCACTTGACTTACGGACTTACACCACTTTGCCTTTCACCGCCTCAAATGTCGGCGCGGGTGTATTCTGTACTTTATTCGCATTTTATATTCCTATCGGACATTCTGGAACTGCTTTTGATGGGGAGATAGCTGCTATTAAGATAGCTCTACAACAACTTCTGGTTAGAAATTTAACTTTTATAGGGTTGTGGTATTGTCTGGCTCGAAGGCAGCTATTCAGACTATTGCTTCTGATGCTGCTGCTACATCTGTAGATGTATTACAATGTCAAACTTATCTGGAACATCTCAGGAGGAAAGAAATTCATGTTACCCTCCATTGGATCCCGGCCCACTGTGGTGTGGATGGTAATGAACAAGCCGACATTTTAGCTAAAAAGGGATCCATGGTTCCACAGATGATTAGGGCTGAGATTCCTTTTTCAACTGCCACACGTATTATTATACACACTCCAGCCCTTAACTGTCAACGGCCTAGTACCCCAGTCAAAATAGACCCGATTTTGACGAATGGCTAAAAAAAATATGAAAGTTTTGAAATTTGGTGGAGATGTTTGTTTAGGCATGCTAATGAACATACTAAAAGTCCCCACCGATTAGACTTGAGCTTTCGCCGCCATCTTGGAAAATGTGTACACTTTTTTGGTTTTTTGGAAATATCTTTAAAAATATTGCTTTTATAAAAAATAATTAAATACAAAAATTAAATAGCATTAAATTATGAACAAAAATCCTTCATAACATTTTTTTATATGTCTAACAGGAACAAAAATAATTGACTTTGAAAAGAACGCACTATCACACCTGGGACGCGCAAGCGCGGTTCCCCATCGCGGTGTGGGGAAAAATTCCGCGCATGTGCATACCATAATTAGCGAAATTAGTTTTACACTAAATGGGAAGGTTTTTTGTATTTTTTCAAATAATTAGGGAAATATTAACTTTACGTAAAAAAAGTTTATTTCAAAAATTAAAAAACATAAAATTATGTGCAAAAATGATTTTATACATTTTTGTCGTAAACCTAACAGGAACGAAGATATTGACTATAAAATGCGCGTTGATAATGGAGTTAGTTTCTACAAAAAACAATGCACAAAAAACATATATTATATTTTTTTTACAAGTCTAACACAAAGATAATTGACTTTGGAAAGAGCGCACTATCACACCAGGGGCGCGCATTCGGTGTCCATCGCGATGGCTGAAAGACGCACATGTGCATACCGTCAGGCGCCAAATCGGTCTTACCCTAGTATTTTCCTAGCCAGTTAATAGTTAGTCACCGTTCCGTGTGCGTCTGTGAACAATGGCTGATACGGAACTATGTTTTACATGTAAAAAATTAATGTCAAATGATGATTACTTGAATGTAGGAGAAAAGGGGATCGACGCTTTAAAGAGAGCTAGTGTCCAAAGAAAAGACAATAAGCATGAACAGTTGGAACATTTAAAATCTGTTTCGGTTCATTCGTTGTGTCGGAGAAATTACACCAGACCAGGAACTATAAAAGTTGATTTAAAAACAAATGCAGAAATCGCGTCAACATCCCAAAGTGAAGAGCGCGCGGTAAGTTTACGTTCTTTTTTACCTCAGTTCGATTTTCAAACAAAATGTTTCTTTTGTACGGCAGTGATAGACGAATAATTCAAAGCAAGACAAATGAAAAACCAACTGACAGGCGAAGAACTATATACGAAGTTAGGAGTCTCGAAATGAAAAACAAAGTTCTTGAAGCTGCAGAGAATAGACGAGACCAGTGTGGAGAGGAAGTTTAGTGTCGTATAATAAACGTTGCTGATTTAGTTGCAGCTGATGCGCAGGGCCCGACTTAGCCTAATTGGGGCCCCCCTCTGCTTCACTACTTCAGTAATGAAGAACCGAACTTTATGGAGGTATTTAAATTTTTCACTTCATTATAGATATATAACAAGAAAATTGACTAGAACCTAAAATAGCTATAAAATTCCCCCCCCCCTCCAATGGTCAGACGAAATATCGTTCTATCCATTTTATTGATTTTCTGACAATTCTATGTCCACAATTAAAAGGGATATAACACATCTAAAAAAAGTTCATTAAAGAAGGATACGTAAAATAAACTTCCTATTCGATTTGGGGGCCTCCCTCTAATGTGGGGGCCCGGGGCAACTGCCCCGTATGCCCCTGCCTTAGTCAGGCTCTGCTGATGCGATTTATCACAAAGATTGCTTCATGACTTTTTTTCTACACACTGCACCAATCAGAAAGAGAGGGCGGCCTGAGTCGGATTACGTCTCAGCAGCTGTAGACGAAATATCCTTTTTCCTTGATAATAATGACGACTGTCAATTCTCACTACCCGAACTCAAATCTCAAATTCCAGACGACATCACTTTGAGAAATAAGTTGAAACAAATATACAGGGATGGCATTATTTTTGGTTCAAACTCCAAAACAGTTACTGTCATATGTTTACGTAATACTGGAAAGCAAGTCTTATCAGACTCTTGGTACGACAAAAGGATACGAAATGATCGTGAGGAGCGTCTACGAATAGTACAAACTGCTGCAGCCATAATAAAAGAAGATATACAGACACCAGTTTATGACACTCATTTGCTACCCTCCAAGTGATAACTTTTTCAGAGATGTGAACAAGGGCATTCCAGAAAGCCTAAAATCTTTTTTGGAGCACTTGATTATTAAAAAAATGACTGCTAAGGCGGAAAAAAAAGTCACTTCAATAGCTCACGTCATTATATCAGCGCTAAGGCCACGATCATTTATGTCTCCTCTGCTCAATAGTCTTGCTTTATTTTTGTACAAAAAGTTCTGTTCCAAGAATTTAATAACAATGCTCTCGAATTTGGGATTTTGTTCTTGTTACTATGAAGCCCAAACACTTGAGATGTCAGCCATAAATCATCCGCAACCCCAAATGCGCAAGGGATCATTCTGCCAATTCGTATTTGACAATGCAGATTTCAATGTGTCGACAATCGATGTCCTGAATACGTTTCATAGCATGGGGGGGGGGGGGCATTGCTTGTTTTACTCCAGCGTCAGCAGTGGAACCCAGGACGAAGATAAAAAAAATTAACCGAACTTACATCCGCATCGACCATAGGCAAAATGGGAATCATTCCTCTGGAAACGTTTGAAAATTTTCGAGGGCCTAGGTTAAAAACAATTACTATCGAAGATTTGAATGTCTTAAATCCTTTAGCGGAAGATTTACCACTGCCTAAGCCATCTGATATCTCCTGGATGTGTGCTAAGTGGTTAGGTCTTCCACAGATACCTGAATGGAAATAATTTTTCCATTATATAACCAGAAACCAGCCTTGTGAAAAGACCAAAGTAATACCCTTTCCGTTTGTTAATTCACCGCCAAGCAAGTATGACACCATTTTCACTGTGCTGAAATATGCTGCCCAGTAGTGTGTTAAAATGCACCAAAAGTCTTGCATACTCACGTTTGACCAACCACTGTATATTAAAGCTCGAGAGATAGTCGCAGCAACATCCAATCCATTATTATCAAGTTGTATTGTGAGGCTTGGTGGATTCCATCTTTTAAGGTCATTCTTAGGCTGCATTGGGTACATAATGGCTGGAAGTGGGTTAAAAGAAATACTCACTTTGATTTATGCACCTACGTCAGTAGAAAAAATGTTGCTTGGCCATGCATACGCTAGGGCCGTCCGAGCTCATTTATTGACCCAAACTACTTTAGCAAAAATAATTTTTGACGGCATTGACATATCAGATTTGGAATGTAAAAATCTCCGTGAGTTGTTTTGAGATTTTGCTACTGAACCACCATCGCAAGAAACCTTAAACGCACACACTCAAATACGAGCCATCGAAATTAAAATGAGGAATACTTTGGAGCACCTGAAAAAGAAAGGCCCAACTGCCTGTGGAGCTGGAAGCGTCAAGAGAAAATTCTTGTGTCCATCACAACTATGGATGCAGTAGCTCCCGATTCAGTTTTAAACATGGTATTTTGCAACTGTAATACTGACTGTGGAGTAAGATGCGGATGTCGGAAAGCAAGCATCAACAGCACAACGGCCTGCAATAATTGCAATGGGGTATGTCAGAATAGCATCAGCCCTGTTGATGATGACGATCGAATGAAAGAAGTTGATGAATGGGCCGATGCTAGCGGATCCATAGACGATCTATACATGCCTGACGAAGGGGAGAATCCCGTACCGAAAAAAGCACGTAAATCCTGAAGTAGGTAAGCTTGAAAAATTATTCGCAATGGAAATCTGATAGTGAATACCCCCAAGTTTACTACATTCATGTATAAAATTAATAATGATTATCTACATAGCTAAAAACATTACAGTCTATTTTCTTGTGTTTAAAGAATGCCGAAATGTGAGAGAGGTTAGAAATTCAAAGAAGAGCGCCTGCAACGAGACTTTGAAGCTACCTTCATTATCAACGCGCATTTTATAGTCAATATCTTCGTTCCTGTTAGGTGTACGACAAAAATGTATAAAATCGTTTTTGTACATAATTTAATGTTTTTTGATTTTTGAAATAAACTTTTTTTACGTAAAGTTAATATTTCCCTAGTTATTTGGAAAAATACAAAAACCCTTCCCATTTAGTGTAAAACTAATTTGGCTAATTATGGTATGCACATGCGCGGGTATTTCCCCCCACCGCGATGGGGAACCGCGCTTGCGCGTCCCAGGTGTGATAGTGCGCTCTTTTCAAAGTCAATTATCTTTGTTCCTGTAAGACAAATAAAAAAATGTTATGAATGATTTTTGTTCATAATTTAATGCTCTTTAATTTTTGTATTTAATTATTTTTTATAAAAGCAATATTTTTAAAGATATTTTCAAAAAACCAAAAAAGTGTACACATTTTCCAAGATGGCGGCGAAAGCTCAAGTCTGATCGGTGCGGACTTTTAGAATGTTCATTAGCATGCCTAAACAAACATCTCCACCAATTTTTAAAACTTTCATATTTTTTTTAGCCATAAAACCTATTTTGACTGGGCTATAGTGTGAAGAAATTTCACAAAGAGTTGGTTGAAAACTATCCTGGACAATAACCCTAATTGGCCTCGTACTACAGATGCTAGTACTCTGCTACAGATGCTACAGATGCTATGGTGATATTGCGCCTAACTGCTGATTGCTTGGCGGCGCATCTGTTTCCTATTGTTATCCAACCGAGCCCAGCCTGCCCGCTTTGCAGCAATGGTATAATGGATAGGACCACCTTGGACGGTGTATTGGTTTGGTTTGGAGCGCTACGGTCAATTTTTGCTACACGAGGGCTAATTAGACCGGGGCCTACTGCTTAAAGCCGATTCTAAACGGCTACAAACGTCCATGCGAAGACATTGAATTGCTATCGGTGGCAATTGTGGGAATGAGCGATATTGGTTTGCGAGACTGCGCATGGGTCAATGACTTTGAGTGCGTATCAGTCATGTACCATGCCATTGGAAATAAATAAAAAAAATGTTTGTTTAATTATGGAGAACTACCAAAGAACTGCTATCAGATGAAAGGATATCTCGGACCATGACTTTCTGAATGAGAGCCGTGTGGCTTTTTACAGTAAATGTGGCATCTAAGTACTGGCTTGCCCGTTTCCAGACACATGTGCTCTTCACTGGAGTTCACTGCAAAGGAAGACTCATCTCTTAAGGGCCTGTCGCATAGGAGTCCGGTAGCGGAAGCGTAAAGGGAAAGATGGCGCTGAGATGGATATAAACCAATCATAGGCGTTAAAAATTTCGTTGCTAATGGTTTGGAGGTTTGTCATTGGTTAAATATATTTCAATACTTTAAGGGCCTGTTCACATAAGAGTCCGGTAGCGAAGCGGTAAAGTATTGAAATATATTTAACCGATGACAAACTTCCAAACGATTACCAATGAAATTTTTAACGCCTATGATTGGTTCTCAGCGCCGATTTCCGTTTCAGCGCCATCTTTCCTTTTGCGCTTCCGCTACCCGACTCCTATGTGAACAGGCCCTAAGGCTGCTTTGTACTAACCCTATTGGATTCGTTCACCTCAATGTTAACCTATGGAGAAAATTTCTACTATTTTACATCTGCATAAATGCTGATAATCAAATAAAAATGGTATTTTCCGATAGCCTGAACTTATATATGAGTCCCTACCGTCATCAACTATGCAACATCACTCAAATTCAAGCACAGAATGACTGATACAATGATCTGACAGTCCGTGATTTATTTTGAGTTTTATCTTTCAATCTCTTTCATCCAAAATACATTCGTCCCTTTAGAGAAAGAAAACAATGGCAGTGACAGGCGTATGTTTGAACGTAGTGTGGTTAGGGTTGAGCAGGAATCTATAAGAAGCTTATAGTTTAAATGAAGTGAGGAATGAAACGATGTTACATTCAGCGACTGCATTTCTTTAATGCATTTTCTTCACAGTTGCCGCTGGGTGGCGCTACTGAACTACTGGCTGCTTGCTCGTTAACCCCTTTTTGGCGTTCAGGCATGTTCCACGTAAGTTTGGCAATGATGAGTGGTACTTCTTAGATGTCCTAGACAGACTGTGCTCCTCATATTTTCCGTTTCTTCTGGTTTTAATTCCTTATACCTTTCATATGGGCCAACATATTCGAGTAGGTCATTTTAGACGCTTCTAACGGCTATAGCTTTCATAAATCGTAACTGATCTTCACGAATGTAAGTGCTTTCCCCAGATCTCGTTGAGACAAAGCCATAGATAGTGCCGCTCATTTGTGTAGCTCCGATACATCGTTCGTGCGGTACAGGGGCCTGAAGGTCACAGACTCGATTTCGTTTATCTTAGGCCCCTCTCGCCATGCGCCCAGCACTTCACGCATGCATGCTGTATGCTGTTTATAATTTTGGAATTAAGCTTCCAAATGGAATCGCTTGTTACTATCCACTGATTATTTGCTCAGTTTTAGCTGTTATAAATTACTATTAATTTCGTTTCACTCTAACTCCATGATAGTACCCCATATGCGACCAATTTTAAGAAAGCGATTGTCCCGCCTAGCGTGTTCAACATTTGATTCACATAATCGCGACAAGCAGTTTCAACGTGCTTAACGCAGTAGGAACCATAGACCTGTAATATACGCTCCTTAATATACAATCCTTATTTCAGCTCGATGGTAGGAACCTCTTAGGGCCTGTTCACATAGGAGTCCGTTGCGTTGCGTTAAGGAAAAGATGACGTTGAGACGAAAATAAACCAATCATATGCCTCCAAACGATTAGCAATGAAATTTTTAACGCCTATGATTGGTTTATTTTCGTCTCAACGTCATCTTTTCCTTAACGCAACGCAACGGACTCCTATGTGAACAGGCCCTTATGCAGAAATTTTTCAATGTACAAATTTTATATTAATTTGGGTTTTAAAAAATTCTTACAGGTAATTATATAAATTATGCTTATTTAGACTCGTTCATGTTAAAAAAAACAATATCTTCCTAAAATTTAAATTTAAATTTGAATGATCCCAGTATAAATAAACAATCGTCACGTCGCCACCGTGCGTCACGATGACGCCATTTCCGCCCGGCGAAGTTTTCGTGTGCCCTGAGCCCGAGATTATAGCCCACAGTGTTTTGATCTGCGCAGTAAGCACTTTTATGGTTAACCGCGCAACAAGTTTTTTTTTTACCCAACATATGTCAGATGTCAGCGCTAAAGCGCGCATGGTTTTGGTTTCTAATGTGCTATTTGGGAAAAAATTGTTGAATGTTTGATAACGGGATCAATGATATCCTTCATTTCGTGTTTGATTCTGTGTAACTTTCGCTTCAACGTGGAATCATAGATTAAGGTACGTATGTAAAGGCTCTATCGTATTAAAAATAATTAAAAAATAATAAGGGGATTTCCCTGATAAGATAGTTGAGAGTAAGAGTGTAAATAATATTTTCATGCCCTATCATGAATTTAGTTTCGTTGCTTTTGATCAGTTTTGTTACTCTCATTACCTTTGTTACTCTCATAAACTTTTAAAGGGTATATTTATGTATCTTTTATTTTAGTGATCAGGAACTGGTTTGAATTCTACCCGATCAGTACTAGGATAGAGTCGTTCTGATTATATTTAATATTGAGTGTGTCAGAATGGGTGTTTTCCGTGTATGCAGATTACAGTTTAGAGTAATCGTCATTATTCTTCTGTCTTACCTTTCGTTCACATTTCATTTTTGTTTTGATACAGTGTAATGCCAATGGAACAAATTCGTAATGCATAATAATTTATAATCTTTCTCAATGTGGAAAAATCCACTTTTCTTACAAATATATGATTCTATAACTAGTTATTTTTAATACTTATGCAGTTAATATTTTAAGCTGCATACATTACAATCTACGTAAATTTAAAAAATAGTGGAGAGATTTTAGATATCAAGTTTTTGTTCGCATCGGTAATTATATAATTAACCTATACATAGCAGCATGATGCTGCTGTGTACATGATGGTCATTTTCAAACTGTTTATTTTGTCACCAGTCTCTGGTTTAGGTTAGGAATGAGTTTAATGAATTTCAATCAGATAAGTGTACATTATCATTCTGCTATGTCGGTCTTTTAAAATCGCTTCTATAAATTCATGTTAAGTGAATTAATATAGTTCATAAAAAATCGATAATGAAGCAATAAAGATATATTTGATTTATGAATATTAAGTGGCATAATATTTGTATTGTAAAATTCAATTCAATGACCTTTAGGATCACTTACAACCTTATATAATTCCTATTTGAGTGAATAATGCTGAACAGTGTTAATTATAATTGCTACAGATTTGTATTTGATACAAAAGAAAGAGTAATTGTAGTTTGGTGAAAGGGTTAAACTCAATAAACTTTTTAATGGTGAACGTTGGCCTTTTGAAGTCTAACGTTTTTCATGGTGTATCACCGACTGTTGGTGAAATTATCTGGTCTGTAAGTAATTATTTAGTCTGTTGAATCTTATTATACAAGTGCTGTTTAGCATAGTAAATTGTGGTAGGTATTCATAGTTTAAGTTTTAACTGCTCTGGAGTTGTTTAAAATTATTTCATGCTGCATTTGATTTGCTATTGTAAATTATTATTTTTTATTTATTTTACAGTTTGAGCCATAGCCTGTTCAGAAATATAAAAGAATAATGAGCTCTGCTTTCTACAAATCCATTATTGAAGATGAAATGAAAGTATTTGGCATTAAGAAGGAATCTTTGAAAAATGCAGCAAAGTCTGTAGCTATGACTTATAGCCGTAAGGCATTAAATAGAGGACAAACATTTTTAGATTATAATATTCCTTCTAATCGCTGTGCTTATTTATACAAATATGCTTCTATACATACAGGGCTTGTTACTAAATACTTTAGGAAACTAATGAGAAAAAAAGTTATTAAGTCATCCTTAAATAAGAAAGAAACATTGAAAATATGCTGCTTAGGTGGTGGTCCTGGTACTGATATTGTTGGATTATTTAAATCTCTTGCTTTGATTCCACATTATCATAAAAAAGTTGTAGAAGTTACTATACTTGATATTTGTGGTGGATGGAGAAATTCTTTCAAGCTGATAATGTCAAGTTTGATTGGTGGGGAAATAAAAGATGTTCCAGAAACATTTGTTAATGTTGCAAATTTTAAATTTAAGCTCATTGAAGTGAACCTGCTTTTTAATTTACCTACTAATGTAGTGACTGTTCTTTCTGAAGCAGATGTTGTATGTATGGTTAAATTTGTTTCTGCTATCTTGGGATCATCAACTTCAGTATCTGCTTTACAGGTAATATAACTTTAATAGCTAAGCTGATTATGTTTACCTGAGTTTGGCATTGAATTTTATTTGCTTCATATTTATACGTTTATGTATGAATTGCATTCTTTTAAAAGTAATCATAAGATTTTTAACAAAGTTGATTCATATCTGAAAGCTTAACTTTTCACTTGTGATTGTGCAATTTCTGTGTATGTATTGATGAATATGATGATATGTATGATGTATGTATGATGATGATGATTGAATGAATAGTTAAGTGATTGTTTGAAATGATGCAGTTATGTTAAAAAATATCTTTATTCATATTATTTATTGATGTGTTGAATTATATCAAGAGCTTATCTTTGTAAAATTAAAACTGTTAAATATTCAATAGTTTTTTTTTGGTACTTTTCCGTTATAAGCACTACAGTCGTTTTGGCACCAATTTGGCGCATTTTTAAAAATCACTGCAATGAGAGAAAAGTAACGCTATATAATCACACTAATAATTGTCAAATTACAATATTAAAATATATAAATCGTGTTCAGGAGACGATATGAGGACAATTATTATCATGGTCATGGAGATAAACAGACTTCATGAAATGCCGTAATTAAATACGCCTACTCTAAGGAATTTAGAATCCGTCAGGAAATCGGACCGTATTTTTATGTAATTGATTTTAAAATATGGAATTTGTCTAAAGATGAGCAGGCAACGTTTGAATAACATCCGAAGTTATTTTCAGTTATTTCATTCGCCAATACGATGTGTTGTATCTGTGCGTCACCAACATTAAAAATATGCCAAACGTAGTGCTTATAACGGAAAAGTACCGTTTTTTGCTAATATGTTTTTAAAGTTTTTTCACTGCTAAGAAGTACAGACATCAAACATTCACATATTTGTGTTTGTATATTACTGGTCAGAAGTGTAAGAACTCTTAAAATCTATGTTAAAAAAAGCAGTTAAGTAAAAACACTAAATAAATAGTTGAATGTACCAGGATCAAAAGCCCTTCTGGAGCTTAAAATTCTGTGAAAAATAATTTCTTATATTCCCCCCTCCTGCCCCTAAAAAACTGTAGTGGATTTGTTTGTTTGGTGGGAAAAATTCAAAGAAGAAAACACAGGTTGTGTCTTCACTTCAGGGGTTAGGTTAGTTTCATAGAATGATTTAGTTAGTCAGTGTAAGTTTTAGTGTTACTATCTTCAGCTATTCTAATTGAAATCTATTATGTACTTGTTTTCTGATGTACTTGTTTATTGATATGTAGATCTGAAGAGTTCTTTTTGTGTGCTCAGGTGTGAGAGAAAATTGTGTGCTTAAACCCAAGGTTTCTATTGTCTATTTAAACTTCTATCTCTGCTATGTTTAATTCCTGTGAATATAGGGTTAGTGAGGAGAAATGTCAATATATTGACGACAGTTATTTAGTATGCAACTGTTAAAATTTGTCTTTGTATAGGTGTTTTGAAAAGAAGTAAAAATTCTGCTGCTTAATTCTTAATATTCTTTGTATTTTTCTAATTTCTACTGTTATCAGTTACATTAATTAGAATCATCAGTAGGTATCTATATATATTATTTCTAGAAGGTCATTTTTTCTGACGATCCCTTTTCCTCCCTTCATACTTAACCAATATCAATAAATGAGGTACTATTTTAGAGGTTAAGATCTCTGCTTCTGAAGAATTGTTAATTCAGAATTATACATTGTATTGTTTGTTTAAAAATTAAAGTATAAACATTATAAACATCTTTTCTTCCACTAGATGGTGTGCATGCGCTTGCTTTTTTACAAATTCTCACTCACTTGACTTTTAAATTTTAAAATCACCTGCTTTTATTAACATTCTGTGAATTAATAAGTTTATTTTCTTAGCAGCATCCACGTAAGTGTACATTCTTCTTTTTGCATGGAAAAACAATTTATTTGGACTAAAATCTATTTTCTTTCCCCATGAAGAACATTTTATGAGTGATATTTTCCTTTGGTATGCCTTTTTAGAGTTTAATTTTATTTATTCAATTCTATATTGAATAAATAAAATTATTTATTCTATTTATTCAATATAAAATTATTAAATCTTCACAACTGAATTGCATATGACAAAATTCTACCAAGCTATCAAGGGAAAGCCTCTAATTTGTTTCATAATTAAAGGATAATCAAAATAAAGGTCTTACCATGTAGATGTGAAAGTCTAAGAAAATAAATAAAATTGGGGCAACAGTTGGTACTTGGTGGATCGGCAAGTTTCTTATGTTAACTCTATGAGAAAATGTACATGAGACATGTAAAGATTTGCTTCATTGCAAATGGCAAGCACATGCTCGCTTATTTATTTACTTTTACCTCTCAAACACTAGGTTTGGTTTGTAGTTTTACGGTCATTTTTTGCTTCACGAGGGCTTGTTTAATATTTCTTTTTTTTTTTGGGCATTCATTGTTTTATAAGACCAGGACCTACTGCTTAAAGCCAATTCCGAATGGCTATAAACATCCATGTCAAGAGTGGGACTCGAACCCGCAGACTTTGGTAGCAACTAGACATTTAGCCATCTCCCGACTTAGCGGCTTTTGAACACTAATCTTTTAATTTAAAAAACATACCATCATCATCATCATATACAGTGGCTCCCAAAAGTGTTCGTACACTTATGATTTTCAATGAAATAGGGGTCTATCCATTGATTAAAATGAATATTTCAGAATGGGTATTTAATAATAAGATCTATAATCTATTCTTAACAAAACTACATGAAATATTTTGAAAACATAGTAAAACTTTATTTTTAAGAAACCAATAATCCAAAAGTAACAAAAACTTTATCTCACAAAAGTCATCGTACACTTGTAAAAAATTTCTACATATTAGTAAATATTCTAATTTTTCGTTAAATTAATACTTAGTAGGATATCCTTTAGCATCCACAACAGCTTTTAAACGTCTGGGAATAGATTGCTTTAGTTCTTTTGTAATTTTGCATCAATGTTCATCCATTCTTCAATCATAATTGTTTTTAGTTCACTTTTCGTGTGAATGTCGTGTTTTCGTACTCGAACCTCCAGTTCTCTCCAAATATGTTCTATTGGGTTTAAATCTGGTGATTGAGGTGTTGTTTTCAAAACTTGTGGACAATTTTAGAGACACCAGATGCGAACGTTGAGAGCCGTGTGCTTAGGATCGTTATCTTGATAAAAAGCAAAGTTGTTTCCAATATCCAAATTTTGAGCTGATAATTTTAAATTGTCTCTTAAAATATTTATAAAAACAGCATGATTCATTATGCCATCAATAAATACCAAATTTCCTAGTCCTGATGTTGACATGCACCCCCACACAAGGATACCTCCACCGGCATGCTTAACTGTTCCTACTAAGTTCTTGGGATTAAGTTCCTCATTTTTTCTTCTTCATACAATTATATGCCCATCAGCCCCCAAAATGTTCATCTGCAAATAAGACATTATTCCAATAGGTTTGGGGCTTATTTATCATTGATAGTGCGAAGGGAAGCCTAAACTTTCTGTTTTTCTTACTCAAAAAAAATTTTCTATGGGCAGAACGCCCATGTAATCCAGCTGTTCTGAGAACTCGTCAAAAAATTTCAGGTGAAATTGAAGTAAAATGTTTCATTGAATTTTGCAGAAACTTTTGCAGCACTCAAACGTGAATTTTTCACAAATTTTCTAATTATAAATCTCTGATCACATTTTGCTAACTTTGTTGGACGGCCTTTTCTTACCTTGTTTTCAATCCAATTTTCTTCTTTAAAGTGTTTTTTCACATACTGCACAGTAGAATGGGATAAGTTAAGTAATTTAGCAATATTCCGAACTGATTTACCACTACTATGATGAAAAATAATCAATTTTCGAATGCTGTTTGTTGTTTCTTTACGACTACGAGCCATTTTTAAATAATAAATAGAATATTACGGAGTAGGCAAGCAAAAATTAAAGCCAAACGATATTTTAAATGCCCCCACAATTCAAAAATAAAAATAAAGTGCCAGACGATAATTTTAATTATGAATTTATCCGAAAATATTTCAGTGTACGATGACTTTTGTGAGATAAAGTTTTTGTTACTTTTTGATTACTGTTTTCTTAAAAATAAAGTTTTACTATGTTTTCAAAATATTTTATGTAGTTTTGTTAAGAATAGATTATAGATCTTATTATTAAATTCCAATTCTGAAATATCCATTTTAATTAATGGATCGACCCCTATTTCATTGAAATTCGTAAGTGTACGAACACTTTTGGGAGCCACTGTATACTATTTCTGGAAGGTGATTTTTGATGATCTCTTTTTCTCCCTTTATACTTAACTAAAATCGGTAAATGACGTACCATTTTAAAGATTAAGTTCTTTGCTTCTGATAAATTGTTAAGTTAGAACGACACATTGTATTATTTGTTAAAAAATCAAAGTTAAAAATGGACTTTTTGCCCTAGAGTTCTTTCTCTGGATGCATCGACACGGCAGAGTCAGATAGTGTGTACAAAGATGTTTTGTAAAGTAAATATCACATTTTCCACAAGTTTGTGTCATACTCCATTTTTAATATTGTCTTCAAAGTTATTTTGACGTCTCTATATCTCATGTTCTCTTGTTTTGTGCTTTGCTTCACGTTCAGTTTTGTGTCCAAAGGTGTTTTGTAATCGGTTTTGTATTATTCTTAGGCATCATTGTTATTTAACAACTAAACAATAGCAGCAAATGAATCTGTTCTTCTTTCATCCTACTACAAACCACCAACCTTGCTATAAAATTTATCGTATTTTACCCGCATGCAAAAGTTTCGCACAGGTCACCTAGTTATTAAGCATATTTAAACATTAGATAACACAGTCATAAAACATCATCACAATAATAGAAAATTAAGTGAATTATAGATTTTTTTGTTTGAATATTTATATTTTTTCTGTTGTATGTGTTTTGATTCATTTGCCAAAAATATTAATTCATTATTTTTTTATTTTTTTATTTAGGTTATTGGAGAAAAACTTAAAGTCGGATCTGTTGTTTTATTTATTGATAATTTTCAAGGAAATGTTTTCAAGCCATTAACTGATATTTCTGGACAAATTGGTTTACAGTTGGTATTAGGACCATTACATGAAAGTTTCAACAATAAAACTGGATATATTAAAGGTTCAATTACTTGTGCTGAAAAAGAACTGTTTGGTTGTTTACCATTGTTTGCTACTAGAGTCACTGTTCTGGGTTTTATAAAATCAAGCTCAGTATGCAATAATAATCTTACTAGTCTGACTAATATATCATCTCCAAAGGTTCTTAATATGGAAGATGGAGATGATGATGATGATAGTTGGGATACAGAGGATGAATCTAATAATTCTGTGAAGCAAACCCCAAAAATATTAAATAAATGTCAACCAAAGAAATATGATAAATTTACTCAAACTATTGAGAAGTACTTTCATCATGACACAACTGTTGCAGACGGTACAGAATCAGCTCCATTGAATGAGCTTTACGTTTTAGTTGACAAACTCTGTGAGCTAGTTGATGCATTGAATAAATGCCAGCAAAAATTGAGTGTTAAAAAACAATGTTGCCATTGTCATTAATAATATTTTACAGTAATTTTAATCTGACAGACTCTCATTGATTTATCAATTGGCCTGTGATATAAAACTTTTAAATATACAGACATTTCAGTGATAAAATTGTTCCTTTTCTCTTGGGTAATTACTGTTCTTCCAATTTTAGATTTATGTACTTGCTGACATAATTATGTACTGTTATGCTTTGCAGCTGATGTACTGAAATTATTTTTAAATTCATATTCTTAGTTGATTTCTATGAAACCAAAATCATTAATACCGATAAATAACAATTGCCAGAGATGATATGTTGTGGATTCTTATGTCACATATGATTATTCTGTTTTTCTGTTCAAACTCCTTTTCCATTATCACAAATACAATTATGAAATTTATATAGCTGCCTATCAAATGCTACTTGTGGGTTGTTGATTTTTTTGTTTTTCATATTAAAGAGTGTTTTAATTTATTTTTCAAGATCTCGTGTAGCATATGAATTGTTAAAAAGTAAAATTTTACTTTTGAAGATTTTTTTTGTAGTATTTTATGTATAGTTTTATATACTTGTGTGTTGTGAAAAACTGGTTGCAAGGTTCATGATGCAACTGGCAAAATGAGATGAATTATTGCCAATCTTTCTTTTGTGCAATTATGGAATGCTTAAGATGCTTTATATTTAGTTTCTTCTGTGAGTAAATATGTGGTAATAATATGAATGAGAATTTGCATATGTATGGTTATTTAAATGCTTCTTATGCATGAACTGAGATTTTATTGAAGAAAAGTTTACTTGATTTTCTTCAAACATTATTTTTTCTCGTTATCATGAAAGCATATCAAGGAAAGTACTTAACAGATTTGAGACACATTGAATGTGCTAGTTTTAAATATTAACAATTGTAGATATAGATACTATGAAAAGAATTTTCTAGAGTATAAGTTAAACTATACATTAGAAGATTAATTAAGAAAAGCTAACAGACTGAAAAAGTCACCCCTTTTTTTTGTTAGAAAATATTACTTTTTTATTAAAAAAGCTCAATTTAGAATTTTGGAGTTTAAAAACATTATGTTTTGAATATTTTACTCTTCTATTTTTCATTGTGATTATGTGTAAAATGAATTCAGAAAAATTAAATTTATTATTGGAAAATAAACTATTTGTTTAATATACTTGTACCTCATCTAAATATTTCTTAGGTTGAATCATATTTTAGTACAAATACATATGAGAAAAATTAACAGAATCTAAATTCAACGTGAAGATACATTTAACTATGCTAATAATCTAGATTTTATCTTGTTATATAGTTTCGTAAGTTTTACATATTAAATACTATTGTGATTTTTAAAAAATCATGCTTGCTTTGTATCAATCAATAAGCTTTGAAATCAATGTTATCAAGATATGTTGTGTTAAAGAACATAATGGAAGTGCCAAAGTATCTTGTTAGTGTGTGAATCAACACCTTTGATATAGAAATTTATCTAATGAATCAAAATTATAGTTTCAGAATAGTTGGAACTTAAGATAAAAGTAAGGGTTCAGTTATTAATAGAGTAAATTATTAATCGTTTGTGAATTCTTTGATTTTATTAGTTCTTTTAACCTTTTAATTGTTTCTTCTGGCTGAATAAATAGTTGCAAATTTTTTTTCCCCGCTAACCTAAATAAGATATACAAACATCAGAGGGTATTATTGATTCATTTTCAGTGGTTACACATGTAATTTTAAGTATTATAAGTTTTTTAACACTCTTTTCAACTATTCTTGAATCTTATGTTTTGTATTATTTATTTTGCCATGTTTCTTTCTGATCATTCTTTAAAAGATATTAAAATGAAATTTGAAATTCACACTATTAACAGTGATTTTGCTTATTATTCATTTATTAAACCTTAAGATGATTGCTTTAAACATTTATTATTATTAACATATGTTTATATTTGTTGTTAACTAGCCTTATTTTGCATCCTATATCATATTTGTGATAATAAAGGTTAACACTGGATGTACAGAAAAGCAAATGTGGGGTTGGAGCTACTTACTGTTGTACTACTATTTGCTTATTTGACAATACTTTTTTGGGAGTGGGGGCAAGTAGTGTACTGACTTAAAGAAAAATTAATATCTAAAGAATAATTATATTTTATTCAAATTTAATATTATATGCTTATACTTAATTTTATACTGTTTATATATATATCATTATTTTAATCATATTTTAATGCTTCCATATTCAGTTTATCTTGTTCTGTTATATGTGAATTAGTGATTCTTTCACTCATTTTGTATTATTTCATTAGTAAAATAGCATTCAATATAATATTCACTTTATTGTAAACCTTTAAATTAAATGGACATGCTATGTATATTTTAATAATGATTTATCTACATCAAGAGATGTTTCCCTTTTCTTTTTTTTTAAATAATAAATTAGTTTTGGGATATTTTAAATTGTTTTTCAGCTCATCATCCATTTCAATAAATTCTGATGTATTGAAGATTTTAATAAATCCTTGAGCATATTTTAGTGTCTTTTAATTCATAATATTGGTACTATTATAAACATTTTACAATTCTATCTTCCATAATTGACAGTAGATAATAGCTGTCATCATTCCAACCCCTTTTGTTTAATAGTAATTATTCATTTATATATATAAAACAGTTCCGTAACTGACTGACATACAACACACAGACCAAACCGCTGGACCTTAAGGGCTGCAATTTTGCATGGCGATTCTTCTTATAGTGTAGGGGTGCACTAAGAAAGATTTTTGAAAAATTCATCTTAGATTTTTTAAAATTAAATTTTTAAGCTGTTTTAATACATTTTTTTGTTTGCATTTAAAATAATAATTTGAGGGTTATAAAATTTATATCATGAGAAAGATCATAAAAATTCCTTTAAACTGAGATCTTTTTTGAATCTTTACCTCCATTTTCTGATTTTTGGTGAATTTAAAAATTCAAAGAAGAAAGAATTTAAAGATTAATGTTTACAATTTAATTTATTAAATGCTGATCAAGTGATTTCTTTTCTTGGTACTTTAAATAAATTTATCGTCATGTGCATAACAACTAAATAGACAAAAAAAAAAAAAATTCTTTTCTTGCTAATGCGGCAGACAATTGGACATTATCCAAAAAAATATTAAAATACAATAAAAGATATGTTCCTAAAACTGTAGTGTATTAACTGTACTATATTCTTTAGTATGTCCTATTACATTTAATTTGAATATTTTCTTTTACATTATTTTGTCTATAAAAATATCCCTTACGATTTTTTTATAAATATATATATATTATTTTTTTTAACATTAATTGTATACATTGATCATCGTATTTATTATAAATATATATATATATATTTTTGGCATTAATTGCATACATTGACTGTTGTATTTAATTTGAATGTACTCCGTAGCAAAGTGTAGGTTTTCAGCTAGTATTACATAAAGGTTTAATTTTAACTTCTAGGCATATTGAAAGAACAGTGCCTGTTAAAGGAAAATTTTCAGAACTTTAGCATTAAAATGGCTACATAAAAGTGACCATGAAAGAAAATGTACTTGTGTAAATTCAAATATATATGTCAGTTAGTTGGAATAGAGGAGTGTGTGTTTTAACTTATTTACAGGGCTAATTATATCAGATTTTTCATGTTTGTCCACATCATTTATATTATAAAATGTATTTTGAATTTCAGTCCCCAGTAAAGTTCTAGTAGCCCAAATTAAGTTAGTAAAATTTGAAAAAAAATTACTTTAAACCATCAGCCATAACCTTAACTTATGATTTATAAACATAGATTCATACCTATCTACACATGAAAATTGATAAATCATACCTAAATCTTTTATGTCAAAATTTTTTAATTTTCAGTCTATGCTTATCCCTCCAAGGTAATCAAACCATTCAGTGACTCACATATACATGCTACAAAATATGCACTTTGTAGACTTATAGGACTTAAAAATATAAATCCATCTAAAAGGCATTTTTGATATAACTTCTAGAGAATAAAAATAATTCATGCACATATCTTTAACATTTATATCAGTCCTAATATTCCTAGCTTTATGCATATGTATAAATTTGTAATATGAAATGTATTACATTTAAATGAGTGATTAATAAGCCCTCGGTTTTCTAATGTGGGCATGGGAAGGAACGGACTGTAAAAATGTCTCTTGAAACTTGAATAATTAATTCGGTGTTTATCGATACTCAAGGACATCGGATACTTACATCTGTACATGGAAAAAATTCGTCTTACAGTAGACATCTTTACTGCATATACCTAGGGATTCCCTCTACTCCTGTCGATACTGTAATATATTTATCCATACTTAAAAAAAAAAAAAAACTTTAAGTAGCAATGCAGGACACCCTTTCATGATCACAAAAATTCATGGAAAAAAATTATCATAATCTTATTATAATCTGTACATTAATGATTAGTAGCTTTCACAATCAAGAGTGAGAAAATCAAGTCAAAGAAATAGAATTCACAATTAAAATAAATATCAGGAGCTCTGAATAGAAAGAGCAAATATGAAATTCATGGTGTTGGGAGATTGCATTTCAGGTTTGGGAATGCTCTTAGGATAGAAAGGTCAAATATGGACTTTGTTGAAGATCATGCTAGTATGAGGTGTAGTGCAGTAAAGTAAACAAGAGTTGTATATTTGTCCTTGCTCCTCCAACGGTACAGTTCTAAGTTTTCAGCTATTTTTATGCAGTCCATAGAATAAATGCTATTTACAAGAGTAGAATGTAAAAGTGGTAATTCGGTGTCTTTAACATATCAACAAATATATTTTTGTGAATTTTTATTTTTTAAAAATTAATTCACCCTTTCTTCTGCAAACTCCTGAATTCTGTTTTATTCTTTTTAGCTGCCAGGAAAAGTTTTTGCTCACAAATAAGTCTCTTGATTAGAAAATTTTTTGCACATATGGCTCTTAATTAATGCCCAACTTTCTTCTTAATATTTGTTAATATCAAGAGCTTGGAGGATAAAGGATGAATAAATAAAAATAAATAAAAAATTATTTGACCTTTCTCCTCCGAGCTCCTGATATGAATGAATATTCAAAAGTAAGCACGAAAGTTAGGTATTAAGAGACATTTATATGCAAAATTTTTTCCTGGCAGCTAAAAATAAAAAAGGCAGGTCATCAACTAAAACTGAATTAGCACTAATAGTGTGTTTTATGAGAAAACCTAATAATTTAAATGTAAAGTTAGCATAGAGAATAATTTTGAATGTGTCTGGATTCCCAGGAGTGTTTCGAAATCATGATTATTAAAACACTCAGCAATATTAGGCCGTAACTTCCAAATCTTTGCTTTAGTTAACACACACCCACATTAAATTCATGAAAAATTATTTTTTCCCCTATTTATATCGAAGAGTATAAAGATAGTCATATTTTTTAATCAGTCATAGAGACAAAAATATCCAAGACTCCCTGGACTGATGAATTATTAGTTTGAAACTAGTAGTCAATTTGAATTGTTATGGTGGATTTTAATAAACTATGTCCCCCTCCCATGTATACTTAATTAGTTGAGATGTAATTAAGATGGTTTGTCTACGGTATGCGAAAGGACCATACAAAATGTTCACTTGGTTTTTCATTTAGATTGCCACACACACTATGTTCATCCAATAGAACTGATGTTTTGGAGGACTGAACAAGTCTGGAAGGTGTTCATTCATCTCCAGCATTTAGGACATGTCTATGATAGCAGGCCCTGTGATGAACCCCCCCCCCCCCCCCCTTTCCTTGCTATTATTCCTCAATAAAAGTCTTTTGAACAGCTCCTTTTTTTTCATCTACATTGTACTTGCATAATTAGCTTTCTTTACATACTGATTTAATTGTATTTATGTAAAACCATGTAACGGTCATAAAAATTTGGCCTCTGCAAGTGGTTTCAAAATTTCAACATGGAAAAATTTATCCTAACAGGGAATGTGGAAAATATTTTTTGGTCACCCAGATTTGGTTTTGATAAGTTCTAATCATAGGACTGCAGTAAATAAATTATTTTTTCAGTTGTTTTTATCTTTATTTCAGATAAGGTAAGCTGTAGTCACATTTCAAGTACCATTCTTTAACTTATTTTTTTTTTAAATATCTTTTTATCATGAATCTGAGAACCACATCTTTTATTAAAACATTTTTTTTATCATTACTGATAATCATGGTTTAAAAATAAATTACTCCTAAGAGTTGAGTAAAAAAAAACTCTAAAAAAAAGAAATTTACTGTTGATATCTTTTGTAATTGCAACCAAAGGCAAAGAACTTTCCCAGAATAAGGCTGTGATAGTTGCTTGTAAATTATGCCGTCTTGCTTATCTAATCTATTGAAATAAGAATTCTGATAAACTCAGTATCTTTTTAATATGGAGTTTTGAAATCGCTAGACTTCAACAGATGCTACATGATCTGTTGGAACACTTATGAATGAATTTTTATATATTTTCTATAAATCAATGAAAAAATTTTTTTTTTAAAATCAATGTTTAAAAGAAATGTCTGAAAACATAGTATAAAGAATGCCAGGTATGCTGACAGTTAATAAGCTTCACAAGAGAAAATGGAACTCAAATGAGACAGGATCAAAGTAATCAGTGTCATCAACTATTGGCCTGTCGTGAGCAGGGCCTGATTATGAATGCTGGGGGCCCCTGGGCAGATGCTATTTGGGGGCCCCCCCCCCCCTCATGAACATTTATAAAAATAAGGACTATCTATGAGCTATATATACTATTAGAAGTACTAGGTGCACACACCAAGGGGGTTTGGGGGGCCCCTAGCATCAGGGGGCCCTGGGCAAAGTCCCAATTTGCCCATGCGATAAAAAGGCCCTGGTCGTGAGGCTTTATCTGAATATTCTTCTGCATGTGAGTGCAAAACACAAGTTACTTTTATGAACATCTCTAAAAAAAAAAAATTAATCAACAAGATGGAGACTGTGCATCCATTCAAAGCCCTGCTTTTTGCTAACATTTAATGAGCAATTGCTATGTAATTGAAAGAAAACGCTTTCTGATTACTTGTGACCTTAAGCACTTAAAAAAAAGAAAGGTGTATGATCTTTTTCAAAAATGCATTAAAAGTGAAAAATTAACAAACTAATTTGCACACAAAGCAACTTTATAACATTTATTATTTCCAATGCATAAAAACCACACAGATGCTTTTAAGATATAGAATTAAGATTAAGAACTAATTTACACACATTAGCTGTCACACACACATATAAGCTCACATCGTCTTTTCATAGAATTTTAAGTGAAAAATTACTCTGAGCTATTTACAAGGATTTTTACAAGTAAAACTGGATTGTGAACTACTTTTGTACAAATGTATAGACAACTTTTTGAAATGTTATAAAAATTTAATACAATGAAACTGAGGATTTTAACAAAGCATGTACAATATTTTGGGTATTAAATAGTTATTCACAATATTTAGAAAAAATGTTGAAATTTGCTTTAACATAGCACTAGTAAAATTCCAAAAGAAAATTTACACCAAAGATATTTAATTAAACAGAATCTCCTGATGATTCTTGAGAATACAATGGAATAACTATGAAAGAATAGTATTTTTAAAATTTGATGTTGGATAATTATTTTTGATCTGAGGGAAGAAATAAGCAGGTAATGCACACTATTAACAACTATACGACATCTCAACACAGAAAGCATGAAACACTACTTAATATAGTTGACACATATTTATATGCTTACATTTTTTAAATATTTATCACTGACATTTTGCTAAGTTCAGCACCAATCCACTAGGATATTATTTTCAAGGGTGGACTCACTGTAATAATGAAATTATTTACCAAGTTAGAGAAACAATATAAAAAAGGTACAAAATAATAGTGAGTTATAAATGTAGAAAATGGGAATTTAAAGATATATATTGGTATTCTATAAGCACTTTCCATTCTTTATCTCTCTAAAAAAATGACCAGGACAAGAATTTAACCACCTCGCATTGAATTCCTAAAACCCAATGATGAAACGGTAATCATTAAAAATGAATATGCTTAAATAATATTTTAATTCTCAAAGTCTATGAAGTCTATAAAACATACCTATGATTTTACTTTTCTTCATGGTTTAAAGCAACCTCAATTATTTAAAAAAAAAAAAAAAAAATACTTAACTCATATTAAATTTTGAATAATTAATTCTACATGATGCTTATGTAGGATTTAAAAAAATTAAGAAGCAGAATTTAGAAGTTATAACTAATTTTGCATTCACTCAAATCTCAAGTAAATTATTGGTAGGCAGCTTCAATAAATAATCACGTAATTCTGAATACAATAGAAAGAAAAAAATATTGCAAAATTTGATGAAATAATAAAAATTAAGAGTAGGTACAAAAAAATTAGATTTAATCATCATGTTACATTTAGATAAAATTAAGCGATTTTTTGCATTAATACAAAACATGCAATTTTTAATGAAAGTAAATACACTAAACAGTATTTCTAATTCTTCCTTTGAAAAATGGTACAAAAATGCAAACCGTACTTGCTCCACTGATTAATGTTTACACAATTTTTACACTGAAAACTATTGTATAACTTGGCAATTCACAGTATTATTTATCTCTAATTATAGAGAAATACAATTTTTTAAGCTTCTGCTGTAAGTACATTCTAGCTTTTTTCCCCCTTTCAAACTATTATAAGGGTAAAAAAAATGTACTATGATGATAATTTCTGACAAGACTAAGGTCACATTTTTTTCATCCCATGAGTAGGATTATTTTTATTTCAATCCTTATTATTGGCTATTGAATAAGAGTAATAAAACAGTTTTGGAACTGTGAATGCCATGCAAAGTAACTACTTTGAAACAGGAATTTAATGTTGCTTTGTAATTATAATAATCTATTTTCTATTCTTCCCACATCATTTTTCCTTTCTTTTAAAAGATTATAAGCTTTATACTGAACAAGCAAATTGTGGGTAGTTATTTTTATTAAAGACCTTAAAAAAGCAACATTACTTGACAAAGACCTATATGAATGTGTGAATAATTATGAGCGTTAAGTCTAAGATTTACACACTACTCCACTTTGTACAAGAAAAATTTTCTAAGTACAAAATTTTTCTAGAGAGATGTGGGAATGGTAAAATGCAAAACTACAGACAAAACACTTTAACATACTATATACAATGTCAATGCACAAATGATAAATAATAATTTATGATATTACAAATTGAATAATAAAAATTAAGTATGATATGAACTTAATAGTCATATTTAAAACTTTGTTTTCAAACCTGCACTCTTTCAATGCCTGATTTAGTTTCTGAGAAGCATTTAGGCAAAATATCAATACTGATTTACATTTTACTGAAAATAAAGGGAGGAAAATGGACATTGACAAATTTAATCAAAACAGCAGTTATAATACAATTTCAATATGTACAGGTGATAAAGAAAAGGAATAATATTGATAATTTAAAAATAAATATAAAACAAATCTGTAGTAGACTTTCAATTCTTAAACAAAAGTTAACAATGCCCTTTTCTAAATATCACTTACATAAAATTTTACATTAAAAAAATATTTTTGGAACATAAAATATATGTAGGACAAGCATCACAGAATAAATAAAATTATGACTTAATAATGGAACTCTTAATATTTTTAAGAAAAATTTAATAAATATGTCAGACAATAATTCTCATATAATTATTCTAATGTCATCAAAATTTTAGCACACTTCAAAAGCAAAAAATAAACAAAGTCATAAATTTAATATACAGAAAATCCAACGTTCCTTTGACTGATAAGAAACAATATGACTTATGTTTAACAACTATCACCGAGATTACAAAAATTAAATTTCATTATATCCACTTACATATCAGAACTAACACCAACACAAAATATGAAAAGTAAAAGTTTTGAAATATATAGAAAACATAAACAGTAGCAGAAATTATGACCATGTAGTCCAAATTGCCTTTTCATTTAAATATATTTCTAAAAAATTCATTTGAATAAGAAGTTAACTTTATCATTAACTGTCATACATATGCTGATTTTTTTTTTTTTAAATGTACCAACACTAAAATAGTTGAAGGAAAATTAATAGAAATGATTTGTCTTTGATATATAACAAGTTTTGAACTAAGTCTGCATTTCTCAAGCTAATATTCAAATATCCATTTATGTTCCTCACTAAGACACTAATATTTGGTTGCTCAGCTAAAAATGAACGTTATGCAGAAAATTTTTATTCCCTTAGAAAGCTGTAGCCCTAAAAAATATTAAGGAAATATGACAAGTCATGATAAATGGCAATTACATTTTGTTATAGGATAACTAAGAAATGCTTATTTTTTTTTTTAATTTCAGGTAATTATTTGAAAATATACAAAGATTGCCTGATGGATATCAAAAAGATTTTAAATTTTTTTAACTGCAAACTAGCTTGAAAACTTCATACCAATTTTGAAACAAACTTACAAAGAACAAAAACTTACGGATTACATTCAAATCTTAAAAGTAAGTTTTACTTTTACCTCAATTTAAAAATTTGTGGCAAAATTAAACTTTAAATATATATATCTTACAGCTTCTGTAAAATAAGAAAAAAATTATTACTAGGATATCAAACTAGTTTTTTTTCTTTCTAGACATAAAACCTTGTACACTATTATATGACGTAACTGTAAAAAAAAAATTTTCATTAGACATCATGCTTTACCAATCATTTTGAAGAATACAATAGAGAAGGATAACAAAAGATAAAAATTCAGCAAACCTAAACATTTTTCAGGTTAACTTCTTGATGCTGCTAAATATTATACCTTAACCATTTTTTATTATGATTACTACGCTTTAAAGAACACAGAATTATAAACTAGCTCTCATTTTAAAGCTTGCATCTCATAACAAAACTTTTTTTTCTTTGCAGGACCCACAGCATAAACTCTGCCACATGAAAAAATTATGTAGACATTAATAAATAAAATTCCTCCCTATACAAAGTAATCCAATGTTATTGTATAAAACATGCATATAATATACATTCTCTGTTATAGAATATCATTAACACCAGTGGCGGCTCCAGTCCAGAGATTGAGGGGGGGGGGGGAGCATCAACTCTTAGGGTTTATGTATATATATATATATATATATATATATATATATATATATATATATATATATATATATATATATATATATAAAAGAAATAAACATCCTCTCATTTTAAACTAATTTAGTATTAGGCTATGGGGAAAAAAAAAATTCACCGGGCTTTTTTTCTGGAGCCGCTGTTGATTAACATATTTTTTTAATCATGCATTATAATAAATTAAGTTTATTCCAAAATAATATGGAATACATTATTCACACACTCTTAGCTCAGTCTCAAACTCTTTTCTAATATAAAACTTTTACATGTTTATTATTACCTCATTCATAATACTTTTTCTCTATAAATGGAAAAGAAAGAGGAAGATGTAGCAACAGTCTTTTATAAGGATCTTAAAGTTATACTCATGAAGAAAGAATAAAGAACCAAGTCAGCTGGGTCATATCTTTTGACACTGCCTATTTAGTCTATCTCAGTCAGATATGTTAACTGGAATTATACTATGACAGTATCATATGTTTGATCTCAACAAACAATCAGCAGCTCTTTGGTTAAATTAAGCTTACAGTTCAACACAACTTATGATAACAAATAAAGATCTATACATCACTGGGAAATAGTATATGTTAGTATTAAATTATCACCGGTTCCATAATTTTAAACATTTAAAAACAAAACATAAAATAGTAATTGATGTAAAAATTTTATCTGACAATCAGCAAGTAGCAAAGCGAAAACTTTTCAATAAATATTGCACACATTTAATTCAGAAAAAAATATTTGTATTTATCAACTTTTACAGCATAGTTAATCTGTTTACTTGAATATTAGATGCTCTATGTCAATAAAGGGGGCAAACTCTGTTAACTTCAATTTTTATTTTTAATGTTTACAACTAATTCATGTTCATTTAACTCTTCCCCAAAGTCAATATGCAAAAAATATTAACAAGATTCTACAAGATTTATATATATTGTATGCATGCATAAAATAAAGAACTGAATTACTGTCACACAAATAAAAACTAAAAAAGTTCTTATGTAATACTTTTAAAGTTAATCTAATGAGGATTTCTGAATTCTGAAATGCAATTGGATAATGAGATTTTCAATTTTTTAAACTAACTATGTTTTGTCAAAATATACCTAAGAACAATAAAAATCATAAAGCTATATAAGACTAATATTTAATACTTCTCATACAAAGTGCTCTCAGGAATCAGAAAAAATATATATATATATAGATACATGAACACTACAATTTATATACATTTTTTTAAAAAGTCTAACAGAAAAAATAATGCATAACTTTTAAATACAAAATTAAAAAAGTTTCAGTAAATCTGGTAATAATTAAGACAGGAGAACATAACAAGGAATATACAAATGCATGCATATTAAAACTCAACAACAAAGGGTATCCAATTCATAATGTTTTACATAACATATATATATATATACTCTATTCCAGCCACCACATATTTAAAAACAAGCATATTTAATGTCATTATAAATGACTAACATCCAAGTACACACTAACTGTGCAACTTATGACCCTGAGGAGCTATTCATGGAGACAAAAGTTGTCAGGCTGTAGCATATTAATTGCTCCAAATCTACTGGATGACATAAAAATACTACATTTTTATAAATGGTTAAAAATACACAGAAGTTTTAATTCTACATAGAACAGCTTAAACATTCAGATAAAATACATTATAAGGAATCAAGCTTTTCAAGTTTTATACCACGATATAAGCACTAACAAAGATGGTTAAATCTAAACTAAGTTGACAATAACTAACAAATAAAATAAAATTTTTAGCAAGAAAAATTTATACATATGAAATATTAGTAAGAGCCTGAAATATTAACTAACAATTAGTAAGTATACCACTGCGAACAAGAACTCTGTAGTGAAACGTTTGCATACAAACTGGCACTTCCAACACCAACAACTATGCCTCAATTTAAGAGTGTAGTGAGTTCAATTAAAACTGACAAGACAAATATTCAACTATGAAACCATCCCATGAATGTAGGGTACTTATGTTCTGTGCAAAAGTGATATTTCTCCAAATAGTCACTCTTAAACTGAGGGATAGAAGCTACATAAATTACATGAGTTGTAATAATCAGAAGAATGCTTTGTTGTTGTAATGGTATAAAATTCCAAGGCAACAAACACCTAATGCCACCAACATGCCAAATGCATGACGGCATGTCTAATATTTGTGTGATATACAATAAATACAAATCTATCATCTACATTTATATAAATCCATTAAACAATACAACAGGTTATATATAAGACTAGTAAAGCTAACACCGTAATATCACTGTACCAACACATCACATTTGATTATAGTTGGTAGAAATTACAATAAAAGGTATGCTTCAATATAGCACTAACAATCATATTTAAACACACACAGCAATGACAATATAAAAATGAATCTTAAATGACACACAGACTAAAGCAGAAACATAATAAAAAGAACAAATCCATGTGTTAAAGCTACTGAAAAAACACCAACAATGTAAGTATAAAAGTAATAACTCAAACTAACTTAAAACATTCTACAATTATCATATAAATTTCTCATTGTAAAGTTGCTATGATTCATAGTGACAATGGAGGGCAAATATATCACATTAAGAGTACACTGCACATGTATTTATTCTAAAAGCAGTAAACAATATAAAAGAAAAACTACCATACAAAGCTTAACTCAAGAGACTAAAAAATTATCAAATAGAAGAAAATTACATTTTTTTTTTTTAATCATTCTATCTGAAGATAGTACAATAGAGGTGTACATATAAGATTAATAACATTACATCACTGGCTGAAGCAATATTAAGTGATATAAAAACTTCCATTTGTGAAAATTCAATAATGGAACTTTTAAGTGATTTTACATACGTGAATTCATACATCTATAATAAATGACAAAAATTTAAATTATTTTTTAATTACAAAACTGTAAATATAGAAAATTTAAAACAGTCCCATCAAATAAATTTATTGTTCAGTACTATTATTAGTTATGTACCAGAGAAAAATTATATAATAGAATGCCACAATTAAATTTGAATATTGCACACAATAAAAGCAAAATATCTCCAAACACATAACAGCACTAAATTTCTGACACCTTTTCAAAACCACAATTCTGAACTAGTACCATTTATAAGAGCTATCAACGTAAGTATATATATTTATATATGTTTAAAAGCACTTGAATACTAGTTGAATTTGACTAAACTCTTTTGAAATCAATAAACAGAAATTCAAAATATACCGCATTATTTCATTAACCTTAATAAAGCAGTAAATTATTCTTCTACAAAAAAAAATTAGCAGTTTTTACGTTTCACTCTAATATTCAAAATCTGAAAGAATTCCATTCTTACTGACAACCATACACAAAGTATCAAAATCTAAAAAAGGGAATTTCTGGAAGGTTCACACTAGTTAAAAACAGAAACATTCATAAAGTTAACAGCAATTGAGCAAAAAGTAAAACTCTGCCAAACCTAAAAGTACAAAATTATCATTTTTTCACAAAATGATCCTAATGTAAAAACAGAGACAATTTGGGTAATGCACAAATATGTAGGAACTCTCATTCCAATGCACTTTGAAAAACCGGCCATACAGATCAAATTATGAAACTTGTGAAGAAAAGACATCACTCACACAAAGCATTAATTAGGCAACAAAAATGAGAATCTAGTATTTAGTACTGTAAATAAGAGATCTTTACATTCAAACCAGTGATGTTATAAAGTACCATCAATTTTTAGTGAAAAACTGCATAAGAAGCACAAATATTCTATGACAATTGCTACATAACATGCAGTGTTCGTCTGATTTATATTGAGCATATATAATTTTAGGTTTACCAGACCTGAGGTTAGTTTTAATCTCAGTTTTAACAGAAATTGGCACCTATGACTCTAATAAATAATTTCAGAACGAAGAATCATAAATACAGTTTTTAAAAATTGCGAAATTTAGTATAAATAAAATATTATAAATAATTGGTTTTCAAATAAGCTTATATGCTTAAAGATCAATGAAATTGGAGCAAGAGATTTGAAACTACAGGAATAAGAGCCATGGTCCATGAGGGTATAATTATGATAAAAGGGGGAAAAAATTGTGGATACACTTCTGACAGAGAAAGAATTCATTTACTAGTTTGGTTTAACCCTCATAATTTTCAGAACTCAGCGTGTATCAGCAAAAATTTGGTGGGTTTTTTGACAATAACTCCAATATTGTAAATAAAAAGATAGTTGTTGAAACATCCGAGTAATTCATTTCAATACAGACTTCTATTTCTTGTAAAAAAATAAAAATAAAAAAATAGATTTCTATGTGTTAATATTTCACTGAATGAATAAAATGAGAAAAATATTAAAGCCAATTAAATTTTACACTAAAATTTTTGAGATAAAATATCAGATTTCTCCCTGTTAAAAATTTTCAAATTTTATTTTCCACAACATCATAAAATATAGTACACTGCAAAAAATGTACTGCAAATTGATGACTATTTCAAGAATAATATTCCCTATTTGATAATTTTTCTTTCTCATTAAAATAAAAAAAATTACATAAATTTATTTAAAGCATTTTAAATTCAAAATCCATAAATGCTGGATTTCTGAGCATCTTGCAAAGAAAGCAAGAAAAAAGAAAAGAAAAAAATATTAGAAACTGGTTATAATGAGCAAATCTAACACTCCACATTTTCAATCTCAGGGGGAAATTAAATATAAGACAATAATATCAAATTGCAACGTAATGTAAAATATATATATATATAAAAAAAAATTATATATTTTATCTACTTATTTTATGACGAAACATACTTATGTTCTGCAAAATCACTGTCACTTGTACAACAGTCAAATACTTTATTTGAAGAAACTGTATTTGAAAGCATTTTTAACCAAAATAACTTTTGCATGGATGCGACCCTCATTCTGAAATTCACTGTACACATTTGACAGCAAATCTTAAAAATTCTACTTCATGCTCTTTTATAAAAAGTATGAAATCGATAAATGAAATTGTAGTTAAAACAACATCATGATGCTCGGCAAAAAGAGAAAAAAGAAAATAAACTACAAACATAAATTTTAAAAAGTGAAAAATGTCGATAGGTCTTGCCTATACTCATCTCTCAGAAATGAATAATATCAATGAAAACTACACAAAATAAAACAATGCAAATTCACCTACTTGAAAACCACAATTCAACAAAAATCCTAAACATTTCCTTTCTTTATATTCAATATTAGCATGTAATGACTCATTATGATTCTTCACTCATACTATCCTACATTAAGAAGGCATATAACACTATGCATGTACAGCCATTAAATTTAGCTACAAGGTGTAAAATTCATAGTAATATATTAAAATTGCAGTATGTGAAATATGACAATGCAAAATGGTAAAAAGTTCACACACTGCACAAACACTCCCATTTGTACACTATAAAAATAAAAGTAAATCTAGATGCAGCCCATTAAATAAGATTATTTACACTCACAAATAAAGACCAAACAGTTTAAAAGTACTCATTTATATACAAGTTATTTACAATATCTCATGCAAGCTAACACTATATCACTTAATGTATTTTCAAAGCATATACCTAGAGAAACATGGGTCTAATACAATAATTTGATATTTCTTAAAAATTTGCATAAATACACTGCCAAAAACAAAAATGAAAAAAATCAATCAGAGATTAATCACAAACAGATGTATCAATATACAGCATCACAAGTTAGCTTGTATTTGGTCACACAATGTGTATCAGTTCAACACAAAAGACAATGCCAGCAAATTCAAACTTGTCTCATCCATGCTTTGAGAATTAGAAACTTGTATCGTGTAGAACTGAGTTTCATTTCCCTGAAATAAAATACACAATCCATTACACACAAAGTAAAATACTGACAATAATAGAGGTAGTGGTACCAGGGGTGGTGGAACTTCCTATCTATCTATATCAATTACTGCAAGCAACACAACTACCTTTAAGGGAGGGGGTCCGGAACATATTTAAATTTTTTTTTTAAATTTATTGAGTTAATATTTTGAATTATTTTGTGATGGTTAACCATATAATTTATAAACAAAATCACATCACAAAACTTCTCAAAGAGTTTTTTTAAAAAAATTTAATTTAAAATTTTTAAAAAAGTGGGGTAGTTTAAAATTATAACTTGAAATTTTATTTGTCGAATTTCAAAATTTTTTCCATTTAATTAGACAGAAATATATGTTTTAATTTTGATTCAGTATTTTATAAAATACCAATTTTTTAAAAAATTAAAAATAATTTGAGTAAAAATTTCAAAAAATAAAATAAATAAAAAAATGATGCAACTTATTTTTAAAAAATCCTATTTTCAAAAGTAAACATTTTAATTCAAATTTGCTGAATCAAAATTAAAGTAAAATAATTGAAAAAGACATGTTCTAAGTTTGAATAATTTATCTTTAACGTTTCTTGACTTATAACAATTTAATGACGAGAAATGAGGAAAAAACCCAATCATGCAGAAAAATGCACTTACAGGTTCAAACAATGATTGGAAGCTATTGGAATGTTGCCAAAAAAAATAAAAAAATAAATAATAATAATTTCTCCTGATCTAATTAATATAGAAACATGATTTAAATGTCACTTTAAGTAGAAAGGAACACAGAAATTTTTCATACTTTTTTTTAAAAAATTTGAAGAATTTTGTGTCTTGGACCCTTTTAAGGGAGTAAAATTTGTTTAAACAAGATGAGAGAGATATCATTTATTATTCTACTCATTGTAAATACACTGAAGTGCCACTGAATTAGGGATAGCAAAGCCTATGCAAATTGTGTAGCGCTGCGCATCATGTATGCGCAAGTGAGGGCGCTGTGGTAACTGCATATATAGCACGTACTGTGGTAACTACATATATAGCGCATACTGTGGTTGTTCTGGATTAGTTGTTGGAATTTCCAGTATGGGTAAACTGCCTGATTTAGACACCTTTGATCGCAGACAAATCGTAGGTGCGCGACGCATGGGCCATTCAATTTCCGAAATCGTCAGATAGCTAGGATTTTCAAGGTTGACAGTGTCAAGAGTATACCAAGAATACATGGATGGTGGAAAAAAAAACTAGCGATTGGGCAAACTGCAAAGGACAATTAGCCTTGACAGTGCATGGTGAGAGACAGCTTAGGCGTATTGTACGTAGCCAGCGAAGCCAAACATTAGCTCAAATTACCACCCAGTTTAATGACGGTGCCAGTCGTACAGTCAGTAAACGGACTGTGCAACGCTCGCTTCACCGTATGGGTTTCGGGAGCCGTCGACCTACAAGAGTACCATTGCTCTATACTCGCCATCGGGCTGACAGTCTTGCCTGGGCAAAAGAGCACAGAGACTGGAGTGTAGACGACTGGAAACGAGTAGCATGGAGTGATGAGTCTCGATTCCGAATACTTAACGCCGACGGGAGGCTGAGAATATGGCGTCAGGCTCATGAAGCCATGGATCCTGCATGCCTGGCTGAAACTGTACCAAAGAACCTGGCTGAAACTGTACTGAAGGGCATGGTGGCTCAATCATGGTCTGGGGTGTTTTTTCATGGTACAGTTTGGGATCTTTGGTGCATGTACCAACCTCCCTCAATGCAATTCAGTACGTAGAACTGGGTGATCACCTCCATCCGTTTATGCTGTTCTGTCATCCGAACGGTATTGGAGTTTTCCAGCAAGACAACTGTACCTCTCACAAGTCCCGGTTGGCTACTGGCTGGTTGGATGAGCATTCCTCTGACTTCTCTGTCATGAATTGGCCACCTAGAAGCCCAGACTTAAATCCTATTGAGCATCTTTGGGATGTTTTGGAACAAAGCGTGAAAGGCCATGACACAGCACCAAAGAACCTTACTGAATTATGGACAGCTTTAGCCAATATTTGGCAAGCCATTCCCGTGGAACGTTTCCAGAAACTTGTTGAATCTATGTCTCGTCGTGTGGCAGCCGTTATCAAGGCCAGAGGAGGCCCAACTCATTACTAGGTAGGTATCCCTAATTCAGTGGCACTTCAGTGTATATTAGAACAATATTTCAACAGTACCCTTAGGAAGCACCAATAAGGAAATTCCGATGTTTAGAACTAGTTTCAGAGGCAGTAAAAACTATGACAATATTTTTTAAAATCATGTCAAAACTCCTAACAACATGGTAAAAGTTACTTTTAATATATAATAACTTACTCATTTTCTACTTCTATTGGCAAGATAGAAAATAGTAAACACTGAAAATACCCATTCCAAATTTTGATAGCTTTACTTTCATATTCCACAAATGACTCTATGCAAGGTAAGAAATTATTACACATGAATACAGAAGTGCATAATATTTATAACAGAGCTAAGGTGGAAAAAGTAAAAAAAACAGAACATGCAATCTGTTATAACTGTGACTGTCAGAGTTTTTACACCCGATCTTGCCATTGATGAATGAGTGCTGCAACTGTTAATGACCACTCAGCACCCCTGTTTAATAACATTATGGGGGGGAAAAGTTTCATGAAACACTTTCAATATAGCAGAGAAAATTCTGTTAATTTTTCTGCTATAAAGAGGTACAAGGAAACAAAAAACCACACAAGGGTGGGGGGAGGGGGGGGGGCACATGCACTACTTATTCACATGAAAATTCTAAAATACTCATACCAGGAACATAGTTTAAAGTCTAAACTAAAAATTAAGAATGGCAATTAGCTGCAAACCAACTAATATAGTTCTCCACCAGGACTGAGAGAATTAGGTCATATTGGCTTTATGGGCAGTTTACAAATACTCATGTCCATACAGACAATCACACCTAATAATCCTGGCCTGATGAAGAGCTAGATTAAATAGTTTAAAACTAGTTGCTATTCTCAATATTTATTGTGAATTTCAAGAAGCTGCAAGTTCCTGTTAAACAAAAGGTGCAATTTCATACAATAATTCCTTTATACATACCATTGCATCCCTTACACCAGTGGTAAAAATAAGTTACCATAAATATAGAAGTTTAAATTCTATTCTTTTCTTACTTTGTTAGCATTATTTTTAAAAAAAGAAATATTTCAGGTAGTTTCTTCTAATGAAACCACTGCAGGTTATTAACGTAGGATTACTTATCATTGCTTACCTTAAAAAAAAAAAAAAAAAAAAAAAAAAAAAAAAAAAACTTTTCTGTTTAACCATTTACTGCTACTGGGTTTCGTGCACTGCCAAAATCATACCTTGCGACGCAGGACAATTTCTCTCTCCAAAGGACTGTTATAAAGAAACGCAATCCTATGTTAAAACCACCTTGAGTTGGCAATTATTTCTCAAGTCCCATTTGGTCTCTGGTTTGCAAATTTATTTTCATGGTCACTTTTACAAAAATTTTTGGGACATTATGGTATAAGCCAGATTTTAAATGTTACAGTCAATATAATTAAGATTTTACAGAAGTTAGTTGCAAAGTATTTCAAAATACTTTATATCACAAGCATTACCTTACTGATATTCTTACTCCCCAAACATCTGATACAAATGGCTATAGGCTGCTTTTGCTGGACTTAGAGGATTTAAACTGTAGCTGTATGGAGGAGCTAAGGCCTGTGCACTAGGAAAAGGAGCTATAGACACAGCTGATGCAGGCAAGACTGCAGTAGGTGGGTTAGCTGATGCAGGCTGAAGATGAGCTGGTAAAGGATGTGATGAACTGTGTGCTGCAGCATAAGGCACAGCAGCTGTAATGGATGACCGACTGGAGGTGTGATGATGATGTGCAGGCGGGGGAACTGGTAGCTGGGCAGCAGGAAATGGGGCAGAAGAGATTTGACCTGGAGTTAAAACATATTTCTGGGGCTGATTTGCCGCAGGTAAGTAGGCTTGATGAGAGAGATTGGAAGTGACATATACTGCAGGCCGACAATAATCCCTAGGGGGAAAAAAAAGGAAAATATAATCTGTATGAGTTTCCAAAATAGTGAAAAGAATTTCAGGAGAACCCTCAACTAAAAACACCTGAAACACAACCATTCTTAAGAACTAGATTTTCAAGAGACTGAACCTTAATAGCACATTAGAAAACATTTTTTAAAAAAATATCCTACACACATTTAACTGACATTTTAATTCACAAATTCAATTATTTTAATTTATTAATTATTGTACAAATGAAATTTATGGGAATGGAAAGGTAAAAGATCATTTCAATAAAAGGATTCCTAAACTCATTTTATATCATTCAGAAACGAAAGATACAGACATAGAGAGGGAACACACCAACTATTCACTTACCTATACAAATCAGGCTGAGTAGTCAGGTACAAAGGTTGGCCTATATGTTGCAAGGGTGACAGATGTGCTGATGTTACACTAGGACCATGACGACCAGAATTTGAACCTCTAGTTGTCATCTGGGAATTACATGATACGATCACATTTTTCTATGGAAAAAAAAAGCAATTAAAAATTAAAGCAGGTGCTAAAAAAGGATTCCAAAAATGGTAAAAACATTTTTTTTAAAGTTTAATATTACCTTTGAGAAGAACATTCTTTCAATCTAGTTTATATTCATTAAAAGTACAAAATAATTGATCCAATGAGCTACATAATACATAGTCATATTAATTACTTCTCAATTTAGCTCTCTAACAATTTCCTTTTTAGTAAGCTATTAAAGTAAATGCAAAATTAAACTTGTGATTCAATAAAGTCTTTTACTAATGTTGCTTTTCTTTAATTCTTAATCTATATATATAAAAACAGTTCCATAACTGACCGACAGATAACACACAGACCAAACCACTGGATCTAAAGGACTGAAATTTTGCATGGCAATTCTTCTTATAGTGTAGGGATGCACTAAGAAAGATTTTTGAAAAATTATAAGATTTTTTAAATTAGATTTTTAAGCTGCTTTTGTAACTTTTTTTAAAGTTTGCATTTAAAATAATAATCTGAAGGTTATAAAATTTATATCACAAGAAAAATCATAAAAATTCCTTTAAAATGAAATTTTTTTCGAATCTTTACCTCCATTTTCTGATTTTTGGTGAATTTTAAAGATTAATTTTTAGAATTTAATTTATTAAATGATCACATGGTTTCTTTTCTTTTTGTAATACTTTAAAAAATTATTGAAATACGGTAAAAGATAAAATTTAACCACTAGACTAATTGAGATGGAAGTTTTTTAAGAATTTAATTCAAATTAGTATGTTTTATGGATATTAAACATACAAATTAATTGCATACATTGACCATAGTATTTAATTTGAATGTACTCCGTAGCAAAGCATGGGTATTCAGCTAATCATATATAAATTGCTTTAGTTGAATGTTTTCAATTATGGTTTTAGGAAGTTTTGACATTTTTAACGAAACTCTTCTTATATATATGTGAACAGGAAGGTAGTATTATTTTTTCTGTATAATATGCTTTGTATGTCTGCTCTCTCGCTTTCAGATGCACTCACACTTGAATGCACAAAGCTAATGACTTAATATCAGTTAAGGATTTTCATTAAATTTAATTTAATATCAAACAATGCAACAAATAAAACTCACTTCTTTGCTTCTCAGAGGTGAACTGCTACACTTGATCAGTTTTTCACCTTCTAAGTTTTGCACTTGTTGTTTTGAGTAATATTGATAAGATTCTTTATCAGTTCCAGAGGAAACATAACGATTTGATGACAAACTACTTGAAGAAATGGATGTCTGCGGTGGATTTCGATCACTACAGTGATTATTTGAAGAGTGAGGATGCTCATACTCATCTTCAGCAATGATTTCTTGCTTAGTTGTAACGATCAATGAATTACGAGTTGGATACTGCTGTGGGTTTTCAGAATTTGATTGGGACTGAACCTTATCAATAATTCTTTTTTTCTGCGATATTGGTTGATTGCTAAAATCAAAGAAATTAGAAAAATTAAATTTTATAGGAATATCAATTTTAAAGATAAAATGTTTTCTTACAAAGTTTTAAAACCTTATACTAAATTTTTATAAAAATGTTACTTGATTTTTATGATAAGTGCAAGAATTTGAAAAGGTCTAGTTGTAAATTTTTTATATACATGTGTTAAAAACTGTTCTGTTCAGATTTGGGAAAAAAACAAATATGAAATCTAAATTACTTCTCTCCATTTTAAGAAATTAGTGCACGAAAAAATTTTCAGGAAATTAGGTGCATTTCAGTATTGTCGGTTATAGAACTTAAGTGCTTGAGAAAAAAGGTTAAAACTGTTGGAAATAAACTATGCTGCCTTGTAAATAATGACTGAAACACTAATTGGAGGCATCCATTAATAATGTTGGGTAAACAACTTTAAAAATCTGAAAGGTGGCTCATTTTAAACTTCCTCAACTAGCTTTCAAAATTCCTCACTTTAAAAGATTTTTTTTTTCTTTTCTTTCTTCAAATTTTTAATGTTCTCTCGAGTGTAGAAAATGCTTCCTTTTTCCAGGCTTACCTTCACCTACAAAAACTCAATTTTAAATATGGCAGATTACATCTCAGACAAATTATCTAATAGCTTAAAAAAGGAGGGGGGGGGGGATTTTGATGGGTCTCTACTATGCTATTTAACAGCAATAATCATCTCTCAACAAAGTCAAGTTGAAAAAAGTCATTGCCCATGTTGATGAGAAGGCTAACAAGATGCCATCACAGTTTTCCCATCAAGTTGCTTCATTGAAACTTTAAATTTTTTTTATTATTATTTCCAATGGCAGCTACATAAACATACAAAAAAGATAAACATAAACATAATAAATACAACAGCAGAAAAAGAATACATATATTTAGCCCATAAGGGCCCTAGCCTCCCAGTACTGCCCATGCAAGGTAAAAGAAACGAGTGCAGGGCAGTGGAGAAAGTGTGGTAAGTCCATATCTTCCCCCAGATTGCAGAGCTTGCATTTAGGACTTTCAATTATTCCTACTTGGAAAAGATGTTTAGCCAGACAGTCATGTCCCATCAAAAGTTTGAAAAGTGCCACCGCATTAAACCTGGGCTGATCAGGGATATTGAAGATAAAGTTATACAGGTTTTAGATATATAGCTCTGATGGAGGTTGTCTTTTAGATTGTTCTGGAGAAGGTCACAAACCATCAATTTCAACTAGTGAAAAGAGATGGCTTCACATGAAGTTTGAGTAACTGTTGTCTCCCTCTTGGCCAGCGAATCCACCTTCTTGTTACCCAGGATCCCACAGTGGCCTGGTATCCACTGCCAAAACGATATTTTTCCCCTTTGAGGCCAGCTCCTAGAAGCAAGAGAGCTTCATTGAAACTAATCCAAATCTTTTGCTCAATGTTGAGCAACCAGAAGAAACTGCATCTATGGTGGAGGTGTCTGTGTTCAAAGTTTAAACATTTCTAAACACTAAGAACACTGCTTGGCTATTCAGTTTGAGCACTCGTGGTAATCAGTTAAAGTTGATAAATTAGTTGCAAAGACAGAAATGTTAAAGTTCAAACTGCACTGCACACTGCAAATTAATAAGTATCTGTTACTCCGAAAATGGCTGGCTAATTTCCTTGTTCAAAAAAATACATGTAAACTTGTGTTTCAAAAACTTACAGAGAAAGATATTTAGTTTAACTAAATAAACATTTTACAATTACTTATTTTAAGCCAAATTTGGAAGCCAATGCTGAAAAATAAAATTTTAAAATACTCCCCACACCTACACAAAATACACATTCTAATTGAGAGAAGGCTTGAGAAATGTGCATAAATGTTGCATAAAGCAAATAACAGGAAACAATATATAAAATGAAATTGATTATTGAAAAGAAAATAATTGCAATGATATAGTCAGATTTACTCACTTAGATTTCTCTTTCTGAGGTTCTGGTTTGATAACCTTTCCAATAACATTAGATGTAAAATGAGGAAGTGCCTGTAGAGGACTGTAATATCCTTCTGAATCTGAATCAGGCACAGTCACACAGCTTATGACATTTTTACGATTTTGTTGAGGTGTTCCCTGGGTCAAATTTCCATAGCGATCTAGAAATAAATGATCATTAACATTACAACCGCTATATGATTATTTCCCATTACAAATAATGCCTTGAAACACTTAAAGCTAACTTATTTCAGGGGTAAATATCTTCTATTCTAAATAGTGTAAAAGCAAAAAATCTCACAAAAGTCAGCAATGAGAATAATAAAAAATTAAGTACCGTTACATGAAAAAAATGGCAAACAAGTCCTATTAAATAATTTTTTTAAAAAAAATTTTAAAGTAGGAAAAGTTTGGATCATACACTATTAAAGAGCTTTCCAATAGCTTTAAAAGAAAGCAGATATGTTGCATGACCACATGTGTTATTTTCGAGAACAATATAAGGTAAAAACATCTTGAAAAAAAAAGAAAACTCTAAGAATTACAATTAATACTAACTATAGTAGAATAAAATTATTATACAGGCCCTAATATTTGGTTAAGCTTGGTGACAACATTGTACCCATTTATAATTATCTCATGCATATATCTATCACTCAATATATACTTAAATCTTCAATATGTTCACAAATCTTGATGAATAAATCACATGAAAAAATATGATTTTCATGCTAGAACAAGAATACCTACTTTGTTTAGATGAGGTAGGAACACAACACACAATACCCTCATCATCAGGTATCAAGGGTAAAACACTGGCACAGTTGGTAGTAGAAGAAACTTCTGCAGCACTAATGGTAAGAGAATTTGATTTTGATTCTTTGTTTGAATCACAGGCTTTACATTTCTTTTTATCACAACTGGAAAAGAAAGTAAATACATCATTGTAATTAATTCAATGCCACCAAATTTTTATTTTTGCTGACTTTCTTGACAAACACACAACTCTAATGATTATCTCATAAAATCATAACAATCATGTTATAAAATTAAAATATCAGATTTTACATAACTGTATACCCTACTACAAAAAACAATAGATACAAAGGCTATACAAAAAAGAAAAAAATCTAATTGTGGGAATTTTTGTCACTCAGGATACATTTATTTAATATTTCCCCTTTCCAGACTTTTTATCATATTTCTGACTTATTGGTTAAGTGTGAGAATTTCAATGGAGGATAGTTTTGAATGCTCATTGCCAATATTTTAGATTGCTGTTCTTTAAATCTTTAGAAAAGGAAACAATTTTTTTTTTCATTTTATATATAGCATAAAACACCAATGGCAAAGCACAGAATTTATAAAGCTGCATTTAACAGTTGTGATCTTGTGGCTAAAGGCAGAAACAAAAATCAAGAGGTTGGGTAAAAATGCCAAATATATATACACTGCTGGCCACTGTAAATGCAACACCCTGAAGGAAACATGCAAATAACATGAAATTTACAACATGCATTAGCAGAGGTGAGATATGCAAATGATTAGAATTTCAGCGCAGACGTACATCACACGCGCCTGTGGCGCCACTTCAAAGCGCTATTTAAGGCTTGGAGATTGACGATTTCAAGTTCGGCAATTGTGCTTTTTCTTGTGGTTTTTTCAAAAAAACAATCAATTATGCCTCGTTGAAAACAGCGATCATCTTATGATCAAGTATCCGAGTTCGACAGAGGAAGGATAGTGGCATACCGAGATTGTGGATTATCTTTCAGGGAAATCGGTAGTCGTGTTGGACGAAACCAAACAACTGTAATGCGGATATGTGATCGTTGGATGCAGGAGGGTACGACGGACCGGCGTGTTCGATTGCATCCACCTCAGCGCACCACTTCATGTTGTTAGTATAATAGACGCCTTCGTCACTCAACCGAATTTTTTTTTTGCACCAGCGTCTCGAACTGCAAGGCATAGCGGACGCGAGACTATGACGTTATTTTTCTTCCGTAGTTCAAGTTTCACGCATTTTTGCCGGAAGGCGGCGTCTTCGGCATATGCAAATATGCAGCCGTGACGTTTGTTGTCAAAACCAATCAACAAGCACCTGTTAGAAGAAGAAGAATGCAGACCTTCGCCGAGAGATGTATAAGAGGTACGGATCGGAGCGAAGCTTTAGCGGTAGTGCGGTTCTTCGGTTGAGCTCAGTAGAGCGCGGATAGTCTGGCTTTTGCCGTGCGTGCAGCCGAGCCGATAGCTATGTAGCTCGTCTCTTTCTCATCTGTTTAGTTTTATTTAGGGTGATAGTAGTATCGCTTGTAGTTAGGCAACATAGCATAATAAATTAACAGGAATACGAAACCTTTATATGATTTACAAGTAGTAAATGAATTTTGCATCTAATTTATTTTTAAGCATGTAAGGCTTTGTGCTGAATAATGTATTTTTTTGTTAATCTTTTACCAGATATGCTTTTTAATAAATTAATTTATTTTTAAACGAACTTGTCATCATTGCTTCACAATTATCTTCAACTCTACATGCTCTGCTGCGCCTTTACTCTGCTAATTTAACTTTATCAGAACATACTAGACCGCCCAGGACTAACACATGTGATGACAGGCAAATTGTGCACATGGCAGTGACGGATCGCTCAGTCACATCACGAACCATAGCACAGCACATGCAGTCTGTAACGCATCATCCAGTGTCTGCGCATACCATTCGACGCCGTTTACAGCAGAGTGGTCTGTCCGCAAGACGTCCATTGCTTTGTCTACCCTTGATGCAGAACCACAGACGTCTCCACCGCCAATGGTGCGATGACAGAAGGATGTGGACGGCAGAATGGAATGAAATTGTCTTTACTGACGAGTCATGCTTCTGTCTGCAACACCACGATGGTCACATTCAAGTCTGAAGACACCGTGAAGAGAGGATGCTGAACAGCTGCATTATGCACCGCCACACTGGTCCTGCACCGGGTATTATGGTATGGGGCGGTATTGGATATCACTCTCGCACACCTCTAGTACGCATTGCCGGTACTTTAAACAGCCAGCGCTACATCTCCGAGGTGTTCGAGCCAGTTGTCCTTCCTTACCTTCAGGGCTTGCCCACAGCCATATTTCAACAGGATAATGTGCGACCACACGTGGCACGCATTGTCCAACGGTTCTTCGTCAATCGCCAGATTGAATTGCTTCCCTGGCCGCCTCGCTCTCTGGATCTTTTGCCGATAGAAAACATGTGGTCCATGGTTGATCTACGATTGACCCAGATTCCATCCCCAGCTGCCACAGCAGATCAACTTTGGCAACATGTGGAAGCTGCTTGGTCTGCTGTACCCCAAGAACTCATCCAAAGTCTCTTTGAATCAATGCCGAGGCGTGTGGCAGCGGTGATCTCCAACAATGGCGGCTACTCTGGCTACTGATTTTGGCAGGAACCACACTTCACAGAAGTCTATAAATTTAATCATTTGATACTTGGTCAACATGTTATCTACAAAATAAATTTTGTTGTGATATCTCTTGTCTTTCTTGGTGTTGCAATTTGGGTGGCCAGCAGTGTATATATATATATATGTATGTATGGATGGGGAATTTATCCCCATGGTTGAAATATCCAAATGCAATAACACATATTCTTGACTATTATTTAATTAAGTATAAGCTATTTACAACTTATTATTTCGATGATAAAAAAATAAATTAAAAATAAATAAATAAATAAATAAAACAGTGCCTGTCTGGCACGACATTAATGCTCATCTAGCATGATAAAGATAAAACAGCCTGCACTCAACGAAGGTAAAAACAGCATGCCATCTGCACTCAGCGAAGGTAAAAACAGCATGCCATCAGCACTCAGCAAAAGTAGAATCAACCAGTGTCCACTCGACTCATCTCCTGCCCTCTCAGCACCAGTGGTTGAGTTGCACCTTGTCTACTCAAGTGACACCTTATCCGTGACGTCACAAGAGTAGAATTCTCTCTCTCACACTCACATGCACACACATCTGTATATCATAACTGCAGATTTTTAAGTTTTCCCATGTCTTACATTTTGAAATCCCTTCAATTATTTTCTAACTTACAGGAGCCTGTAACATATAATGCTGTCCTGCAAGTACTTTTACATGAAATAAACATTTACTGATCATAGATAATTTTTTTCACAATGATTATGCAAAATTATATTTAATGGAAGAGCTAATTTTACCAAATTGAATTTTCTCAGATTAACTCTTTGATTTTAAAAGTTCTTACCAGATAGAGGATTCCACTTCTTCATCAGAATCAGAAATGGTTATGACACTCACAACAGGGCTAGGTGTATCATGAATGATTATAGTTGGTCTCTGTCGTTCTTTTTCAGATACAGGAGCAGTCAATTTTGTTCTAAGGAAAATAAATATAAATATAAGAAATTAACAAAAAAGTTGATCACTAAGTTGGTTCAACAGATCAACAGAAAGCATTTCTATACATATTGTCAGATTTTACCAAATAAAGACAAAAACTAAAATTGGCAAAACTGAAAAATTTAAGGAATTTTAGATGATTAGAATGATAAATTAACTCAATCCTGAACAATCAGCATAATGACAAACAATAAGCCACAGTTTAATATATCTTAGGTCTAAAAAAAGATTATTTTAGATACATAGAATACTTGAAATATCACACAGCATGAAGAATGACTTCAAAATATAATAGAAGTGTACAGTACACTCATTAAATATATAAGAAAAAATAATCTGTTATACCTGTCATGAGTCTTGTTTGATCGTGAGCTTTCCCACTGGGTAATTGGAGGACAACAGTTCTGACTGGATTGCTGATGAGCATTCTGTTGATTTTGGGGACTTTCCCATTTAGGAGGTGAACTCTCCTTTACCCTCTTCTTAACAGGTGAGAGCTGGCAATTACTGATATCTTTCTCTTTACTAGGCCTACACAAGTTTAAGAGCAAAAACTTTAAAATATATTCACTTTAAGTCTACAAATGATACTGAAAATATTAATAAATCATTGAGTATAACAGTAAGTAATAACATAATTGGCTTCACAATGACAAGATATATCTGTGACTAATTATTCAGTTTTTGTGAACTCTTCACTTTCAAGTTGATCAGCTAAAAATTAAAAATTTAAATTCTGGTATCTGCAATGCATATGTAACAATTTTTTCATTCCTTGATTTCAGTAATGAAGTTTGATACTGTCTTTGATGAGATAGTTAAGAAACATTACAGACTTCAATGCTTAGCTACAGGGCCACCCAGAGATTTTATGGGGCCTGGGGCAAACTTCTGTTGGGGGCCCCAAGACTATTTTTCAGAAGACTATTTTGTAGTAAGAGAAATCTGATTAATCAAATAATTTTTTTTTATTTTTTGGGGCCCCCTTTTTTCAGGAGATTATTTTGAATTTTGAAGTACGGTACAAGTTTCAGAATTTCCTTTCGGAGGAAATCTAATAAATAAATGTTTTAAAAATTTTTGGGGCCCCTCTGGCAGTTGGGGGCCTGGGGCAAAGTGCCCCAGTTGCCCCCCCCCCCCTGGACGGCCCTGCTTAGCTATCATATCACTTTTTGGAGGAGGAAATATAATTTTGGAGAAGACTTTTGGTATTTTGGAATAAAAAAATTATTTTAGTGCACTATTGTAGCTAATATGTCCACATTCAAATCTTAAAATACAGTCTCATAGAAGATAATTTTAATAGTGTTACTTCATTCAAATAGATGAAAAATTTTGAACACATATCAAGATAATGGCATCTTCCGTATACATGAATAGGAAAACTTACCTTTTCAAGTAAATATAGAGTGGTTTCAAATTTACACTACTTAATACATATTGTCTATTTTTAAAAAAAATATTTTTGGTTGACTGAGAGTGCTATGGTTCATTTTTTGCTACGTGAGATCTAATTAGACCAAGACTTACTGCTTAAAGTCAGTTTTAACAGCTACATACATCCATGCCAATCGAGGGATTCAAACCCACAGACTCTGGTACCAAATGCCAGTGCCCTAGCCATTCAGTATTGTTCAGACAAAACATTTTTGGCATCATACACAAATAAGAGTGGCAAAGATAAGTTGCTTTTACATACATAACTAATTTGTAAAATCTTTTTTGGCACAAAATGCAAAAACAATACTTAAAACCTATAACATTCAGTATCATTTAATAATGACTGTTCTTAGAAGCTAAAATGCTACAGTAGTAAGATGTGTATTTTTTCAAAACATCAAAAAGATTGCCTTTTTTTTTTTTTTTTTTTTAACTAACACTGCAGGCATTACGTAGAAAATATATTTCTGTTAAAATGAATGATTTTAGTGCAATTTTAACAAAAACAGAGTATATTCTATTGCCATTCCATTAACACAATCACTTTGTCTCCAGTCATTTAGTTTCATATAATTTTTCAAGCTTGAATTTAAACAAAATAGAAAATAAACGCTATTTGTATAAATGCCAAAATATATATGTTACCTCAGCTTTGTCTGCCGTTTTGAAGAATTAGATGAACTTGAAGATATCTTGCTGCTGCCAGATGACTGTGGTTGTCTAGATGGTATAACAGTACAGTGAGTCTGATTTGAGTTGGTGGCAACAACCCCCCATGACTGTTGCAAGTTTGGTGCTGCTGCAAGAGCAGCAGCCTGCTGAGGCAATAGTGGATTCAAGTGAGCATTTCTATCACGCAGATGTTCATACACAGAAGAATCATGTAGTTCCTAAAAAGATATGCCATTAGCAAGAAAAACTGACAAAAGGGGGAAAACAAACTGAATTCAAAATTGGAAACAAATTTGGGACATTTTTGGTGAAATTGCTAGGTCGAAATGGGCTTAGTTTGCATTTAGTATTATTAAATATTAAAATTACTATTCCCCAGGTGTGAATATGCCCAGAGTGTAAACTCTGAAGAAAAGAGACAACTCTTATGTATTTAAATGAGAACCATATTTAAAATTAACGATAATCATTTATTTACATTTTTAAACAAATTACATCATTTCATTAAAGGGTCTCGATTAAGTGGATAAATGACCACATTATATCTTACGTAAAACAAAATATAATAAACACTTGCATAAAAGTATTAAAAATGATTAATATTCTTTAAATAATAAGTTGGGCCCTCATCCTATTAATATAATTAAAATTAATTATAATTAACCTTTGCAGTTCTGTCACAAAATTAAAATTAACTGACGGATTTATCTGAAATCAACGAATGCCCCTCATTGTTGGCTGCAAACCCTATCTGCAAATAATCATGCAAATCGCAATCGTGCATCTAGCTGAAGATTACTCGAAAGTGATCTCTGGGTATATCTAACCCATATCTTCATGCAAATATAATCATAGTACTCGACCACCTAGCTATAGCAGGGAGACCTTGAAAGCCTCTACACCAACGAGAGAGAGAGAGAGAGAGAGAGAGAGAGAGAGCTCGCAAGCATCTCTCTAAAAATCGCTTGTTGCAATAATCATTTTCAAAAATCAAATCATAGCACCCTCTCTCTCTCTCTCTCCTTTCATTCTGTTTTTATTACTCACCTAACTTTCTATGCAAGTCTATCTTCCAATGAGAATATTTTTCCTTACTTCTAAACAGTCCCACTTCTCCAAAACTGAGATTCTAGTAGCCTAAAATTATTCTTTATTAAATTCACAAACCTCATTGGAGCCCTTTCATTCTCACGTTTTTCCATTCCTTCCTTCATTTTTCTTAAATTTTTATTTTCTTCACACCTGGTCAGTCCAAAACATTTTTTCCATGACTGGCATTTCTCTAACCTTCCTCCCATACCTACTACCCAACAACACTGTGTTGTGCAAATTCCAATATAATCCTTTCAATTCTTATATTCCATATTCTAAAGGGCCTCTTGACTGACTGCCAGCTATTCATATGAAAACCCTGCTCTCTTTCTAACATTTTCCCCTTATACCATAAATATATTTTTATTGCTTAATGTTTCCTTTTTCACTGAATTCTCTGTAAAAATTCTATAGCTATGCACAAACTTAATCTTTTAAACTTATATAAAAGGCCTTTTCTTGTATCCTAAACAATCTTAAAGATAACCTTTACCCTGTATTATAATTCCACCACCTGGTCTTACATTTCACATATTTTCATAAACAGCATCTACAATCCTAAAATTCTAATCATTATGTATGCCTCTTGTAGAATTAACTTGGTAGGCACAAATGGGCTAGCAAAATGTCCAGTGGAAAAAGCAAAATAATACTAAATTTACTATAAAACTCATATATTGAAATAAGTTTTAAATCCCATAAGTACAGAGAGATCTTCCAATAAAATGTTATCATAAAAGTTGTCGGTTTCAGAAGTAACCAGCAATATTGATAGCAGAAAAGAAATTTTTTTTTATTTACATTTAAAAGGCAGTGTTTCCATACAATATTTGGTTATTTAAAAATATGGGTCTCAGATTTGAGATTTTTTCTCTTCAGCTTAAGCTTTCATTTTCATAACTTGGAAAACAAATGAAAAATTCCAAATTGAGATAATGGATGGAAATACATTTATTTCATAACAACAGTACTTAATTGATTGGAGTCAAATTCTTGGACATTTTAAGTACATCAAGTCTAAGCTACTCTCAAGTTTTGAAACATGTATGCATCTATGAAATAGTCCTGTAAGATGGACAAAGTTTCACGTTTCAGAACTTTTACACAGTTCAAACATAACTAACAGCAAAATACTTACTACAGGAATGACAGCAGGCTGGTCAGACAGTAGGGCCGTTCTTTCAAGAACTAAAGACCTGCTCCAAGATTCAGAATCGGACAACAAAGGTTGTTGAATTGTTCTCTGAGAAGGAAGTTGTTGCCAGGACGGCACAAACATTTGCCTGCTGGCAGGCCAACCTGACTGTACAGCATTCTAGAGAAATAAAAAAATTGTTACATATATTTCAAGTAATAAATAAAGAAGAATGAAAATGACAAAAGTTGAATTGAAAATAGTTTGTCTTTAAATTTTTCTAATCATTTTTGGAAAGACAATCTTCTTCAGGGTCGCAAGTTGTTTAATGATATATATTATGAATGTCAAATTGAACTATTACAATGGAATATCCAAGGGACAAAGAGGTGCTTCAGATCATGCATGAGTTGAAATGATTTTTGATGAGGTTTGACTTGCTTTCATGTGACATTTCAGAAAAAGTATCTCTAAATTTTTTTAAAAGATTTAATAAACAATGAGTCAAAACATATGTGGATCCCATTATGACTTGCAATTTAACTAATAAAATAAACATTACTAATTTTCCATTGAATATCTCATGGATACCAATTAAAAGTAATTATACTTGTATTCCAGCATTAAATATAAGGAGGTCTTTGGGATTTTTTACAGACTCATGATAACAATTTCAGAGACCTTAATAATTAAAAATGCTTTATCTCCCAACTCCAGATAAAAATATCATTTGTTTTACAATTAAAACCATTTATATCCTAACACCAACTTCCAAAAATAATTTGAAATTACTTTTATACTACCTACTGTATTTTCCTCACATTTAACGTTAATAAATTCACACCACAATACTATACTAACAAAGTGCATAATTACTATTTTACATTTGAGGTAGAGGAAAAAGGAATACATAATAAATCAGCATTCTCAATCTAAAAAACAGATATGCCATGTAGATAAATTAACTTTTACTTTAATATAGTCAAAGTAATCAATCATTCTGCTAAAGGATTATAATTCTGGATTTTAAATTAGTTAACTTTAAGTATAATAGCTTTGTTTACACATCTTTTTAAGTCTCTGCTCTAAATTGGATAAACTGGTTGTGATAAAAAATTTAATTGCCTAAATAATGTAAACAGGATTTGGGAAAAGTGTGGAAATTTCCTGAATCTCCAATACATTGTAAAAAGTAAAATTGAATAGATGGTCATGACAAGTTTTGACTTTCGTTTATATAATTATTGGTTAGAATATTAACTATTTATTTGAAAATTATATAAAGTAGCTGGTATTTCTTTTTTTGTTGGCTGGTGAATTTTGGTTTCAAATTAATTAATATAACATTAAAAACTTAATATTTTTGTGCATTTCTTTTAGTTTTTTTCTTAAAGTTAATCTTGCTCTTAGTGTTAATTCCCTTTTGCCGTTCCTTCTCACTGGTAACTTAATAATCCTATTTTTACCATTTCTTTGAATCCACCCCTATGCCCCAAGCTGGAGGGGGAGGCAAGAATTAAAATAACAAGAATTTGGAATGTTTGATCGTTTTTGCAGGCACCCACCAAAAAACGAAGAGGGCTCTTGATTACAGCCACATGCATGAATACATCGTGTGGAGACAGCTCCATCACAAAAACAAAATATTAAGCAATAAAGTAAGATGCAAATTGGAAATAAAAATAATCTACAGCTCCAACTATTGGAAATTGCAAGCCACAACTATTTTTCTCAAAGTTCTCAATCTTAAATTAATGGCTCGGAGGCAGACTAACTTTTTGTGCATTTTAGGTCAGCGGAAGAACAGAAAGGATGAAAAAGTTTATTTCGTGGCAGAGAATTATTTGGGGAGACAGACAAATGGGAGCGAGACTGGAGCAAACATCCTTTTTTTCAGTGAGCAGAGAATCCCCAGCAGAGCAAGTCCAAAAATGACCGATCCAGACCACAATTACCAAAGGTTCCTGATGATGCAGCATGAGAGCAATCGCCAATGTCCACTCTCTTTCCTTCTTTATATCTTTTAGGGTTTTTTTTTTTACTGCAGCCGAGGCAGTAAACATACTTAATTATTCCCTTTTAAAATTTGCTTATTTTCTTTGAAGTTTTTCTATATTTTTTTATTTTCTCACCAGCCACTACGTTAATTATTTTTATTATGGTTTTTATTATGATCAAATCTAAGAGGCAATTGTGTCCTCATAGGATCAATCATGTCTGCATTTCTGGAAGTCACATAATTTGTTATTCCTTCAACTCTGAATAAATAGTGTTATTTAATTTATCTAAAGTTGAGTCATGCTGTTTTATGTAAGGTTGAGTCATGTCGTTTCTGCCTCTATGCATTTTTAAAGTTTTATTTTCCAGCCTTCTCTTTTTAGGTTGAATTTTGTTTTCAGGTTTCTTTTATTTAGGTAATTTATATTCATTAATTTTTATTTTATTTTTGATTCATAACCCATTATGGGTGCATCAGTTCAAAACATAGGTGATTTTTATTGGGTTATTGCTCAAACACAACGCATCTTAACATCTATGCAAGTATAACCTCTAAATAATTTTTAACAGCATTTTTGGTCAGTTTTCCTTATCATTCAGAAATTTTTTAATCACCCTAACTCAATTTCTCATTGCTACAGATTTATCCAAAGTTTCTAAAGTACTACATAAAATTTTATACACTTACAGTCAGAAGCATTTGACGCCCATTTTGTTCAACTACAGAAACAGGAACATATTGTTGAGTACCAACCTACACGAGATAGAATATTGTGTAAGCATACACACACAAATATGTGTGTGTGTGTACATGTATATATATATATATATATATAGTTTAATTAATATATAGAAGTTACAAGAGGAGAAATATCTAATAATACAAATTTTTTTAAAAAAAAGAAAGAAGAAAAAAAAAAAAGGACATCAATCTAAAGAACTACAAATAATAGTACATTGCTTTTAGCTTCAAAAAATTTTTTAATCATACTAGAATTTCAGCAAAAATTTAAATTTAAAAATGACAAAATTAAACACAATTGTTCAGTAATATTTAACACTTTTTGGTTGAAAGTTAGTGAAAATCGCATAAAAGTAGGAAAAATCTTTTTTAACTAGTCATTTTATAAAATAAACTTTATGCGAGTTGCTGTTCCACATAATTCTAAGAGTCATTGAGAGATTCAACTGATAACATACATGGTATTCATTAATTAAAAAATATGAACAAGGGAACCTTGTATGTGAAATTTCTGAATTTATCAAAAAGTTTCTAAGATATATATCATTATTATCTCATCTAGAAGTTTAATGACATACAGCTGAGGCCAAATAAACCAAGTGTTCTGCCAAGATCAATATAACCTGCTGTCTTAACTATGCATTAGTAATTACAATTTTAGTAGGTTAGAATTTCAAAAATCTAAAAAACAAAGGTTCTTATTCAGTAATAATAGCCTCATAAAAAAAATTTGGTTTTTTGTTTTCACACATTAATAAAATTCACTCGTAGTAACAATACTCGTAGTAATCAGCTATAATCCTGCTTTGCTAAAGTGTTGGAAATAGTTATAATCAGTTCATCCCAAGCAACTACCGCAAAATCTCGACTATAATATGCACCCGAGAATAATACGCATGCTTGATTTTGCCGAAATTTTTGAAAAAATAAAAATAAAAATTTGACTATAATACGCACTCATAACTTTTCAATATTTTATTTAAAAATTGCACAAATATTTACTAGCAGAAATAAAATTTATAATAAAAAGAAATTAAAACATTAAATTCAGTAGAAAGAAAAACTTAATTCAAAACAAACAATACTGTCAAATTATCAGTTTTAATCACTTTTATTAGAATACAGCTCATCTATTGTTGTTGCATCAATGTCATAAGCATTGGTGCCTTCGCAATATATATCACCATCTTCATCCTCATTTGATGACAACTGCCCATCCTCCCATAATATGTGGATGGGCATTGTAAACTGTCTCGCATTTAACAATCTAAAATTTTTCTGCTGCCGTATAGGACCGTCTTGAAAAAAATTTGAGGGGAATAAATAAAATAAAATAAAATAATATTTCTTTGCACTTGCAACAATCAGAAACTATCACTATTCCAAGGAACCTGTTATTAAACGGACGGGTGTGCAATACAAACTGCGAGTTCCGTTTGTTTAAAAGGAATACCTGCTTAGTAAACAGGTGGATGAATCACGGAGTGTAGATGCGCATGCACCCATTTTGCGACAATGTCTTACAGCTGCTGTACATTTGTTTATCCAATGTTTCAAACTACGGTTTTTTTTGTACGTGAGCATAACACGCACCCTCATTTTTGCAGATTAAAATGTGAAAAAAAAGTGCGTATTATACTTGAGATTTTACAGTAATTATGATCTAAGTATCATTTTTTAAATCAACTACCAGTACAATACAAGGACCTTGTCATGCTCTCTACCACACAAGTTGTCAGCTTGTTTTGTTGTTGATTCTATGAAGTTAAATAAATGTTCTAAAGAGTTTTATACAAGATAAATACAACCCTGGGACAGAAACTGTTGGAGACACCATTCATACCTTGTATGAATGGTATTAGTTAAAAGTGTTAAACTTTTTTGAAGTCACTGGCCAGCTTGAAAATTTGGTACACATCATGAGCCATACAACCACAATCTAACTTTTTACTATAATTTTTTTAAAAACTTTTAAGGGTCTGAGGGCTGTAGTTTGAGCAAATATGGGACAAAACATAAATTATCAACTAACATTTATAGTTGTATCCCTTAATGCTTCCCACATGCACAATATATATATATATATATATATATAAATAACAGTTCCATAACTGACTGACATATAATGCACAGACCAAACCCTGGACAAAAAGGGCTGAAATTTTGCATGGCGATTCTTCTTATAGTGTAGGGGTGCACTAAGAAATATTTTTGAAAAATTCTTAGATTTTTTTAAATTAAATTTTTAAGCTGCTTTTGTAACATTTTTTAAAGTTTGCATTGAAAATAATAATTTGAGGGTTATAAAATTTATATCACGAGAAAGATCATAAAAATTCCTTTAAAATGAAATCTTTTTCAAATCTTTACCTCCATTTACTGATTTTTGGTAAATTTTTAAACATTAATTTTTTGAATTTAATTTATTCAATGCTGATCACTTGGTATCCTTTCTTTTTGTGATACTTTAAATTAATTTTGCATCATGTGCATAACAACAAAATAAATTGACAAAAAAAAATAAATTAATTAAAATATGGTAAAAGATAAAATTTAACCACTAGACTAATTGAGATGGAAGTTTTTTAAGAATATAAATCAAATTAGTATGTTTTATGGATATTAAACAAATTAATTGCATACATTGACCGTTGCATTTGAGTAATTTCTTCTACATTATTTTGTCTATAAAAATATCCGTTATGATTTTTTATAATATATATATATATATATATATATAATTTTTGGGGCATTCATTGCATACATTGACCATTGTATTTAATTTGAATGTCCTCTGTAGTGAAGCACGGATATTCAGTTAGTATATATATATCTTTATCTTTCAGGCACTTACTTGAGTTAGAAGAGATGGTTGAATATGAAGCGCTTGAGGCTGGGCTGCTTGTGCCACGACAGGAACCACATGCTTCGCTGGAGAATTTAAACCTAAAAAAGAGAATAAGAGAGCATATAAATATATATATCTGGTCAAATAGAAAATGTGTTTAAACTATTTTATATATCTATACTAAGCTATTACAGAGGAAAATCATCACATCACATTTAATAATTTTAGGGTCTGTATGCAAATTTTCACCCCAAACAGGGAAAGGGCAGGAATTTTTTTTTTGTTGTCAACAAATGGGAATTCCCTTCCCCCTTAGAAATTATGAAAAAGGAATTTATTAACATACTAAGGAAATAAGATATTTTTGAAAATAGATTTCTAAAAATTGATATTAAATTCCTAAACTGTTTCATGCACCTCCTTTTCTTCCTTCAAATCTATCAATTAACTATCTATAAAATTATCTATTAGGCTTAACATGCCATAATAAATAATAATTGTAGACTGTATTATACTTACTTTGGTAGGAAGGACACAAAATAGATGACACACATAAAGATTGTGCGGCATGTTGGAAAGGATCAGCTCTTGCAGCTGCAGCTGCTGCTGCAGCAGCATATTGATTAGTCGCAACAGTTGCTACACGTGGTTGGGCTGGAGGCTGAGATATGTTTATTCTCTGAGGAGTTATCTGGTGAGTAGGAGGATAGAAACTAGTTGACTGCAGTTGATACTGCAATAACATAAAACAAGAATCAGATATTTAAATTCCAAAATACTACACAAAGTTAACAATCATACATTTTGCTACACTCCATTTACACAGTAGTGCCAAACATAAGACTAAAGCATAATTAAAAGAAAGACAAATCAATAGATCAACTATGTGTCAAAGTTTTTAAAAAAAATGATGAAACCTGAACAATAATGGAGTTGATAACACTAAAATAATTTAAATTTATATACAATAAAAATGAAACATAACTAAAGTTTTTAAAAGTGAAATTATAAGAATAGTATACTGGCATAATGAGAAAATTTCAATCATGTTCAGATTATATAATATATTTTATTAAAATGCATATATATGATGGTCTTAGTTGCAACCAAAAGATTCAAAACTGATTTTCATACTTTAAATTTTTTTAAGGATGATTGTTATTAATATAAAAGATTCCTTAAAACCGGTATGAAAAACAAATCTTAAGATCAACTATGTGTCAAAGTTTTAAAAAAAATGATCAAATCTGAACAATAATGGCAGTTGATAACATTAAAATAATTAAAATTTATATAGAATAAAAATGAAACCTAACAAAAGTTTTAAAAAGTGAAAATATAAGAATATTATACTGGCATAATGAGAAAATTTCAATCATGTTCAGATTATATTAATATACTAGCCGCTGCGCCACCAGCATGGTCGCCGTTAGTTTCATATTTTCTTTTGCGAATCAACTCAACTAAAATAAACATAAATAAGGAATGTTACCATTACCTGTCATCATAAATATACGTTCTTAAGGGTTAGTGGGATCTCAACCAAAAAATTTAAATCATTACAAAATTCTCTATAAGGCTGATTCTAAAACATCGTGATTAAAATATGTGAATTCCATTGCTTCAGAACAGAGTCAAAGATAAGACTGAGAAATCCAACACCAATGATTTTAAAAATGACATCCCTCTCTGTATGTACTATTTTTCAAAATTAAGATATCTACACTTTATCATTACATCAAATAAGAAATTCTTGGGGAAAATTTTTTTCACTTAAAAATAGTAGTAAAATTTCAGCAAGTACTAAAATATAGTGTGGATTACATCACTCTCTGTATGTACTATTGTTCACAATTCAGATATCTACACTTAATCATAACAAATAAAAAATTGTTAGGAAAATTTTTTCACTCATAAAATGGAATAAAAATTCAGCAAGTACTAAAAAAAGTGTAGAAAATTAACTCTTACTTACTACTAAGGTATTATTATGCAATTATTAATATTTTACTATGATATTCCTAAAACTTCTTGATATACACAGTTGAGTATTTCATAAGTAGGAGATACTTCATTGACAGAATCAAAAGAACGGACTCTAGATAAACTTGCATAGACCTGCCCATGACTAAACACTGGATTTGATAGGTCTAAACATATTTTGTCAAAAGTTTGTTCTCTTACATACATTTAGACAAACCGATGGTACAAATGGATAAATTAAAATTATCTTGTGAATAAATTAAAATTATTCACGAGTAAAACTTGGCAATTAAATTGTACCAAATTACGTGCTATCGCACACACTCGGTTGGCCGCTAATGTTTACATCTGGTAGTTGCAGCCATTGCCATTCGGAATGTAGAAATATCGTGGATTTTTGTGCCGCATACCTACACAATTTATATATATATATAGATTTTATTAAAATACATATATACAATGGTGTCAGTTGTAACCAAAGGATTCAAAAATGATTTTCATACTTTAAAGCAACCAAAGGAATCAAAATTGTCTTTCATACTTTACATTTTTTTAAAGATGATAGTTATTAATAAAATATAAAAGATTCCTTAAAACTGGTACGAAAAACAATTTGAAGAGTAAAAGTATTCACAAAGTAAATTTTAACACGACTAAAATTTCAGGAGATCATATTTCTTCCTAAGTTAATGAAAACAGCAAACAATACTTAATTATTTTCCTAAACCATACTACTAAATCAATATTACCTGATTCTGCAAATTATTCAACTGGTTATTGAAGGCTAATGCAACATTAGAGGATGACGACAAATTGCTCACAATAGAAACCTGATTCCCATTATTATCAAATGAATGTCGATTCTTGCGACATACTTCCATCATTTGTCCTGAAGACTTGACACTAAAAGATTATGGGGGGGAAAAATTAATATTCTATGGAGATTTGAAAAAGAAAAAAAACCCTAACAAACTTTAAACAGATTTTTAAAACTTACTTGCTGCAATGGGCATAGTCCATGAGATGGTTCAGTGTGACAAAGGTATGATTCAGGGCTTCTCCAGGAGTTATACGGCGATCTTGATCTAAAGTCAGCATTCTTTTTAACAAATCAATAAATTCTCTCCTGTCTGCTTTTTCTGCAAGAAGCTCACTGCCTTCTAAATCATTTGGCACATTTACCTACAGTTTAACATATGGTAAGAACCAATTTAATTGATATACTCTAATTAAAAGAGATAACTCAGTACAAATTCACTTTCATAATTAGAGTCAAAGATTTTTCACAATAGTTGTCATTCCTGACTATACACTAGAAAGTTTGTACATTACTCATTCACTAGGAGCTTTTAAAACACTTTGAAATAATACTACTGTCACACAGCATTAGATATAATTTAATATTTACTCAAAGGATTCTAAAAATTCTTAAATTACAATACATAATAGAAAAAAATTAGATAAATTTAAACAGTTTTTGATTGTTTAAACATAATTCTGAAATAATTTAGACCAGATTTTTCGATCGCATACAATTTGTGATAAATTCACAGATCATTTCCTAAAAAATACAAACTTTAGCAAATAATTTAAAGGTAAGGAATAAATTTCTACCATAACTAAACAAATAATCATCCTTTGAATTTTTAATCAAGAAATCTAAATATTATTTTAAAAGAATTATATTTTTAAGATCTCGATAAGAAAATATACAGTTAACAACCAATAATCAAATATAACCAGAAACTAAGCAATTCAGTAACTAAGTAATAGAATATAACATTTACTACATTGTTAGATATTAAAATGATACAAGAAAATTTTATTTCAAAGAAAATAAGGGACAGTAAATGTCTTTCAACATCTGGGTAAAGTAATCAAGTTGCTTCCATCTAAGCTGTAATTTTAAAACAATTCTTTAGGGATAAAACTTAGGCCACACTGAAATAGGACTTCCTCAGAGGAAATAATATACAGTCGATTCCAGTTAATTGGACCACATTGTGACACGATCATTTTGGTCCTAATAACTGGCTGGTCCGATTAAACAAACATGCCTTATGTTACAAGACAGAATTCGGTCCGAATAAGTGGCTGGTCCGATTAACAGTGGTCCAATTAACTGGAATCAATTGTACTTGAAACCACTCTACAACTTCTTACAGAGCAAACAAATAGCTTGTTTTGCAGTAGTTTTATGTGTACTACAGGCTATAAGTTGTTTGTTTTTCGCTTCTTGAGGGGTATTATTGAGTCAAAGCAGGGTTACTCTTCAAGACAATGTGAGATAGCATACAAAATCACTCTACCACCCATTATGAAAATCCTATTGAAGCCATTAAGTAGATTAAAATATGATTAAGTTTTAGTTTACATATAAGTTTCATTTTATCACTCTTTTGTTAGATTAACAAGCTTGAAGACGTCGAGAGCATTTCCAAGTACAGCTGAATGTACACAAAGAGTATGCCGAATTACAAGGTAGGACAAACTATAATATGAGGGATTAACATATACTGCTGTACTTAACTTCAGTTTTTGAACTAACTTTTACAAAATTTGATGCCATAAGGCTTAACTGCTATCTTTAACTCAGATTTTGTAATCATATAATAATAATAATACATTTAACCATATTTGCTGTAAAACTACCATACTTAACAGTTATCTCTTTCTCTCTTTCCAAATAAACACACACACACATATATATAAATATATATATATATGTGTGTGTGTGTGTGTGTAAGATTGACATTTTATCACCGAGTATTTCTATTAAAAGGCAGAGTATTAATATAAACCCTTAAAATACACTCATCACTCTAATACAGAAGACCATGAAAAAAATAAAATATACCTGAGCCATATCATCTAAACAATTGAATATGTATTTTCTAGCTTCTTTTGATTTAATATTTGTTTCTCCTTCATGTTCTTCAGGTGTCTAAAATTGATAAATACAACAAGCTTAATTATAATTCTCTAAACTAAATTAAAAATACTAGCAAGATATAATAATACAGTGATTCTATAATGTCATTACTAAATTATCATTATGCATTAAAAGCATAACACAAAAACATACCTTCAGACGCCAAAAGGGGTAGCTACTGTCAGTCTCTCTATAGAAGAAACGTGTTGTCTTTGTAGCATTATTTAACATGTGTTCAGCGGGCAATCCTTGAGTTTGACTTATATAGCGAATCTAAAATATAGAAAATAATATTAAGAAAAAATGTTCTTAATAAAAATATTACAATTTGGAAAAAAAAAACCTTCAATGTAATTTTTGAAATATAAATATGACAAATTTTTTAAAATTATAATTTATTTATTTATTTGCACTGATATCTATATCTAATTTTATGGTGTGTTATAAAAAAAATCATGAACATGAATCACAAATTATAGATAACAGTACAATTCACACACACACATAAGTCAACTGATTTGCATAATTTGACATTTATCATAGTTCAAAAAGAAACAGGTATATATATGTATATACACACACACACACACAGTGTTTCATATTGAATGGGGCAAAAAGAAAGCATACCTGTGAATGCTGTAATAACTTTATTTTGATAAATCAAATTTACAGTGAAACTATAGTTATCGAAGTTTCTATAGATGTTCTATGTGTGCCACTCCAGTGACACGACAAATATAATTGCGGTATTCCTGTTTCTGCCATACTTGTGATAGAATATCCTTTGTTAATGATTCGAGAACTTCACTTATCCGCTGCTTCAGTTGCTTTAAGTCCTTGGGAAATGGAGGCACAAACACTTTGTCTTTAACAAAACCCCATAGGAAAAAATCACAAGGGGTTAGATCTGGGGATCTCGGTCACTAACAAAGCAATGGCATATCGTTTGACCCAGCACGGCCAATCCAGCAATGAGGTAGACTATCGTTCAGGTACTGACGTACGATTTTATGTCAATGTGGTGGAGCACCGTCATGCTGCAGAATGAAGCCAGAAACCACTTCCTCCAAATTAGGGAACGATAAACGAAGATGTTTTGGCGTATTCCAAAACACAGTACGCTTTCTCCTGTTTGGATAATGCCATTTCGATTAACAGTGCCTCCAGTGGCGATTTCATAACCGGAAGATTTTTTGCAGTTCCCAGATAAAACTTTCATAATTGTAGTTTCAGAATTAATTTGTTTTGGCTAAATAAATCAATTACAGAATTTGTACTATGCTATTCTTTTTGTCCCATTCAATATGGAACACCCTGTGTATGTATTATATATATATGTGTATGTATTATATATATATATTTATTTATTTATTTTAAATTACAACATTGATGGACAGACAGATCTACAAAAATTCAAAATTATAAGAATAAAAATAAAAGGTTTCAATCCAAACCTGATCATATTCTGAAGAGCCAGGATAGAGTGGCCAGCCCAGAAACAATTCAGCAATGACACAACCAAGAGACCACATATCTATAGCTTCACAGAAAGGTAACCCTAATATTATTTCAGGAGCTCTAAAATAAAATTTCAGGGATGAGAAAATTAAAGATTTTTTTAAAAAATTATTAATAATATATAAATCACGATAAATCAGGTAGGGGTAAGTTTCTAATTACTTACCTATAATACCGAGACTGCAAGTAAGTGGAACAAACAGCTTTAGATACATGACTGGCAGACCCAAAGTCAATGACTTTTACTCGAAATGGATAACGTCCAGGTTCAACTAACATTATGTTTTCAGGTTTTAAATCAGCATGAATGAGACCAAGTTGCTATAAAAAAAAAATTTAAAAATAGAAATATGTTCAGATATCAGACAGCTTAAAAAGGCAAAACTTAAAATTTCAAGTGACTTAATGTAAAAGAATAGTACAATGAACAGAAATTATTCTTTCAAAATTAGAAACTTTACAGGCATAAATCCACTTTACTTAGTGTTTTGCATTAAAAAAAAAGGGGGGGGGGGTTGCTTCTTATTGACAGGGTACTTTATTTTCACTAAATATAAAATCAAAATGAAAAGTGAAATGTTTCTCAGTACATTTCTAGTTCAGGAAATTTTTAATGAAAAAGACATTTTAAAATTTTGTCAAATTGCATGGGTCATTAAATTTAGCTACAATTTCAAACAATAATAATTTTTTAAATACATATCTATGACATGCTGAAACTAATTCAAAGAGGCAAAAATGAAGCCATATTTTTAAAAATATGGTCTTCCTGATATGATTAGAAACTAAATTTTATATTTACTCAGATAATTATTTAACTACAACCTTAACTACTATAATCTATTTATATTTCTCCAACACACACACACACACACAAAGACAATTTTTAACTTTCAAATGGCTTAGACATATTAAATAAAGCTATACTTTAATAGGAAACTTTTACAATATGATACAGATATAGGCTAGCAAGAAAGTAATGAAGACAAGATGATTTTTTAAAAAGTTCCAATTTTATTTTAAAAAACTTCAATTTAAAAGGACTTACTTTTAACTTAAGAAGAGCTGTTAAAACTTGCTGTAAAATGGGACGGATATATTTCAATGGTAATGGGCTGAATTTGTTTTGCTTAAGAAAATCATACAGATTTTGTTCCAGCATTTCAAATACAAGGCAGGTATGGTTCTTGTGGTTGAAACACTCATATACACGTACAAAGTTGAACTACAGGAAGAAAAGTTTTATTAAAAACAAAAAACATATTTAATAGGACAAAAATCAAACTTCTAGAATAGAATTCATCACTTATTTTCCAATTAAACAAGTAAAATCAATTGTACAGACTTATTTTTATATTTTAAAAAATCCTGCATTGTTAAATAGCTACAGATTTGCTGCACATACACACTAGCAAATGAGCTAGTAGGTTGGATTGATAGGCCATATGCAACACACCTTCTTTAGCATACATACATGCCTCAGGCAGGATATAATAGCTGTGGAATAATCCTTTAGACTAGGGGAGGGCAATTGTTTTGGCCCGGGGGTCACTTTGTGTAAGCAGAGGTTAGCGGACGGCCACACCTTTTAAAATTATATCATTTATTACTTAACTTTACAATTCAGAAAACGTATAAATTGTATCATAAAAATCAATAGATATAAATTAAATAAAATATTGGCAGTTTTTCTGGCTGTCCAGATTTTTTTGGATGTCTTGGCAGGCCACAAAAAAATCTGTAGCTGCAGGCTGTTATTTGCCCACTCCTGCCTTAGACCATGACATGTCTGAACATATGCCCTATACATGTACAATTTTTTGAACATGTTTGTTAGCAAACATGTTCAAATACTCATTCAATTTGCTAGCAACAAGTGACCCCCCCCCCCATCCCCTTAAAAAAAAAAAAAAAAATATAAATAAAAATTTTTAAAAATAAATAAAAACTTTAAATGAGGCATTTCAAATATGCTGAGAGCTACATAATTCCTATGAGGTTTGTTTTAACAAAGAAAAAAGAAAGAATAGATGTTATACACAAAATAAGTAGTTCTTACAGATCAGAAGTCAAACTATAAAAATACTTTCTTAAAGTAATAGCAATAACAATATAACTTGTTAATATGTTTATATAAGTTAGTTGTTAATTTGTAACATCATAATAAAATTGCTCCAAGTACAACTTGAGAAAACTAAAGCTATTTAACAATCACAATTATAAACTATATTTTCAAACAAAATAATAATAATAAAAAAAAGGTCACTTCTCACCTCGTCAGCATTTTCTTGACTTAACCTGTGAAGAATGCTGACTTCAATTTGACCTTGCCGTGCATATGAAGGGTGATTTTTTAAGATCTTAATAGCCACAATCTCATTGGTCCCTTTCTTCCAGCACTTAACCACCTTTAAACAGAAAATAAATTGGTATAACAAATTTATATACATATAGATAGATAGATAGACAGATAGATAGATACAAAGATAGATAGATACAACTTAAAACTAAACCTGCTGACAAAAGCTGGCTTGCTTTAGTAGAACTCAAATAATGTAACAGCCATACTAATTACACACAATCAAGTGTTATCAAATTAACATAATTTTGTTTGTACACATTGAGAAGAAAAGATGTGTTACACATAATATGAGTGCATATTCTACCGTATGTTCTAGCAGGTACAGGACTTTTTAGTCAGAAAATGACTGATAAAACTTGCTATACTATACACAAATTAAACCATAATATAATTAACTTACTGGCATTTTAAAAAATATATAACTCCCTGCATTTTACAAGAATGCAGGGGGGGGGGGGGAGAGGAGTAAATTACAGAAATAATTCATTCCACAACAGCTTGTTCACTTTTGAAAGCTGCAACACAAGTCGTTGCATTTGAATATCAAACATCCCAAATATTAATCGTGAACATTTAAAAAGATCAAAGACTTTAATATGAAAAAGGATAGTCCATACACAAGCAGGGAAAAAATAAAGGACAGAAAAGAAAAAGAAAAACCACAAGTGGACAACATTACAGTTTATATTCATACCTGACCAAAGGTACCCCTGCCGAGAAATTCCAGTACTTCATACTGATTGGCAGTGGAATATAAAACCTCATGCTGTACAAGTTGATAGTCACCCTCGCTGTTCGAGGAGTTGGCTTTTGCTGTGGTTGGCGCCGTGGTGACAGATTAAAATGCCAGTTTACAACGAACCGATTCAGGAGTCTGGAGCTGTTCTTGGGGTTGAAAGTTTTGTCGATCAACCAATGAGAAAACTGCTGAAGCATTGTCCACTCGTTATAAATGGCATATCAAGCCACACAGCAGCTAGAAGAGAGTGTATAGCAATATGTAAAAGTATCTTACATATATATAACAGTACATTTAAATATGTGTATTCAAATTTAAATAAATCATGCCAAATTTCAAAAGTTTGCAAACTAACACTAAGACAGAGTTTGATTTCAACTCTTAACAAGTTCTACTACATAACTCTTACATACAAAGTTCCATTAACAACAGTACCTTAGACTTACAAACCATTATTAGAAGTAATGAAAACATTTAGCAGCACCATGCATTTCAAAAACTGTTCCAAACTACATACAGGCAGAGAAAAGATTCTTATATTCCCCCCCCCCCCCACACACACACACCTAACAAATTTCTCATTATTTTTCAGCTTTTATTTTTTGTATTTGTGTGTTTTTGTGCTTTTCTGTGGTTGTATAGTTTTAAAAATGCGTATTTTTGGGACTTTCTGGACATCCCCGTTCCAAAAATGCGTTCTGCTTGTGTGACAAAAAAAATTAAAAAAATAAAAAATAAAAAAATAATTTTTTTTAAAAAATCGACTGCCCTTATTTAACGTCATTTTTAAAATTTTCTGAATAATTTTTCAATGAAAGTTATGCATGTTGTCATTTATATTATTTCATGTTTTCCTCTGCGATGGAACCACCATCTTGGTTATGTCTCCCATCGCTAAATTGGTGACAGGAGACGTAACCAAGATATTGGTTTTCGCCAATGGGCACCCCAAAATATATTTCCCCCAATTTTGTTTTAATTCATAAAAAAAAAGCAATCATAATTTAGTATAATTTTTTAAACTAATAAATATAATATTAGCACAGGTAACTTTTTAACAATTTTACATTTACAGACAACATATTTCACAACAGACTGCATAATTCTATTTTTGTTTTATTTATATATGTATGCATCTGTGTGTGCATGTGTATAACTGAATAAAGGCTGCATTCAGCATTTGCAGCCCAAGTTAAGTTTTGAAACTCAATACTATTAATCTTAAAATATTTTACGATATACATATTATTTTGTTATGGTTTGTTATTATAGAAATTTCAAATAAATTCCACAGAAACAAATATTGAAATTTTCTGGTTGATTTCACGTATGTCTCAGAGATTTACATATACAGTAATAATTTATGCAATTATATAATAATAACTTAAGGGGAAATGTGAGAGAAATAAGAGCAGACAGAAACTAACATTGAAAGAATATCTCCTTGCCCCTTTTTTCTTTTCCCCCTGCTTTAGTATAAGATCTCTCAGTTAGTAGAAATTCTGAAGACAATTGATATTAAATGCTATCTGTCTTTTAAAATATTCTTGAATGAATACATTTTACATGCAATTTAACACTTCATAAAAACAAAATTTTGGTAAAAACATGCAAATCAAGCAATTAAATTAAATAAAAAAAGAACAATAAATAAAATATGATTTGGAATAACACATATCTACTTACTTCAAGGGTTTCGTATTATTAAAAGTGTCTGCCCATAAGCTTGACAATAGAGTAATGTAAAAAGGACATGAAAGGTAATTTTCAGCCATTGTAAAATGATCGTATATGAAAAATGGAAAATGTTGTTATAAAGGATGATTCAGGTGCCATATGTACAGAAAAGTAATTTTGATGCCATGATCCTAAAATTAATAACACTTTTATAACACTTGGCATTTCTTAAAAAAGCAAATTACAGTTATTTTTATACATGCATAAAAATGCTTTATTACAAAATGACATACTTCAGTTAATATGAGATAAAAATTACAAATTTAATTAGATGACAAAATGAGTTAAAATATAACATACCATACAATTTTATTTTTTTTTTTTTCAAAAAAGAAGATATAAGGAAATTTATATTTTTGACTATAAGAGCTGCTTAGCACCAAATGTTTTTTATAATAGTAAAATATAAAATTTCCCTAGATTTAAACTAATAATACATCCAAAATGGAAGATATTAATTTATAATATTCAGGTTGACACTAAATGACATAAAAATCCTAGCACATCTTAGACCATGAATAAAAAAAATTTATTATACAGCTAATGAATATCAAGCAAAAATTCTTTTAAAGAGAAATTTTACAAAGTCTATATGAATTTGAGTCAGTATCAATAAATAATAAAAAATAAAAAAAAACTGCAAAGAATAAAAATTTAAGAAAGCCTCACATATGGATACTACGATAAAAGCATAAAAAATTTCTCACATTCCTAAAATTTTAGATACTAACAAAAATCAATTTTTTTTTTCAGTTTAAAGCTATAGTTTTTTTTATACAAAAGAAAAATATAAGCTGCTTTTAGACAAATTTCCTAAGTTTTTTTCCCTTTCAATAAAATACAACTGCCAATTCAGCTACTCTTGCAATCATTAAAAATTAAATTAAGGCAAATAAAACCAATTAATAAATCATTGTTATATTAAAGAAAATTTATTGATACATTTCATTTGACTTTATTTTAGACATGCACCAATCTAACAACCAATTTTAGTAAAACATACATGCTTAAAATATTTCAAACAGTATATTTAATTTGAAACCAATAATACACTGGCTATAAATTACTTACAGAGACTTGAAAATCTCATATGGTGAAAAAGGAGAAACTCTAGCTCTTAAATGCACACTTTAAGACTCTTGTCATGGAACTAAAAGCAGACAGTAAAATGCTAGAAAAGAAAGAAAAAAAATGAGCAATGCTGTCTGAAAATAACTTGCTAACAGATGCTGTTTATTATTCACCTTTGTAAACAAAGAAATAGAGGAAATATAGGAAAATAAAATAGCCTTTCACACACAATTTTAGCTGCTAGTTATAAATATAAGTAAATGTAAAATGGTTCAACATAAAACAACAATGCTTTATACTGAACCCTTTTTTATTTGGAATAATATTAAGATTTTACACTGCATTATAACTTGCAACATAAAACTTGTGTGATAAAAAAAAATCTCACTTCTGAAACATAAAATGCAAATATTTGATCTTTATAACTTTTATTAAGATACGTAAAGAATGAATAAGACATCTTCCTGGAAGATAAGTTATTTGTCATAAATTAACAACCTCATCTATAACATCAATAGCATAAGGGATAACTACATGAATTCCTTTGTAGTAAATTAATGGTGATCAGGTATGTATCACAATAGTGAAATTCAAATAATTTTATGATCAAGAACTCACAACACATATCTTACAGGTTATGTCACACAATTTTCCATATTATATATATATATATATTAATGATTCACTTATAAAGTGTTCGATTCAATGATAATCTCAAATAGGTTTGCCTTTGATTTCAGTTTTGACAATACACATTCTAACGTATGACTAACATGATCAATTTCATGATTTTTAACCTCTTTTAAAAGCCACAAGTCAGAAATACTGAGACTACCAAAATTCTTCATATAACTATTGTAACCAAATAAATTTTCAACAGATTATGTAAAAATTTTCTAAAAGAATTCAATTAAATTTCAAAACTATTCTTGGACAATTGACGCGTACAATCGGGGACACAATACACAAATCAACACAATATTTTAAGTCAAGAAATCAACTCTCACAAACCATAGCAAACTTGCGTGAAATTTTTCCCAGTTATGTAAAATGGTAAACAAATTGTCCATTTCATTCCACGAATGGAGTGTTTTGACATTATATTTCAATGTACATTCAACAAGTACGTGCATAATTTTTCCCGCAGTCCGATAACGCCAAGTTGCTATCTACGCAAGAGCGGTCTGACAGGAAGCCCTTTAAACAGAATACACACAGAGACTGCTTCAGCTTACATACGACTACCAGGAATAGAACGCAGAAAATCGCCAGAATTTGGCATCGATCGACCATTTTGGCGCGAAAAAATTATTACAAAGGAATTTATTTTATGAAATCCATTGGCAGTTTATCTTATGAAATCTTCTATTATTTTCATAACAGAAAATAACCCGCATAGATCACTATGTATTTAAGAATTAGCACATTTATGCCTTTTATTTCCAACAGTATAGCTAAAATTGCTCATCAGAGTTGTCAATCATGTCCTACTTATATCCTATTCATGGGAGCGCTCCCCTGAGACCCAAAGAGGCTCCCGTACAACAAACAGCCTCTCTTGTTTTACCCCTTTTTTATTATTGGGTACCAGGGACTGGGGGGAACTGCGACAATGCCCCGGGGCCCCAAGGTAAGGTTGCCCCCAAGAGAGGGGGTAAAAAATGAAGTAATATTTCAGAAGGTCCAATTTGCGTCCTTGCCCCGGGCCTCCTAAATGACTAGCATGAAGCTACAGATGTAGCTTCATGATGACTAGTTATGCTCTGTCGGGTACCTAAGCGATGATGCTGAGGAACTCTGTTCCTGTAAGAATATTCCTATAACTGGCTATAAAATAACTAGATTAACTGGTTATTAACAAAAAGAAATAAAGGGGGAAAAATTGAATTCCAGGGGAATTTCCAAGAGACATTCCCCTGGAAAAAAATTAATGATATCTTCTTGGAGATGAGTGAGATCTACAGTCCAATTAGATCAAATTTCAATTTTAAACGTGCCGGATACGGATGACTAATCACAAAGTAACGACAATTCAAAACGCTAATCCAATGAATAGATATTCTTATAATTTTGATAAATAAATGAAGGAGTGAAAAAGAAAATTGGTACATGCTTCAGGGGATTTATTTTTTTCGCATGGTAAATTGAAATATTCTAATAAAAAATATGGCTATATCAGAAACAAACAAAATTATTTATAAAGTTACTTTTTTTCTTTTTCGTTTCATTATGTTTTTTTGTTTCTACTACCTTTCACAAATGTATAAAATACAAATTTTTTTAAAAATTCCAAGGGGTGTTTCGAATCTTTATTCAATTTTATGATTTTCCGGTTGTAAATTATTTTAAAACTTCCAGATTCTTAAGTTTAGGTATTGACACTTGCTTCTCTATGCGTAGATCAGTATTGTAACAGCTGCGCGCGTCTGTGTTGGTGGGGGGTCCATGCCCCCCCCCCCAAAAAAAAAACTAAATAAATTTTTAAAAACTGAAAATATTCAATATATAACTCGTTAGTCGCTTAGAGGCACGGACAAGATTTAGCTACTACGATAATGATGATAACACCCTGAAAATATATCCTATAATAATTAAAAACGTAAAAATACAAAAAAAAAATTAAACTTGATGGTCCCAAAACATATTTTAATAACAAATACACCTCGCCAAAGAGTCACTAGCTCGTAATGGATTTTCACCAAAACAGCACAGGATTGTAACCCTGTTAATACGATGCATTCACAATCAACTGGTAAGAAAACAAGGGCCTAGATAATGTCATATCGAAGAGTAACATCCTTTAATACAGTTAAAAAAAATTCTGGAATCAAACACTCGGATGCAACTTTATATCGAATGAAAACAGCTCAAATGAAACGGTGTTGCACGTCAAGAAAGTAAGAACAAACTATTTTTAAACTGATTTAGGAACTTCAAAATAAGAGCGGATCTGAGCAAAAAAAATAATGCTTCCTGCCAGGTTCAACGATACAGCGTGTTAATATATATAGATTGATCTAATTTCATTTTATATCTTCTCAGTAACACAAGGAACCATAAGACTAATGACCACTGTTACAAACAGTGTACACAATCGCTAATATAATATTTATATAAATCAAATTTGTGCATCAAAACGACTGCAATAACATTTGAAAATGTTTAATATTGATGGAGAAAACGTAAATTTAACATGACTCGGTAATTCCTTATACCCAAGATATTACCAATAATTGCACATTTAATCTTCCCGATTGGACAACACATAGGAAATATATTATTTTAAAAAATTATTTCAAGTTTTGCAGGCTACTTAGGAAAATTAATTGGGTCAATATTACATATTATACCCATACGAAGTTTCTCTCCAATTTTAAGTTTATTCTTAAAAAATAATTAAATTTTACGCTTTGAAATTAAAATAGTAAAACCCTACAGCCAAATGCATCAGGCATTTTGTTGCTTAAGGTAGCTGGAAGGGGTAAAAGGATTTAATGTCATAAGATCGTGAAAGACGAAATGGGACATTCAAACTGCAGAACATTTATTATGCTTAGCAGAGAAATTTAGCAAAAAGCCATCCATCTCTTGCTAATTTGATTTGATATTTTGATTTTTGATTTTCATTTGATATTTTGATTTTTGCTCTAAATATTTTTAGAATCTTATTTTAAATTTTTATGCATGTAGATAGACATATTTATATCATACATCATTTTTTTATTAAATGATTGATCTCTTACTATCCATTTTTTAGAAAAACACATTTTGTTAAAATACCTTTATAATTACACAGAAGAGCCCCAAAAATGGTACAGGCGGCGTACGCAAATAATGAAGATATATAACCAATCAGCGCAACGCGATGCGGTCGGCAGCGCCTATATAAGACAACAGGTGTCTGGCGAAGCTGTTAGATCGGTTCCTGCTGCTACAATGGCAGGTTATCACGATTTATGTGACTTTGAACGTGGTGTTATAGTCGGCGCACAAGAGATGGGGCATAGCATCTCCGAGGTAGCGATGCGATTTGGATTTTCGCGCACGACCATTTCATGAGTGTACCGTGAATATCAAGTATCCGATAAAACATCAAATATCTTACGCCTTGTCTGGGTCCACCAACACTTCCATTATCCACCTATATCCCCACACATTAACATTATTGAGCATATTTGGGAAGCCTTGCAACATGCTGGTCAGAAGAGATCTCCATCCCCTTGCACTCACTCCTATGGATTTGTGGACTGCCCTGCAGGATTCATGGTGTGAATTACCTCCAGGATACCATCAGACATTAGTCGAGTCCATGCCACGTCGTGCTCCGGCACTTGCTCGTGGGGGGCCCTACATGATATTAGGCAGGTAAAAAATGATATCCCCTTAATCGCCGATCTTTTCTATCCTGAGAGACAGACAGACAGATATGTATGTGCGGATGTGTGTATGTATGTATATATATATATATATATATATATATATATATATATATATATATAATTGCACTTTTAAATTATCGAAAGATTTAGAGGCCATTTTAAGAATTATGACGCATAAAAGTGCAACCATTTCACAACTTCGCCTAACATTAATCCCTACTAGGGAAATAAATAGCGATAACAAGTTAGCCTGGTTTTTAGGAGAACTAGTATATGTGAATGGCTGACGGAGACCTGGTGTGTAGGCCAAGATACTGCTTTAAGCTTAAATTTGGCTTTGTAGCTAGCTCCCGCGTAACCTGATATATGGTCGCCAGAGGTGGGAAAACTGTACACTTGTATTTAATTCTGAGAAGGCATACTCGTTAAAGTTGCGAATAGTTTGTTCTTACTGATAAAAACAATGATGGTTAGGATTTGATCAAATCAATTTAGAAACGCGAGTACATGCCAAGAAATCGGTATTTAACTGATTAATTTCATGCGTACGAACAATCGAACTACACTGAGTAGACGGAAAAACACTCCAATCCCAACTACAACTGTGCGCCGCCACGACGAGACCCTGAATAAACCCTGAACAAAAACTTTGTTCAGGATTCTTACCTCAGTAAATACCACTGGAAAAACAGGCACACGCTGCTTATAATTATCAACAATAAAAGGGTGGAGTTATTGGAGATATTCGAAGCCATACATGAAGTTCTTGTTTTGAGTTTTCCACAAGTTTCCCGTAAGTTATCCCTTTGGAAAAATCTTCGCCTTTTAATATGCCATATTCACTCGCTTATACTTGGTCTGAGGTCATTTAATGAAGTTCTGCCTGACATGTTTTGTTGTCGCTGCGGGCAAATATGATATCCTTAATATAAAATGGAACTGCTCAACCTTTTTACACTGGTTCTTACTGCTCTATGAGATGTCAGTATTTCTCTTACATATATATTCCAGAGATTTAAAGACGATCTCTTGGCATGTTGTCCAGGCAGTGATTTTCCATTACGCCCAGGCCTAGGGTCCCCCGAATGTTGGGGGCACCAAAAAAATTTTATTTTAAAAGAAAAAATTCCCAATTCAATTTTTTTTTATTTTGCCCTTTTTTATAGCAATTTTTTTAATTTATATACATATCCTTTCCAATTTGACTGATTGGTTCATCATATGTATAGTTCATCGTGTAGAAGAGGGATTAATAAGTTTTTCTGGTTGCATTGTATTAGAGTTTTAATGATGAAGTTAATATGTTGTACTGCTTTTTGTTATTTGATAATGTTCTAGGCTTCTACGCTCCAAATAGCCAATTCTTGGTAAAATGGTACTTTCACGATGATTCATTATTTTTTGTGTGTGTCAATTTTGGAAATTTTATGCCCACATTAGTGTTAGGGGGCCCCCATCCCGAGTTGTGCCTATAGTCAAGAATTTTCTAAATCGGGCCCTGATGTTGTCATATTATCTGACAACTGACTCATAATAACCGTTATAACCGCGAAATCTATTTTAGCGTATCATAATGAAGATAACTTGGGGTAAAACATCTCTCAACATATAATCTGTCGAGATGGAAATTCCAGGAGGACATAATGATGCATCAAATTAAATATTTTCTTTTCATACAGGAGAAGAAAAGGCCATTTTTTTTTTTGTTTATGGAAGATAAATGTTAAAGGCTAGAAATTCTCACTTAATCGATAATGGGGGCCTTATTTTTGAAAATCGAGGAGGATAAGATCAACGTGAATAACAATGAAACCTCTATACGAGAAAAGCAATACAACCCTTATATTTTCTATTTTTATCTATTTATCTTTATTTAATTATTTAATAAAATTACACAATTTTAACTTTATTCTCTTTGCATCTATTTAACATTTTATTTTGGAAAAAAAGTGGTTTTTTACGTTACTAATTATTTTATAACTTAAAAATACTCGTTTATGAATGTATAAATCTGTAATAGTGCTCACATCTATGAATAATTAATGCGTCACCGCTGATGCCTAGCACTGAAGCGCGCTGAAAACGCAGGCGGTTGAAATTTGAGCCAAGAGCCACGGTAGAGTAATTTGCTGCAGCGCTAATGGATAGGGCGATTTCAGGTTTCCTAACATCACACGTTAATCAAAGCCGGAACCTTACTTTGATATGATTTCTCCAAATAACTGAAATCGAATGCCTTTAGCATTCACTAATGTCTAGATGAAATTAAAGTTGAGAAAATTAATACATCCTGTAGGTGACAAAAAGAATAAAAGAAAATATTTAATTTGATCCATCTTTATTTAGCATAACACCGTAGCTCCCAGTTTGCTTTAAACTTGATGTTGGAAAATCTTAAAAAAAAAAAAAAAGTTTTTCTACAGTGTGAACATGCGTAACATGCAAGTTTTCTAAAAACAGGAAACTCTTGTAAATTTTTTGCTTATTTCGTCAACGATAAGGATTTCCCCAGAATACAGAAAATTTCGTAAGAGGATACACGCAAGACTTCATAAATCAGACTGAATTCGGCTATAGCAGAAAGTCAAACCCCAGCGTATTGTACAATGGCACAACCACGGAAGATGGCGATAGAAACATCCCTCAGGAGTCGAGAAAATGCGGAAAAAGATAGGCAATTCTAAAGTTAATTTTTTTTTTTATCACGTTTAAATTTTAAAGAGCACGGTTTAATGCAAGTATTACGATAAATATTTGTTGGCACTCGATCTATCCTCCAAATACATGCTTTATTTAAAAATAAACCTTTTTCTTTTTTTTTCTCGCTAAAACCTACTTTTTTGTAGAAAAGAAGAAAAAAAGGTGTCTTTCTATAAACTGCAAATACAATCAAACCTGAAATCTGAAGCAATCTGTTGCAGCAGAAACATACATCCCCCCCCCCCCCTGAATTTAAATAATATTAAATAAAAAAAAAAAAATAATAAAAAAAATAAAAAATAAAAAAACCCTTCGAAACCATTTAAAGCTTACACAGATTTAATCTCGATGCGCACCAAAACAGCCAAAATATTTCGAACTTTCAACAGCTTCGAAAATTTCAGCCAGAAGGTTCACTGGATTTTGCTTGCCTCAATTTGCAACCTTGCTTAAGCTTGCACAAACTGTAAAATAACGTCAGGTCACTTAGAGCTCAAAAAGGAATTTCACAGGTGTAGGTAATATAAATCAACTCCTTTAAACATACATATTATAGCTGTTTAAATGAGATTATGTATGTTTTTAAGTTACCAAAATTACAGATTTTATAATTTCAGCGACTTAAAATATATGTTCCAAAGAGTAACTGTTGTTGAAGACATAAGGATGCGAAGTGATTTCAATGGCATTTAGCTCAGAAGTATAATCGTGTTTGATGTTTTCCTTAAGAGAAAGAAATTTTATCCCCGCTGGAAACCAATATAAAACTATCACGTATACACAACAAAAATAGTTTTACAACACAGAAACAAAAACGGTCAATATTTCATCAGCAAACCACTACCTACAGCATGATCGCTCAATTCTACAAAAGAAAATCAAAATTGAAAGCTAGTTTCCCCCCCCCCAAAAAAAGGGGGGGATAACATGTATTTACGGAATACAGATTGAGTTTCTTTTATGATATTTTTTTTATTGTTGGTTTATTCAAAGAAAACCTTTAAAACCACAGAATTAAAAGTTTTAAAATGTTCATTTCATGATGATTGAAGTTTATGCCAAGAAAAAAATATACTGAAGGTTGTAACTGCAAGTAATAAAAGTTTTAAATAAAAATCTGTTTATTGAAAAAAAAATTCATACGAATTTCTATTAATTTCTGTGGGCCATTACGTTAGATCGGTGCTAGAATAATCTGACCATTACAGAAATTATTGAAAGACTTAATACAACGAAGAAATGGGGTTTGGGGAAACAGAAATAAATATTCAACATTCTTTTGAATTTAACCCAGACTCGGGCGATCCTACTGTTATGTAACCATACGCATTTCCCTAACTCATTCACACCATATGAGTAAAAACATGAATGACTTCGGCCAAATGTGAACAAACAGCATATTAATTCATCGTTAATAATCTGATAATGGCAAACTATCAACAACGTTCTTCCAATTCAATGAACATACAACGCAAATCTAATACAACGCACTAAAGAATAACAGTGAAATAAAACATCTACCCAGCAGATAAGGAAATCGTAAATTTAAAGAAAAGAAAGGGAGAGATAATAACTAATCTAAAAAACATGTGGAGAATTATTTGAATTTTCTTATCAAGAAAATAAAAATCATTCCCGTGTTTCACTCGAATATATCAAAAACAAGTAAAAAGCAACCAAATATAATATAGTATATTTATTTGAAGAGTAGCGGATAACTCCCCTTTCTATTCATTTTTTGTGCATAAAAAAGAAATGATGACAGATTAGCGAAAATATTAAGCGTAACATGAAACAAAGTAAAAAGTGACACAAAAACGTTACAGATTTGAGCTAATTATATGTAATAGGGTAAATATACTGTAAAAGATTTCATAACAATTGCTGCTTTTTTAAGTTTATTCCTACGTAGGGAAAGAGGACGATGTTAATTCCGCAATGCCAGAACTATTTATATTATTTGTTCCGAGAATAACGATATTGATCGCGGGCTTTATTCACGGAAAAAAGTACTTTTATAGGTTATTTTGGGATCAGTGAAAATGATTCTGGCATTCTCTGAAAGTAACTCCTCTCATAAATGCAAGATGTGAAATTTATATAACAATTAAACTCATCCCTAAAATGATTGCACAATACTACAGTAACCGGTTGGGTTTGCGCGGGAATTCTACAAAACGACCCTATCACTTGGCGACGAAAACAAACACGCGCCACTCGCAGCCGTGACGTCACCAAAAAACTCAAGTTGTTGCTAAGGTCACCTCTTTTCTAATGCATTTGGTAAGCTTCTCTAGAAATTATGGGCTGTACTTTTCTCACACTCCCCTCCCTGTTTAAAGATTCATAGTAAAAGGTTAAGAAAGAAAAACATATCGTGTATAATATTAAACTAATAAATACTTTAAGACTAGTTGAATAATTAATTATGGAAGTATCCAAAATAGTGTAATACGTACTTTAAATTTCAATAATCAGTAAATTACAATTTTTCTAACCATTGTAATAAAATGAAATGAACAACAAACAAAAGCGCTGTTTTATTACATATACCCGGAATGTCCGCTTTCGCGGTCAGTAACCTGAACACGCAGTTGCCCAGTTTCAGATATAGGACGAAACACGTACAATCGGAAGGTAGAAAAACAGAGCTTATTTCATTGGAGTTATTTTCGTGTAGAAAGGGAAAATTCTAAAAGGAAAAACTTTTATCAAAGCTCTCACCCTGTCTCGTGACGCATTGGATGCATACAAACATGCGTGAACGAGAATTTCGAGAAAAAAATAAATAGTAAACGAATGAAAGAAAACAGGAGGAATGAAAGATGGAATTAAGATATAAATATTCAGAGTTCTAGAAATGACAACGTGACAATTCAGCTAACAATGTACGAAGTTTGTTGAACAGTGTAAAAAAAATACTAATTTTTTTTTTTTATTAAGAAAAATATCTTTATATGACGAGAGGAGCTGCTTACGGCGTTTATTCAAAAATGTATTGCATGAAGTTATCTAATTAAAAATGTTACACATTTCAATGATGCTTAAGATTATCGACTGCATTTCTCCTATTAAAAAAAAAAAATTTTCAATGGTCAACAACATTGTCACGTACAACATATAACATACTGCCCCAACGCAGATGGCAATGATTCAAGAGAAAAATGAAAAGGCTCAGTGTGATTACTGTTATATTGCATTAATACAATATGAATTCAATTATAAAACTGAAATAATAAAAATATGTAATAAAAGCCACCCTAAAACCAAAAAAAGGCCTATTAAAAAATAAAAACCAACATTCATACACTCATTAAACAAGTTGGAGGAGGGAGAAGAGAGAAGGGAAGTGGAACAAAAGTTTAAATGAAGCAAACATTTCTTTTATTAACCTGAGGCATTTAAAATTAATATACTACTGAAATACCTATTCAAGATAAAATTATTATATCTGCAATAAATAAAATAATAAAAGCCATTTATGTTTGAGAAAGATAATACACTTTCAGACCCTAAAGTTAAGTTAGTGGTCACAAAATTCAACTTCAATGCAATTAGATTGATATTGTCAACAAATTTCTAAGTTCCAGAAACCATGTATAGAAAAAAATATGGAAGGCTAGAGATACATTAAATTTGTCACATAAAGAATTAATTCAAAAATTATACTACAGATACCAAATAAGTGAGCCTCAAAGGGTATTATCGAGTAGCAAACAGTAAAAAATAAACCTAAACAGCAGTTAACAGAATTTTACTGGGTTAGTTAATTTGTCTTAAACATGTTAGAAAATATTAAAACTTCTTGAAAACAAATCATACGGAACCAGATACTTAGATCATGATTTATATTTGTTTTAATTGATAAATGTCAGATATATTTTTTGATATCTATAGAAATATGTTTATAATAGAAATTACAATTTCTAAAAAGGAAACAAATATGAAAACTAGGAATAATCTCTTTTTTCTAATTTTAAGTTGAACATTGTCATCACTAGGCAAAAAACTTTTAGGAAAGCTATCCGACACTTTTGAGAAACATTTACCCTTTAATGATTAACTACAATATAAGACCAAAAGTAAATTAGAGAACTATTATGATTGCAGGAGGAGGAAAAGCTACACTTAAATGTAAACAATGCCCTATTCTAGCCATGGCTAAAATTCAAATACAAGGGATCAGGTAATAATGTTATTTGAACCTGAAGAGCCATTTGAATTAGTCTACATTTTTAAGCAACCCCGGAATTTAAAATACACTTTAAATTTTCCTCAAGTTTTCAATTGGAAACTGAAATTCCCTGACTTTTCCATGATTTCTCAACCTACAGCAAACTTTCATATACAAATCCAATTAAGACTGATTAGGTTACTACCCAAATATTACAGTAATTAATGTTTATAAAAGAATCTCTAAAGCAAATTCGACAAAAGTGGAAGAATTTTTAATAATGTTTAAATATTTAAGATAACAACTAATTTACACTGAAGAATTGTAATTCTTTTGTAAATAAAAAAATTTTAAAATAAGTTATAGGACACATTAGCAATGTGTTTGAAAATTTTCATTAAGGGGTTATTCCATTTACTTTTCCAATAGTTCACAGAAAAAAATTATCTGAAAGATTCAGAGTTCTTCATTTTAAAAAGATTAAAAATATTTTCCCGTAAGGAAGCAAGAGAAAAAAGTAATCCAACAGAAGCCAAAATGTAGAAAAGCTACTTTTGGGACCAGATTGCTTCGCTTATGTTTCTCTTGGTAATCCATCGCTTTGATGATTAGACTGGTTACTATAAATTTAACTACACTATGGAACACACATCTTTTGGTCAGAAGACTTGAGGAAAAATACATAAAAGAATATATATCAAAAGGTCAATAGACATTGGCTAGATACTGACTAGATGATAGTCAATTAAAAAAAAAATCTGTTAATTTTCTCCATACATATAAATTATTTTCATAATTATAAATAATTAAAAATTAAGTGTTTGAAGAAACTGAAATTTAAAAAATATATGTCAAATTCTTTATTGTTTAAGTTATATTCATGATAATTCTCTGCATTTTAAATTTGCAAAACTTTTACTTTAGTCAATGCATGAAATTTTAAATCATTAATTGCACTATAAGCATAAATTGGCTATTATTTGATTTTCATCTATCTTCTATTTATTCACATATCTGACAATTCTGAATAATCAGTTTAGTTTTTTATATCCAGGGTTTCGATTGAGGAGGCCCCAAAACCTACGGTGTTCCAATTTTGACTATTAAAAACATATAAAAAGCTTACTGTGTTAAAGATTGAACATTTCATATTAAATTAATTATTTAATACAGTGGACCTTAAATATTTTTCAAATTTACACTACATTGGACCTTTATTCATTCCCTAAAATATTTAAATGTAATGTTATATAAGTCAATGTTACAAATAGTAAACTGAAAAAAAAAAAAAAATCATATATTTACTATGATAAATTTTAGCGGTGATTGGATTAAAGTTCAATTATATTCTGAAAAACCTGTTTTTAATATGTTTTCTTTCCACTATTGAAAACAACTTTTTATGACAATGACAGGAGGCTGCTGGTTACTTAGCTATTAGAAATGGGATATGACAATGGGGAAATCTTTACCTTAGATTCTATTCCAAATTCTTCCAACATGAAAATAATCCTTGTTTGGATTATGTGTTTTCTAATGAAGTTTTGCATCCATAATATTGTATGTACTATTTATACAAGGAGTACAAGTGTGTGTGTGTATATATATATATATATATATATATATAAATTAAGTCATTTGATTCTATTTGAACTATACAATAGTTTTTTTCATGAGAGAGAAGAGTCATTTCAACTAATAAACAAACCACAGAAAAATATTTAAAATGTAAAATGAAACACAGAGGTTAACTAAGAGATGAGACTATAGAAAATATCCAGAGGCATATTTAAATAGTTACTCATACCGTTAGAGTGTCAAGTATGCTTTTAGTTTTAATATTACATAAATAAAAATTTATCAATAATAAATGCTACTAAGATCAAATTTTAATTTCATGGCAACTGAATCTTTAACATAAATTTTCACCTATTCCTTAAAAAGAAAAACATTTTAGCAAAATATTTCTGAAAATAACATTTTGACTTTTGATTAGGAAATTAATCAGAATTTATGTTTTGAACACTATAATATGCATAATAATAATAATTAAGAGACTTTATGATATGAAAAAAAAACTGAACATGTTTTGATACAGAAATATTTAGACAATGAGTCCATGTCAGAAGAGGTTTTAGTTGGGCATCCATTAATTACATGAGGCTTTTAGGAGGGGGGGGGGGGGGGGGAGTTGAGCTGAATCTCACCCAGTCTCACGTGGGGGAGAGGGGAGTCTTGGCAAATATCACGTAATTTTTTTCCGCAAGAAACAGTGTAAAATTGCGAGAAAACTGGGTTACATTAAGTAAAACATGTTTCTACACTAAAATATAGCTAAATCCTACACAATAGTTCAGTAGTCACTCTTGAGACCACACATGAGTCCCAGTGAATTGAATTGGAATGAATATTCTTTTACGAATTTTAGTAGTTCCTGTTTAAGTATTTTAATGTTTGATATTCTCACTGTGATTCTAGACTACGTTCTTAGTAGTCTTAAATAAAAATAATTAAGCAAATTATGTTTTTTTTTAAATAAATCCAACGCAATCAAGCACAGATTAACGTATTTACACTAAAAATACGCATTTTGAAAAATTTCACGTGAGATTAGGGGGGGGGGGAGAGGGGGTCGAGCCAAATCTCATGATATCTCACCAGGGAGGGGGGGGTCGTCGAAAAATCGCATCGCGTAATTAATGGATGCTCCCTTATGTTTGATTATACTGCTGATTGAATTTGCAATAATCAACCAAGTACATAATAATGAATACATTAACATTTTAAACTCTCCATCACTGAGATGGAATAATCAGAACAAACACTCTTAGGGCTGTTCACATAGGAGTCCGTTGCATTGCGTTGCGTTAACGAAAAGATGACGTACGCAACGGACGTGAACAGGCCCTATGAGCCACTGTATAGCCTAAGTGTAGTTGAGAACAAACACTATAGGCTGTGTGCCCAGTGGCAGAAACACCGCGACGTCGTTGCGGACATAGAAAACCCCTTGCGGACAGTTTTTGTCTGCACTAATGAAAACAAATTCAAAAATTGTCCGCAAATTTCGGACATTTTTTTTTTCCGTGGCAGTAAGCAGCATTAGGGCCTGTTCACATAGGAGTCCGTTGCGTAGCGTTAAGGGAAAGATGACGTTGAGACGAAAATAAACCAATCACAGCCGTTAAAAATTTCATTGCTAATCGTTTGGAGGCCTATGATTGGTTTATTTTCGTCTCAACGTCATCTTTTCCTTAACGCAACGCAACGCAACGCAACGGACTCTTAGGGCCTGTTCACATAGGAGTCCGTTGCGTTGAGTTAAAGAAAAGATGACGTTGAGATGAAAATAAACCAATCATAGGCGTTAAAAATTTCATTGCTAATCGTTTGGAGGCATACGATTGGTTTATTTTCGTCTCAACGTCATCTTTTCCTTAACGCAACGCAACGGACTCCTATGTGAACAGGCCCTTACGTACCTCTTTTCTTGTTATTGAGATGCCGCGGGAAATACTGTCGCCGAGAAGCAGGCGTTTATCACGCACACGCCGGATCCCACATGTTCGTTCGTGTTTTCTTTTGCACCTTCCGAACGCTAAGGCAAGCGCAGCTGACGTCACAGGCGACGAACTCAGGGCGATGAGCTAGCGCAGGCGTAGTAGTGTGATATTTGAAAAATCGCATTACTGCTCAAACTCATGCGCGCATAGGTGAATTCCTTTGCTTCGTTACAATTTTGCGCTTGCCTGTGTTCTGCGCCCGCTAAGAGCAACTCTCATTCTACAGAAATATTGAAACACACGTGTTTAGAATGGCGAGACGCCACGTGATAAGGTTGTGTGTGGTGTGTGTGATTGTGAATTAGTAAAAAAAAAAAAAAAAACTTGAGCACACATTTTCAAAGACGACACCCTGACCAAAAAATTAATTGGAAATTAACCTGGGCTAAAAATTTGGAAACCCGAAACATATTTAAAAAAGCGGAACATTCCAACTCCAAAAATGAACAAGTTAGTTCTGAAGCTGAGGACCCAAGAAAATGTCTTCAGTAACAATGAAAGTCGGAACATTGCTGAAAGCAACAGCCAAGATGTATCCTCAAAAGATTGCTTAGATGATCGACCTGTGAAACGAGAGAGATACGAAGATGACAAATCTATAGCTGATGTTCTACAAGCAGTACAAAGTAAGTGTCACATAATTTATATTTACTTCTTGTTGGTACCGTAATTTCCGGAAGAAACGCCGCGGCGTTTACGAGTTTAAAAGTGAAAAAATCTGAGATGCGGCGTTTACATTATTTTATTATTATTATTATTATTTTTAGCACAACTAATTTTTTTCGATACCAAGTATTAATAATTTAATGAATGTGATACAGGCGCCATCATACTCATCACCATCATTTAATTATTCATACTCTCATCTACCGAAATTTACTTTCCAAACATTAATGATTATGAGTATGAGAGTCAACATTTGGATGTAATCGATAAACACCAAAAAAAAAAAAAATGTTATTTTCACTGACTGGTGAATGGGATGAATTTAAAATGTCTTTAGTTAAACAATTTGCGGCGTCAATGTAATTATTGCGGAGTTGTTTTCTTTAGAACAGTGCCGGTTTTAGGAGGGGAGGGGAGCAGCCCGTTCTGTCATGCGGGATGTTCTCCGGACCCACTTTTGCACTTATTTAGGCTGTGTGTAAAATGCTAGTTAAAAATAAGAAATAAAGAGCGCTGAATAATATCTCAACCGGAAGAAAAATAAATTTGCTTTAACTACACATTTAAAGTTTTCTTTTTTATGCGTCAATTACTTTAAATTTTTAACTGTCCATCATTAATTTTAATGAATGTAAGTTTACATTTTGGAGACACAGATGACAAATCTAAACTTTACAGATTAGCACAGTTCAATTTTTTTTAAAATATCCACGAATAAATTTATAAAACAAAAACCCTTTAGATTATAACTCCCCCCCCCCCCCCCCCCCAAGATTCTGAAAAGTAAGTATTAGTTTTCGGAACATTCCGGTTTTTGGGATGTCGGATTAAAGATGATACTGTTTGTATTCTTTATCATGCTTATAAATTTAGAATAAATATTAATCTTAATTTTTAGTAAACATGTTACTTATGGAAATTTTAAGAAATAAAATATTTTGTTGCAAAAAAATTAAAAGTGCATATTTTAATTTTTGTAGAACTTTCTGAAGAATTTAATGAATTAAAAAAGATGCCAAAACATCAAGATCAAACAGCAATATCTAAACATGAATGTGCTGACTCAACTTTAACAGATGAAGAAATAGAAATTCTTTTGAAGTCACAAAGATCTGTGGCAGGACTATTGAAGTGGGCAGGTACACTGAAATTCGAAAGATGTCATGATGGGATTCGATGCCAAGTTTGCCAATCAACTATCTCCTATGATTTCAGTGAAGGAGAGGATTTTACAGCACAGGAGGACCTTTTGCCTCTTACTTTTCGCCATTTAAAATTTGACTTGATACGCCACACGAAAACTTCTACACACATTGAGAACCTGAAATGTCTCAATAAATTAAATTTACTTGAAAAACAAGACTATGACACTGGTAAACAAGCAGCTATAAATTGTGCTACTGCAGCATATCTTACTTACAAGCTTGAATCCTCATACAGAGATTATGAAACTATCATTGCAGTATTTTATAACTGTGGAGGAGAGGTTGGACTCGAAAACCATTCAAAATAATTTGCAAGAAATTTTTTAACTCGTGCATATCATACTTTGTCTAAGGAAATTTGCACCTTTATTACTTCAAATGATTTACCGTTTGGCATTGTAGCTGATAAAATGACAGCCAATCGCAGAAGTCGCCACATAATTGGTTTCAGAATACCAATTTTTGACATAAATAGTAAATATTTATTTCAATCAATCTACTTAGAACACAGTCCAGCGACTGATTTGACAGGCAATGGCCTGGCTAAGCACATATTACAAACACTGGAAAAATTTGCCTTGGACTGTCTTACATCCGTAATCATTGGTCTTGCCGTGGATGGGCAGTATGTCATTCAAGATGTTCGAAAGCATTTAGAACGTCAGCTAGTTAAAAGTGTCTTAGTGTCATGGGACCCCATGCACAAAATAAAGCTTATTAAGAAGCATGCTGATACTCCCAAAATAGTAACAGATGCATTTGATTTAGTACATGATGCTATGAAAAACTTTTCATCAGGAAAAAGCTTTGAAGTTCTTTTAAAATGTTCTGAACAGTTCCCTGGATTCTTTTACAGACCCCAACTTTTCAAGACTATGAACTTTTCAGCCCATTGTGAAACAGTTTCACACATTTTTAGCAGATTATCAGACATTAATCTCTGCCTGTGAACAAGACCCTGATGGTTTTGTATTACGAGACAGATTAATGAATAAGCTGACGATGATAAACATTCTAGCACTTGCAGACATTTGTTCTGCTCTTGGGAAAACATCCAAAAAGGTACAAGAAAAGATCATATGCCTTGGGAGTACACATCTTATATTAAAAGCCTCATTTCATCCCTTGAAATTATGAAGACATATTTTGAGGAACTTTCAACTGCAGTCTATGAAAATGAAGATGAAAAAGGGGAAATAAACATTCTTTTTGCAGCTGCATTGGCAAAACTGCCTAAAACATTGTTTTTAAATTTATCAACAGCACTGGAAATGTTTCCTTCATCAAATAGTGGTATTTCCAGTACATACCATGGCGTTCCCCTTCCTGAGAAACCAATTAGCTTAAAGAGTCTTAGATCACAACACAAAGCTAGTGAATGTGATGAGCTAAGAGGTAATTTCTTATGCCTATCAAACTATGTTAAAGCTCTAATTGAACAGTTCAGTGTATATTTCTGTAAAACTGAATCAGATGGTAAACCAACATTTGTTTCTGTCATTGACCAGAGCAGTGTTTTGTTCAACTATAATTTTTTGGTTTATCCAAAAAACAATGTTAGCATAGAGGAAGCAAAACAGAACAAGGGACTCACTGAAGATAGCTTCAATGACATTTTAAATGTGTTTTCTTTTGTGGAGTCTTCCGTGGACTTTGAAAGACTCTGTGGTTTGAATATCAGATATTCAATGAATGGATGTACAATAGAGTATACACAATTGTTACTGAGGGTGATGCACCAGATCTGAAGCATTTATTTAAAATTGCATTCCATGAACTGAAGGAAAAATTTCCTACATTTCTAAAGTTATTTGTTTTCGTTATTTCAATGCCAGTCTCTGAAGCTGTATGTGAGACTTGGGGGTCTGTAATTGATGTTGTTGGTAAACATAGGCTGAGATCGAAAGATGGGACGGATGAAGAAGTGGGCACTAATAATAAGAGGGTTTTTATTCAACTGAATGGGCCCCCATCTGGTTATAAAGGTACCAAAAGATTTGTAAAAGCAGCTTTATTATCCATGTATGGTTCTGCTTATCCTTCTCATTTTAGAAACCCTACAAGAAGTGAGATGATGAAACGCTTTGTAACTTCAAAAGTTATAAGCAAAATTAATGAGAATGCATCATGCTTACCTTGTTTTAAATAAAATGATAAAAAATAGCTGGTTTAATGTATTATTTATTTGATAAAATTACACGCAAAATTTGCAGACAGGTTATGAAATTTTAAAAGCTTGTCACAGACAGCTACAAAACTTTCTGCCACTGGGGTTGTGTGTATATCTTTCAACACAAACTGGCAATTTTAGTCTTCCTTACCTGCTTATGAAGAAATAATACCTATCAAGCCAGATATTTAGACTCCTGCTAGTTACTAAGATGTAACAAAGCCATAAATGTTATCTAGGGTTCTGGCAATACCCTACACAAGATTATACAACACATTTTGTTTAGAGACAAAGCAACAGTTTCAGCAAAGTCTGGAATCAGTCACCTGTGATTCAAAGATAAAGACAGGAAATCAAAGGAAAACACCAGTGTTCCAGCTCAGCATTTTTAGGCAGAACTGAATAATTGTACTAAATGCATCCAAAAACTCTTAAGTTACATAAAATAAATTTTGACTACAGTATGAGCACCTGCTTTACCATATATACTTGTTCTATTCTTTTATTAATATTTTTTCCTTTTGTTTAAAAATTTTTATACAGAAAGCTTTTTGTGATATTCTGGAGGGAGTTGTTAACCTTAAAAAAGCTTAGTCTAAAGCAAAAATGTAAACAAAAATATTAACAGTATTTTAAGAATTCTTTTAATATCATGTATAAACTTTAAACTGTAATTTAAAAGTTAAAAACCCTACAAATTCACAAAAAACATTTTAAAGAATATTTCACTAATAGCTTTTTTGATGAAATGAATATATAAAACTGCCCATTAAAGAAGTATTCAAATTACTATAAAAAATTTCGGAACAGATGTAGTATATGCAACGGGCCATCGCCAATTTGGCGAAAAGTTGGCACCAAAATCCCGTTTGGAGACCTGTTAGGCTTAAACTGCGAAATGTAAACAATAAATTGGAAAACAAACTTACTGCTGGCTTTAAGAAACTCGTAGGCGCACACGGGATCTTCGCTTCGCTCAGATACCCTTGCTTCACTCCGCTATGCTCCACTGCGCATCCGTCCAAAAACATTACAGAAAATCCCCAGCCGCTGGCTGTTGTACAGTAAAAAAAAAAGCTTCCGCTGGCTGTAGCGGTCAGTAAAACAAAGCTTACCGCAAATTTTTTTTTTTAAATACCATCCGATCTTAAAATCCTCCCTGCCAGAATATAAAAACCATCAAACTACCATCAGATTTGGCGAAAAATCGCCCCTTGGCATTCGTTGCGTATGCTACATCTGTACTATTTTTTGAGATTTTAACATGAAATACCTTTAGGGAGCATATGTCCTGAAATATACAGACTGGTTAGCTATGGTTTAGATCAATCAGCCTAACCCAGAAATATGCCAGTCACTTTTATTTTGTTATACCATTATTCTTGTAAGTTCTTTACTAGCAAAACACACTATATTTTAAAATTACAATTTTAACTTTTTAATTATTATTTCAATAAGGTTTCTGGGATTTTATTTTAAAACTCCATAAACCACTAATAAATTTTTCACCAACAAAATAAATATGACAGCACTGGGAGGGTATGTAAACAATGAAAAAGCAAGAAGCTTCACAAGATAGTATACAGTAAATACTTTGAAGATTGAGGGAGAAAATTCATCTTCTGATGACACGGATCAACTAGTGATTAATCAATATCCCTAAATTGTTATTGGAAAATTAACAAAATCAAAATTATAATATCAATAATTTATATTTTGAGTTCAAATTGAAATGCTGCCTATATCATGTAGAGATTATGTAGAGATCAGTGTCCCACACTTCTGCAAATTAAGACCAGGTTTGATTCCAGCTCCTGCGTTATCCCCTTATATGGAGAGATATGGAGTGGTATTGGTTCATTTAAAGGGTATTCTCATAATAAAGTAGCCAACAAATGCATGATGGTTATGGGTCAATGTCCTCAGACAAAGTACTTGATGAATTAGATAAAAAAAAAGTTCAAATTGAATTAGTTATAAGATAAGTTTGATAAAAAGAAATTGAACCAGAATACATGAAAAAATGAGGAGAAAGATCAGTGTTAAAAAACTGGAGATCTGCCTTTCGATCTGACTAAATTTATTCATGATAAAATTCAAAGCAATAAGTTCCATTTTATATTCAGCAATTGTTTGATAATAATAGTAAAATTTTTTTTAAAAAAACTTAAAACTACCATTCACTTAACTTTGCATATACATTAAAAAAAAATTCATACATAAAAAGTTTTCTTTTTTTTAACTTTCATACTTCTTTACATATTTTCACTTTCATTTCTTTTATGAATGTGTAAACTTTGACATATATTTGCAAAAAATACTTTATACAAACTATCACAATAGAATCTAGTTTAAACTCAATATCTTAGTTCTACTCCCCGTAACTAAACAAACATAAATGCATAATTTTGAACATATGCTTTCCAGAGAAATCTATTTAATAACGCTCCAACATAATTGAGAAAAAAGTTGGGAGAGATCTGAAGTAATTTTTTAAATTATGAAATCTGAAAACAAATATGAGGATTCAGTTTCAGATCATGCTTCAAGATGACATAATTACTGTATGACATGATTTATATAATTATTTAATTTAATTTTAATTCTGAGGCTGGAGTCATAACCTTAAAACTCCCTGCATGGTTGTACTACTTCCAACGTAAACAGTTATCCCTTTAAAAAATTATACATAGTTATATTCTTAAGTATTGTTATTAAATATACAACTTAAAAGTAATATAACGCAAGAAAAGTTAAGTAATAGTTACAGGACCTTTCAACAGTCACAGACAGTTTGATGATAAATTATTTAACAGGCATGTTCAAAACAAAAATTCAAGATTATTTACCTACATAAGAATAAATACAAATAAGTTATCATTTCATCTCTAACTGAAATAGTGAATGTTATGAAAACCTCCAATTTTCCAAAATGAAGAGAAATGCTCTTATTAATTATAAATAAGAATCTCTTTCTCTCTCACTTATTACCCTATTTAAATCATGAATTTACACAGATGATTATAAAAACCATGTCAAAACATTACAAAGTTAAATTTCTCTCATTTTAAATTTACAAACTTTCAACAAAAAGTCATGCATGGATCATTATCTTATGAGACGATCAAAAAAATATTCATATATCATATTATGAAACACAAACATTGTTAGCATTGTTCCATGGTATAGCTTGATATTTATCTTTTAAAACATTTACTTCAACTTACTAGTCCCTGGCCCTTAATAAACATGTTATTTACACTTAAAACATTTACAGCATAAAAATATGTGTCGGATGCAATTTTTTATGCCTAAGGGGTAGGATTTATAGAGTATATGGCTTTTAACTTGGGTTTTAAGCCCAAGTTAAAGGTCTTTTATTCTGTAAAATAAACAAAAACCTATGGTGCTTGCTCATTTTTCCCCCAAAAAAGTGAAAAAACTGCATGCATTACTTGGGGTTTATGAAAGCAACAAATATGGATAGTTAAGATCCTTATTCAAGTCCCATAGAAGAGAAGTACAAAATTTAATATTAATATTCATTTCATCATTTTATTCTGTCTAGATTTAGAAAAAAATTAATAACTTGACTATCATACCAAAATTACAGGATGGTCAAAATTTGAACACATAGGCAAGTTATACAATGTTTTGTTTTATTTTTCAATTGTTTTGCAAAAGAAAAAAAATTCTCATGCATTAAATGAGAATGAATGAAAACAGTCAACTAATAGGGATACAATTAAAAAACTAATACATAAAGCAACAGAATAAACAAAATATGTTCATGGAAAAACACAAATCTACCAAAAGAGAGGGGAAAAAAGAATACTACATTTTTTAAGTGTAAATTCAGCTTTGTCACCTTAAAACACACTTATTGAATTTAAAGGAAATAATTGTATTTTATATTAGTATTAAAGAATTAACCACAATAACTAACACAGTATTTCCTAATGAGAACAAAACACATTAACATCTGTGATGGTATTCATCAGAAAGAGACAAATGTCATTGTTAATTAACACTCAATTTAACTACTCTATAGATAACTAGGGCTATATTTTCAGCAAACCTAAAAAATAATGCAAGTGTATTATAATATTCAGCTACGGTTCAGTACAAGAATATTTAACTCTATAGAATTCATTATTAAAAAAATTTATATCAATTCACTACAAACTGACTTAATAGGTTAAGACAACACATAAAAGAAAAGTACTTAAAAGTCACAAGAAGAAATCAGTTAGATCCTTGGGTGAACAAAAAATGACATACTAAGAATTTGTTGTACATGTTAATGTATGTGTTTAAAAGTGTGCACTAAAAAAATTCCTTCGAAATCGGAACCATATTGATGTATAAAAACAATATCGAAAATTTTAAAATTACATAAAATATCTAACTAAATGCTAATGTTTAGTGAATCACACGATGCAAAATACTGATCAATTTAATAGCAAATATTACATTCAAAATAATCCTCGTTAGTTTCGTTTTTAAATAGCGATTTTGTAAATCAGCCATCGCATGTTTAAATTTATGTGAAAAGAACTGACAACAGATAGAAATATTTTTCCTACTACAGATTAACCAATCAACATAAATCAATGCGGATTAAAGTTTTATAAAAAAAAAATAATTTGACAAAAAAAAAATATTGTGGTTATTACCGATATTTAAAAACAATTTATTAAAAACGATGACATGAACTTAAGAGTACAATTAAAGTGATTTCAGTTAATCAGTTAAATTACCCAAATATAATTATATCCAAATATAACTATACTAACTTACGATCTTGAATATACTGCAGGAAAAGAAAAAAAAAAAAAAATCTGGCGCGTAACATACGTTGACGGTGTATATATATATGTGACTGAATATTCAGACAGAATGAACCGAAAACTAAGATCAAAAACAATGGTAAGTAGTAATAACTATCACAGATTACTCAGATACACGAAGATACATAACACTGTAAGACTTCAGTACTTACATATGAAAAACGTCATGCTGTTTTCCTTTTAAATAAGTAAATCTTCAAACACAACAGAAACACGACGAATGACTTTATCTCTTAGCAGACATTAAACTCTAGTGATCAGTGAACATAGTGTGCTTTAAAAATCGAAGAGTTAATGGAATTTATCAGTCTTAAAATGAATATAGAACTTGGCGCAACAAGATTACGAAACGACCCATTTCCCAAATACAGCTATCTCACGGAGCCAACATTTCGCTAAACTAAGTTGAGGTGAGATGTTTTCTAACTTCGTAAATCAGTTGAACGTTCTTCTAAAATAAGTACTTTATCCATGATTACTCATATTCCTGAAGGGGACATTCTTACGGTTTTAGTCTTCGCATAGTAGATAAGCTAATTTAAAAGCTAATTTTTTTTTATTGAAATGTTTATTGAAAGATAGAAAAATTGTAAAATTTAAAAATATTGAAGCTACACAGATAAGTTACAGCTCACTGACTCGGCTTACTTTGTAAAACACACAACATGTCAAATTTTATGGTACGCTGGTATTTCGACTGAGTGAACATATATTAAAAGAAAAATCTGGTACGCCAAATGCGGCGTTAGCCGGGCGCATTTGGCGTTCACCCTTTTAAGTATCGCCATTGGCGAGAATGAAAAGTCTCCAACATAACAACCCTAGGGAAACAGTTTAATAGGTAATAGATGGACTAAATCAGAGGTCCCCAAACTTGTTTATCCCGTAGACCCCCTGATGATTTTTTTTCTGTTTTGGGTAGACCCCCTGCTATCCTAATACTGATTTTTTACAAATTCATCAACTTTAAAAGTGTTTTTGAAGCTGACACAGAGCTACTAACTTTGAGAGGGTTTACAGTAGAGTGAAAATTTAAAAAAATTTAAAAAGGTAAGATTATAGTTATACAGTTATTAATTAAAACAACACAAAATGCAAATGTAGTAAGATTTTTACATAGAATAAATACACAACAAAATCAATGCTTTTAATGGGAGGGATGAGCCTGATGCTTTGATAGCAAAATTTCAATATTTGTCTTCAATTTAGTCAGGTTTAACCTTAAATCTCCTTGGCGAGTGATTTCCAATCTGTTTTTTTTTTCTTTTTTTGGGTAGTAAGGAGATTGACAACCGCACTGAAACCCATTTCCATGAGGTATGAAGTTGGAAAAGCTATCAAAAACTTTCTCGCGATAGTCCATAATGCAGGATATGTAACAAGTATGTCTCTGAAACCAGAATTGTTGACATCCCTTTCTAAACTGCCCCTTAAGTTCTTCGTTGGTGATTATACCGATCAGTTATTCTTATAACATGACATCCGTTTCTTCAATGTCACCGTATGGATTGATAATCATCGGTGGTATATCCATAGTCAATACATCTTCAAACCTAATTTCAAAGTCTGTGTGAAGGACATTTAAATGTTGAACGTAGGCTGAAAGGTCATCCTGGCAGTTTGTCTGTGCCAAATTGGGAAACTCACAAGTTCAATATAACGGCCACCTGCTGGCACTCACTATAACCGTTCCAGTCCATGATGTCGCAACACAAGTTACACGTACTGAGACCGAAAAGTGAATAGATCTCTTCCACAATTTTATGAAATATGCACTTAATTAGGAAATGTATCTATCTATTATAAGTACACGTATTACGTAAATACCTCCATAGGTACTACTGTGTTAGGCGGATTATTACATTTACGGGAAGCCAAAAATTTGGTGATGGTGTGGCGTCAAGGTAAATGTTTAAGGCTAGTCTCTGAGGCGTTGCTAAAAATCACTACTATGGGATCCATAACAAAGAAAGACAGAGTCCTAATTAAAAAGCGAAGGCCAATTTTTTAAAACAAAAACTTAACGAGGAAATTTATTTACAAACAGAAAAACTTAACATCTAAGGTTACAACATATTCAATTTAACTCCGTGTAGATTTACAACATACGGAGCCTATAAAACACACGTCCGTACAGGCCGAGTTCTAACTAGCGTCTCTCCCTCAGACAGGGGTCGGCAATCGCTGGTGACAGTTCCTTCGTAACTTTATTGCATTCCAGAATCGTTAGGACGACAGCTTTACTGGCTGCATCTGTGGGAAAACGTTTTTTTAATCCCCCACGCGTTCAAAGCCGGTGGAAACAGGCAACACTTTTCCTTGAAAAACACGCAGCTGTTTTTCAAGCTCTCTGTGGGGTCTTTGGAAAAATAAGACCATACATCAACACATCCAGTACGCTACAACGGCCTGTCTAACGCGTGGACCCCCATTTACGTCTCATGCACCCCCAATTTTCTTTTTCACTGGCATGGACCCCTTGCAGGTCTACATCGACCCCTGGGGGTCGATATAGACCACTTTGGGAATGACTGGACTAAATTTTTAAGAAGCATTGTCACACACAAAACATTGGAAGAAGATGACAGATCAACGGGTATGAATGATGTGAGAGAACACGATTAAGTTCAGAGACCCAACTATATAACCCCGAAATTAACATGAATAAAAATTGGAAACAAATTAACCCCAAACTTTATTAGCATTTCTTCCCACACACTTTTAATAGTAACACATTTAATAAAGCGATTTGTTGGCGACTTTTAGTCAACAAAGCACACACATAAACAAACACATTTTAGTAACACGTTTAGTAGTTAAATAAACACACAAAAAGAATTTCAGTCACTTCATTGCGGGGAGGCCAAAAACTTTTTATATCGTTCAGAATTTTTTGAAATGGAGCATTTGTTAATCTTCTCCACATTAATTCAGCAAGCTGAATTCAGCAAGATGATTCCAAATGCTGCCGCGCTGTTCCCCGATGTTTTTTGTTTCTCCATTTTGCGCTTCCACACAGACGCTCGATCTTTTGGGTATGTATAAAATACGGCAGTTTCTGGGTCAACAAAATTGTACTTGTGGTTCATTTTAAAATGGTGGAAACCCTCCTTTTCAAGTTTTGTGGTGCTGTAGCTTTTCCAAGAATCGGAATAAATCGTAGATCCTTCCTTGATATTTTCCTTGATGGCTTCTAAAAGTACGCTAAGGGATCGGTTTTGGTACCGGAATCAGAAAACATTCATTCGTCTCCCGGCAGATACCACCAAATATCCACTGTTGCGGGAGAACGCGTCCCACATTTTTTTTCCGCCTTGAAAACATACTTTCATCTCAACCATCAAATCGGGCCCTCCTATTTTTTTCGATCACGTTCCACTACAGAATTAACGCAGACTACTCGCATATAAAGACTACTCGCATTTCTATGGTAAGGGCCTGTTCACATTGGAGTCCGGTAGTGGAAGCGTTAAAGGAAAGATGGTGCTGAGACGGAAATAAACCAATCGTAGGTGTTAAAAATTTCATTGCTAATCGTTTGGAGGTTTGTGATAAGTTAAATATATTTCAATAATTTAACGCTTCCGCTACCGGACTCCTATGTGAACAGGCCCTAAAGGCAAATAGTTTTGCCAGAGAAAAGGGTCTTTACGAGACCCTTTCTCTGGCAAAACTATTGAAACTATTAGGGGGGAAAAGACCTTCGTTGCTAATTATTGGAGGTAAATTTTGAACTCTTCCAAGTGAAATATTTTGCAATGATTTGTTGTTGTTGTTGTCGTGTCTACGAATAATGCAGAAGAAAAAGTCTTAGACAGAACCAAAAGCCTGGATAACAGCAGCTGCCAGATCGGGTACCTGTGGGATGTATAAGAGTTTTTGTGATGACAAAACAAGTTTGAAAAAGGCAGCCATAATGGATGGACAGTCAAAGACATGTTCTGGAGGAAGCTGGGTTCCTGGACAATTTCTACAGTTGGTAACGGATCTTGTGCCATCAGGGTGGATTTTCATACCCTTCAAGTGATTAGTTCTTAGGGCCTGTTCACATAGGAGTCCGTTGCGTTGCGTTAAGGAAAAGATGACGTTGAGACGAAAATAAACCAATCATAGGCGTTAAAAATTTCATTGCTAATCGTTTGGAGGCCTATGATTGGTTTATTTTCGTCTCAACGTCATCTTTTCCTTAACGCAACGCAACGGACTCCTATGTGAACAGGTCCTTAGTCTAGCTATTGTAGAAGCAATTGTTCTGGAACAGTTAAAGTCCGAAATTAGTGGTGTCTTTAGGGGAAGGTTGGATAATCTGCACCTGGCCACTGCGTTAACGTCTGTTTGTGTCATGGAGGAAAAGGTCTGGGCCAAGTTCCACGCTTCCTTGGCCAGCGAGTCAGCACACTCATTTCTTTCAATACTGACATGCGCGGGAATCCATTGAAGGGTACAGGACTTTCCCTTACAATGATGTTGACAAAGAAGATCATTTGTGTTGTGGGTTAAGGAGGTTTCCCCATTTATTATAGCTTCCGAGGCTGATCTTGAGTCAGAAAAGATAAAGAGCCCTTCATTTGAGCAAACGGCAGGATTGGACAAATAAAGAAAAAGAACTTCTTTAATTCTAATTAATTCATTAGTGAAATTTGATGCAACTGAGCTAGTGAGAATTTGGTGCAAAGTTTTTTCAACATTTCGGTGAATTGAGAAAACACCAGCACCACCTTGGTTAAAGTATCTCTCACGATCTGATGGTCTTTCTTTGAACAAGGGATCAGTAAATCTAGGTGTATGACACTAATAGCAGGTGGGTTTATTGGGAAAAAGAGGTTCCCGAGGAATATCAAGTGAAGAGTGCACTGACGTAGCGAGCATAGCTGTCGCTGATACACGACACCTTTTTGGCGCCCTCCCCCCAAAAAACATATATTAATATAATATATAGATCCTATATTGGCGCCCCTCTGCGAGAGGCGCCCGGAGCATGATAGACCCCTTTCCCCCTCCTCGCTACGCCACTGGAAGAGTGTTCTAGTAAATGAATCCTATCTCTGATATTTCTGTCAAATTGTTGCATCGAAGACCTATAGAGCCTTACTGAATTCTTCCAAGCTCTGACGACTCTGTTGGAATGTGACGTTCGTTGTTGCTCCTTAGACTGTTTGTGAATTTAACAGTGATTGATTTTTTAGATAACCTTAATGTTCGCATTTTGTGTTCTTGCATTAATTTTCTTACTTTTCAGTTACGATTTAAAACTCATTTCTCGTTTTTTTTTAATTAAACTTTGACTAATTTAAAAAGTATGTTTAGTCGAAAAGCAATCTAGGCCGCGATATTTCATAGAGGCGAAAACGAACTTGAGCACAAAATGTTAATCAATTTTTTTCCTGATTACAATTCCTGCTGTCAAACTCAGGTGAAAACTTTTTTATTTCTCCATTTTTCCCCTAGAAGTCGTTGTCGTAGTTATTAATACCCCTGGCCGGATATATCCTAATTAGGTCCATTGAAAGCTGAAGAGTGAAGATACGCGGCTCCTGTTAAACTCATCGCTATTGCGGGCCACCAGATGGACCAGAGGCTGACTTTTTGTCCGGTGTAACCAAATTTTGACCGAGCACCCCAAAGGCGACATCTGGTGGGCTCGTACCCTCCTCCCTCCCCTACAAACCACGCTGAAGGACTTTCCGGTCAGCATATTTAACGTGACCATACCCGGCTTAGACACCAGATCATCCAGGGGCGCTTCTCGGGATTCGAACCAAGCACCCTCAGCGTCGAATTACCTAGCGCTAACTACTAGTCCCCCCCCCCCCCTCCCCAGAGGTGAGTTACAATGATAAATTTTTATCTTGATTATTTTTTAGACATTTAGAAACACTTAAAAAGATGTTGCACAAGGACAACACCTATGTCTATAGAATATTGTCTCATGAAGAGAAACGCGAAAAAATTACAGAGTTATTCTCAACTCATTACGTTTTGGTTTGGAGCGCTACGGTCAATTTTGGTTACACGAGGGATAATTAGACCGGGACCTACTGCTTAAAGCCGATTCCGACCGGCTACAAACGTCCATGCCAAGAGTGGGATTCGAACCCACAGACTTTGGTACCGAATGCCAGCGCCCTAGCCATTCGGCCATCATCCGGCTCTCAACTCATTCCGAATCCATAGTAAAAATGAAAATTTTAGGAATAATTTCTGTGAGAATTCATATTTAAAAAATATTTTTGTGGGGAATTATTGTCTATTTCTGCAGAGAAAAATTAACATGAGATCCGAAGAAATGCTGTCGCTGATTTCTGAAAACGTGTATTCAACAAAATACAACAACCACGTTCTCGAAATAAAGAAATAATCTTTTGTTGCTGCTTTATTGACGAGAAATATAATTAATTGAATAATATTATAGAATATAGTAGGTTGACAGATAAAATGACAGAATCACTTGTATTTTGAAAAATAATGGATTATTGCAAATACCTAGCAATATTAAAATATCTACAATTCTTAGGCAATGGTTTGTATCCCAACAAAAAAACAAATCAGGGAGGGTAATCAGTTCGAATCCCGACGAGCGCCATTGAATGGCTTCATGTCTAGGTCTGATATGCGCACGTTAAATCTGCAGATTGGAAAGTCCTTTCATGTGGTCAGAGGGATGGGGGATGGAGCGATCCCTCCAGATGTCACCCCTGGGGAGTGCTCGGTCAAAATTGAGGCAGCACGTGCCTGTCTCAATTTTGATGTATGAATGTATGTATGTATGTATGTAAGTATGTATGTATTAATTATTGCGTTAAGATGTCAGATATTGAAAGTGCTAGTTCTTCACCAGTTTAAAAAAGAAAAAAAAGGAGAGAGATCCAGATAAATATAAACAGAATGGAATAAAAATGGCAAAAGTACTCGGAGAAGAACATTTAAACCACGTTAACAAAATAGTAGATAGCCAGGATAGCATCGATAGCCATATGCACCAACGTTTTCTTCTACAAAAAGCATGCATTAAAAGCTTCCAACTATTCATTCCATCACCTGAAAGCAACCCTGCTTATCAAGGAAAACTTTTTATAACTATAAAAAAATGCAAGACATCAGAAAACTTTATCAATACATTCCTATTGAGAAGAAAGCTTTCTGGAAGGAAATCAACGAATTTGCCGACAACAACAGCAGCAGAACAGCCAGAAGAGTTTTGAACTATCAATTTTACTTAATTTTTTTTTACTATTTAAATTAATTTTTAAAATTTTAATTACTTTGCTTTGCACTTTTTTACTATCTTAAATTTGTCAAAATAAAGTAGTTTTTTTTAAAAAAATGTGCTTTGTATGTATGGAAAACTTAGTTCATTTTGAAAAGAGGCCATCTCCCCTAGAGGAAAAACTTTTCTGCCCCCCCCCCCCCCCCAGAAAAAATGTTAGAAAATTATATTTTTGCATCAGGATTGATGCCTTATAAACATAATAAATACTAAATTTAGTCTAACTAATAATGCATGAAAGCGAAGTAGTTTTTTGCTTCTCATGAAAAATTTTTAAAAATGGAGAGTACCCCTTTTCAAAATGACCGATTCAATTACAGAATATCTTCATATTGCTCCATTCTTCTCCATTATAATGGACACAACACAAGGCATAAGTAAAGTTGACCAACTAAGCTAGGTTTCCCGATTCGTAAAAAATAGAGAAAGTTGACGCCGGAAATCCAACTGAAATAAAAATATGTGAAACGTTTACATTATTTACAGATGTAAAGGATCAATCCGCGTCTGGTCTCGCGGAACAAATCGTTCAATCAATCAAAAAGAAAGGACTAGATATTGGTAAATGCAGAGGTCAGGGTTATGACGGGGCCTCGGTGATGAGCGGGATTTATGTAGAAAAGAATCCAAGAGTTGGCACATTATACCCATTTCGTGCACTGTGCTAATCATAACCTAAATTTAGTTCTGAAAGTCTTTGTAGAGGGAAACCATGAAATACAATTTTTTGATACAGTGCAAAGTTTGAACAATTTTTTGGACATAGTATACTCGATGGCAAGAGCTACAAGCATGTTGTGAAAGTAAATCCAACGTCACACTAAAAACGCTGAATCCAACCCGTTGGTCTGGAAGGTACGATGCTATGTACGCACTGAAAGAAAGGTTTATTGACGTCCTTAAGGCTTTATAAAAAATAGTCTTAATGAGAAAAAAGCCAAGTGAACGTAATGAGGCAACAGGACTTTAAAAAAAAGTCGAATTATTCGGCTTTGTGGCATTGCTGGTGATACAATGTAAAATATTTCAGCATGTAAACATTGCATCCATATCCTTACAATCAGAGACATTAGACATTGCCACTGCTTATGAGACTTTGGAAAATCCCCTCTTGGAAGTTACTCATTTAAGAGAATCTTTTGATGAAACAATGAAAGAGGCTACTGCCATTAGTGCAAAGTGGGGAATCGTGAGCCAATTTCCTAACAGTAGAATCAGGAAAGTAAAGAAGCACTACGATGAACTTTGGGAGGACGAGAGGTTAGTGGATAACAAAGAAAGATTTAGAGTGATGGTATCTTACCCAGTAATTTTCATTATAATTTCCCTGCTGAACCGAAGGTTTACAGGCGTGTAGGCAACTGTGAACAGAGTAGTACACCCCTCCTTCCTTGCTAATACCTCCTATAATAACCGGCAAAATGAAGCCAAGAAGTTTGCTGAGACTTTTCAGATGATGTTTCGCCAATGTTTCCTGGCCAAATTCTCTCAATAAGATCATCATTAAAAAATTAAATAACCAAGATGACTTCTGTAAAAGATTTGGCAGACTTGCTATTTGTAAAGCACAGCTCATTAATGTCTATTTTCCGTGATGTAGGTACAGCCTATTTCGTGTATCTGACTATTCCAGTTACAGTAGCAAAAGCAGAGCACTCTTTTTCTAAATTGAAAATAATTAAAAGTTATATGAGATCAACGATGAGTCAGGATCGACTTGCAGGTTTGGCACTGCTTTCAATTGAAAATGGACGAGTTAAAGAAATTGACTTTTCTAAGCTCATTGATATTTTTTCGAAAAAATATCAGAAAAAGTCATTTTGGTAGTCTAATATGGTCTTTACGGTTTTGAAATGTCAGAAATTTAATAGTTAAGACTACCCAGCAAGCTCATGTAATGAATTAATCATAAGCAACACATGATTACATTGTCTCTATAAATTTATGGAATTAAAGGAGTTAAATAAAATAATTATTAGATTTCCGTTTCTTTCATTATCCTTATAATTTCCATGACCTTATTAGGTATGAGATTGTGCTTCTGATATTTTCCATTTCAAATGCTTATTTCAATTTAATATTGTAACTGTATTAATAGTTATATCGACTGTATAGTCAAAAATGTAAAATATCTTCTTTTGATAAATGGTAATTTTAGTTTACAGTGAACAGAATGTATAAATCGAATATCTTACTGTTTTATTGGGAAAAAATTTATGAAGCGTGGGAGGGAAGGCTCCAGAAAAATATGTTTCATTATTCACCCAGGGGGCCCAATTTGCGTCCTTGTGCCGGGGCCCCTAAATGCCTAGTTACGCCCCTGTGTACAGTAAGTGGTTATTACCAGAGGAAGTGGAATAATACTTTTGATGATTTGGGCCTGAGACTCCCTGGTGGTTAGCGTGTCGAAATATGGCCCCGAGGGTGCTCGTTCGAGAAGGGTACCGACAAGCACCACTGAATGTTCTTGTGTCTACACCGGGTATGGGCACTTTAAATCTGTAGGTTGTAAAGCCCTCCGTGTGGTTTGTAGGGGTGGGGAGGATACAAGTTCCCCAATTATCTCCCTTTGGCGTGCTCAGTCTAAATTGAGGTGGCACTAGAGAGTAATGTCGGTTTGCTTATGTTCTCGATGCAAACAACCAAAAATTTTACCGCGTGAAAATCGCGTCATCATGATGTATATTTATTAAATGTACCAATGAGAATTGCCGCCGATTAAGAATATACGTCACGATGACATCATTTTCGTATGGTGAAATTTTCCTATGCCGCACAAAATACAGTAGATGGTTGAAGCTTGCATAATCAAAAATAATATTGGTACAAATCAGAACACGACACATCTTCCCCTTAATCTGCAATCAAAAGCGTCGATTCAATGTGATTAAAATGTGATGAGTAAAACTGTTGCGATGGAATGTGCAGATTTTGACAATGTCTGACATTCATGTTTCTAATACTCGGCGAGAAAACTAAATATTGGGGTATATACCTCCAGGAACAGTTTTTTAAACAAAGAAACAAGCATAAATATTGATTAAATACGTATTTTTATTACCATGTTTCTATTAACTCGTTTTCTTGTTTGTTTGTTTGTGTGTTTGTCCAGTACAAATCTTGCAATCGATATTTAACTAACTTCCCGACTAACTAGACATTTGAAACTTTTAGAATAGCTCAGAACACGATGACAATGCATTCTTTTGATACTTTTAGCCATCTTTAAGCAGAATTGAATAATTTTCAGTTAATTTTGTTTTGTAGAATGGTTGTAATGATGAGCCTTCGAATAGGTGAAAATATTATAAAAATATTGAAAGGATAAGTCAGTTTGAAGGCTTTCATCATTACATTCATTTGATAAAATGGGAAATGACGGCTGAAGCGGTATGATAATTAAAGAGCGGAGCGGTCTTGTGTTTGATGTAGCGTATAGAATAGGTCTTATGGCGACGGTGAACGTGGGGGGTTTTGATCGCCAGACAAGATTAGGCGAGACTGTCGCCGAAGCTGACATTAAACGACAATGGTCATTGTACAAGGATTTACGAGGAGAAAACCACAAGCAACTTGGGAGGTTTGCGTGCTGTTTCCGTGTAGGCGTACGTCGGTGAAGTAGGGGCGGCAAATTAAATAATGTTGAAGTGAAGTAAGCGAATGAGATGATGGTAGAATCGGGAATGGAGGAGAAATGATTCGAAGGAGGAATCAAGAAAGAAGAATGGGATTTAAAACAGTTGGCTCTCTGTTTAACGACTTTCAAGGGACCGTGAAAAATCGTCCTTAAGTAGAGATCACCCTTAAACAGAATTTGTGAAAACATAACATTTCCCATAACGTCGGAGGGGCCGGGACTGGGAAATATCGTCTTTAAATAGAGATCGTCGTTAAGTAGAGCGTCGTTAAACAGAGAGCCGTATATAAATTGGGGAGTTTGAAAAAAAAAAGATCTCTCTCTCAAATAGCAAGCTCTCAGATCTCCCAGGGAGAGACTTCTGATTGTGGTAGTGTCGGGTCGAGCTTCGGTTCCCCGTTCTTTCTTGGGTTTTGGCGTATCGGGTCGAACTACGGTTCCCCGTTGCCTCCTCAGATTTTGTGTATAAGGGTAGAGCTGTAGTTCCCCTTGGTGTCATTACTGTTTTAGGTCGAATTTAGAGTTCCCCAAATATAGGTGTTTAATAGAATAAAGTTTGTGTGGTGGTGTGAATTCACGAGAAATTTTAAGAAGACGGAGGAGAAGGAAATTTATGCCCCTGCCTATCAACGGAAAGACTCAACATACCTCAACTAACTAAATCAGAGGAATCACCAATCTGCTAAAGGTCAACTGAACCGAGTGAGTCGCACAAATATTGTTTAGCTCAGTCCCATTTGTTTTTAGTTGTTTTTATTAAGTTTGGTTTACGGTCGGTAGAAGAAATTTGATAGGAGAGATAGTGTTGAATAGATATTCTGAGTTTTGGGTAATCATCGTGTGCTCCATATTTTCCTTGAAAAGTAAGTGTTGAATGTTAATATTGTTTTAAAGATAAACTAAGTTTTTGTGTTTGGCTAAGTGTGCCTGATGAAAAGATAATGATTAAAATAAGATGTATAAATGTAAAATTTATAAATAAATTTAGTTTAGTTTAAATTTAACTATTTGTCTGTTTTAGTTTTCACAGTTGATTTTCAGGGTACTAAATGAAAAGTTTCATTTTTTAGTCTAGGTTTTCGCTATCCTTCAATTTGTTCGTTATTGCTAATTACGTCCAGAACTTTGGGTTATAAACAAATAAATCTAACACAACGCACCCAACTACCCCTTTCTAAAATAATAACAAATGTACTACCCCAACTAATCACGCCCTAATAAATAACTTTTGGACGAGCAATACGACAATGGTGCAGCCATCTTTCGGGCGGGACGGGAACGAAAAGTTAAACGCATTTGATTACGCATTTGATACCTCTTTATTACGCATTTGATAATTTTCTTTCAAGTTGATGGGATAATTCATCAAAAAAATTTTTTTAAGTATTTATTAATGCATAGAATTGTCAAGTTTATATGATTCAACAGAAAATTTAAAAACATGGTATATAAAGAGTTCTTTTTATCTTGTAACTAGCTGAATACCCGTGCTTCGCTACGGAGTACATTCAAATTAAATGCAACGGTCAATGTGTGCAATTAATGCCAAAAAAAAAACAAAAACAAAAATATATTTATAAAAAATTCGTATAGACAAAATAATCTAGAAGAAAATATTCAAATTACATCTAATACAACATACTAAAGAATATAGCACAGTTAATATAGTACAGTTTGAAGAACATTTCTTTTACTGTATTTTAATATTTTTTTGGATAATGTCCAATCGTCTGCCTCATTAGAAAGAAAAAAAATATTTTTATATCAATTTATTTCGTTGTTATGTACGTGATATAAAATTAATTTAAAGTACCACAAAAAGAAAAGAAACAAAGTGATCAACATTTAATAAATTAAATTCTAAAAATTAATCTTTAAAAATTCACCAAAAATCAGAAAATGGAGGTAAAGATTCGAAAAAGATTTCATTTTAAAGGAATTTTTATGATCTTTCGCATCATATAAATTTTATAACCCTCGGATTATTATTTTAAATGCAAAGTTTAAAGAATATTACAAAAACAGCTTGAAAATTTAATTTTAAAAAAATCTAAGAAGAATTTTTCAAGAATCTTTCTTAGTGCACCCCTACACTATAAGAAGAATCGCCATGCAAAATTTCAGCCCTTTAGGTCCAGCGATTTGGTCTGTGCGTTATCTGTCAGTCAATCAGTCACTGAATCGTGTCCGGGGCTACCCGGGGCCATGGTGATCACGATGGCCCAGGGCCACCCGCGTGCCGATTTCGGCCTCGTCTCCTTGTCAGCGAGGACAGCCGCGGAAGCTGTCGAAATAATCAATTTTTAGGGGCAAAATCATTAAAACATGAATTAAAAAAACTCCGGGGCCCGATTTTCAAAAAATATATATGCCTATGTTTTAATCTGAACCATCAACTAATTCTATACAAAATTTCAGCTCAATTGAAGGAATACTTTTTCACTTATAAAGGAACAAACATGGGCCTATTCGAAATAATAAATTTCGCAATTTCAATGAAACATGCTGATTTTTGATTAAAGTCAATAATTCAAGTTCGATTTACGCAAACTGTGCATAAAATTGTACATAAATTCAAAATATAAAGTTTATAAGTTAAATAAAGTTCTGTAATATCATACCAATAAATTTCTAGTTGATAGCCAAAAAATTGTAAATCTTTTTTTACCTTTAATGTCCAGTAAAAAGCGTAGTTACAAATATAATTTTCTTCAATAAAACCTTGAACGTTGCCAATTTCAAAAATCCTTTTTGTATTTATCAATACCTCCTCCACTTGAATCTTAAAAATATTAAATGTTTTACTGATAATAAATGAAAATTTAGTTTGATATGTTGCTATAGTTACTTGACTATGGTCGACAAAGAAAATTCAAATGTTAAATGTTTTACTGATAATAGATGAAAATATCTTTTGGTGTGTTGCTATGATTACTTGACTATGATTGACAAAAGAAAAATTGTAAAGGTGAAGCATCAGCTCAACATTTAGGCCCCTATCTTTCTTTCTACTAATCAGATATACATAATATATAGCCTATGTCCATCTGGAATAATGTACCTTTCAAATAGAGAAAGAATTTTTCAAATAGGTGTAGTGGTTCCGGAGATTACCCTCCACATACACAATCCGCCCTCTCTCTTTATATATTTGTATAGATTATTAGTTATTATGCTAGAAAACATGAAAATAAATGCAATTTTGATAACATTTATATTCAGTTTCAACAAATTGGCAGTTAGTATTAAAGTTAAGCAGAATTTAATGTTCACATTTGATATTTTACACTCATTTCAGCGCAATATGTTTATTGTTTCAACGAAATAAATGTTGACATTGACATTGACCAGTGGCGCCGGAAAGGGGGGGGCAAGGGAGGGCACTTGCCCCCCCCCTAGAAAATTGAATTTTTTTGTTTCTACTTAGCTAGCGCTCGTAAAATATTGGAATTTTCATTTAAAATCATAAAGCCTAACAAAACTGAATACTAAATTGCAACCTCACACTCGTTAATGCAAGCCCGATAAACGTCATTCCATGTACGCAGGAGTGATTAATCGCCAATTTCAGGTACGCAAGCGCGTTTAAACGCCAATTCCAGACGTTTGCTTTTGAAATTCAAAAGCAACCCTACACGATGTTTTTTCATCGCAAAAGGGAATCTTGAATCCGATGCATTTGAAACGCGTACAAGTTGACATGTGATAGGGCATAATATAACATAAAATAACATAAAAGTTTATTTTTTATAACCGTATATATGTATTTTTAATAATAAAGGTGTAAAAGTTTTAATCTATTTTACTTTGCCCCCCTCTATATTTGACTCTTCCGGCGCCACTGACATTGACATTGACTTAAACTACTATAGGGGCACCAGGGAGCAAGAGCTCCTTATCCTCAGTATCAAGGTTAGTATGTGACTTAATATTACCGTTCTCAAGGTTACAAATAGTGTTGACAAGGATTAAGGGAGAAAACATAAATTAATTAGTTGAAGGTTGTAAGGCTCGAGTAGCGAAATCAAAGAGGAAAGCAAGCAGGATTGAAATCCCGGGAATAGGTTATCAATCCCCTTCTCCAGCAAACAGCTGGTCGGAGGGGGAATCGCATGGTAGAAAGAGGAACGATCGAAATAGAAAGACAGGTCAGAAACCAGAAGTAGCCAGGCTATTGTAGTTTTGAATTTTGATAAGGAGGAAAGGAATTACCGAACAGGAACAAGGCCAGGGTTCATAACCAAAGTAGCCTTCGGGCGCCTAAAGCACTCCCTAGGATCATAATCAGGCAGGTTAGCAAGTTCTTCGTTATTGATTGAGCATATCCTATTGTAAAACTTCGTAGCCAGATCTTTAATATGATGCTGAATAGGTTCGATAGCCAGATCCCTATGAATAAGAGCATTACATAAGTACCATGGCGCCTTCCTGATACCACGAAGAGTCTTGTTTTGTATAGTTTGCAGTCTCTGGATAAGGGCCTGTTCACATAGGAGTCCGTTCCTTAGCGTTAAGGGAAAGATGACGTTGAGACGAAAATAAACCAATCATAGGCGTTAAAAATTTCATTGCTAATCGTTTGGAGGCATATGATTGGTTTGTTTTCGTCTCAACGTCATCTTTTCCTTAACGCAACGCAACGGACTCCTATGTGAACAGGCCCATAGTATTGCGATGCTTCGCTAAGATTGCCGTGTCGTCCTCAAACATGGCTAGTTGAGTGTGCGGAGAATGTGAGATATAATTAATAAATATATTAAATAAAACAGGTCCGAACTTGGAACCTTGAGGAACTCCAGCATTAATGTTACGAATTGAGGAAATTGATTGTGTGTGGCGAACTTTAAAGGTTTTGTTAAGCAGATAAGAGTGAATTAGGTGTATAATAGCAGATGGCATCTTAAGTTTAATTAATTTATAAATTAGTGCGCTATGCCATACACGGTCGAACGATTTTTCTATGTCGAAGAGAATTGCGCCAGTCTGCATCCGATTCTGGAATCCATCATGGATGTATTCCGTTACTCGGAGTAGCTGATGCGTAGTGGAATGTTGGGCTCTAAAGCCAAATTGCGCGTTAATAATTGCATTGTTATCAACCAAAAACTTGTTAATTCTTTTACACAGTATATGTTCAACCAGCTTGCTAAGATAGGAAAGTAAACTAATGGGACGAAAATTATTTGGAATGGAGGGATCCTCGCTAGGTTTCCTAATCGGTATAATTATCGCAATTTTCCATGCTATTGGAAAGTACTTAAATTTGGAAATTTTATTGGTGAGCTCACATAAAATGTTAGCGTAATTTATAGGTAAGTTTTTTATAGCAGAATTAGTTATGTTATCAATTCCAGGTGCTTTATTATTAGGAAGCGAGTTGACAGCATTTTGAATTTCAGCAGGGGTGGTGGGTTCAAGATGTTCGTTATTGATAGAAGACAGCCTATTGTTGTAAAACTGTAATAAATGTTGTCTGAATAACTGAATAAATGTTGTCGTAACTATCTATAATCACCAAAATGTGACATCATATACATACAGTATTATGAAAATGCGGCGAATTTATTCATCACGCTGCTCATTAACATCTCAACTTACGAGTAGTCTGGACAGACATCTCTTGCACTGTTGCTTGTCTTCGATACTAATTTGAAGTGAGTTTAAAGATTGTTTACTTTAATTAAAACGATAGTAAATGCTTGTAACATAACGTTCTGATTAGATTTTACATAGAATTTTTGATTTCCCGACGTTTGTGCTTAGTTAGAAATCACTTAAAAGGTATGCAAGTTACTTGCTAAAAATTGATCATAATATATTTATTTAAACTTTACATTTTTTTCATTTGATGTATCTTGATTTTTTCGTATCTTTGAAGGGGAAAGGGTTTTATTGTCATTCCGAGCAAATTGATTTTCATAAGAATATTGCACATTTTTGATTTCTTCAGTTGTTATGAGAGTTGTACTAATTCCTCTGAAAATCGTGAAATAAATTGTAACTTTCACCTCACGACATTTGAATTAGTTTAGAAAAGTTGTCTGGAAATAATTTATTTATGTATTCTTTTAGTTTTAGATTTAATAAATATGACTACCGCAGCACGTCCAACTTTTGAACCAGCTCGGGGTGGTGGTGGACGAGGAGAAAAGGATTTGAGTGCATTGTCAAAACAATATTCTAGCCGAGATTTACCTGGCCATACAAAATTAAAATATAGGTAAAAAAAGTCTCTATTGTCTGTATTGTACTTTATATTAATATTGCCTGTAATCAGTATTGGTTTTTCCTAGTGCAAGTATGGTACTTTTAGACATTTTGCTATTTTCAGAGGTATAACTGCATATTACTGTTTAAAGTTCAAGGTTTTAAGGAATGATTCATCTGATGTTGGAAAAACTTCTAAAATTCTGTCAAGAGCCATTAAATTGACAAATTCATTGCTTTTGATAATTATTTTTATTAGAAACGAAAATTATTAAACCATAAATAAATAAATCTATAAAGTAATGACACTGAAGTGTAAAAAACAAAACAAAAATTGTAGGTTAGAAGACTAAAAAATATTTTAACTTAATTATTGACTGAGATAAACCAGAGAATTTTCTGTTATAGATATTTTAAAAATGAATCCACCTCATTAAAATCACTGAAATGTTTAAAGATTATTAAAGTTGACCCTAAATCATTTCTATTTTGTAAATATCTTCAATTCTTTTAGATTTTTAAAAATACTAAATTGTACAAAATATAGAATTAATTAAAATAAATAATGGTCAACTCATGTTTTATAATATGTTTTTACTAAACTCGTATTTTATAAACAGCATTATAATTTTATTCAATTCAAAATACTTAATCAGACTTTTTTGACATATGGATTTCAAAAAAGTTTTGTTAATAAATCGCAATTTTTAGAATTGATTTAGGGCTCCTAAAAAGACTGTATTTTTTCTGTTAAATTCCACTGTAAGCACTATATTTGTTTTAAAGTCCATTAACCCTCAGACCGTTAAGTTTTTGCCTTCTAGTTTTTCCCCCAGCGTTGGGTTATTTTTTTGCAAGCACGTTTCGGAGGATGCATGTTTTGAAGGGATGTTCAAAAATGCGAGTTCTATACAGTTAAGTTATTTAAAAAAAAAAAAAAATAGTACAAAATAAGTGAAACATAAAATTTTTAAGAATATATATATATATATATATATATATATATATATATATATATATATTTATATGATGTACAGATTTTTTGGTTCATAAATTTCTTATAATATATATTTTAAAGCAAGTGATATGCATAAACCCACTTCACAGTCTTTATATCATATAGTCTATTCATCACTTAGTCCACTATTGTCTTTTCATCACTTTTGTCATCGAATAAATCTGAATATTACTCTCGGAATCACTTGAAATGTGAGTTCGAATAGACTTTAGCTTTCGAAAACCACAAACTCTCGCCATTTTATATTGCATGTATTCTAAAAATAATCACCTAAAAATCTATTTCTTATCAGAAGAAGTTGTATTCGAATGCTATTAAAGTGCTGTCATCTATTGATGAATGAAAAAATCAATTTAGAACACGTTAAACGCATTTTAAACGTGCAAAACATTGGAAAATCCAGATAGACGTGTCCAGCGTGTCTGTAACGCTAGGAGAAAGACTGATGAACGTGCTGAGCGCGTTGTAACAGTCTAAGGGCCTGTTCACATAGGTGTCCGTTGCGTTGCGTTATGGGAAAGGTGACGTTGAGACGAAAATAAACCAATCATAGGCGTTAAAAATTTCATTGCTAATCGTTTGGAGGTTTGTCATTGGTTAAATATATTTCAATACTTTAACGCTCTGCAGCAGACTCCTATGTGAACAGGCCCTATGGGTTAAACGACTTATTTTCTAGAGCAGCTATGTATTGCCCTTTTATCTTCATTTTGAAAGCTTTTACTATAAGGACATTAAACATATATATCATGAATAAGAAAAATTTGCTGATGTCATTATTTACCATTGTTCATAGAGTTGTAGGTGTTATCTTTTGTTTGCTGTAATTTTTATTTTTTACATTAAAAGATTTTCAGTTTTAAATATGTATTTTTTTATCTTCTGTATTATTTTTTATTTTAGACAATAATTTATTTAGTATTTCTGTTAGTCAATATTTAATTGAAATGTGATCATTCAGATAAGTTTAACAGGAAAATTTAACAGTATACACCCAACTCTTTTTTAATTATTTTTTTTTTTACACAAATTTGAAGTTACATGGTCCAAGAAAAAGATCTTTTTTTAAAATCTTAATTTTGTCTAATACATTTCAAAATCATTGTCTTGTAAGTACATATGTATGTACATTTCCAAAATCTATTACCACACTTAAAAAAACTAGTAGCGCTGTTATTTAAATGAACAAAAGAAAATGTTTGTTGTGACAGAAATGTATGTTTAAGCTTTATTATATTAAACGAGCATTCCAACATATTTTGGATGCAGTTGAGAAGGAGAACCTCACAATTGTTGATGCATGGAATAATTACTAAATATTATTTTTTATATCTATTTTTAATTTGAAGTTTTCCATGCTTGTTTTTGGATTAACCTAATATTTTTTATTTGAAGTTTCCAGTTGTGTTTTTTTTCGCTATTAATTTTACATATGAATTACGTATTTTGAACTTAATTGCTACATAAAAATGCATATTATGTACGTACGTATGTATATCAGAACTTTTACAGTAGTTTCATTTTTTTTTTTTTACACGGTTTTTCGAACTAAATATATTTCTTTATTTCATCTTATGCAGTTTTCGGATGACATGGAACGTATGCCCCATTTTATTACAGGAATTGTCTTTTTTTTTTTACACGGATTTCTGAGGAATGTATCTACAGTGTAAAAAAAGAGTTGGGTGTATTAGCTATTATGATGCACTTCACGATAAGAGATAATAGAGATGCCAGTATTTTATATTAAATATTTTGACCTGTATTTTTATACTAATATTTGATCACCTACAAAATATGAACTGAAACTATTGTTGTAATTAGTTATTGACATAGAAAATTTGTGGAGGAATATTTTTATAATTCACATTCAAACACATACTTCAAAATATCATTGGCTGAATGGCTTTAAAAAGGCATTATTGACAATTAAAAAAAATGTATCCTGTCAATGCTAAAGTTTTTTATCCATCTCAGTCCATTCTTGAAAAGTGTTTTTCCATATTTTTTTTTTCTTCTTCAAAATGTTCCTTTAATAGTGTTGTAATTAATGTTTTTATAGACAAACTGGGCAAAATACTTCTGAAGAATTAAAAAACAAAGATTTCCGACGAGAATTGGAAGAAAAGGAAAGGATTGCAGTTCATGAAAGGGAAGGAAAAAGAGTTTCTAGAGGTAAAATGAAAGTATATTCAAGTCTTGTTTGTGTGAGCGGTGTTAGAAACAACACTGTGTTAGTTAAGGTGAGAAATAAATGTGAATTAGGCAGAAAATTTTAAAACTCAGAATTCATAAAGTAATGGGATTGCTTTGAAACTTTGTAGTAACTTTATAGAGTATGCATAATGGCTAAAAATATTCTATTCCTGATACACTGGCAAAAATCCTTTTGATATTTTTGTTTTTGTATGTGCCCTATTGGGCATATTTAAAAAAAAATGTGCATGTGCTACAAAATTTAATCAGCAATCAATTTGATAGAAAAAAGTGTTTAAAACCATACTGAAAATTAAGTAATTTGTAGCTTTTAATTTTTCTTATATTGACTTGTTTCTTTTTTTTTAATGGGTTTGCTTGATTAAAACTCTTTCGTAATAATAGAGTACTTCACAGATCTTCAATCCTCATTTAAGGTATGAGAAATTTTCCAAGGTACTTAGTGTAAGACATTTTTATTCTTTTACCTTGATAAACTGTCATTGTAGCTTCTCCATTCTTTAGTAAAATCCTCTCAGGGGGTTTACCTTCTTTAGGTAAACATGGGTGTTGCAATCCTGAGGTACCCCAGCAAATTATCTCTCCTTTCCTTTTACTCTCCTCTCTTTCATCTACTTTTTTCTTTCTTTTCTCCCTTGGTGGGGTTCCTCTTCGGAGGCGAGGGCACCTCATTAGAAGATGTTTCCGTTCTGTTGTCTCTTGCTTCTATTGAGGTCTTTATCACCCACATGTTTGCCATGCGTGGAGACCCGTGTCCCCGGAAAAGGGAATCCTGGTAGTTGAGGGTCAGTTTTGGTTTCCAACACACTGCTTCGGCCCCCGCTTTGGGTAAACAGGAGGTACATAGTGGTTCCTTATAGTATCAATCTGCTGGTCGTTAACTTTTGTCTTCGGCTAGGAACCAAGCAATCGTTCCGATTTCTGGAAATCTCAGTAAGGGTGGAGGTCGTTTCAGGGTCGTTTCGTTCACGTATAGTTCTCGGTTAGCACTGGTGCACGTATGTGCATCCCCATGTTGGGCTCCATGGTGGGTGGTGTGGCCCGGAACTAAATTTTAAGCCCCTTTATATGGATTCTTTTTCTCAAAATCCCACGGTGAGGGATAAGTCACCATTGGAAAATCAGTGCATTTCATCCTCTCCTTGGAAGGAGCAACAAATGTGCACGTCTGTTAAATTTAATAAATTTTTCATTATAAAAGCTAAAGACAACACCTTTAAACCTGTTTCACCATTTTTCATTCAGAAGACAATTCAGTCAACTATAAGAGATGTGTCCTCAGTTCGAAAATTGCACTCGGGTGACCTTATCGTAGAGATATTCTCGGCCGATCAGGCATCCATCTTATCTAAAACTACCATATTCGGCAATTTATCTGTAAATGCAACACCTCATAAAACGCTAAATACTTCAAGAGGAGTGATTTCGGAGCCGGAACTGTTTAATGTTCCTGAGCCTGAAATTTTGAAAAATTTAAGGGAACAAAACGTAATAAATGTACGCCGAATAACAATACGCCGGGATAGTAATGTGCCTCCCACCAAACATCTTATATTGACCTTTGACAGCCCAAATCTCCCGACACACATTAAATCTGCTTACTTGCACTGTCCTGTGAGACCCTACATACTGAATCCGCTGCGCTGTTTTAAATGCCAGCGGTTCGGCCATTCTAAGGAAGTTTGTCGTGGCTCCCTTACTTGTGCTCGTTGTGCACAAGTGGGTCACGAAAGCGACAGCTGCTCAGCCAAAATCAAGTATGTTAACTGTTCAGGCAACCATCCGGCCTACTCTAGGTCATGCTTGAAATGGTCGACAGAAAAGGAGATTCAGACGTTAAAGATAAAAAATAAACTGTCTTATATCGAAGCACGGAGAATAGTTGAATCCTGAACCCCGACAGTAGGACGGCCATATGCTGCAGCGGCGACCCCTATAAAAATGTCATCAGTAGGCACACAAATCGATCCTATTCCTGTAAAGCAGAAATCTCAGACTAGCCCGTTACCTGCATCACAATCTCACCAAATATCCACCCAACCCACTTTCACATCTAGCAAAAGTAAACCACCCGTAACTTCTAAATCTACCATACTCAAACCCAATAGAAATAGACCTATCTCTACTCCAACACAAACAAGTGTCACCTCACCTCCAGCACATGGCAAGAAAGTCAGATCATCTTCACCTCCTCCCGATCATAAAAATTTTCAACCCAATCAGTCTTGTTCATACCATATAGATATGAATTCACCCATTCCACCAAACAGAAATAGAAAAAAAGTGGCTATTCCTAGGAAGTGCGCTGCCCTTTCTAGGAAAGCTAATGATCCGGATTACATCCTAAAGAATAATCAGTAGGTCCGCAGGGTCGCAGAAAATTCGGATCTAAAATTGTACGTGTCCGACGACTCGGACAACGACGTTGATTTTGAGGAGTCTTAACTCCTTTTTTTTTCTCTTTTCTCTCGTTTCCTTTTGGCTTTTATCAGCTTTCTTCTACTTTTTTCACTTTTGTTTTTATTTGCTCTTTCTTTTTTTACACTCTACTCTTTTTTCACTGTTATTTTGTAATTTTCTATGACAGTTACGGTTACTTGTTTTACATGACAGTCTTTATTACCTGTTTTGTGAATCTATTTTACAACATACTATATATGACGGTCCTTAACATCTACCTTTTTTTTAATTGTTTTTATTACCGTGCACATTTCACTGGTTTTACCCCCTTTTTTTCTTGCCCCCTTTTTTATCACTGTTGCTAGTAATGCCTTTATTTTTTGTGTATTTATTTTACTATTGACGAGTGTTTGGCGAGCATTGATCTCCCCGGACTCTGTGGCAGAAAACCCCACTGAAAACTATTTAAATATCTTCGTTCATACCATTGAATTACTTTTACACCTTTTATATTATCGCTTTAGTCACCTTTCTGTATCATTGTTTGCACCATCTTTATGCATCATTTCTGTTTTAAAATCATATTTTTATCATTTTTACTCTGGATCATGGTTTTAATTTGCTGACTTTTATAATGGTTTTCGGGATTCACCATGTGTTTGGCGCAGCATGTCCTATCTGGACCTTGTGCCATTAAACCCCAAACAACCAACCTTTAGTAAAATAGTTTCATACAGCTGGGTTTTTGATTCCCTTACTTCATGTGGAATTTCTTTTTGATGCCTTACTGTGCCCACAAAACTTGTAATTTTCCTTTCAAGTCTTTTAGCCAATGATAGTGAGGAAAAATAGTTGTCCGCTGTCATATTTCTACCTATATTCAGTTAAGGGCTTGTAAGATGCATTACTACATTTTCAGGGAGGCTTTCAGTTTCATCCCTTGATTTATCTTTTCCAAGATGTGGAAAAGCATTTCACATAAACTTTGAGTTTACATCAACTAGCATCCAAAATTTTATACCAAATTTGTCGGGTTTATTTGGTGTATATTGTATAAATTTAGACCTGGCTTTGGATGGAAATAACTGTTCATCCACAACAAGATTTTCTCCTGGCTTATATGAACTAGCACAGTTCTCTATAAATTTTTTCCAAATGTCAGAACACAGAGCAAACTTATCAGTTTCTAAATGTTGAGTCCTAGTTGACTTCAAATCAAACCTTAGGTTTTTCATAATATCTTGAAAACGATTAAGAGACATTGTTTCTCGAAAAAAAGGAGGACCTCTTATATTATTCCATAGAAAATCATAATCCATATCATTGCAACCATATGCTCCTCTTGCATAAATTATAGCAATAAAAGCATCAAGCTCTTCTAAAATTATTGTCAAGTTTTCTTCGTTGTTCAAAACTGCCTGTGCTTCTGTGCATTTTTTTATATGGCATAACATTGATTCATTCATAAATAACTTCCAAGCACTGGACACATTGTCCCCGACATTTCTTTTTGCATATGGTGTTGGACCTGAAACTTCTTTTAGCACATTTAGTGCTCCATATTTTTCATTTCTGAAGCAGATGTTACAGTCCACGAGGTTTCATCTTTTGAGACATATAGATGCTCGTGATGTTTGAAATAACATTCTCTTCCCCATCCATATCCTGATTTAGATGAATGATGTCTCTTTGATCCTCTACCTTGTCCATTACTGGAACCTAAAATTAAAAAAAAAAGTATATGTATGGTTTTGACAATAATGATTCATTATATTTTTAAAAATGCAAGTACTTCAGAAATTGTCACAAAAAATAACAATATATAAACATAAACATTTCTTACCTGTTTCAGCATATGTGGATGCTGCAAGTTCTGTTGACGAACTATTTGCTGCAGAAATTCCCATGGGCTGAATATTTTGGCTCGAAGGTTGTTCGTCCATGTTCTCTTCAGAATCACTAGAACTACTTTTTGGTTCAAAGTTTTGTGGAGGCTCGTAATCCATACCATCATCAATACTATGTTCTTCAACATCAGATTAATTTTCAGATATATCCTGTAAAAGTTGTACAATTTCCTCTGGACTAAGATAACGCAGTCTTCGAATAGCCATTATAGTGCGCCTGAGAGATTGAAATGCCACCAAAAGATAAGCTGACTCAACTACTGCAAACTATGGACTGTTACATTTCTCCAAAAAGGGGTGGATGGTAGAGAGGGAGAGTGAAGGGGGGGGGGAGTATTTTTTATTGTAAAGAATCAATGATTGAAAGGAATGTGTAGGGGAAATATTTTTCCAAGAAAAGTTGTTTTTCTCGAGAGAATGCAAGATGAATCTATCCAATTTTGCTAGCAGTCAATTTGACTACTCTTGGCACTGCTAGGTATAACTATAAATAACTTTGTTAATTTTAATTTCATTCGATTAATATTTGATACCAATAATTTTTGAGGTTTGTTTAGGAAAATTCAAAAATTATGAGTTCCTAAGATAGTGGGTTTTTTATTAGGAATCCAAGCTGAAAAACGAAAACAGTCAAAATGACTGCTCTGGTGCTTCTAGTGTTAATTCTGAAATTTTTTATGCAAAAAACATTCAAGGTGATCTATATTAATATATAAAGAGAGATTGGATTTTGTATGTGGAGGGTAATCTCCGGAACCACTGCACCTATTTGATAAATTCTTTTACTATTTGAAAGGTACATTATTCCAGATGGACATAGGCTATATATTATGTATATCTGATCAGTAGAAAGAAAGTTAGGGGCCTAAATGTTGAGCTGATGCTTCACCTTTACAACTTTACAATTTGTTTTAAAACCTCAGAAAAACGAAAAATGTTGTATACCATAAAGTTTTAAAACAAATTATACCTTCCTAATATCTACTTAAGGTTGATAATTGTTCAACCTGCACAAAGTAGGGACGGGCTGCTAGTAAGAATAATAAAAGAGAAAGAGAATGATAAAAATTCGAGGGCATTTTAATTTTTAGAGGAAAAGAAGAGATTAATGTAGGCAAATATTATAAAAATGTAAAGAGGAAAGAAAAAAAATGAACTCAAAATGGGAATTTGAGTAGTGTAACTCTATAATTTTTTTAGACCCATTACTTTTTTTTCATATTTTGCATATTTTTACACTGCAGAAATTTTCTAAATATTGATAAATTGAATATGTAGAGAATCAATAATTGATCTATTTGTGTTTTCTTATTTTCTAAATCTTTTAGTTTTTATTCTGTTTGGTAATAATTTTGATGCATTTTATTACAGATGTTGGGGGAAGTAGCAGTTCCAAAAAGTCTAGGCTTGATCAGTTACCAGCTGCTAATTTAGATGCAGATGATCCCATTGACGAAGTAACAATTTATTTTACTATCCTTTTGAATTTGTTTTTAAAAGATGTAAATTTTGATAGTACAATTTAGATCAAATGTAAGAGGCAATATGGGGGCCTTATTTGAATAGTAGGCCAACTCCATTTTTGTTCATTTTGAGATACAGAGTCTAATGAGTGCTGAAAAATGACTGCTGAAGTCTGATTTGTGGTGGCCCCTGTTGGCAGCAGAAATTAGAACATCTTGAATGTACATTTTATACTTTTTATCTGACCACTGCTTTCATTATTAACTGAGGTCATTATTAATTAATTTTTGATGAACTGCATAGTATATGCATCTACCTCCGATTCCAACTGCTTTCCCATGTACTATAACTCTATTACTATACTGCATGATAATATCATATTCATCAGATCTTTGGATTTAAAACTACTTATTAGGTAATTATTGCATTAACTTCTATAAATATGAGTGGTCATAGGAGTTCCTTGGTTAGAATGCCTAACATACCCCACACCACCCAAGTACAGTTTTATCGCAGATAGGAATCTTGAGCATGCACTGAAGCAATTGGCTAAAATTTTGCTCTTATAATGGACTCCTCTGCCTGGTATTATTGACAAGGCATTGGAGAAGAAAGAATTCTCAAGGCAGAATTTGTCTTAATTTTCACTGCTGCCTCATAAGGTGATGTTAATCTAGCTCACAAAAGAAAAACATGTTTTTCCATGTGAAATTTAGGTTGTGATCTCTCTTATTTCGGTGTGTTAGATACAATTTTATCAAAATCTCATGCATAATTATTTATAATTTATATCCTATTTTGTGATGATATTAATATTTTATATATTCATGAATTCAATGGAATTGCACATTGCTAAGTGAAAAGTTTAACGTAGAATTTCATCTCAACTTTTGTTTTCTTAGGTATAAAATGTATATTTATTTAAATCATCTGCTCTAGACTTATAAATAGCCTCAACTTTTGTTTTCATAGGTATAAAATGTATATTCTTTATTTAAATCATCTGCTCTAGATTTATAAATAGCCTGTCTGTATACTGAATAAATGTAGTAGTGTTTCTTCATTCTGCAATAATTTTTGTTTATATTTTGTACTATTAGGATGATGAAAGTGAGGATAGTGATGATGATGACACTGCAGAATTAATGGCTGAGTTAAATCAGATTAAAAAGGAAAGAGCCCAAGAGGAGGCAAGAAAGGTAATAAATTTTGAATTTATTAGAATTCATTTTCACTGTCTGATTATTTAGTTATATTAGGCATGGAAAGGTGGTAGTAATTTTTGCAGTTACTTATAAGCTTTTTCCATAGGAAATTTTAAAAAATATTCTTTCAATTTCATTTTTTCTTTAAAGCCTTTAATTTTTTAAAATTTTTCACTTGGGTTATCAGTAGCATTTGAAAATAATTCAAGGTTAAAAATCACGTTCCTCTTGTGTGCCTAATATAGATTAAAAATATATTGATATTGAGCTTAGGAAATTTTTTTGTTTGATCTGAATCAATGTATAATGATTTTCTGTATCACATTGTTATAAAATTTTAGAATTCCTTGATATTTTAGCATTATCACAGCTAATCGCTGTTTCTATGGGTTAAGGAACCAGCTGAAATCTCATCTTAAGCAAAAGAAAAACAAAGATCTTACTATACAAAACTCTCATAAGACCAGTGCTAACATATGCATCTGAGACATGGCCATTGACATCAAGAGAAGAGAAGGCTCTGGTAATTTTTGAAAGGAGAGTTTTGAGGGCTATCTTTGGTGGTGTCCTGGATATTGGTATTTGGTGAAGGAGACACAATTTTGAACTATACAAACTGTTTAAAAATAAAGACGTAGTGAAATTTGTGAAATTGAACAGAATGAGATGGTCAGGCCATCTGTTGAGAAGGGACTCAGAGAGAGCATCAATGAAAGTTTTTACTGCAGTCCCCTTTTGTGGAAGACAGAGAGGAAGACCAAAAAAGAGTGAAAGGACTGCCTGGATTCGGACTTTATTGCCATGAAGGTTAAGAACTGGAGATCCAAGGCTGATGAGAGGGTAGTCTGGGGAAAACTTCTAGAGAAGGCCAGGGCCCACGTGGAGCTGTTGTGCCAATTATGATGATGATGATATTTTAGCTGGGTGATGGCTGAATAGCTAGGGTTTTGGCATTCTGTACCTGTGGTCAGGGGGGGGGGGGGTCTGTGGGTTCGAGTCCCACTTTTGGTATGGATGTTTGTAGCCATTCAGAATTGGCTTTAAGCAGTAGGTCTGGTCTAATTAGCCCTCAGTAGAAAAAAAATTACCGTAACAAACCCATCCAACCAACCTTGATATTTTTATTGCTTATTTTTATTGGTTAATTTAACACATTTATTTATTTATTGGTTGGTTTTTACACATTTATTTATACATTTATTTATTTATTGGTTTTATTTATTGGTTAATTTAACACATTAAAGTTAGAAATAACTGACTTCCAGAATCATTCAAAAGTTCCATTTCAATTTATCCCTACATTACATCTGTAGTTCAAAAGATAGTCTTAAAAGTGTTAATGTGATAAAATGAACGTTTGAGGATGCTGCTTGTTAGAAATGTGTTTTTGGCAAATCTGTATGACATTGTTTTACTAAAATTAAAGTATAATTTTTAATGTATGTTGTTTTTAAAAATAAATATATTTATTTTTATTGTTTACATTTACTGATATAGGTTACATTATAGTTTATATAGTTTACATTTAAGAAAATATACGTTAAGCATGCATATTTTCTTAACGATGGCAATCAACATGAAACAAAAATTATGAATATTTAAGGTATTTTGATTATTCTGTGGGAAAATTAACATAACTTGATTTTATTAGGCACGTTAAAAGATGTTTTTCTTAATTGTTGATGTTTGATAGTTTTTACAGACCTAAAAAAGTGCAGGCTACTCATTCTTGAAAGGGCACTTGCTGAATAAAAAAGGGACAAATTTTAATGAATAAGACATTTTTTAAAATCTTGCCATGTTAATTGAATAGATCATTAGGTTATCATTAGCTGTGATTTTGTAATAATTTTTAAATACATATTTAATAAAGTGAAATTAGCTTAAAGCCAATTTGAAAATTCAACAATTGAAAATGAGGTTTAACCCTAAATCTTAGTTTAAGTCTAGAATCAGAAATCTTTTTCAGAAAAAGCAGTCATTGTAATTGTATGTAAAGTATGAGTTATGTAATTGTACTTAGTTGCAATATCTAAAACTGAATAGTATTTTATGAAACAATGTGAACTTGGATGTCTTTTCCAGATATAAATTTAGAAAATTTTATTGCAAGAAAGTTTTAAAAACTTCTTTCTCATGATGGGGAAAGTTTCTTTATGCATTGAATTAAACATAATCCTTAAGAAATTAAGGAGCAATTGGTAGCATGAATAACAGAAACCCTGCGGTACTCTAATTTTATCTTTGTAATTAAATTTGGAAAGCTTACTTAATTCTGTTCAAATTTCAGGAAGCTGAAAGGAAAGCCCAGGAAGAAAGAATTCGAACAGAAAATATTTTAAGTGGAAACCCATTGTTGAACAGTAAACCTGCTGAGTTTAAAGTGAAGAGACGGTGGGATGATGATGTTGTGTTCAAGAATTGTGCTATAGAAGAGCCAGACAGGAAAGAGAAGCCTTTTATAAATGATACACTCAGATCAGGTTTTCATAAAAAGTTCATGGAAAAATATATTAAATGAAAGAATTATCGTAGGTTTATGGCACATTTTGTACAGTTGAATGTAAATATTAAAATAAGTTTAAAGTGTCACTATATTTTCTTTTTAGAAATTTTCATTATCATGATATGTATAAAGGAAGGAACATTATACATATTTTAGCATCCATTTTTGGTTGAAGCAGTATCTGTATTTTAGCATTATTTTATTAAATGCGAGATATATTATTTAACTTTAATTTCATTGTTTTTGGAATTTCATGTAAATGGCTGTTTTTATACAAGTATGCAATGTGTAAAAGCTGGTAATCGTTTTTTGTTTGTTAATTTTGTTTTAAGTACATTTTAAGGCTGTTTTTATGCGTACCCAAAACACAAGAGAACAAATAAAGGTTTTCTTTTGGTATGTAATCATGTTTTCATGTCTTTCAAATCTGTCCTACTCTCTTTTTATTTATAAATTGATTCAAGTGAGAACAGTTTTTTTCTTTATGTAGCAGTACTTCGTATTTTAATAGCAATGGTGAGAAATATTTGAATAGAAAGAGAGGTGAAAACAATTCACAATTGATAGTTTGAAGATTTGATACAAATGAAGAATACCAGCAATATAAAAATTCTTAGTTAAAACTAAACAAAATGATTTTTTAAATTTAAACCAGATTTTTTTTTTCAAATGTAATATTTAAAGTTTAAATTAGTCTTTTTCAAAAATACAAAAATTAAAACTAAGAGGGAGATACTCATATTAAAATCCCAAATTTATAAATAAATATATATGTATGGAATGCTTGTATCATGTTGTTCAAATGGAATAAATTTTGCTTCAATATTTTCTCTGAAGAATTAAAGATAGATATACTAGAATATATTCTTCATATTTCTTTAGCTTATCTGAAATAAATATCTTGCAGCTACAGAATGTCTTGTTCAAGGCTGTAAGACAATTGTAATGGTGTCAAATGGATAGTAGAATTCTCTTTTTTTTTCTGACTGATGAAAAGTGTACTTTTGAAACGAGGTGCTGTCCACAAAAATCTGTGATACTTGTAATACAGAATTGACTACTTGTACCGTAGTGGATGTATAACAGTTTTAAAAATATGAGCTTAGGAATTGCTAGCTATTTTTGATGCTGATGTATTAGTAACTCTTGATGAAATAGCCTTAATGCCCAATTTTTTAAGCAGTTCATCTAGAGTAGTGTTTTCCAACCTTTTACAAGTCGCGACCCCCTTCAGTGGTTTTCAGGCATCTCGTGACACCCCCCCCTCTTCACTCTCTGTATATTTTTATAAATAAGGTCTTTTAAGATATTAAGGAAAAACACTAAACTGAATTTTCAATAATTTAATTGGAACTGAATATTTAATTTAACATAAATTAAGTAAATGGAATCATTTTAATGTGATGGCTGTGCTTGCAACTGTATACTCAGCTTCAAAATTTGTGGTTGGGTGTTTGATAGAGCTATCCTCATATCCTCTTTGACACTTCCTTTCGAAACTTTGTTTTGATGTGGAAAAGGGTTGAAAAGCCACTCTCGCATAGATACGTTGTGGCAAATGGAACCAAAATACGAAAGGCAAGTTTGGATACTTGTGGGTAGAATTGATACATAGCTCACCAGAACTGAATGAGTGAGATCCAAAAACTCATCTTGTATTTCATCGGGAATACTAATCACGTCTAGAGAAGTAGAGAATGGGATTCGTGCAAGTGCAGCTGCTTCTTCTTTGACCTCAGGGAAATACCTTTGTAACTATTTTTCAAGAGATTGAAGGTGTCCTGTAATATCAGACTTTAGATGCTCATTGAGTTCTTCAAATTCCTCAACATGACTGGACAATTTTTCAAACATAACAACGTTTCCTTGGTTTACTTTTCGATGTCAGTTTTGCAGTTTTGAGACAAAAGCCCTCAGACTGTCTTGGAGTTGGATAATGTGCATGTCCTTTCCTTGAAGCTTCTGGTTAAAATTATTCAACTATTCAAAAATATCTGTTTAATAAGCAAGTCTTTTCTTCCACAGCTTATCACTGAAGTGAGACAAAAGCTTGTATTGTTCTTGAGCATTTAAGAACAACTTGATTTTGTCTTTCATCTCATAAACACGGTTCAGAACGTTTCCCTTTGATAGTCAGCATATAGAAGTGCAAAACAGCAGAATTTCATGATTTGCATTCATGTCTTTGCAAAATTCTCTAAAATGACGAGTGTTAAGGGCTCTGGATTGGACTTAATTAACAATTGATTACTGAATCAAGTACATTTTTCAGAGGAGTTGGTAAAGTTTTGCTGGCTAGTGCATATCTGTGAATGATACAGTGTGTACTCTTTGCTTCAGGAGTAAGTTCTTTTACTTCTTTCTGAAAGCCCGACTTTGACCCCAACATAGCAGGAGCTCCATCAGTACAAACGCCACAGACATTTTTCCATTATTGTCCTCCGGATTCAAAAAAGTTTTTATCTTCGCCATAACATCTTCACTTGTTGTAGTTTCGAGAGCACTACAAAACAGGAACTCTTCTTGATGTCCTCTGAATGAATATATTTCACGAAAACTAGCAACTGAAAACAGGAACTTATGTCTGTTGATTCATCAACTTGGAAAGAAAACAAGGGAGAAACTTTGATTTTGTTCAACACTTTCTCTTTCACATCTTCGGACATATCAGAAATGCATTTCTGAATGGTGTTTTTGGAAAGGGATTTTACTCTTGCTAGATTCCCCAAGAACTAACTTTACAGTCTTCAGCAAACTGGGTTTGATAAGCGTTTCTCCAATCGTGTGGGGCTTTTTGTTTGGCAATTTCCAGTGTGACTTCATATTATGCTTGTATTAGGGATGCACTTTGTTGAGGAAAACTTCCTGTAGGATCAAATCTCTTATGTTTGAGACTGGCTTCATAGTGTCAAAAGAATTCCAAACCCTTTTTTATACGTTCAGAATGCTTTGTCACTGTGTGACGTTTCAATATCGAGGGTTTCATTGATTCTGCACTGAGGACAACGTTGCACAAAACACACTGTGGCTTCTTAATGCCATTGCTGACTATGGTGGTAAACCCAAATTTCAAATACTCATCTGTATATTTGCGTTTTTTTCTCTGTATGAAAAGTAGAAATACAATAAGACTTCTACTTTATAAATAAATTTAGAATTCCAAATAATACTAAATTTATCACAATATATATGATTCAACAATATATATGATGCAATATATATGAATTGCAGCAATTGTCATGCAGGTATAGACTGGATTAGTCAATTTTTTAAGAAATTGAGAACACTAAGAAACCTTCCTCAGTCAAAGATGTGTAAAATCAAGAACAGAATGTAACCTCAAGAAAAAAAAAAATTCACCTTCGGTATTGATTCAGAATTATATAACAGTAAAAATAGAAAATTTCTTACCTAAATAAAATTGTTTTATTTAATTGGGGAAACTTCAATAGTAATGCGAAAAAAACAGCACAGACTAATGAAAGAAAAACTGGTGTTTAGAATTTGTGTACTGTGCGTAGGAAGTAACTGCGATTTTCATTTACCGCTAAATAAAGGCAGTAGACCTCTAACTAAATTTGCACTTTGAACAAGGCCTGTAAAAACGCCATGGCTCCAGAGTTTGATGGTTATTGGGAGATTGCAGCCTCCAAGACTAAAATATCTGTGTTTGCTGAGCAAAGGGTGTTAAGTCCAAAAGGGGCTAAAATGAGTTTTCAAACCAGGCATGTTTGAAAAATCAAAGACTACTGCAAGGTACAGAAAGCTTAGTCCAACTCCACTCCTAAATATTTTTGTTCATCAGGGAAAACTTGGGATATTGGAAACAAAACACAAACATGTCAGTTATGTCGCAATTTTTGTTGAGTAAAGACTTAACACTCTTTACTCAACAAAAATAAAATTAGAAAAATTTACTTTAAAAAAGAAATGAATAAACTTAAAAAAACTGACTTTACAAAAGCTATTTCTTTTCAATCCCGTTTTTCTCAAAACTACGATTTTGGACTTGACACTCTTTACACTGCAAACACAGATATGTGCTACCCAGTCACATATTCAAGAGCCAATCAAAATTAGTTTTGGTTTTATTTTTAATGTTCTACTTATATATTCTGTTTAGTTACTGAGCGTGTGTTGTAAGGGCCTGTTCACATAGCAGTCCATTAGCGTAAGCATTAAATTTTAACCAATCATATAACTGAGCACTATGACATCATCCGTTGACTCGCGTATCATCATCCCTGAACACTCCGTTAACCTTACGCTAACGGACTGCTATGTGAACAGGCCTTAAGCATTATGTGCTTGTGCTGCTAATAAACAGTGTGTTTTAGCTTCGCTACTTATTTTCCAGATTATAACTTGTGCACAGCAGATAATTAATACCGGTTAGGCATTCTTCATTAACTCATCCAACATTGGTAAATAAATATCGAAAATTGTTTTTGGTGAAATTCACTAAATAGTTACTTTAACTCAATAAAGCCTTGGCGACCCCTCTGAAATCATCTCGTGACCTCCTTGGGGATCATGACCTACAGGTTGGGAATCACTGATCTAGGGATTGCAGAACTGGACTAAAAATTGAAAACTGAGTTTTGGTTCTCAAATTTTTCCAGAACTGGGTACCCAGGTAGGTTTGAATAATACATGAATCACAAAACATTTGCCCTAAATATTAATGAAAAAGTATATTTATTTAAAAGTAAAGAATTTGAATTTATAGCATAAGTAAAAAATACATCTCTTTTTAATTTATTTTAATTTTAGTTAATTTTAAGAAAATAGGTTTTAAAACCCAAAATTATTAATTCTCTGTGAACACTTTAAGTTATTATTTTTAATTTGTTGCTAGATTAGAAATTCTTCATAGACTAAATTGCATAATTTTAAATAATATAAAATACAGTCTGTTTTTGCTGTTTATAACTGTAATAAATAAAATTTCTTTCGAAAATTTTATATGAAATAAAATAAATTTTATAGGAAATCAATAAAAGGTAATGACACTTGATGGTATATCTTTTGACAGGAGGAAGGGATTGACTTCTGTTAAAGATTTGAATACTGAAGAGGATGCAATTTTGCAATTTTACTAAGTTAATGTGCTTAGCGAGCAGGTTACCATACAGACGGTTTTTTTACTCTGTATTGTTTCAGTTTTTTATTATGTGTGGCAATATTTAATGTGTTCTGTAATATATGTATTAGAAGTAAGTTCATTGGCATTTTAAATGTATGAAGGTTTATCCTCATAATTGATGTTAAAAATAAAACTTTTGAATTGGAATATTTGTATATGTAAATTACAAGAAGAAGCTGATTTATTTACAACTTCTGAGATAGTTGAGGGGGATCTAGTAAATTCTGTGGATGCGCTTAGGTCAAAATGTTCTAAAGATCTAGATACTGATAAATTGTGAATCATGGTACATCTGTTTGTCCCCATTAAATAGTTGATTTTCAGATCTATTATTTACTATTTTCGGATACCTGGTTTTACAACCATTGGAATAGGGTTTTCAGTTCCAAAAATTTCCCCTTGATAACTCTAGGTTCTGCAATTTCCAAGTCCATCTAGGGGGAGGGGGGTGGGGGAAATAAACTTTATAAATTTCGTAAGAATTCCCATAAATGTAAACAGCAAACATTTTGGTAGCATATTTGCAGAAAAATTTTCTTTTGTATGATTTTCACTCAAATCTTGATAAAAAAATTGAGACTTTTCAGGGTCCATTTTAAAAGCTGAGCCGATGATATCCCAAAAATTTTCTTAACCGTGAATTGAAACGATTTTTTAACAAAATATTCCTGCAAATAACAGATATGGTTTGAGTATATTTTTGAACACATCAGTAATATTCAAGTATCAAAAATATTGTTTATTTAAAGATAAGTATAAACACCCCCCCCCCCCCTCCCCGCTAGGTGGCGTGTGCGCGCTTGCTTTTCCCCCCATTATTTAAACTTTTAAACTTGAAAAAGGTCTACTTTTATTATCATTCTATGAATTAATTAATAAGTTTCTTTCTTGGCAACACAAGCGTATACAGACAGCAATCTAAATCCAGCATCAGTTTCGTTTTGCTCCTGCTGCCATCTGTTGACTTATATAGGAATCTTTTTATTATAAGTGTTTTTCTACTTCTACGTAATTTAGTATGTTTTAAAATCTGAATTACATATATAACACAGGATTTAAAGAGATTTTAACGAAATAAATAAATGAATAAATTGAAATAAGTATATTATTGAATTTTAAATTTACTTTCTTCAAATATCCACAATAATTTTAATTTTTAAAATTTTAATTTGTTAATTAGAAAATAAATGTATTTAATAAGCTTTAATTAAAAATTTAAGTTGTATAAATTAAAAGTTTAAAGTTTTAAATTGCAATAATTTAAATTTATTTTAACATATAATTTTTAAAAAATTAAATTTTTAAAATATAAAAATTTATTTTAATGTGGTTACATTTTTATGCTAAATTATTGAATAAATGAGGGAATGATGCTGAGTATGAAGGAATGACAGATCACTATTAAAGTTGACTATTTTCATATAACAAACTAGTTTTGATGTAATTATTAGTAGGCAAGAATAATACATTATTTTCATAATGGTTTATTTAATTATAGTAAAAATTTTATCCATAAATAGGCACATGTAAAATTATTTATCAAGAAATTTATATTGGTTTTCTTTGCTATTACAGGGTGTAGGCTGGGGCAGTTCGTATTTTATACCTATCAAGCTGTAAGCATGAATGTCCTTTGTTGAGGGTCATGCATATCTGTAGTTTCCTGTTGAAACTATGACATTTATAGTGAAATTTTTGACGTCTACTAATAGGATCTCTCCATGATACAATGTTTTATCATAACTTATCATCAACTACTCACCAACTTTGTATTTAGTGTTTTTGATCTTTTGATCTTTCTTTGCTGTAGATTTTTTTCTTTTATTTTCAGAATTTAATTGAAAATAAGTGCATTTGAAAATCTTGCACTGAAAGCAAGAAAGTGAATGAAAGTCCAGTACTGTATGCGCTGAAGTATATACAATCTGATAAATCTTGCCCAAAAATGGTTCTAAATCTTTTTCTAACATATTATCAGCTTTACATATCATGTCATCATCAATTGGAAATATCTTGCTTCCTGTACATTCTTACCTTAAAATTTTGATTAAAGTTTCAAATGTGGTCAGACTCTCGTCTCCCATTCCTAAGTGGAATTGATGAACGTGTGTAATAGGGTCTTCAATAAGCATCAAAAGAAGCGCAAACAGGTGTCGAGAGCCATACACCTTTGGAAACCCTTGACAATAGGAGGTAGTCAACTCATTTAGAATGATTAAGGAAACACAGCGGCGCACGTCATCTAAGGTAGGAACGGTGGACAATGAAACCCACAATAGGTGGTCTGCGTATCGCGGATAAAAAAGGCCGATTGTCGTTCGAGAAAGGGAGAAGGAGGCATAAAAGACAGACGCGAGTAACGAACAGGGGGAAGAGATTCGGACTGTTGAAAGGGTCAACACGCTTACGGAGGGACGGGGAGCTGGTCGGATATTGAATAATGAGCCAGACTCCCATGGTGGATTTTACGTTCGTCGAAACGAATCTTTGTAAATGACGTATTTAACCAAGATTGTTATGTATTAATAAACCCAGATGTAAATAAGAGTGGAGTCTACAATTATAAGTCCTCATACACGATAATGATTTGTCGGATCACGACTATAAAGGTTAACATTGGCGTAGTCGAATTAAAGAACGTGGGAGGACCCCAGCGATACGGAAGGTATCAGAAAAAGATGATCTAGAGTACGAGAGTGGTGATAGATCTTCAAGGAGACGCAGTTTCAAGAGAAGTTGGATTCCTCTCTTGAACTGTGATCAAAGTGCGGCAGCGGAGAAAGATTAGAGTGACAGTTTTTCATCGAGGTGAAAAGGGGGTAAGTGATTCTATCTTTTCTCCCTGTGTATGAGATAGCGGTAGTAAATAGTTGAAGGAATCGAATTATTTTTGATAAGTTTTGAAGTGTTGATTCATGTGTATAATGATGGAAGTAATTTGTTGAGTTATTGAATTTTGGTAAATGGAATAATAATTTAAAAGTGAAAAAGTGTTATTTTGTATAACGGGAAATGTGTACAAGTGTTCATACTAGTTATTAGTGGAAGTGATTTATAATTGTAGTAGTTAAATGCTCTTAGAATTATCATAATTGTGGAGGTAAATAGTTCAAGATAAGTATAGTTGGTTAAATTTTGCTATAGTTGTAAAAGTGAATTTGTACTTGTTTGCTGCATTTGTGATTAAGTGGTATAAGCTAAAAATGGCATTCATAGGGAAGGGGCGGAAAGCCGATTTAATTTTGTTAGCTACAGAGTTAACAGGGATTTGTCCGTCTTCGGAGAACAGGACATACACTGATCTTAAGGAAATGATATTAAGAAGTGAGAAATATCAGGAAGAGTCCGCTAAGGAACGGTTATTTGCCATAATTAATGAGAGATTAGAACGAGAAAAAAGTGAAGAGAAAGATAGACAGGAAAGAGAGAAACAAAGAGAAATAATGTTAAAATTGAAAGAATTAGAATTTGAAGAATTGAGGATGAGGGCAGGTAAAAGACTTTCAAGTTTTAGGGTCAGAGAAAGTATTGGAAGGGTTAATAATAATTTCGAAGGAGTGTTGAAAGAGGAAAAAAGGGTTATTCTTGAACCACTAGTTAACACAGATAAGGTATGTGCCAAAATTGACCGGAAAAATGAGGATAAAAGATGTTTTGTCTGTAATAGTAAAGACCATTTGAAATATCAGTGCCCCAAAAGAGTTCAAAATCTCAGAAATAGAGGGGATCAGAGGGGAGATAAATTTGAGATGGAATTTAACAGAGGCGAAATTATTCAACCTGAGAATAAAATTGAAACCAAACAGGAAAGAGAAGTGAGGGATGTAATTACTCAAGGAAAGGAGGTCCTTGAAGGGGTAGCATGTTCCCAAAGGCATTTGAGTAACAGTATAGATCAGATATTAGATGAGGAGTTGATTATTCCTCCTAATATGTTCGAAATTGTAAGGGATACAGAGGAGGAGATGGCTAGTCCCCCGAATAGATTTGAAAGCGCAAGAGACACAGGTGAGGAGATGAACTATAAGGGAGGAGGTAGTGAATTATGTCCTAATGAGAATTTAGATGAGACAGAGGAGGAGATGATTATTCCCCTTAATATGTTTGAGATGGGAAGTCAGACGAAAGATGAGGAGATGTACTATGAGGGAGGAGGTAATGAATTAAGTCTCAGTGAGAATTTAGATGAGGTGAGAGAAATTGATAAAATTGTGGATGGGGAATTAAGTCTCAGTGAGAATTTAGATGAGGTGAGAGAAATGGATGAAATTTTGGATGGGGAATTAAGTCTCAATGAGAATTTGGATGAGGTACGAGAAATTGGAGTTTCAACGGAAAAAGAGAGGAAAGATCAAATTAATATGTTAAGGAATAAAGGGTTAGAGGAAACTAATAATGAGAATGGAAATAATCAAAGGGAAACACGAAACGAAGAATTAAATGCCCAGGGAAGCTCCAACGATACGGGTAGGAAACAGACACAAACTATGGGAGAAAATACTTCAGTTGAAAATGGTGATTTTGTACCGACACTAGATCACAATTTCACAAAATCAAAATTGAACAACAATCATTCAATTCAGTCAATGAGAGATGGTGAAATAATGAAGCCAAAAACCCATTCGTATTTATTTAGGGTCCCGTAAAAATCACAGAGAGAATCACAAATTTAAGTAATTCCCAAAGAATTCCGGGAAACTCACGTAATTGTGTATTTTATAAATGTTCTAAAATTGATTTAAGTTGCTCTCGAAGAATTCATTGAAAATTTAATTAAATGTGTATTTTGGTAATTGCATTGATAACTAATGTTGAATCCTAAGAAAAACGGATTAAATTTGTAAATATAATGGTATGATGAATTTAAGTGTATAAGTTATGTGATATTTATTTTTTTTTTGTTGTTTGTTGTATGAACACTTGGTTTATATATTTTTTTTAAGTGAAGAACTAAATTAATGTTAAGTATTCCCTAGAGATTTGGGGAAGTTTCATTAAAATATGTAAGTTTAACTGGTTAAGATTAAGCCAGGAAATTCCTAAAGAGTTTGAAAAAAAAAAGAATCAAAAGCGTAATTATCTTAGAAATTCTTGCTTTAAAGATAAGTGATTTGTAGTCAAATAATTTGTTGGTGTTTGATTTAAAGTAAAGAAATGAGCAAGAATTATAATATTAATTTTGTGTCAAGGCTAAGTGTGAAAAGTAATTTTTGTTACCTGTAAATGTTGTGGCTATCTCATATGCAGATGAAAACATGGAATCATTTACTTGTAAAAATGTGTTATTGTTGTAGCTACAAAGCACCCCCGTAACAAGTTAAAAAGCACAGTTATTACCCCATGGGTGTGCTTCATTATCCTCTGATCAACAGGGACTGTTGTTCAAACGTGAAAACGTCTCAAAGGACTGTTTTCACTTCTAAAGGAAGGGGCGTATGTCAGACTCTCGTCTCCCATTCCTAAGTGGAATTGATGAACGTGTGTAATAGCGTCTTCAATAAGCATCAAAAGAAGCGCAAACAGGTGTCGAGAGCCATACACCTTTGGAAACCCTTGACAATAGGAGGTAGTCAGCTCATTTAGAATGATTAAGGAAACACAGCGGCGCACGTCATCTAAGGTAGGAACGGTGGACAATGAAACCCACAATAGGTGGTCTGCGTATCGCGGATAAAAAAGGCCGATTGTCGTTCGAGAAAGGGAGAAGGAGGCATAAAAGACAGACGCGAGTAACGAACAGGGGGAAGAGATTCGGACTGTTGAAAGGGTCAACACGCTTACGGAGGGACGGGGAGCTGGTCGGACATTGAATAATGAGCCAGACTCCCATGGTGGATTTTACGTTCGTCGAAACGAACCTTTGTAAATGACGTATTTAACCAAGATTGTTATGTATTAATAAACCCAGATGTAAATAAGAGTGGAGTCTACAATTATAAGTCCTCATACACGATAATGATTTGTCGGATCACGACTATAAAGGTTAACAAATGTGTCGACATCTTTACTTTCAGCTATAATTAATTCTATTTGTTGTACGTTTTAAAAGTTTCTCCCATGCTGTCAGGTGCACCTGTAACTGCATAAAATGTAAATAATTAATTTAAATTTAACTCTCAAATATTTTTATAATTTTTAAATATTACTTTTGTAATTACTGTTAAAAATAGTTGTGTGGCAACAGCAATGTACATAGTTTCTTTTTAGAATGCAGTTGAGTTAAAAAGAATAAAAATGGTTTAGTGTTGAATAGATATATTATTAGTTTTCTTTAGTAAAACACTGTTAAATTAGTAAGTTCTGCTTACGTTGTCTCAACTAGGAGGCAACACACCTTTCGCATGGCCTGCCTCTGTATAATTCCATGTCACGTTTTGTATGCTGGGAAACTATTCTTGTGTGCGTTACCTTAACAAATGAAACATTTTGTTTCTGTATTGTGTACAGGGTCCATCATCTAACATATGAACAGTATGAATTGGATGCTGGTTCTTGAAAAACATATTTTTAAATGGTCTGTAGATGAGCCCAGATGGCCGATGTGTCATGTCTGAGTCATTTGATTGCAGTGGCAAAAGGAATCAATGTTAAGGAATCCTTTTGTGTCTGGTAAAGAACACAGTTTCGTTGCACATCTTTGTGCAATGAAATTTGTTTGAGAACTCCATCAAAGTGTATTGGATTTCTTCACTATACTTACAACAGTAATTTTCACCGAAGTCTGTATGTATTAGTACTGCATTAGGTTGTAGATTCTTCTTTAAATCTGCTATGCCTGTATATGGATGTTTAATGTTGCCAAGATGAACCAAATAACGGTTTATATTCTCTTTTAATTTAGTAACTAAATTTAATGCTGTTTGTATCTCCTTATTTACAGATTTTGTCGCGACTTTTTTAACACCCTTGCAAGAATTAGTTTTCTCCAAGATCCACTTTTTGTATTTAATAAAATCATATTACATTTGTATTTAATAAAATCACCTTTGCATGTAATAAAATCATAAAATAAAAAGATTCCTATATAAGTCAACAGATGGCAGCAGGAGCAAAACGAAACTGATGCTGGATTTAGATTGCTGTCTGTAGACGCTTGTCTTGGCAACATCCGCGTAGGTATACATTATTCTTTTTGCATGGAAAAACAATTTGTTTGGACTAAAATCTATTTTTCTCCCCTGAAGAACATTTTATGAGTGATATTTTTTCTTTAGTATGCCTTTTTAGAGTTTAATTTTATTTATTCAATTCTATGTACACAATTGAATTGCATATAACAAAATTCTACCAAGTTAACAAGGGAAAGTTTCTAATTTATCTCATAATTAAAGGATAATCTATATATTATTTCTATAAGAAATTATTCCGAAAACCAATTTGCTCGATTTCGAGCAATGGGATCACTAGTCAACATTAATTAGCGTGAAAACATTGTACGTCTATTCCTCGCCCATTTTAAGTTGATATCTTTTTAGTAAGTAGAGTCAAACGTCTCTAGCTAATGTATTGTTATCGTATCCCCAATCAGAGACAAACATTCTGAAATCTGGTCTTATGAATAGGTTTACACTATAACTTATAAGCATTTGAAAAAATTAAATTTGATACACGCTGAATTTTTCTGAAGATAAATTAATATCTCTACGAGACTATCTATTCATTATTAACTATTGAGATTATTATCTTCACACAGTGTTTAGACCAACTGACTGCCTTTGAAGAGTTTATCGTTTATAGTGAAACTTCTCTAGCCGGCAACCCTCCTCTAAACGGCTACCTTTTTTTCGGAACCATTACTGGCCGCCATAGAGAAGTTACACTATATATATATATATATATATATATATATATATATATATATATATATATATATATATATATATATCCCATGCTGTGTCATGCTGTGTCATTCTGTTCGTACGCTGTGTGTGCAATAAAACAACTGATGCTTTCTTAAATCGTTAAACACCGCTTATTTTTCAGTAATTCTAAGATAGAAAGGCTTTTAATTTGTTTCCATAGTTATTTATTTTAGTATTAACTATGACCCAGGATCCTATGTACTGAATCCCGGTTCAGGACACAATAAATGTTTTTTTTCTGTTTAACGTTCATTACTACATATATAAAATATTATAAATATTAATTATTACAAATGTATTTCGCTTTATTATTTCTTAATTTTAAATTGCACTTATATTTATAACAAGTAAGCAGTTATTTTTGATGTGGTAAAAAACATGCAAGTGTGTATGCATCAAGGTGTTTTAGAGTAACAGTTTACCATACGTATTTCTAAAAGCGTCCTCAAAGATTTAAGTACTGATTTCAAAAATGTATACTCATAAGAATGTTATATTATTTTTCAAACTGATGTTCATTAACTTGGAAGTTGATGTGTTTTCAAGGAGAAATAAATGTGATCACATCAATCGGAAATTAACATGACTATTAAATAAAGTATCACTTTAATTTCACATCTTTTAATTTGGTGTTTGTATCAACTATGTGTGCATCAAGATATTTTGCTTAAAAGTCGTCGTATTCCTCTTCTTGTTGCACTTGATTTTGCTGGAACTGCCAAGTGTTCACAGGCTTTTGTTCAATATCTTCACCGATACCCCTCTGCTGCGTGATGCGTTCATTATCTATCGGGGACTGTACGACTACGAAATCGGTGTCGGTATTCCACCGATTCTGTTGATTCCACGGTGACTGTGTAACGAAACTGATCTTTTTGGAATCTCCTGATTTGGGGGCACATTTCGAACACTGACAAGATTCGGGTTGTAGGAAAGTCTTCCTTATGTAGTTGCCATTAGGACATCTGAGTTCAACTGTGCGGTTCGTTGTGACATTGACTTTGCAGCACTGGCACATGTCTTTGAATTCTCCATCCTCTGCAAGTAAAAAACAAAACATAAAGATAAACCCTTTGGGTTTTAAAATTGAGAAGTATCTGATGAGTTATATTTAAAATTTCACTATCATAACTAACTAACTAACCGATGGCGCAACAGTCCATTGTGGACCAAGGCCTATGGTGCCCATCTCCGCTTTCTTGACCGTGGGCTTGGGGTACCATACAGCATAAAAATCTCGGGCAGTTGGTCAGCCTGCCGCGGGACCCCAGAGTTAGTTCCCAAGCATGCTTGGTCCTCATTTTATCGACCCACTCAAGGGATGAAAGGCTGAGCTATTATTCATAAAGCTGTTGTTTAAATATTTAATGAGTGGGCGGGAGGTAGCATAGTGGTAGTGCGTCGGCGTTTGGCACTGAGGGTGCTCGGATCGAATCCCGATATGCACCATTAAATACCTCCGTGTCTGTTTTTTCTTCCTCTGCTGAATGTCGCTAAATCATTGCTATATATATAATTTTTTTAAAAATTTTCAATGGCAGGGAACTGAGCGATACCCTTTTCCCGGGATAAGTCAGAAGTTTGTGACCACTTCGCCGCATGCACCACAGAGGGTAGGTCCACATTACACCCGTACCGGTCCCGTAATTTTGAACCGAGTCAAGTGTCAAAACCGGAACACTTGACCCCGCACCTCCAGAGGCAATATTTGGGAACTTGGAGGACATTGCAGCTACAACAGATTTTTTCTGTGCACCAGCCGCCATTAGTGTACACGTCGGCAGTTTTTGCCAGAGTCGGGTATCGAACCAGCAACTTTCAGTTCACTGGCTAGACACCTTTGCTGACCGGGCCACCGCAGCCGTAATTATTGCTATATTACTTGTTTTATTAGACATTTTAGCAAACGTGGAAAAAAAAGGCAGATGCGCAAAGCGGTCGAAGTGATAATAATGGTACCATAATGCGAACAATGTGGCCCTAGATTCGGAACCACGGGTACAAAAGTGGTTGGTTGGTTAAGATTTAGTGCCTCAAGGTCCAGAAAGGACAAGCTGCGCCAAACACAAGACAACAGCAGGACAGCTACCCAAATAAAAAAATGTTAGAAGTAGCGGTGATAATAATAATAAAAAAAAGTGTAAAGGGAATAAAAGCTATGAGATATAAAGTGGTAAAAGCTATGATAAATAAAAGTGATATGAACAAGAATAATTAAAGGTGATAAATGTTGTACATATTAAAGTAGTCTTATAAAAGTTACAGTAACTAGTCATAAGGTAACAAAGGTTGTAAAAACATTGAAATATAAGCGTAATAAAAACAAGTATATATGGATGTGATAAAATGGTCAAGAGCGAAGTTGTTAAAACAGAGGGGGTAAACTCACAAAACTCTGGATATTTTCCCATCCAGGTTGCAGTCAAGCAAAATAAACCAATACAAACAAAGATAAAAAGGGGCAGATTAGATAAGTAAAAAAACAAAACAAAAACAGTACACTTTAGAAAACGGAAAATTTTAGAGTGAGGTTTTTAACTTAAAAGGTACAAAAATGACTTTGTTGCGATTCCCCATAAATCTGACGACGTCATATCTATGGTGCCCGGTATAAAGGGCTTAAGTCAAAAACAGTGATTTAAATATACCAAGTTATTGGCTTTTATACCAATCGCAGAACAATAATTTCGACTGGAGTCTTTTGTACGAGGAAATATACACTGCTGGCCACCCAAATTGCAACACCAAGAAAGACAAGAGATATCACAACAAAATTTATTTTGTAGATAACATGTTGACCAAGTATCAAATGATTAAATTTATAGACTTCTGTGAAGTGTGGTTCCTGTCAAAATCAGTAGCCAGAGTAGCCGCCATTATTGGAGATCACCGCTACCACACGCCTCGGCACTGATTCAAAGAGACTTTGGATGAGTTCTTGGGGTACAGCAGACCAAGCAGCTTCCACACATTGCCAAAGTTGATCTGCTGTGGCAGCTGGGGATGGAATCTGGGTTAATCGTAGAGCAACCATGGACCACATGTTTTCTATCGGCGAAAGATCTGGAGAGCGAGGCGGCCAGGGAAGCAATTCAATCTGGCGATTTACGAAGAACCGTTGGACAATGCGTGCCACGTGTGGTCGTGCATTATCCTGTTGAAATATGGCTGTGGGCAAGCCCTGAAGGTAAGAAAGGACAACTGGCTCGAACACCTCGGAGATGTAGCGCTGGCTGTTTAAAGTACCGGCAATACGTACTAGAGGTGTGCGAGAGTGATATCCAATACCGCCCCATACCATAATACCCGGTGCAGGACCAGTGTGGCGGTGCATAACGCAGCTGTTCAGCATCCTCTCTTCACGGTGTCTCCAGACTCGAATGCGACCATCGTGGTGTTGCAGACAGAAGCGTGACTCGTCAGTAAAGACAATTTCATTCCATTCTGCCGTCCACATCCTTCTGTCATCGCACCATTGGCGGCGGAGACGTCTGTGGTTCTGCGTCAAGGGTAGACAAAGCAATGGAGTCTTGTTGACAGACCACTCTGCTGTAAACGGCGTCGAATGGTACGCGCAGACACTGGATGATGCGTTACAGACTGCATGTGCTGTGCTATGGTTCGTGATGTGACTGAGCGATCCGTCACTGCCATGCGCATAATTTGCGGTGAGGTGGATGCGATCTAACACGCCGGTCCGTCGTACCCTCCTGCATCCAACGATCACATATCCGCATTACAGTTGTTTGGTTTCGTCCAACACGACTACCGATTTCCCTGAAAGATAATCCACAATCTCGGTAGGCCACTATCCTTTCTCTGTCGAACTCGGATACTTGATCAAAAGATGATCGCTGTTTTCGACGAGGCATACTTGATCGTATTTTAGAAAAAAACCACAAGAAAAACACAATTGCCGAACTTGAAATCGTCGAAATCTCCAAGCCTTAAATAGCGCTTTGAAGTGGCGCCACAGGCGCGCGTGATGTGCGTCTGCGCTGAAATTCTAATCATTTGCATATCTCACCTCCGCTAATGCATGTTGTAAATTTCATGTTATTTGCATGTTTCCTTCAGGGTGTTGCATTTACAGTGGCCAGCAGTGTACTTTTGTATACAAAACTGATAGACTTAAGCCTTTTATCTAAGTCAAAAGATCTTTTTTTAATCAATACTAACAAGTATCTAAAAATCACTTTTTTTGACTTAAGCCCTTTATAGATATATCATTTCATATAAAAAGACGTCAATACTTCAAGGTGGCTCTGAATACACGCAGATTGTTATACTATTTAGAACAGAATAATTTCAAGATTAAAAAGAACTTTTTATATACCATGTTTTTAAATTTTCTGTTGAATCATATAAACTTGACAATTCTATGTATTAATAAATACTGGACAAACACACAAACAAGAAAGCGAGTTAATAAAAACATGGTAAAAAAATGAAATATAATCAAAGGTTTAGTGATCTTTTTAAAGTTTACAGTACAGCCATTTAAGAACAAAAATTAGGCCAAAGATATAACTTAAAACAACGATTGATAATGCAAAAAGGAATTTCTTTAGTGCGGACCTGATCTTGTTAGAGCTTGAAAGACTTGTGTAAGTTTTAAGGTCAAAATGAATTTCATTACCTAGTGAATAGTAAGATCGGGAGTGGCAGGCGCCTTTGCACTGGAGGACTTTAGAGACAGGTTTCTCATTAACACATTTTCCGCCCTCTGATGGTTCATTGTAGGTGAAAAAGCCGACGGTTTCCTCGTCTGGAATAGGACCCGAACTGCAACTGATTTCTGAAATAAGATGAAAACAGTGGTTTGAAAAATGAATGTATCCGTGGGTATTTTTTTAAATTTTATTTTGTGCATTGAATTTAAATATTGCTAATCCACCATACATCTAAACATACAGTTTTCATAACATATTGTACGGTGATTATGTTATTTTTACTTCGATTTTTATTATTTGTACAAAATATTAGGCTGCGTCGCAGTTGACTTTCATATCTCTACACTCAACAACACTCAATGAAATAGGAGTTAGGGCCCGTTCACATAGAATCCACTAGCGTCAGCGTTAAAGATTCCGTTGGTGCTGATTGGTTAAATGGGTCAAAGATTAGTATATGATTGGTTAAAAATTTTTACTCTGACGCTGATGGATTCTATGTGAACAGGCTCTTACCGTTGTTAATGGTCTCTTCTTGAAAGCCTGTGCAGTTTTCTATACAGAAGGGATGGAAGAATGGCTAGGGCGTTATCACACCTTGTCAGAGACAACGGGTTCGAGCCCCTCGGTTGTAACGAGTGAATCAGCTGTAAACTGTATGTCCGGTCTGAGCCTTCGAGTTGTAAAGATTATCGTTGTGTTCTCATTCAACCAAACGCCGAAACATTATTTTTACTGCTTGTATAAAGAAATGAATCTCCCACGAATTGGGCTTCCTCTAGTGCAGTTTTTGAATTCCTAGTTTAGTGTCTAAAACCAATATTTTCAACATTCGGTAGAATCGATATTGTGATCTAAGTAGCTAAGTGATCTTACCGTATGTCATGTGTTTGCAAATCATTCTCAAGAAATATGATCTGAATTCATGAAATTTAGATTTAATATTTCTATTAAGATCTAGTATGTCATAATTGATTTTGTTTAATTATCAGCGAAACTGTGATTCAGAAATTGAAAAACCGAGGTCTTGAAATTCTTTGCAATGAGCCTGTATGCGTGGGGGAAAAAAGTACAAATTGTAATCTCATTGAATTTTTGTTGGGACATTTTTATTCGGTTTACATTGAATATGTCATGTTTAATCATCTCTAAACTTGTTCTTTCGTATGTTCCATGCAGGCCAATTAACATAGCGATGCTTATGGTTCTGGAAATTTTTTGGTAGACTTTAAAAACCATTATATTTTCGTTATTATAGTTTTAAGTAAGTTATTAGATTACTGTTTTAAACTATATCATTCTGTTTTACTTTTATATTGAGGCAGTTTGGGGTAAATTCGCTTCAAGTTTTGGATCCGAAGCAGTTTATTCAAGCGTAATAAGAAACTTCATGTTGCATTCTTAAAACACTTTCGTAAATTGCTTTCGATGTAAAAGTAAAGAAATAATCATCTACAATCGATGAAGAAGTAATATATACATTAAAAGCACTATGATTAATAGCCCCTTGATTGATTAATAATCTAAGAGAAAATGAGTTAACACTAAATACTGATATGGAGGTTTATAAGAATTTTACTCACCACTTGTTAAATTGCAAACTTGGCAACATCCATTTTCATCGAAGACAATTTTGTCCTGAACGTGAAAAGAAAAGTGTTAGATATTTGAAACACAAATATTTTTTTTTCTTCCAGAAACAACTTTTTATTTGGAGTTAAACATTTTATTGGGCAATCTCTGTTCAATAGAAAATATCTACTTGGCGATGGAATGAAAAGGTATAAATTAAGGGTCTTCAACCCACGTGTCGCGGGATATGGGTTCCGAATTGATTCTATTTCCGAGGCTCACTTAACTAGTCCGTGTCATTATGAGTTAAAAGCTAAAATTCGAAAAGGTGTAAGTAAGGCGAATTTCAGCAGACTGAAAATACAAGAGAAAAACGACTGCAGCAGAGGTTGGGGGAATAATGCACACTCTACTCTTTTTGTTTGTTTGTTACAATCCATAGCTATTCTTATGTATGAAAAGTTACAGCGTGTTCTCCAAGGTTTCACTCACTTTCCACATAGAAAAAAGAAATATAACATGTTTCTAAACTATGTGCTGATACAGGAGGAGTTAATTCTAAATTCTGGGATTGAAAACAAGGCAAGAAAATTTGGCACTAGAACCCTGCTGCAATCTGAATACTTATTAACAGTAAATTTTGTCTGCAAAATAGTTGTGTACAAGTGCTGCATTTTTTCTGATTCATTAAGTACAAAGTATACTGCCATGCTTTCGGCAATTCATTCGAGAAATGTGTGGCCCGTGAAAGCTCTCGAGTTTATTGACGAGGTCTCCGTCCCTGAAAATCTGAAGACTTCTTGGTGTATATCTAGGATTGTCTCTGTATTTGAAGAAAACTTTCTAGTAGTTAACAATTAATGCACAATGCTTTTAGATGTTTCATGCAGTATTTTATCATATTTATGGCATAACGAGTAAATAACATTTAATATGACAAGTGCCTGCCGCGTTAGTATAGAAAGAAGAGGAAGACATTTAATATTAACATTAAATTTAGGAAAATGAAATTTTTTTTCAGATAGTTTTATGCAGGAACAAACCGACCTGCCATTGATGGATCAATTACTGATCGTAAGATATGTCTAGACATGTAGATTTATTGAGATGATTTAATTAAATATTTCAATCCATTAGCGTTATTCAAAATCGAAGAATCGATATTAATTATTCCTTAATATTTTGAAAAGTGACATTCATGTTTCATCAAAGAATGTTTTTTATAATAACGATTTTTCTTGAATTGTAATTTTCCAAAAATAAGTGGGGATTTTACTTTGCTCTTCTCTCGGCTTATAGACTTATTACGTTGTTAGCTTCGATTTTTACCTTTTTTTCAAATAAAAATCCTACTGAAAACGAAAGAATCCTCTGTCAGCCGACAAATAATTGCAGGAATTTCAAAGGGAACCTCCATACTTCGTCTAAGCTTAGATACGAATGCAATACGAAACATAACTAAAAAGACTTATATACGGAAAAAATGACCTGATTTTAACGAAACTTGTTTAAGTACAATTTTTCTCATATCAGGGGTACTGAATTCTTAAGATTATAGAGATGTTGTGAACCGTTTTTGATATATTGAATTACAGAAAAACAAATTCCGTGTTTTAGTATTATATAGATCAGTTGTTACACGTACAAATTATCTTTCTCTCATTTGATTTTTACATACGAATTTTTTAATATAAAGTAGATATACTTTACTTTATGATACTTAACAACCTTAAAAATATATAAATCTTTAAAAGTTCACTAGTGGTGGTCTTTAGAGCTCTGTTAGAATTTCATTGCGATAATAGATGTAACTTTATAAAGTTTTCTTTGTCAGTCAAAACGAAACAAAGAACTACCATTAGTAGCTACATGCAAAACTTTGCTAGTTCGACCAAATGAAAAATTCGGGAAGAAGGGAAAATTGTAAATCAACAAACGGTGAAAATTTGAGACAGAAACACCACGGAAAAAAAAATATAAGGGAATGCAAAGATGTACTGGAGAACGTCTACTGATCTCAGAGGCTAAGAAATGAGAATTAAAATCTGAAGACACCTACATATTTAAAAATCTAATGTAGATTGAAATTAAACAAAGAAGATAATTAACATTCCGTGAGAAAAAAAATTAAATAAAATTTGATAAGCAATCCTCCGAAATAAGGCAACCTAAAAGTGAAAAAGAGATTGCTAAAAAATATTAAATGTAAAATTAAAATATGGTGAAATGTTGTTGTTGCCAATCTTGACGTCTAGTCCGAGCTAGATCAAATCCAAGAGTCCATTCCCCCGCACTAAATCGTATACCAAAGAGGATCTGAGAAAAGGTCGTTGAGACTCAACTCCATGCACTGGAGAATGTGCGCTGGGGAGGCCTGGTTCGAATGGCATTTAAGGCAGACAGGATAAGTCTTGTGACGACAGTTGTATGTGAGACTCTTCAGATGGCCTCTGAAAAAACGGGAGAGTGCAGTCTGCGTGGGTCTGTCGCAGTTGAGAGCAAGGGATCTTCCGGAACGATCACCACGATACCAAGAGTGTTCCGGGGACACAATTCATGTCAGCCTGTCAATATTTTTTTTCTCATAGAATAAGAGTTCGAGAAACGTCAGAGAGTGAGAAGTGGACGATGTCTCATCGCCACTCTCCTTTGCCAAGTTATCTGCCACGTCATTTCCTGCAAAGTCCACTTGAGAAGGGATTCACTGTAAATGCATCTCGCAGAAGGAAGAGATATGCCCGAGTTTGTTGAGAATAAACCAGTCTTGTCTACCACACTGTGCCAATTAGATAGATATTGGATGGAGCTGCGACTGACGGACAAAATCCAAACGATCTTTGGGTCCGAAACAAACAGTATGGGATTAAGCCCTTCATCAATAGCAATGAGCTAGCTTCTGAAATCTGAGCAGAAGTCCAGGCTCCTTTTCTTGATTTTAACAATGCTGTTTAGAGCCTTAATAAAAATTCCCCTGCTAGAGTCAGACTGTAAATTTTTGCTACCATCGGTATAGATAAGGGTAGCTTTATCGGGAAAGTGGTGAAATAAATAAGATAAACAGAGAATAAATGGTAATTAATGTTACAAAAATTTTAAAAAAAGACAGCATTTTTTGTCTTTTCTAACGAAATAGTCAAAGAAAGAGCGAGAGCTTTCCATGCAGATAGAATATGAGCGATAGACTTCCTGCCATCAAGTGTGATGACTTATTGATTGCTCATTGCTTTGTGAAGGTTTTCAGAGATTTTATTTGTTTAAGTGAAATTAGTTCTCCTTTACTTAACAATATTGTAATGTAAGCTTATTATAACGAAATAAAGATTATACTTACCGGGGGGCATTCTTCCGGAATCGTTGGACATGGTTGTTTCGTATAAACAACGGAAATCTTTCCAAATTCCCTGACGCATTCCGCCATTTTACAGATATCATCAGGGCTGGGCCATGTATCGCCGACCTCATACAAATTTTCTCCATCTTCACATTTGGATGGCTTGCAGAAACCGCAGCATTGCCCCAGCGCTCTTGAAGGCGGGAAAAGGACAGCCGTCTGGAATTATCCAAGTGAATATAAAGACCCGGACATTAAATAACGTACTTAAACAGTCCAGCTCAAGACACCAGAGGAGGCTCCTAATCTCAAAATAGGGTTAATTAATAATTTACTGCTAAATGGAAGTGGTTGAGCAAAGAACTAATAGTAGATATATATTTCAATATTATATATTTTAAGTTGCAAAAATACGTAGTTTTTTTTTGTTATTAACATTGAAAGGATGAAATATATCGTTCAACAGTATTCAGTTTCATTTAGTATGAAAGCTTAAAATACAGAAGGTCTTTCTCACTTTATGGAAACGATTTTGTAATTTATTTTTGGCGTTTGAATTTTGAGATAAAAATTTGGCAACTTCAGAATAATCGTCTGCTACTGTTTTGTTTTGATTGGAATGTAAAACAAAAGATTTATTTTGAAAATGGCTCCTAAAATTGATAGATGACTCGAGGGTTACGTAACTGCGCTTTCCGAGGAGAAATATTCGTATCAACAAATTATAAAGCGGTGTAAAAATCGCGGTTACGGCTTTAAAAAAAAAAGGTATTTATAATATATTAAATTTGAAAGGTTAAAAACGTCTAACTGAAAGTAAAAATGAAAACATGATCGCGAAACCACATCCTAAGACTTTTCGAACTAGGTAAATATCAAGAAAGTGAAATATCTGACCCTAAAAGAAAATTCGCCTACTCAAAGATCCTTGCATCGAAACTAGGAATGTCTTCTGACACTGTAAGTAAAATCATTCATAAAGATTTGAAGTTAAAAAAGATGTTTAAACCTAAAGTTCATCTGCTTTCGACAACATATATTTCTGAAAGAAAACCGAATTGTAGAAAATTATATGAAAAACTCCTAGCTGCTGAAAAATGGAAATTTGTGGTAACACTCGATGAGGCATGGGTGTATTTAAAAGACTGTAATAAAAAAGATCGATTTTCTATTGCTAAACTGACGGGAATGACCGCACGAAATGGCTTCGTCAGTGTACAGAAAAGTTCCCAAAGGGATTCATGATAGTTGCAGGATTTTGTTACAACGGCAAATTAAAAATAAAAGAAGCCTCAAGTAAAGCCAGAATTAATTCACTCTATTATCAGCAGAATATTTTAGAACCAATTTTTGAAGAAGAAATTCTAGCCATATATGGAAAGAACATTGATAAAGTTGAGCTTCATATGGACAAAACCTCTAGTCATACGTCTAAATCAACTGCCGATTATTTAGCAAAGAAAGAATCAGAAACAAGAATAAAGTGTATCCCTTTTCATGCAATACCTGTAAAATCCCCTGGCGCTTCTCCAATGGACTTTTGCGCTTTTGGTTTATTAAAACGAGCCTTAGGAGGGCCTTCTTTCTCAAGAAAGTGGGAGGATGTATGGACTTATGATGGTATTAGGAACAGAGACTTGTTAGCCACCCGACTCTGGTTTTGGATTAGATTTTTTACCTCCTCGCAGTTGTAAATTGTTTTTAGTGATTGCGGAGTGTAACATTTTCTAGATCTATAGCGAGAGGCAAAGACCTTTTCTAAAACTAAAAAAAGGGACTTCTCTTCTCTTTCCCCCTAAAAAAATAAAAACAAACTTTATTTAATTGGAGTTTTAGAGTGGTTGGATTTCGCAAAAAGTGTTCAAAAAGAAGTCAGTTTGCATTTATTTGAATAAAACACATGTGAATTAAGTACTTTTGAACGAAATCCATAGTCGTAATATCTAGTATTAATTACTGTATGTTACTTTCATGAAATTTCATATGTATTTAGGATCACGTCTGTAATCTTAGTATCGCATTATAAATGAGTGTCTTTTTAACTGAAAGAAAATTTAAGGAAGCGATCATTTCTGAATAAATTTCCAATAAATCCCCAAAACAATTGAGATTATTTATATGAACATGATGTAGCAAGTTGTAAAGGGTAAAAGTTATAATTATTATCTTTTAGCTTAATACACGTAAAAATTTTATTAAAATTCGGACTAACTAACTGATTAATCATTCTAGTATTTTACATAATCTATAAAGAGATCAGATTTCCAATAAAATAGCAGTAATAGTGAAATTACATTTAAATATTCAAAGTCATTTAGTATTTTATCATCTTTAATAGGGGAATCGTTTTCGGGAACGTTTTTTCAGTCAGAGTCACTAATCATAGCCCCAGTGACAACCAAATTGAAATCCCACTAAACAGTCACACTTTAAAAGTCAGTCCCCTTTGTCTTGGGATTTTATCCTGACTCTGCTGTAACGATTCACCTGCAATTTGTTGCTGAATGACGTCATATGCAGGTCATTCTGTGGTTGCAGCTGCGTTGCATCACTGCCAGCAGTCACAGTATGACCATCATAGGTTTGACGTCACCCAGGATGGATATGTTCTTTCAAGAGGGCTAGTTTATGATGTCTTTGGGCCATAATATGACAGAACTATGATTACCTTTTCTAGTTGCACTTAACTGTCCAATTAAAAATTTAAGGAAGAAGTCAAATTAAATGTTTGGATTGATTAAGAATTAATTTAACCAATACAGTATGTGATGACAGAAATTCGATTTGATAGCCTGCTTCAGATTCTGACATGCTTACTATAATGTAAAAACGCGGAAGTATTAAAAAAAAAAGCTAATGTTATACTGGTAATGTATTTTTTTTATGTTTCCCAGCTCATCAATTCCGAGCTTCCATACGGGAAGAATGCATCAAAGCTACTTTACGATTTATAAAATCTGAGAGAGATTTTGTTGATGTTTAATAAAACAATATGCATACATATAGATAAATTTATAATTTTTTATAGATTTTAATGAAAAGAAATTTAGAATATATGATAAATCTTACTCTAGGACATTCTGTGCAATTGACGACGCTTTTGATTTTGACGACATTTCCAGTTCCTTCTTGTTCACAAACGTACGACACACAAGAGTCATCTTCATCTTGCCACTGTTCTCCTGGCTACATTGTGTTTAAGAAAAAGGAACAAAATAGTTTTATTAAAATTGATTAAATATATGCTTTATACTTATTTAATTAGTTTTATTATATGTTTTTAATCAACCTCTTTTTCTTGACTATCGGTTTATCTAAACTTAGTAAAATGCTGTAATATCAACCAAAGGAGTCCGAGAATTTATAACAATACCCATGCAGCCTTATTGAAAATACAGAATAAAGTATGCATTTTTAAAGATATTTATAAAAATCAGCACCCCATTTTTTAAAGAAAGATAGTTTTGACCCTTTTTATTATTACCATGTTTTTATTAACTTGCTTTCTTGTTTGTGTGTTTGTGTGTGTGTTTGTCTAGTACAAATCTTGCAATCGATTTTTAACTAACTTCCCGACTAGCTAGATATTTGAAACTTTTAGAATAGCTTAGAACACGACTACAATGCATTTTTAAATACTTTTAGCTATCTTTAAGCAGAATTAAATTAATTTTCAGTTATTTTTAGTCATTTTCAGTTAATTTTGTTTTGTAGACTGGTGCATCCATCTATCGGCCGGGACGGGAACGAAAAGTTAAACGCAAGTTAACTTCCAATTAACTTCATTTTCTTTCAAGTTGATGGGATAATTCATCAAAAAAATTTAAAAAAAGTATTTATTAATACATAGAATTGTCAAGTTTATATGATTCAAGAGAAAATTTAAAAACATGGTATATAAAAAGTTCTTTTTATCTTGTAATTATTATATTTTATTGTAAAATGTAATGCCAAAAAAAATGTGCACTTTTCAAGACTTTTAACATAATTAAAAACAAAAGAAAACTTTTTATTATATTATAAAGAGTATTTCTCCCAAAATAGTGAAAGAAATTTATTTTCTATTTAATTCTGTAAATGAAAGCTTATAGAAGATAATCGAAGATTAAAAAGTATTTATGGGGGAAATATTCCAGATTTGTAAATTTTTTTTTCATAATTGTATATATTTTTGAGTATGGAAACAATTATATTTTATTGAATACAAGAAAACATTGGTTTATTAAATTTAAAACATTTTAAAGCTTGCAACAAGTGTTTTTAGCACGAATGGAAGAGAAAGCATTCTCCTTAGACTCATATTTAGTTTAGAGTGCTCTTTTACTAATTATGACCTCTAATTTTTCGTGACAAACACTACACGCTCTTCTTTTTTATCGGATAGTTTCTGAAAGCATGGTACATGGTTGATATTTTATTTGAGGGTTTTTCCTATTTAAAACATATAATATAAAACTATAGGAACATACGATAAATGGTGCTGAAAGCAACGCCTCTTGAGCTACGCTGAGTCTTACGCTTATCTGAATAACGACTGTAAAGCATCTTTCTAGATCAGTGGTTCCCAACCGGTGGTCCGCGAGAACCTCGGGAATGGTCCGGCACCACATATAAAAAAGTTGCCAAATTAATGGGGATTTTAAAAGCAATGTTCATTGAACTAGATGGGCCGAATATATCCGATGACTATCAGGTGTTAAATTAAAATTTCTTAAAAGTTTAACATAATTATTTTATTATTATAATATGATACGTTAGAGTGTGAGTACGTTACTCCTGTCTCCCTTTTGCCTGAGGGATATTCTATACTACCCCCCCCCCCAGAAGGTCCCTCCCTCAAGTCAGTATGTGTGTGTGTAGGGGGGGGGGGGTCCACACATGGTTCAATTTCTGGCTTAGTGGTCCGCAGACTTCTATGGGATGGGAACCACTGTTCTAGATGGACCAATGCCACCTATATATTTTCTAGACATCAGATGCTATGTGGTTCGTAGATGTCAAGACAATTATACTTTCGTCTCATTCTGTTTCAAAATTTTTGCAAACACGTAGATCATCGTTCGTATGTAGATATGAACATTCAGTAATATGATAAACAATATATGACAAAGACCGAAGCTCCAATATTTCGGCTTTCGGGGGCTAAAAGTGTTAAGGAAAATCATCAGTGGATATGATAAAATTTTTCGCTACATAATGTATGTATTTTCCAATATTTAAAGGCCAGGATCTGAAGCTGGGATCTACAGGATCCTTTGGATCAACGAGATAAAATATTGGGTTGAAGAGAGGATTTTCAGCCGTGATAGACACACTCAAGAGTGGTACTTTCAGAGCCATTATTCTATGACATATTAAGGCAAAATTTCTCGTTCTCAAAGCAAGAAAATATTTTAACGTATTAATACAGGAATTTAAGATATATGCGCAAATTTACATCACATATCTATTAAAATATACAAAACTTAAGGAATGGCTCTCAGTTAAAGTTACCGTAATTTTTGGACCATAAGACGCACCTCAAAAATTTATGGGAGGATTTTCGGAAAAGAATATTTTGTATTTTGTTAGGTATATAAAGATATTATCAATGTCTTGCTTCACCTTTTCCTTACGGAGTGTGATAGCATGTATCCCAAGAATGCGGGCTTAACACTGAATGAATATATATATATATATATATATATATATATATATATATATATATATATATAAATAACCCCCTTAACCCTTTGAAGGGCGCCGTTTTCACAATGCAAACGCCTAAAAATAGTCTTTTTTTCTCTTGCATTCAATGTTTTCCAGTTAAATGAGCAGAAAATGGCTAGTGCTGCCATCTGTTATCAGTTTAAAGAAGTAAAACATTTTGCAACCTTTAACTGGAAAATTTTCAACATTTTTTAGGTTAAAAAATATCGGTAAAAAAATCTGTACCTTGCAAACGTGGGAGGTTCTTGCCCCTGAAAGGGTTAATGACCGTCCTTACAAAGGGATATGAAATTTCCCCTAATGAGGGAATCGGAAAAAGGGGCCGTAAGCTAAAGGTTATTAAAGATATATATATATATATATATATATATATATATATATATATATATATATATATATATATATATATATATATATATATATATAATTATATATTATATGTCAAACCTATTTTTGTGCGGTAGGTAGGGACCGCACAAAAATAAATATTCAGAAACTTCATAAACAGCCATAACAAATAATTTTTTACAACATATTAAAGAAAAAAAATTTATGCGGTGGAGAGGGACCGCATAAAAAAGTCTCATTTAGAAAATATGCCAAAGCTTTACGAAATAGCTAGAAAGTGCTTTCCAAACAAAATAAATAATTTACACATGGAAACATTAAAAAATTTTAATTTTTCATTTTAAACATGGAGAAATTTACAAAATGTACATAATTCGATACTACTCATCGTAATCCAAACTGTGTATATTCTTCTGATGAACTGGTTCGTAATCGCTTTCTTCACTTGAAGATATTAGAGTTGATTTATTTTTTGTTACCATGTAGTTGGTGATAAACTTTAGCAACGACGGTCGTTTGATCAGCTGCTTGTAAACGTCGCGATAGCCAGATATACACGATCGAAGCACTTTTGGGAATTTCAAATAAATAATTTCAAATATATAATTTCATTTTTTTATACATATTCATATACCGCATAAAAAAATCGCATAACAAAAAACAAATTGCATAAAAAAAAGTCGCATAAAAAAGACCGCACAAAAACAGGTTTGACTGTATAGTAAAATATTCATTTTATTTTGATGTTACCTTCGAACCAAAAGACGCACCCTAATTTTAAGTCGATTTTTTTTTTTATGTAAAAAGGTGCGTCTCATGGTTTGAAAAATACGGCAACTACTTTTCTCCTACTCTTTCCAAAGTAGTTTTCATCTATTATCCCTCTTTCGAAATCCATCTTAGAATATTATTATTAACTTCTACTCGGTAATAAGCGGTATTTTTAGTTGGAAAGCCAAAATTTCTTCAAAAGGTCGAATACAAACCTCATATACATTTCCATCACTGTCCTTACACTGTGTCCTAACGATTTCTGGGCAGCATTTATATGGAAGTTTTATTTCTAGCAGGACATACTCCTAGAAGATATGAAATATTATAATAAAAAAATTCTGCATTGCTCGTATATTATCAACAGCATAAATTACTCATTTATGTATCACCAGAGAATATTTTTTTTAATTATAAGAATTTTAACTTTTCGTCAACATTTAATACTATCATATGACTTTGCAAAACACTTAAAAAAGTTGGTCATTATAAAATTTTTTTTCTCAGAAGGTAAGAATAAAGAACAAAAATTCTCGCGAAATAGCATAAGTGAAAAAAAAGTTTATGCACTGGAAAACTTTTTTTTTGTAAATTACATTACGACGATGACAACTTACCATTCACGAAAATTATTCTCACGATAATGGTAATAATAGCTTTCTTTCTCTTGCACGTAAATTATTATCATGATAGCAGTTGAATTATTATTCCTTGTTCATCTGCCATGTTAAGTTTTTCTTATTATATTCCTGTGTCAGGTGTGAGAAAACTTATGTCACATTCGTATTTATATACTAGCTGAATACACATGCTTCGCTGCGGAGTACATTCAAATTAAATTCAACGGTCAATTAATGCCAAAAAAGTATATATTTATAATAAATACAACGATCAATGTATGCAATTAATGCCAAAAAAAACACAAAAAAATATATTTATAAAAAAATCGTAACGGAAATTTTTATAGACAAAATAATGTAGAAGAAAATACTCAAATTAAATAAAACGGCCAATGTATGCAATTAATTTGTATGCTTAATATGCATAAAACCTACTAATTTAATTAAATTCTTAAAAAACTTCCATCTCAATTATCTAGTGGTTAAATTTGATCTTTTACCGTATTTTAATATTTTTTTTGGTCCATTTATTTCGTTTTTATGCACGTGGCGCAAAATTAATTTAAAGTATCACAAAAAGAAACGAAACCACGTGATCAGCATTTAATAAATTATATTCTAAAAATTAATCTTTAAAAATTCATCAAAAATCAGAAAATGAAGGTGAAGATTCGAAAAAGATTTCATTTTAAAGGAATTGCTATGATCTTTCTCGTGATATAAATTTTATAACCTTCAAATTATTGTTTTAAATGCAAACTTAAAAAAGTTACAAAAACTGCTTAAAAATTTAATTAAAAAAATCTAAGAAGAATTTTTCAAAAATCTTTGTTAGTGCACCCCTACACTACAAGAAGAATCGCCATGCAAAATTTCAGCCCTTTAGGTCCAGCGGTTTGGTCTCTGCGTTATCTGTCAGTCAGACAGTCAGTCAGTCTGTCTCGGAACTGTTTTATTTATATAGATTAGAGCGCGGTAGCCGGCCGGTGACTAGAGTCATTTAATCAAATGAAGCGTGATACTATCTCTCATTGAGAATTCCATTCATGGATGTGGCATTTTGTTGTTCTTCTAAAGTGGGTGAGCTTTCAACATGGCAACACAAGAATGCTTCTCTTAAGGCCGAAAGCGAAAATGCTTGGTGAACTACCGATGCTGTAGAGATAAATTTCCGGAAGTAGATGAAAATTTTATATTACTATTAGAGCATTTAATCCAAGATTTTGACCATTAGTAAACTTGGTAAAGCTCCATCAGTAACTTTCGAACTTGATAAGCGTGTATATTTCTACAAGTGACATCAACCAGGTGTGCTATATTAAGTTATTAAGTGCTATAATATTTATTAAGTTGTGATACTGAAGGTGATCTCAACTCAACCTAGATGTATCGTTTAAAGGCGGAAAGTAGAACTTTTTAGTCTTTTTTCTCGTGAAATTACGTAATAGAATCTTCCCTAATGCAGGATTGAAATCCGACGTAGCAACACCAAACGCTTTTAGCATTTTAAAGGTTTAAGATAACAAATTTAGTTTATCGAAAAAGTACAGGGTGTCCACAATTAAACTTCCCTACTTTAAAGTTGTCTACAGTCGAAACTATTGTTCAGAAAGTTATGAAATTTTGTGTAGGTCATATTGAAGGGATGAGAATTTGTTTGAGCGAATAAAAAAAATTAGTTCAAAATTTTAACCACCAGAGGGCGTTTTTTGATGAATTGCACATTTAGCCAACATTTACAATAGTTAAAAAAATTTATTACTACAAGACATGTTCAACATGACGGCCATCATTTTCAGCTACCATTTGAAATCGTAAGATAGCATGTTCTACAGTTGACCGCAGTGTGTCCGGGGAAATGCTGAGAACCAGATTCTTCAAATTTGGTCACGATTCTGACCTTTAGCAGTCAATGAACCTTTTCGTATCCCCTTCAACTCCGAAATTTTCGTAGAGCAACTAGTGCTGAATTATCGTTTTGGTAAAACAATCCTACTAACAAAGCTCGATCTGGTAATTGTAACGATGACATTCTGATTAGCAATAGCAATCACGCTGAAAACAAAATCCCCATGAAAGTTTCTAGGTTTTATAACAGCTTCTTCTCTACGTCGACAAAAATTAATTTGCATATTTGTTTCTTCTTCGTTCCTTCATACTTTTGTCAAAAAATTAGTTATCGAACAAGTTTCCCATCGACTTTGCAACCACTTTAAAGATTGTAAAATTTAATGAGTATGAGTTATTGTGTTAGGGGGACTTATGGATAAAAAGATGGTGAAATCTTAAGTAAAGAACCAGTCGTAAATGTGTAATTCATCAAAAAACGTCCTCTGGTGCTGAAATTTTGAACTAATTTTTTTTATTCACTCAAACAAATTCTCATCCCTTCAATATGTCCCACACAAAATTTCATAACTTTCTGAACAATAGTTTCGACTGTAGACAACTTTAAAGTAGGGAAGTTTAATTATGGATACCCTGTATTTTTACCACTGAGTTCTTTAACATAACGAGCTTCGGGGAATGCACTATGCAAAGTTTTCTGTCGCATATCTTGTATGACTCAAATTATCCTAAATTCTAAAAAAAAAAAACACTATAATAATAATATTAGCAATTTCGCATAACAGAGTCCGCCTCTAAGCTTTTTCCGCCTAAGATTAATTGTTAACGTTTTATAGCGGAAATAAAGGTAGTACCTTATTTTCAGGCATCTCTTCTAGTGAAGGGCAATGTTCCATGACACATAATGGCACGTATTGTCCTTTGCTCTCAACACAGCTGCATTTCTCACAAAGGCCATCTTCCCATTCTTCACCTGGCTGTATGAAATGGAAGGTAATGTTTATAATGCTTTATATGTAAAATTCTATGGGATTTGAATAATGTTTAGCTTTATAGTGGATGAAATGTGTGCTATATAATGAACCTTTGTCTGAAAAGCACACATGCAGAAACGTTATCAATGATGATTCCTGTACGTGTGTTTAAGTACCAGCTTTGATACTTATAAATACTGTTGTTACTTATTTAATAAGTATCTAAAGCCAACTGTTTACGTCATCCTTTTGGTATCAGTCAAGTTTCTGTTTTACACATACTTCAGTTATACTGCGATTAATAAAGCATGTTTAACTGGAATATTTTATCCCATTTTGTTAAAAATCAAATTAAAAAAATTATGTTTGAAAATCAAAATGTTTATTCCTAAAGTTACCGCATAATTGAAAGCTTCAACGTAAAATATGGCAATATATTAAAAACAAGTTGTTTAGAGTGGGACCTTTGAACTAACCGAAAATCGAAGACATAGGAAAACGTTACTGGTAAATACAGGGTGTCCGGGCTAAAAGTATCCAAAAGTTATGGCTTATTTTTACAGAACTACCCATTAGAATTAAAAAAAAGTTATTTAAATTGAAAGAACATCTCATCAAGTTTTAATATCAATCACAGATTTCAATCATAGTATCATAGATTTCGATGTGTGAACCTTTTGTAGCAAGACAAATGTCTAAATGGTAATCCAGTTCTTTTCAAGTGTTTCGTAGCATATCAGGAGTTATTACACGAATTGCTTGAATGATACGCTTCTTCAACTCATCCACAGTTTCAACTTTTTGTTTATACACAACGGATTTAATGAATCCCCAAACAAAAAACCCGTCGGACGGGTTTGTAACCAGTTGCGTCGTGTGCGTGGCTCCATTCAATTACATAGGTTGCGACTCATCACGGACTGGTTTGTGATTTGAGTCAGTTATCAGTTTCTTTTGAGTTGATCCGTGTGCAGACGGCCTTAGTCTCAGGTGGAGTGTTCATTGCTTTATGCGATGGCTGGTTGCACTGATTCGAGTACAAAAATTGCTCTGTGGACTCTTGAGTCAAGGTCAGCGTATTATTATTGATTATTTTTTAAGTTTAATTTTTAATTTTTTTAAAAATTAAATTTTTCTAATTTTATTTTTGTTGAGTAAAGAGTTTTAACACTAACATATTTGTGTTTTGTTTCACATAACCCAAATTTTCCCTGATGAATAAAAATATTTAGGAGTGGAATTGAACTTAGCTTTCTCTGCCCTGCAGTAGCCCTTGATTTTTCAAACATGCCTGGTTTGATTTAAACATGCCTGGTTTGATAACTCATTTTAGCTCATTTTGGACTTAACACCCTTTGCACAGCAAACACAGGTTTAACTCTATTTTTATTGCAAAAAAATTTAAAATTAACCAATTAAAAAAGACAATCGCTTTACGGTCATAATTGCTATCCATATTTTAAACAATATTTACCTGATATATAGTAATATCGCTCTCTATTTGTTCCCCGAGTGATTGGAAACCATCTACAGTTTTGTACAAATGAGAATACGCACATACATCTTTTGGAGGCTCTGGAAAGAAGCATAAAAATATATCAGTACCTTTTGTGCAAAAGCACTTTCAGTAAATTAGAGGAGTTCGCGGAAGGTACTCATGGTCTACTATTTCAATTCCGGAATTATGACTTTATAAACTGACTGACGATTACACACACACGTAAAATTTTGTCTGACGCCTAAAATTTCTCTTCATTTGCCCATTGTTTTAGTCCAGTGAGTTACATACTATGCTCTGTAATTATTTGTCAATTACATGTTATTGCTAGATGTTATAATTTGTAAGTCAAAGTATGTACTCCTAATCGATTCGCTAAGGGAAGCGCCACATTGCTGTTACTAAGACATTGTAAATCATTTATTTATCTACGTTGTATTCATGAATGAAGTTTTGTTAGTAAAGGATATATGGATGGCAGTGTGGAGGATGCTAAGGAAATTTGATAGGAAAACTTTGAAATTAAGCATTGTCAGTAGTATTGGCCTTAAAGTTGATATTTGTTTAAACTTTCCAACTCAGTTTTATTTTCTACCATGAGGGAGTTGCGGTCGCACGATCGGTTATCAGTTAATTAACCGCATACCCTTTGGTGGGGCGGAGAATTTCCGAGTTATGCTCTGTAAATAAATGTTTTATACAGTCAAACCTATTTTTGTGCGGTCTTTTTTATGCTATTTTTTTGTGGGACTTTTTTTATGCGGTATATGGATATGTATAGAGATTCTGTTCGCCATATGTAAGTTCGCCGCGAGGTTAGGTCAATCTCAACGGTGTTGGCATCACTTTTTTTTTCTAGCAGTGTATATGTACATATGGACGATACATATATACTGATCAAACGACCGTCGCTGCAGAAACTTATCACCGACTAAATGGTAACAAAAAATGAATCAACTCTAATATCTTCAAGTGACCAAAGCGATTACGAACCAGTTCATCACAAGAATATACGCGTTTTGGACTACGACGAGTAGTATCGAATTATGTACATTTTGAAAATTTCTCCATCTTTAAAATGAGAAATACATTTTTTTAAAATGTTTCCATGTGTAATTTAATTATTTATTTTGTTTGGAAAGCACTTTCTCGCTATTTCGTAAAGCTTTGACATATTTTCTAAGTGAGATTTTTTTATGCGGTCCCTCTCCACCGCATAAAAACTTTTTTTCTTTAATATGTTGTGAAAAATTATTTGTTATAGATATTTAGGAAGTTTCTGAATATATTTTTGGGCTTTTTTTTTGTACGGTTCCTATCTACCGCACAAAAACAGGTCAGACTGTATTCAGTTGTTAGTGACTTACACTTTTGTTTCCTCGTTACGTACAAATCTTGAAGAAGCTTGTATGTAATAAAAATGACTATCTAATATATTCTTTGAATTATCTATATATTTAAGTTGCTAAGCTGACTTTTTGGGCAGTCCATGAGAGAAAACTACGGCATCAATTTACTTCATTTTGGTCTTAAGCGAAAGATTGTAATCTGTAGATTTGTCAAATTTGGTTTTTGTAACTGCAATTTTTATTAATGAGCTATAATTTACAATTAAAATTTGATTTCTGCGCATGCTCAGTGGCATGTTTCAAGCTGGCTTTAGAAACTCACTGTTTCTGCGCATGCTCAGTGACATGTTTCAATGTCGAGGAGTCTCTCTAGATCTCTCTCTGCCATTTTTATTTTTATGATAATTATGTTTTTTAAATTTAAGACTAAAGCTGATGGAAATTGTTTATTTCGCGCTGTTTAATTAGCGATAATTTACAATTAAAAATTTGCTTTCTGCGCATGCTCAGTGACATTTTTAAATCTGTCTCTAGATACTCACTAAGCACGAGGCCGCTTAAACATCAATTTGTTTCTGCGCATTATTTTGATTTTCAACATTTGGCAACGATTTGTTGAGTATAATTTGTGTATTAGTACATTTATTTACTATCTAGCCGTCATGTTTTGACGGGTACCAACTAGTAACGTTTAAAAAGGCAGATTTACACTGGACGTGAGAAATCGGAACCTAATTTAAAGATGAGATACTTGTAACTTAATTTCATTGCTTGAAAGTATCTTTTTACTGGAGGTAATATTTTCGCATTCTGTTGTACTTACTACACTTGTAACTAATGCAACACTCTCCTTTAAATTCTACAAGTTCAAGTTCGTCTGCACAGTCCGGTTTAGCAGGACAAAATTCATCGAAGCATTCGACTTGGACAGAAGGACAACAGGAATCGTTTGATATCACCGCTTGCTGGCCTTCTTCCAGATTTTCTGGCCACACGAGGGCTGGACATAGAAGAGGGTCACATTCTATTGGGATATAAAAATTAATGGAATTAAGTACATAATATTTATTATTATTTATTATTGACAAGTATTTTGTAATAATTTTTTCTTTTTATATCTTCATACACAGGAAAAAAATGGAAATAAAAGTGCATATAAAAACTTGAACAAATTGATTTTTTTTTTAAAGTTGGAAATTAAAAATTTAATGCATATATAACTTTTGGTATATCTGATGATCCAATTGCTTGCTCAATTTGGATATATTTTAACTTCTGTGCATATAAAAGGTTAAAAAAAATTGTGGCAGCAGGATTTGTTAAAAAATTAGTGATAAAATTTTGAATAACTGTAGTTATCAAAAATAGTAATTCTTAGCAATTTTAACTTTAGAAAAAAAATTTTCCTGGGGAGAATTTTCCCATTAAATTACAGATCCGTAAGATAGTATAATGGAAATAGATCAAAAGATCGCTGGACAAAACTTCATAGATATACCTTGCAAGGAATTTAAGTTATTCAGAATAAGATGATTGAATGACTTAAGGCTGCTATGTACTAAGAAAAAAAATCGTATTTCCCTTTTCCTCTTCTTGCAGACTCTTGTGTTCTCGAATTGTTCAGTTGACAATTCGAGAATTCCACCCCCCCTTAGGATTGAAATTTTGAGGGATTGTAATGGCTCTCTCTCTATAGGGGGTTTAAGCGCTGCCCCCAAATTTTTTATTTGAAATATATTTTTGTCAACTATTTACAGGTACATAAATGTTGATAATCAAATAAAATTGGTATTGTCAGATAGCCTGAACTATTCTGCAAAGCGCTACAGGATTCATTTTATAAATTTCGTCCACCGAAGGAATTTATGAGCGTTTAAAACACACTATACCAGATTTTTCCCCGAATAATTTAAATTTTAAAATATTAATTGCATTTTTTAAACGAAAAATGTACACAAATGTAAAATTTCTTTCTATGACGGAGTACAATTTTTTAAAAAAAATCTTTGAATCCAAATCGGCAATCCGTGGACAAATTTTCTCCATAGGTTAACATTGAGGTGAGCGAATCCAATGGGGTTAGTACATATCAGCCTTAAAGGGTAAAAGTAAGAAAGGCTAGACTAATTATTTCTTTACACGATCTCAATACACCGGTAGTCATCCCCTTCCTTTATCATCTCCAGAGATATTAATTACAGTAGTCTTTTCTGAAGGATCTGAAGAGGAAGTTTCCAAAATTTTTGGTATATAACAAATACCAGACATATCCTTTTAAAGATGGCATTCTATGAAAAATTCTGTTTGGAGATAAATAAGCTTAAAGTCTTATATACAACATGGTTCGCAGCCGCCCACATGTTGTTGTGGTTAGCGTCCTGAGTGGGATTGCTTCCAAATCCCGAATAAGGCTTGGTCATTACCATGTTGTCCCCTCACAGAGAGCAATGCTGGCTCACCTAAATGATGCTCACATAATAAAGTAGCCAGCAAGACTGCCCGGTGAATAAGAAAAGGCGAATGTCTCACTCTGCATTAGAAAAAGAAAACAAACAAAAAAACAATAGGGTACGCATACATGGCACAGAATTCAAACGTGGTATCCAGCAATGCAATCCTCGTAGAAAGGTGGTTTGTGTTACAGGTATTCCACGACTTACGACCAAGACAGAGACCGGAACACTGGTCGTGAGTCAAGTTTTAAATTTTTTTTGGTATATGTACATACAGTCGAACCCCGTTATAGAGAACCTGGTATATAACGAACTTACGGATATAACGAACTAAAATTTTAGTCCCGCTGTTCTCCTATTGTATTTAATTCTAATTTAACCTTTTATAGCAAACCTCCGAAATCTTGAGAATCGGCTATAACGAACCATTTTTTCAGTCGACTACTGAATTTTTAAAAATTTTTAAACTTTTTAAGAATGTTGAAGATACAACGAAATTGAAGAAGCAAAGAATGAAGAAGAAGATGATGAAGATTTACCTATCGCGATGTGGATAGAAAAGCACAAAATTTCATCATTCTCAGATTGAGACATGCAGTTGTTCGAAACATGTGATGATGAAGTCATTACATGTGAAAATCCGACTGACGAAATATTGTGGAGGAAATTAAAATGAATCATTCTGAAATCGAAGATTCTGCATCTGATACTGATGAAGAGGAGCACACGAATGACGAAATCCCCATCATCTCAGATGTTACAGCAGCGATGCGTGTTCATTAATAAGTTTTTCTTCCCGCAAACAGTGGAAGAAAGAGTGTTGGAGTCATTTGATGTACTGAACAAAGAAATTCATAAAATGTTTTTGAAATAGGCATCACGTCAGAAGATTACCGATTATTTCTGCATCAAAACAGTGAGCAATAATTGAAGGTAAAATGAATTTATTTCCATTTGTCTTCATTTTTAGTCAATTTAATTAGTATTGTGTCAGTTTAATGTAATCGATTTTAGTCAATTTAGATCATTAATGTATCATTTTTTAATACATTATTATTGAATACACATAGCAACTAAGGAGTTATACATTTTGTGAACTCTAGCATTTTCGTAACGGTTCGGATATAGCGAATACAATCTTTGGTCCCTTGAAGTTCGTTATAACGGGGTTCGACTGTATATATATATATATATATATATATATATATATTTACTTTCATACATACATACGTAATTTAAAATACATTGTACTTTCTTTAGAAGGCATAAATTAGTTTTCGACATCACTACTTATTATGTTAGTACAATTCAATGATTCAGAATTTGCGACAAAATATAACGTTGCAAGTTTTTTTGAAAAAGTTACTCAAGGTACAGTCGAACCCCGTTATAGCGAACCTGGTATATAACGAACTCCCGGATATAACGAACAAAAATTTTGGTCCCGCCGTTTTCCTATTGTATTTAATGATAGTTTATCCTTTTATAGCGAACCTCCGAAATCTTAAGAATCGGCTATAACGAACATTTTTTTTCAGTCGACTACTGAATTTTTTAAAATTTTTAAACTTTTTAAGAATGTTGAAGATACAACGAATGTTGAAGAAGAGGATGAAGATTTACCTATCGCGATGTGGATAGAAAAGCACAAAATTTCATCATTCTCAGATTGTGGCGTGCAATTGTTCGAAACCTGTGATAATGAAGTCATTACATGTGAAAATTCGACTGATGAATACATTGTGGAAGAAATTAAAACGAATCATTCTGAAATCGAAGATTCTGAAGCTGATGAAGAAGAGCACATAAATGACGAAATCCCCACCATTTTAGATGCTACAGCAGCGATGAGTGTCATTAATAAGTTTTTGTCGACACAGTCAGTGGAAGAAAGAGTGTTGGGGTCATTCTATGTATTGGAGAAAGAAATTCATAAAATGTTTTTGAAATCGGCATCACGTTAGCAGAAGATAACCGATTATTTCTGCATGAAAACAGTGAGCAACTCTTAAAGATAAAATCGACTTATTTCCATTTGTCTTCATTTTTAGTTAATTTAATTAGTATTGTGTCAGTTTAATGTAATCGATTTTAGTGAATATAATTCATCAATGATCATTTTTAATAGATTTTATCATTTTTTCAATAGAGCATTATTGAATATACATAGCAACAAATCAGCTATGCATTTTGTGAACTCTAACATACTTCTTAATGGTTCGGATATAACGAACCACCGGATATAGCGAACGAAACTTTTGGTCCCTTGAAGTTCGTTATAACGGGGTTCGACTGTAGTTCTTTATAGTCATGTAATACATATAGGTATGTACCGTACATTCAAGAAACAATATTTTTGAGAAAAATATAAAAATAAGTAAAAAATAAATAAAAATTTCGGTCGTAAGTGCAAGCGGTCGTAATTCGAGGAGTACCTGTATTTGCCCTTTATTGTGTTTTAAGGGATGAAATAAAAAAATTTTTTTTTTGATAATATTTCCCGGACACCCATAAAGGATTTGAATATATTGAAACTGGGTCGATATCAAAAGCTTGATAAGTTGGACTTATACATTTACCTGTACAGTTACTGTTTCAGATATTTAAAAATAGTTCTTGGACGAGGCCATATATCTCTGTACTCAGATGGCAAAATGTTATATGAAATTTACGTGACAGTAATTCTAAGATTCAATATGTCATGAAAAATCAGTAATTTGTTTTACATGAGCAAACGTGGTACCATTGTTTCAGAAAAATAGTTGGCTCTTACAGTAGTTACAGTAAATAGAAAATATCGGCGAACGAGAATCCGGAATGGGAACAACTGAATTTTTTTACAGAAAAATTTCTTATAACATTTTGCCATCTGAGCACAGATGTATATATTCTAAAATTAGAGCAAAGCTGGTTAAAGCTATACAGCGTTAATTCGGTGAAACGTGTAAATGTTCAGAAATACAAATGAATGTTAGATAGTGCATAAAACATAAATTTTGTCTGTAGTCTTTAAGTTTATCGAAAAGTTTCACTTGTCGCTTTATGTCCTCATTTATCACGTGTGTGTACGTTAGAAACAATGAAAAGCATTATTAAGTTTACTGATCTCATGCTATTATAAAAATAAATAATTTCTCATGATTTTCTGTCAAAAATTATTGGCGTCTAATCTCTGAAAAGTTACACTTTTTTTATTTTTATTTAAAAAGAAAAAAAAAATCCGTCCATGATAATTCGGAATTCGTATATCTCGTCTTATTACACCAAACACGTTCCTTAACTTTTTTGAGCATGAAATCTCGCTTGAAATATTTAACTTTACGGCAAAAAGCTTAAGGATATTTAACTTTATGGCAGAAAGCTTAAGGGTATTTTCCCCGTTTTCAAGCTAATGGATCACGGAGCTCCTTACCGGATTTCCGGAATATTTTAATTTTAAATCTTGTATCGTACTTGTGCCTATTTATACTTCAGAGAAGGAAAAAATTAATTATTAACTGAATATATAATATTCATGAAAGAAAAGTTAACTTTAATTTGCATATGTTACTGTTTCTGAGAATAGTTTTCACTGCAAATATTTTTATAGAATTTGTGTTGAAAACAATTATTCTTACAAATAAAATTTCTCATTGATTTTTCAAGCAGTTAATTTTACGGATACTATTAATATGAAGAAATAATAATAAAATAATTAACTGATTTAAAAATAAGGATAAGAATTTATTAGTAATAATAACAATAATAATAATAATAATAATAATTTGTAATAATAATAATAATAATACCAAAAACAATTTTTAGAAAATTATAACCTGTAATGATAATTTAATCTCACATTTTTGTCCCAAAATCTGATTTATTGTTTTCATTTTGTCCTTGTCTGTTTCTTAAAAAAGTTAGTTACCGTACACACGTCTGATTTAAAAAATGTTGTGTTGATTATACTCATCAGAAAAAGAGGAATGCAAAAATAAATTTATCATGTTCTGCTGTCTTAAGTTGCAACATTTTCTGGTCTAAAATTTTCACTATTTTTAGTTATGTATAAGCTTGTAGTACCCATCGAAAAACTTTCACTTTTCCTATCCTGTGTCGAATAATCTTCTCTTATTACCTAACGATAGCTCTAGAAATCTTTCATTAGACGGTAGGGCCCAGAGAATTCAGCTGCTTCATTCCTTCCTATGGGTCATGTTAGGTACGAATACTTACCGCATTTTAGAAGAGGGCATGTATCAAAACCTTTGTGCACTTTTGCTACTTCTCCTGTTTTGCACTTAGGTACTTCCATGGTCGGGCAGTCTTCTTCCTTAGGTACTGCAGAGAAGAAAAAAAGTCTTTAGTTCGAATTCAGAGCCATTGATATTTCTTATACATAAAAGAAAAACTTATTAAGAGCAGGGCACAATTAAAATTTTATTATATCAGTATGTATCTTTTGACTGAAACTGCAAATGACGTCCTAATAAGGTTGCTTAAGCATAAAGATATTCGAAGACGCTTGATTTACAGCATTAGGTCTAGGAGAAAATATAATTAAAATTTTAATATAAAAGAATTTGCTAAAATAAGGGAGATATGGCAAGTTTTAAAGGTATATTAAGTTTTATAACCCTTTTATAAAACTTATAAAATAATGTTTATCCTAAAACTTTCCATACCTAATTTCATTTTAGGATTTTTAGGATTTATTTTTTAATTTTTCTTGTCTGTTAGTTATTCCTGTCACAGAAATCCTTTGACTCATTCAAAGCAGATGGAATTATTTTTAATTTCCTGTACTAAAAAGCATTGTGCTTATACAACAAAGTGAATGCCCCAGATATTAATTTACATAGATAGCACCACTTTTTCATAGAAGCAAAGACAGGAAATATCAGGTATATAATGCTTTTTTCCTGTTATACATCTCACATATATGAGAAATAAAAAGCGTACATACCTATCATTAAACAAAAGCGAAATCTTCTGAACATAAACTCTAAATTTTGCTAAAAATGTTATTTAAACTTTATATGAGTAGAAATATAACTTAGTGATATCATTGAAAAACTTGCATAATAAATTGATGTGATCATGCATCCTTGGCGTAGAGGAGGGGTTCTGAACTTGTGATTGATCGATCCATTTGCATAAAAAAAACCGTAAGGTCAACCTTCTGACACAACCTTCTATCGTTAGGAAGCCTTGACTATAATGCTCTGTTATGTGCAAATCCTCATTTTCAGCTCAAAAGATATTTTAAAACAATCTGCATTGATGCTTCTTTTTTACAGTTAAAAACTACGTTCTTTGATGGCGGGATAATTCCATGAATAGCTTTGGTTAGTAAGCAATCCATCTAGTAAGGTCCATCTAGTCAGTATATATCTTGTGAGATATTCAGTGTTTAGTATTCTAACATGTTATTCAGTGTTTTTGCGGGTTAGCAAGTGAAAATTTGTTATTTTATGGTCGTTGTGTGCAGTTAATTTAATGTTTATAAAACAGAGGGTTTATCCGTATTATATTATTATTGCATATATATTTGTGATTTTTTAAAATTTAAGCTTTTAACAATTTGAATACAGAAACGTATATCCTGCAGTAGGGAAGTCGCTCCTTTTCTTGGATGAGTGATTTATCACTGAATATGTAGAGAGGAATCACGTGAACCTAAAAAGATTCGGAACCACTGGCTTATATTACAGCAACACTTTAAAACACCTAATGGGGACCATTTGCCGACTCTATTAAAGTTCCAAAAGATTAAGATTCTAAAAGATTAGAAGATCAGCATGTAGTAAATATATGATTCCCCGGTACTATCTATCTTCAGAGGAAAAAATATTAACATATCAGTTACCTCTCTTTAAGACTAGAAAGACGGGAATTTTTCCTTACTAAAAAGATTTTACGAAAAAGATCTTACTAAAAAGTCATTTTGATAGTTGGAAATAAAATCAAGAATATAAATTTTTTTTTAAAAATGGTTAAATACTTGAACTTTTGAACTATTTTATACTAATATATAATAAATTAGTATATATTTAGATATTATTTTTATTCAGGTATGCCGAGCAGACAACCTGGTATGGTTTATTCGAAAAAATATATGCATGTTTGTGCAGTCCTTATTGTTCAACATCACTATTTCCAAAGAGTAATCTTCGGAAGTTATTTGCTAAAGGGGGAAGAGACGAAAAGTACCTAACATTTTTCCGGTATTATTTTAAAAATTTCTGCCTGTTTTCTATATTGCCGTCAAATCTTCGGCTTTCAGTCTTAGTAGGTATACAACACATTTTCTCCCCCTCTTTACTATCGAATATAATTTTATAAATGTGTGTACATATTTCGCGTAAAATTAGAAAAAGTCATAAAATTTCAGAAGCCCGAGGACATAAATACAGACGTAGCGATCAACAGTATGTCCGAAACCGTCAAAATGACGGCAGCCGTCTTTCTAGTATTAAGGGGATCTGGGACACATTAAAAAAAAAAAATTATTTATTGAGTTAAATTTTTGAATTTTTTTGTGATGGTCAACCATATAATTTGTAAACAAAATAAAGTCATAAAATTTCTCAAAAAGTGTTTAAAAAATTTTAAAATTTAAAATTTTTAATAAAAGTGGGGTAATTTAAAATCTTTATAACTCGAAATATTATTTGTCGAATTTCAAAAATTTTTCATTTAATTAAACAGAAATATTTAAGTTTTAATGATTCAGCATTTTTTAAAATATTAATTTTTAAAGAAATTAAAAATATTTATATTAAAAATTACAAAAAAATTATGTAACTTATTTTTAAAAAATCATATTTTCAAAAGTAAATATTTTTTTCAAATTTGCTGAACCAAAATTAAAGTAAAATAGTTGAAAAAGACATGTTCCAAGTTTTAACCATTTATCTTTAACGGTTCTTGACTGGGAGAAAAACCATCATATAGAAAAACGCACTTACAGGTTTAAATAACGACTGGCTACTGTTAGAATGCTGAAAAAAAAATCCTGTTTAATTAAGATAGAAACATGATTTAAACGTCATTTTAAGCGTAAAAGAAGAAAAAATTTTTAATGCAATAAATTTTTTTTCGAAAATTCGAACAATTTTGTGTCCTGGACCCCCTTAAGAACTAAATTTCACTGCAAATTCATTTCATAGCTTCCCGAAACCTTGTAGGGGATAGGTACTTGATTTCAAAGAAAGAGAGAGAGAGAGAGAGAGAGAGAGATAGAGAAAGAGAAGACTTCCCTCTTACTTACCACATACGTAGCTTTCACAGCATGACGTTTTTTCTTGCTCCGTTTCTTTCTTAACTAAGGTTTCGTCACTCGAGCAGATAGGTTCTGATGGGCATACTTCCAGAACGCATTCAACGTTTAGGTCTTCACGGCACTCGCAATGCTTACAGGTTCCATCATTCCACTTCTCACCAGCCTAGAGGTCAGAACAAGATTAGAAAGTGTGGCGTCACGATAGGTAGTTAAGGCAATTCTCTGAGGCATTATTAAAATTTCTACTATTGAATACATAACTAAGAAAGACGGAGTCCTAATTATAATGAAAAGGCCAAATTTGAAACAAAAACTTAACAGGTAAATTTATTTACAAAAAAAATAATTAAACATTAGACACTTTCGACATTTTCAATTAATTTACGTGCAGATTCACAATACATGCTCAGGGACCCATGGTTTCCAAGATCTCCTAAAAAAACACGTCTGTTCGGGCTGGATGTTACATGCCAATCTCTGTCAAATTCTCCAAATCTCTCCCTCTCGGCTTGAAACTCGGGGTGGCCGACTTCTTAGAAATAGTTTTTCCACAACCGGGAGGGCCGGCAGATTATCGGCTCACAGCTCTTCTTAACGCTGAAACTTTATTAGATTCCAGTGACAAAGTCGCATAGAGCTATCGCTAGGAAAGACAGCTTTACGATGGTGATGGGAGACGTTTTCTGTTTTTCCAAACAGTTACCCTCACAACTTGTTAGAGAAACCGCTATGCCTGGGATTAACTTTCAGGCCAAAACTCTGCACGTGTTTAAAAACGGTGGGAACTAGAAAATGGTATTCCCCAAAAATATGCAGCTGGTCCGTGGGGTGTGGGAACGCACCCCCGTAAAGGCACGACGTCACAAAAGAAACTGTACTATCGTATTCATATTAGTACTGTTATAACTACAAACTTATTCTCTTGACAATTTGAAATGAAGAGGTAATTGCTGTGCTGTTGGCAGCTAGGTAGCCAGAAAAAAAGTTTCCAAAATCTCTGACGATTCCATAATTAAGGATTGTCTTTACTAAGTACATTGTAATAATACATAAAAGACCTAAAATTCGACGATGGGGGAGATCCTGCTCCTCTCCCAACGTTCATGGATGTAAGAATTATAAGAGCTAAAGGCACTATAACTAGACAGCTAATAATTTCCTGAATGACAGTCCCCTCTAGGTTATAATTTTCTACAATCGACATCCGAAAACAACATAACCTGACTGTATGAAATTCATTGAACATTTTAAAGAAGTCTATTATATGCAGCAAAGGTTTCTATAATATAAATATATGGTCCAGTTTTGTACGGAGTTAAGGCGATTGATGTTTGGGAAATACTAGTCTCCGAAAACGAAAAGTCAAATCATACGGATTGTACTATAGAATGATGAGTATGAAGTTTCTATTTTTTTTCTGTTTCCTCAAGATTTTCCATCGATTCTAATCCTGCTCCATAAGAAACTACGTTTTCATGAATTTAGTTATTTACATCTAGATTTTAACTAAATACGCACAACTGGAGCGTAATTATCGTAGATATCTCCCGATTTCTATTAAAATTTTGAATACAGCAGATTATGCATGAGAGGAAAGGGCCATTGATATGTTCCCACCTTGTTAGATGTCAGATTCATCGAAGTTATGCGGATTTATAAATTCATATTAATATGAAGTTGCATATACAGTGGGTGATCGGTTTATGAACATAATCCGTTCCAATACTATGTTCGTAAACCGAAATGTTCGTTAATCGATCATTGATTTACCATAGATTTTTATGGGACTTCGATTAATTCGTTCTGGAGGCCCTAAAAATTAAATTAAAAGATAAATATATACTTACTAAGCTTATTTTTACCAAAATAATACAGTTTTGAACATTAATCAATCATTTTTTTGTTAATGGGTCGTTAAAGAACATATCCAATGTCGATTGCTTTTCTCTCTTCTTCAGAATTAACCAGAAGTGATTAATAGCATTGTCGTTGTAGAGATCCTCAACCCTATTGACATCGGCTTGGTTTGAGTGCCATTCTAAGACCGTTGCTCTGACACCCTCCCACTTCTTTAAAAGATCTTTAATAGCAGATGTCTTCATTGGCCCTCTTTCATCGTCCTCTTTTCAGAAGGAGATACATTTCGCTGGTGTTCTTCATTCAAGATTTCTTAGAGTTCTTCTGTCGTTAGCTCATCTTCATGTTCTATTATGAGCTCTTCAATGTCATCTTCGTTCACCTCCAATTCCAGATCTTTCGCAATTGTCACAATTTCATTCATAATTTCAGGGGCATTATCTCCGTCACCCTGAACACAAGATGGACACAGTTTTCGCCAAGCAGAAAACAACTGTCGTTAAGTGAGTTCTGACCACGCCTTTTGAATGAGTCGGATAGCTTCAAGAATGTCAAATATTTCTTTCCAAAACATTTTTAATGTCATTGTTGAGGCTAATTGGCACACTTCGAAATACCGACGAAACAGCGCGCGAGTGTACAATTTCTTGAAACCCGCAATAACCTCTTGATCCATTGGCTGAATCATAGAAATCGTATTCGAAGGTAGAAACTGAACTGTCAGCCAGGGAAAGTATGTCAGCAAATTATCTTCAAGGTCCTTTGGGTGTCCTGGTGCATTGTCCAGTAGTAGCAGTGCTTTCAATGGCAAGTCATTGGTCTCAAGGTAATCCTTGATTCTGAGAGCACAAACTTCAAACAGCCATTCTTTGAAAAGAACCTGCGTGATCCATGCCCTCTGATTTGATATCCACATCACTGGCAGTCTTTTCTTTATTATGGAATTTTTTTTGAATGCTCTAGGATTCCCAGAGTGATAAACGAGAAGTGGTTTAAGCTTCATATCACCACTAGCGTTAGCTCCTAAAAGTAACGTCAATTGATCTTTCATGGGTTTATGCCCAGGAAAACTTTTCTCATCTTTTGTGATGTAGGTACGGTTCGGCCTGCGCTTCCAAAACAAACCGGTTTCATCATAATTGAAAATTTGTTGTGGACAATACCCTTCTTTTTCAATGAATTCTTGAAATTTGAGACAGAACTTCTCAGCTTCTTCTTTATCTGCACAAGCAGACTCACCATGCATTACCACATGTTTAATGCCAGATCTCCTCTTAAACTTTGCAAACCAGCCAGTGGTAGCCTTGAATTCTAACTTCTCGGATGACGAACCTAGAGTTTGTTCCTTCAACTTCTCAAAAATTTCTCTAGCCTTCTCTTGAATGATGGCCATGCTAGTTACACCTCTTTTCATTTCCCTTTCGTTTATCCAAACTAAAAGCAACCTCTCCATTTTTTCATGGATGGCACTTCTTTGCTTCTCAGATGGGATTTTCGTTACTCCTTTAGCTGCTTGAGTCTTCTTGATGATATCTTTCTTAGCCAAGATTGTGCCTACTGTAGACCTGTTCAAGCCATATTGCCTAGCAACATCAGATATCTTCTGCCCACTCTCTACGTTGGCTATAATCTCTTGTTTGGTTTTTATGGTGAGCACAGTTCTTGACACTCCACTTTTTTTAGGCTTCATAATATTGACAGATTTTCTAGTATTTTTATTTTTATTTTAATTTATTTTTTTATAAGGGATTCAAAAAAGCACAGACACAAAAATTCAGAAGGGCAGAAACCAACTAGCGTACATAAAGGTCACTGGTACAATTCACAAAGTCTCGGCGCAAACTACGCAGTATGCGACCGTGTCGTGTGTTCCGAGCTCCGACGAGAAGTTGTGACGAAATGTATAACGTAGCGAGCAGCGCCTCCACCGTTTTTAGAATTCGACTAGATGGAACTTCGTCACGTAAGTATGGCTCTTAGATAAGTGGCAATTTGTAGACCCCCCTTTAAGGGTTGTACATACATGTAAAATAAGTGTTTATAACTAAAATTGTATCGTTTGTAGACCTCTTGATTAGAATTATTCCATAAACTTACTGAACCAACCCTTGGTTGATCTTGGACTACTAGAAACGTTTTTCGACCTTTTGTCACAGAGGTGTTCGGTGGAATTCGTTTTAGTTCGTTATCCGAACATATGTTTGTTGTCCGAACACAAAAATCTTTCGTGAAAGTGTTCGTTGTCCGAACTGTTCGTTAACCGATCACCCACTGTATATATATATATATATATATATATATCAATGCATAGTTTACTTTGTAAAACATCTAAAAACGACTTACCACATGCCCCTTTTCATCACATGTATCTGAAAATTGAATTAATAATTAAAATTAGATTAAATAAATGATTTTAAAATAGCAACATGGTAAGAGCATTGGAAAGTTCATGAGAAGTTAAAACAAACAAACATTTGATGCGTAAAAATGATGCGTAATGATGATTAAAAATGAGACATATGTGATATGTAGAAGACTATGATTTTGTATTGCACATCCTCCCTTCAATTTTATATGCGGAAAAAAATAGCGATTCTATTAGTGAGTTAAACACACCGAAAGATATTAAATTATAATGAAAAAATTTCGAGTTTATCTGTTAAATGAGTGATGTCGAAATATTTTATTACTGACCGATCACCGATGCGTTATAAAGGTCAAACATCCAGTTTTAGTTGGAAATAGATTATTAAAAAAATAATAAATATTGTTTAAAACTAAAGGAAGATTATATTTTTTAGTTACTTTTGATTGTTTAGTAAAAAGTTTTATTCAGTTATTATGAATTTGTTATCCCTATTAGGAAGAAGCCTAAAAGCCAGAAGTAAATAACCACAATCGTCTATCACATTTTAAGCACAAAACAAAACTCTTTTATGATCACGTTATGGAGAACCCTGTGGTATACTAGACTTTTTGTGAGTGGTTGCAGTCGTTGTGGACAGCTTGCCACATAGTTGTATCGTCAGTACTACAGCATTACGCATGGATAGAAAAATCGAACGTAATAGGAAATATTGATCACGATAATAGGTGATTTCCTGTTTTGAGAAATTAGCGCCCTTTACACGTACGCTCTTTCGCGAGTGCTTGGAGCGTACGAGATTGCTCGAACTTGCAGTACGCTCCAAAGCAGCTTTCCCTTCCTCTCCAACACCTACACACGTGCACTCAATCGAGCGGGATTGTGGTTTCAAGCGGGAAAGAGCGTACGTGTAAAAGGCGTTATTATTTAGCTGATGGTTATTTTGAAGGGGAAATGATTCGTTCCTTGAATTTACCATCAGGTGTCAAAAATTGGTTTTACTGCGTGTGTTCTCTCTACTGTTGGTCTAACTACCTCTTTAAATTCTTAATTCTTATATCTCTAACGATTTAAAGTTTTACAATTATTTCCCTTTCATTACGGATTGAGTTCATAAAAATTGAATAGTTTTCGATATGATTCTGTTTACGTTTCGTTAACAAAATTTTTAAACAAAATCTTACCGCACACATCATCATCAGCACATGCACCGTCTTTCAGAATCTTTCCTTGAGGGCAATAACATCCATCTGTTCGCAGTTGTTTGCAAGATGAATCATCGGTTTCATTTTTCTTGCTGAGACATGTCTGAGGACATCCTTTATGGCACTGTTCGTAGACCATACCAGTTGGGCAATCAATATCTAAATCATAAAAGAATGAAAAAATGAAAAAAAAATATTTCATATTTATTTATCTACTAAGCATCGACTGGAGTTAAATATTAATCAAAATAATCGTCAAATTTTCACTATATAGAGTAAAAAATTTACTCAATTTCGGTATCGAAGAATTAAAAACGGTCATTGTATTCAGGAGTTAGGAGGCAACAAATGATTTGCTGCAAATAATAGAGTTGGCTTATTTTTATCCGCCATAAGGTTATATTAACGCATTTGAAATTCCAATTGGTACCTCTTTGCTATGAACTGAAGTAAAGATATTATTTTAAAAACCACTTTTGCTTTACTTTCACAAGTTTTTAGAGCTTTTACTTATGAGGGAGAAAACTATCGATATCTGGAAAACTATATATCACATCACCATAAAGTACATTTTTGAGTACTGAAAATGAGCCATTGCACTGAAAAGTTGATGCACTAATGGAAGAAAACTGTTGTCCCCCAACTAACAAAGCTTACAAGCAGATAAAAATTAGTGGCGGGGGACGTCGAAATCTAAGGAGCACCGATGTTTCTAATAGATGCATTACAGCACAACAGCTACTGTACATGTGAGTGAAACAGCTAGAAACTCTTAAAGAACCATTCGCATTTCCTTATTTATTACCATGTTTTCATTAACTTGCCTTCTTGTTTGTGTGTGTGTTTGTCAAGTACAAATCTTGCAATCGATTTTTAACTAACTTCCCGACTAGCTAGACATTTGAAACTTTTAGAATAGCTCAGAACACGATGACAATGCATTTTTTAAATACTTTTAGCCATCTTTAAGCAGAATTAAATTAATTTTCAGTTATTTTCAGTTAATTTTGTTTTGTAGACTGGTGCAGCCATCTATCGGCCGGAACGGGAACGAAAAGTTAAATGCAAGTTTTTTCTTTCTTCTTTTTCGATTTGTCGTTCTTCGATCCATCTCTTTCTGATCGACGACCAATCGGAACCAATTTAACATCACTTGAGTGATTACTCAAAATGTTTTATTTTCTTTTTAATACTTTTAGCCATCTTTAAGCAGAATTAAATTAATTTTCAGTTAATTTTGTTTTGTACACTGGTGCAGCCATCTATTGGACGGAACGGGAACGAAAAGTTGAGTGCAACTTCATTTTCTTTCAAGTTGATGGGATAATTCATCAAAAAAATTTAAAAAAGCATTTATTAATACTTAGAATTGTCAAGTTTATATTATTCAACAGAAAATTTAAAAACATGGTATATAAAAAGTTCTTTGTATCTTGTAATTATGTGTTTTAATGCTTAAGTGACAACTCATAAGCCTTGCATCACATCTCGAAAAGTCGTTTATAGACTGGTCGTTCGGACCGGTGCAATGGAATCTGTCCTAGACATTACGACAATTGAAACAGGTTCTAAAGACTGACGAATACACACACACACTATGCACCAATCCGATGACCATGCGTGACAGATAGGGGGGCGGTATTTATCGGAAGATACATCTCACATTTTTAAGTTTGGAGGAGACATTGTTTCCGTTAGGGGCTGTTTTCCGTGTCATAGGTCCGTTCCACTCTCTGTGGTGGACGAAAGTGTTAAGGAAAAGTCTACCTAGACATCCCTGACAATTATGTCCTACCAACTTTGTCCCAATATTACGAAAATGGGCACTTTTAACGAAACTAGCTTTGGTACTAGCACACGGTAATACATCTAGTCACAAACCAAGATCTATACATGAGCATTTGTATTAAATGAAGAATCGTGTTTTTTTTTGCCCTGCGTAGAGACCTAATCTAAATTCCCTAAAGCATTAAAAAGTAAACCATAGAAAATTGCTGATTTTCAAAATCTTGCCCAGAGCATGTCTCAGAGTTTCAATGCATGTTTTACGGCCGTAAGTGGGACGACAGTTCTAGTGCTACACAATAAAGGCCTATTTTCTGTTTTACTCTGATTTTCTCTTGTTACTCTGATTTTCTAGTCATTTTTGTAAGTATTATGTATTCCTTACATAATTTTATTTTCAGAAAATTATTGTTTATTCTCTGCATCAATTACTTTTCCCTTGAAAAAAGCTTAATTTTTGAATTAATGAACAATAGAAAAGAAATTTTAAATAGCAAACATTCTTTCAAATCCTTCATAAATACTGCCACTACTGTTTTATATTGATGAAAATTATCTTACCGCATTCTAATTCGCTCGGCCAGTCTTCGATACTAACACCAGCGTGACAACACTGTCTGCCATATTCCATAGCTGTTTTGCAGAATGATGCTTTGTCATCACCACTGTGAGTGGCATCGAAATTACAAGCGTCTACATAAACGTCGACACCTATTAACGGATGACAAGCTGCAAATACCGGATCGTTAAGTTTTTCACAGATTGGTACCTTCCGATCCAACTCAGGCTGTAAAACAAATGTCGAAATAAGCAATTAACGTTCAAGCAAGTAAGGAAGAGCTGCTGAAAGACATAGCTAAAGAAAATAATTTATAAATTTAGAACAATTAAAACAATACAAATGGACATTTTGACGAAAATAATCACGAGACATCCCCTCAAAACCAGGTGCAATGGTCTGCCACATCCACAGATGTTGCGCAGTGCACTGGCAAATGGTGAAAAAGCAAACCTGGTTTCCCTGTATCATTTCACATAGATTCATTGAAAATGTCAGGGTGCAAGATAAAATTGAAAAAGGTATAGGGCGGTGCATAGGGCGGAGTGATTCGCGCATCTAAATTCGATTGTCATGACGCTTTTGTATATGTGTCGAATGCCCCCGTAGGCTTTTATTACCTTAAAGCCTTCAAAAAACTCAATTTTTTATTATGATTTAATTTTAAAGAATGAAATGTAAGGAATCTTTTTAAAAATTGAAATCAGTAAAATTGCTTAGTAAAATATATATTTATATTCGTTATGTTAGTTATTGTGACTATACGATGATAAGCAGTTTCAGATCAAACATTAAAAAAATAGTATGAATGCATCTAGCACAACCACCGCATTAATTGAAATCGAACTTATGTGCAATTACAATCTGTGTTTCTGAAATCTTGCTTATATTTGTGAAATTAAAAATGAAAATAGTACAAAAATAATAAAAGATAACTCTAATGAACCCCTTTTCTAATTTTTTGTCCATATTTTCAGTCAAGTTGTTATCTTTAAGTGTTTTATGTGCAATTATTAGTACTAGTTGGTACCCGTCAAAACATGTCGGCTAGATAGTAAATAAATGTACTAATACACAAATTATACTCAACACATCATTGCCAAATGTTGAAAATCATAATAATGCGCAGAAACAAATTAATGTGTTTAAGCGGCCTCGTGTTGAGTGACTATCTAAAGCCAGATCTAAAAATGCCACTGAACATGCGCAGACAGCAAATTTTTTTATTGTAAATTATCGCTAACTAAAGAGCGCGAAATAAACAATTTCTACCAGGTTTAATCTTATATTTCACAAACATAATTATCATAAAAATAAAAATCTCCGTAAGTGATCTAGAGAGACTCCTGGGATAAAACATGTCACAGAGCATGCGCAGAAACAGTGAGTTTCTAAAGCCAGATTTAAACATGCCGCTGAGCATGAGCAGAAATAAATTTTTAACTGTAAATTATCGCTAATTAATAGAAATTGCGGTTACAAAATTCAAATTTGACAAATCTAGAGATTACAATCTTTCGTTTAAGATCAAAATGAAGTAAATTGATGCAGTAGTTTTCTCTCACGGACTGCCCAAAAAGTCGACTTAGCAACTTAAATATATAGATTATAATTATGTTATATGCTGTATATTATAGAGAAAAATGTGAGGGGGGTCGATGAAGAAAATCACTCTTTTAAAAGGGGGAGATGTAGGAAAAAGTTTGGGAACCCCTGGTTTAAACCTACCAAAGCAATTGTTTCAGGTTGCAATGCGTTGATGGAGGAAGAATGTTGCCCCCCACCTATCAGAACGTATCAGATAAAAATTTAGGGTAAAATTAGTGATTATAAAAATTAGTAGTATTTAATGATTTATGATACAAATACTTTTCAATTCCTGTCAAGTATAATTGCTACTACAGGGTGGCTAATAAATACTGTAACACTCCAAAAAATAAGAGTTAATTTTAATCGTTTGGAAAAACAATTTATCTATCTATTTGTGTGATTGGCAACTTTTTGTAAACGCAGACGATTTTTGTTTAAAGTGAAACATGTAGAATATTTTTAAAAATGGAAGCCAAAAGGTTAATGGTTAAACAGCTTTTTGATCGCGGATTTTCTGCAGGTAACATATTTAAGCAATTATAATGCCTTGGTTTTAATAGGACGTTTATATATAGGACTATAAATCGATTATTGGATACCAATAGCTGTAAAAATCGACCAAGGTCCGGTCGTCCACGCACTGTTCGTACAAAAGAACGTATCAAAAGAATTCGTGAAAAGATACGAAGAAATCCGCAACGTTCTGTAAATAAAATGGCTGCAGAAGAGAACATCAGTCGCAGAACTATGCAACTTATCATAAATGAAGACCTGGGTTTTCGCCCTTATCGCAAAAGAAAAGTTCAAGGTTTGACTACTGCACAAATAGTAAAAAGGTTACAAAGATGTAAGAAATTGCTGAACCGGCACGGTAGCAAAAGTGTTTAAAAAATAATTTTCTCTGATGAGAATCTGTTTTGTACAGAACAAAGTTATAATGCTAAAAATGATGTTGTATATTCAGCAACCTTCGAGGATATACCTGAAAATCTTCGAACTGATAAACGCTTTCAGAACAAGAATTCTGTTATGGTTTGGGCTGCAGTGTCACACAATGGAAAACTGCCTCTGAAATCCATCGATAAAGGGGTAAAAATCAATGCTGAATATTACAAACAGGAAGTATTGGCTACACGTTTATTACGACATGCTAACAGATTGTATCCCAAACAGAATTGGATATTTCAGCAAGATTCTGCACCTTCCCACCGATCCAAAACAACACAGGAATGGCTCCATGCCAATTGCCCGAAGTTTATCAAGCAAGAAGATTGGCCACCTTCTTCACCAGATCTAAATCCTTTAGACATTGCATTTGGGAGATTTTAGAGTCTAAAGTAAATGCTAAGCAGCACAGAAGTTTGGACTCCCTCAAAGCTTCCATACGGAGTGAATGGGACAAATTACCTCATAAAATGATTCGTGCCGCAATAGGACAGTGGCGTAAGAGATTATCTTTAGTAATCGATAAAGATGGCGGTCGATTCGAGTAAAATTATTTCATGGTAAACTTTCATGTATAATGTTCATAATATTGTTGTATTTTCCATTTTCTATTTAATCTGTGTGTAATTAAATGATTCGATATTTGTCACAGTATTTATTAGCCACCCTGTAATTAGAAAGTGTAGAGACAGCGAAAATGTAAGATTCTGAGATTTTGCTATTTTGTACGTCTACTACCATGCAAATAATAATAAAGGGACAGTTGTTAAAGGTATAAACTAATAGATGTCATAAGTAAAAATAAAATCTTTAGTTTCACAAATTTATAAACCTGCATAAGCAAGTGTTGTGAAGGATCCACAATTTGGACATTTTGAACTCCTTCCAACGTTATAGCCATTTTGTTCTTCCAACACGATTACGGGGCATAAATCGGCCATATTGGAACTGCACCAATTTTCCAAGAAACATCGCACCCCCTGAATTCCTCAAGACGGGGGAAAGAATGTGGCGTGCCAGCACGCCTAGAAAAGGGGGGGAGTGATTGTTGTGAAGGATCCACAATTTGGACATTTTGAACTCCTTCCAACGTTATAGCCATTTTGTTCTTCCAACACGATTACGGGGCATAAATCGGCCATATTGGAACTGCACCAATTTTCCAAGAAACATCGCACCCCCTGAATTCCTCAAGACGGGGGAAAGAAATTCCAGGAAATTCAACGGACTTCCAATTTTCTTGGAAATAAGCGTACCACGTGGGTCAACCATGGGAATGTCAGAGCATCCTGCCCTCGAATAAAAAACTCGAAGAGGCAATAAATTTACGGGAATAACTAACCTGGGGAGGGGTTATAATGAAGAATGTAGGAGCCCCGAGTGTGGGAGAAACGAGGTTCGGAGAGAGTGCGAGGGAGCGATTGGAGGTAGCGGGCTGCGAAGAGACCCTGGGAAGAAAAGACGCCCCCGTAAAATGGCGAGATACCCGTCTTCAACCGCCAGCGCCGAATCCTGTTGCATCCGCCAGTGAAGAGCCACATGAATTTCTACCCGATGCCTAAAGCCTCCTCCTGTAGAAATGCCTCAACGATGCCATGCTCTGCTGTTTCATCAAAACTCCCCAGGTTGGTCATAAATTCCCCCTTTAAATAGTGCTCATGCCTTTTGAGAGATTACGAGACTTTTATTTCACTCGACCCGTAATGGTTATGCCGCAGGAAGCGGATGAAGTATGCCCTAATTCGGTTAAAAATATGTATAGCCAAGATCTTAAATATAATATGTAAACCCGACCTTTTCTTGTAAAATATTGTATAATAAATGTTGTTATTTTATTTATAAACACATAGTTCCCTTTGGAGTTCACCTCTCTAAATTTACACAACGCAAAGGGGTATCTCTGGTACCCCTCATAACAGCAAGTATTGAACAGACTTAAGAAGTACACCTTAGAAGAGGAAATTTATCTTTTTATTTTAGAGCTAGTGCATGCTGAAAGGGTTGCGCTTTTTTTTCTTTTATATATTTTTACGGTCCTAATGTTTCCTCAGTTAACCTTTTAGTTTGGGCGCGGTGGCCCAGTTGGCAAAGGCAGCGAGCCAGTGATCTGAACGTCACTGGTTCGATGCTCGTCGCTGACAAATCCATGGTCGTGTACACTAAAGGCGGCTGGTGAACGAAAAATCTGTCATGCATGCAATGTCCTACAAGTTCTCAAATTTGCCTCTCGAGGTGCGGGGTCAAGTGCATCGGTCTCGTCACTTGACTCGGTTCATAATTAAAACCCCCTCTCTGCCCATTAGTCGATATGGACTTGATCTGATGTTGCTGTCGGTCAAGTGGTATAAGCAACAACAACAACAACTTTTAGTTTGAATATCGTGTTGAATTTCACATATACAGGGAAACTTCTCCTTAGGGGTCAGTAATGGTTACGAAAAAAAGTGGCCGTTTAAAGGGGTGGCCGTGAAATGGGGTTTCTTCCAAAATATAGGCTGTATGGAGCCTTTAATCAGTTAAAAAAAATGGCCGTTTATAGTGGTTGTCGGCTCGAGGAGTTTCAAAAGTATTACACTTTTTTCAATAAAAATACTATGCCCAGGCATAGGATAGAAATAAAAATGACTTATCGTGCTGAGACTCCAAATAATTTCCTCACACACATTATAGTAATCATTCAACATATATTAAGAAAAACTTATGACTAAATTTCAAAATCGAAGCGACAAACTTGTGTCCGAATTTTTTACTCATCGAAAAGTGATATGAAAAAAGAGAAGAATTTTAGAAAAGGAAAGAGTTTTACCTATAATTATACAAAAAGGCATACATTTACTAGAAAATATAGTTATGGTAAAAATGCAAATTCCCATAAATATTTTTATGAAATTTACATTTCCCCTTTAAATATGCCCTTTACTTTCATTTCCTTTATATTATATTTTAAGAGAGATGAAGTCAGCTGAGCATTACAATTTTTTGTTTCAGTTTAACGAAACTAAATTATAACATAAATATTTTAACATTGTTGCAGTCGTTCCGAGCAGGACGGGAAATAGCGAAAAGAGGATTCTTTACGGAGTGTATAAATAAATTATGTTAGGAGAAATTTTTTGAAAGGAAATTTTTTCGCCATGAATCCTGGAGTTAACTTTTTACCATTTCTATATTCATTATCTCAGTTTTAATAATTTTTATACGTAGTTTGAGTATTTATTTATACCTGAATATGACTGCAGTGATAAAACAATACATATAACAAAATTGCATATAATAGCGGTAACATTTGTGATTAGTTTATTAACTAAAAAAGTTAAAATAATTCACGTAAAAGATTATTTAAACAAAAACATAGAAAATAAACTTACAAGCTCTTCGAGTTCATTCATACAATCTTCTTTATTTCCATCGGTTTGCCAACTACAAACATACTCATTAAGTGGTTCATTCTTTAATTCGTCATCTTCCCGGCCATTGCAGTTACCTAAGAAGTTTTTAAAAAGTGTTATTGGTGCTTATAAATATTTATTACTTTACTAAAAGTTTTTTATAATATTGAACCTCGATAATTCAGCATCTTGAATGTGAGTAAAGTAATTCGTTTATGAAGGAGACGAAAACGAATCTCAAATGAATCTGTAAGCAACTGCTTTAGCTGACAGTCATGAGAATATGGAGGTAATGAACCTAATCAACATATGAAATTCATATAGAGTGAGACATAAAATTATTCCTGTTTTATAGTATATGTTCAATTTAAGTACAGTATACCATACAGATTAGTAAGTTTCGAATATTGGAGAACTGTCCTAAATGTGACGAAAATTTTTTTCTCAGCTGCATTGATCATACCATAAATGAGTTCCAGGGAATTATTTATATTAATTCCATTAAAACACTTTAAAGCATACTTCGCAAGACGGAAATTTATATTCAGAATAATGAAAAATTTTGTTAAAATTTTAAGATCAGTTTACCAATTAATGTGTTTATGAATTTTGATACGATTATTTTCGTTAGCAACATCATGCATTTAGGATAAATGATTTCATAACGGTGCCTTCTTCGAGCTCCAGCTATCAGTTACGGAAAAATGTATCACATTAATAACCTCATACATCAGTTAGAGTAATATGATTTAACTACACACCACACAATCCTCGTGTTTTATTGAAGTATGTCCTGGACGGCACTCTTACAGCAAAACCTGAATTTTCTTCGTAATATCTGGCTTCAAGGTTGATTGGAGGAATAACTACGACAAATGTCCTCCCAGGATATCCGAGGATAACCATACCATCTTTGAGCAAGGGAAGTTTGTCCATTGGGATACTTTTTCCGTCTAATCCAAGCTACAAAAACAACTACAATTAAGAATCATGTGAAAGGAAATTTTATTCAGATCGTTAATACTTATATCGTACATTTGTAATATAAATATATATATATTTAAGTTAGACATTTAAAAGATAACTTAAGTCGACAGAGGGGCTTGATTTCCTTTAGTTATTTTTGTGGACATCTAGATGTATCGTTGTGATAGTTTTGAGTTTCATGCTTCTTAAGCAGATATTTTTATTTACTAATTCCGGGTGTTTGACAATCAAGTCATGAGCTTTCTTGATTCCCAGTATCTCTGAACAATAAAACCAAGACCAATAAGGGCAGTGCACGTGTCTAAATATTCACCATTCATTGGTCATTCGGAATTACATAAAGTATAATTAGGCGAGTCTTGAAGTCCAATTCTAGAAAGGTGGGCATTGAGGCAATCGTGTCCAGTAATAAGACGAAACAGGGCAACGCTTAAGCAGATATAAAACATCTTTGTTCTCTATACACACAATCTCATAATTTAGTTTCCGCATAATTTTTGAAGGGAAAGGTTCAAGTCTTAAAGTTCAACTTTTACGCATTTCTTACAACTCGAAACTGACAAAACATATGTCTATTACGATATATGGTTACGATACATGGACGGTCTATTACGATATCAATTTTTCCTGCTTCAAAAATGAAATGAAGTAAAGAGAGACATCACCTCTTTATTCTTTTTGATGGATATCTTGTGTTCCTTATAGGAGATTTCCATTCCAACGAGACATGTTATGGGATTGAACAGACCACACTTTTTCGACAGTCCTTTTACTTCAAAATTTTTTCCAGCGTCACTGACTATCAAAAACGACCCCACAGCTTGGAAAGGGAAAAACAGTCCATCGAATGTTTTGAAGTGAGGGTCTCCAAACCCTTGGCATACTTCTGGAAGAAAACACAGCGTAAGATACTGATGGTTAAACAAGGACACAAAATTCGCGTAGAATATACAAATTTTTTTATCGCTTTTTAAATATGTAACAATAATGCCAAAAGATATTTGACAAATGATTGATTTATCATTTTCCTCGATATATCATTATATTCACATTTCAGTTGTTTGTTGCTATGATCGTAGACGTTATTCTTAAGAAGGTATATATGATTGATAAAGTTATTCAGGTGAGGATCAGGTCATTAATATGCTGAATAATGACACACATGAAATTGATGAGATCTAGATTCAAACTAGCTAAAAGGAAATAATTACCATTAGAATATTACTATTTGGAATAACAAATGGTATGTATCTCAAAATCATCATGAAAGCGCACTTAAAAACATTCTTCGCATAAATCTTATTATGCTACCTTGAAAGCAATCATTAGTTTGCGTCTAAAGTTAAGTATTTAACTTATAGGGTCGCTAATGTAAATGCAAGTCCTCCATTAAACTTTCCCCATTTTGTTGGTCGTAGTAAAGGAAGTCTGTTTTTCATGCGGTTTAAGTTGATATGGTATGGAAACAGTTAAAAAGTCTAAGCTTTTTGTATTGTTAAGTACATTTTTTAAAAATGATTATATATATTTCCTCCCGCTTAAAAATACTGAATTAACTTACGATCGCGGCATTTGTTTGGTGAAATACTGGAGTATATGTTTTCAATAGCGAATACAGTGAAGATCATATCTCTCCATTCCACATTCATAGTAAGGCATATTTTGGGGTAACCAATTGAGGCTTGTTTTCCTGTACATCTTTCCTTTTAAAGCAGTTTATTGAAATGAACTTGTATTAAAACAGTTAAAAAAATTTCATTTTTGTATCACATTTTTTAAGTAGCCATGTATTCAGGTTAAAAAAAGATGTTGCAATTCTTACGATCACGGCATTGGTCTGGTGGTATGCACTCTTCATCGTTAAGTACCGTTCCTGGGGGACAGAAGCAACCAGGAACACATCTGCCAGAGCATTCTTCAAGCGTGTCTTCAGAAGCAGTCTCGCAGGTTAACTGGCATGACGGACCGCAGTCACTCCATTCCATTCCAGGTGGACATTCCGTGTCTGTGAAGGAAAGAAATATTGCGTATCTTTGGTTATAACATCTATATATATTATTTCTAAAAGGTGTTTTTTTGTTCTCTACCTTTTGCTCCCTTCATACTTAACCAAAATCTATAAACGAGGTACCATTTTAAAGATTAAGATTTACGCTTCGTGTGAATTGTTAATTTAGAATTACACATCTTATTATTTGTTTTAAAAATCTAAGTATAAACATTATAAACAATTTTTCTTCCCCTAGATGGCGCGCGCGTTAGATTTTTTATTATACCATTATCAATCGCACTAAACTTTTAAATTTAAAAATCGTTTGGTTTTATTATCATTCTGTGATTTCATTAATGAGTTTCTTTACTGGAAACATCCGCGTAGGTGTGCATTATTCTTTTTGCATGGAAAAACCTTATATATTATATCTAGAAGGTGATTTTTGTGACGATCCCTTTCTCTCCCTTCATACTTAACCAAAATCGATAAATGAGGTACCATTTTAAAGATTAAGTTTTCCGTTTCTGACGAATTGTTAATTCAGAATGGCACATTGTATTGTTTGTTTAAAAATCGAAGTGAAAAATTGACCTTTGTACCTAAAGTTCTTTCCTTGGAAGCGTCGAAACGGCACGGTCAAATAGAATGCACAAAGAGGTTTTGTAATGTAAAATCACATTTTCCTTGACTTTGTTTCATATTTAACTTTTAATATTGTCTACAAAGGTGTTTTGACGTGTTCATATCTCATGCTCCCATGTTTTGTCTTACGCTTCACCTCCAATATTGTGGCCAAAGGCGTTTTGTAATTGGTTTTGTATTATCCTTAAGCAGCATTGTTATTTGGTTACACAAAATTTTCCTCAGCTATTTTACAAATTCAGAGTATGCCTCTATATCCTATCCAATGTAACTGATAGTTTAAAGGAAATTTTATTAAAATATATTTATATTTGGTGGCTTTATCAAATACATTTAATTAAGCAGAAACTGATAACAAGGGTTACTAGAAAGACGATTTTTTATACATACAACGAGTATTGCTTATTTAAATTAGGTAAATAGTTTGAAAATACAAGAAGACATATAACGCATTACTTTTCATCTCTCTGTTGCTATTAACATTCAATAAATCCCAGATGCTTTCAATTAAACTTTATATTAGAAGAAGATTTTAAAAATTTGATCGAAACAGACGTTTTCAGAGAATAGTAGAATGAGTTGTAAGAAATATTATTTTAATGACTAATGCAACCATAATATGACAGAGAAATTATTTATCTTTGAAATTATTAAACTTGAAACAATTTTGTTCCATGAAGAGAAAAAAAACCGGAAAACCCAGAATTGGTAGAAGTTTGTTCATTCTACATGACTGTTATTAATAATTATAATACCGACTACGCAAAAAATTTAAAAGTTCGCTGGCATTAATTGAGAGATTGCTATTGTGTTACCAAAAATATTTTGTAAAGCGATAATTTTTATATCGCAATGACTTCTCATTTACAAATCCAGAAAAATTTCAATATACAATTTTGAACCACACTAAGTCATTCATATCCTGGTTAATTCGTCTCGATCGAACAATTGTAACAATGCTATTGTTGTACTCACGGCACTCGTGTATAAGTCTCCAGTTTCTGACAGCCAGGGGTCCCAGCTTCGATTCGCAAGCTTCTACATAAGGTAATAAACCGTCACACTTGCATTTGTTTTCAGAATTCTTCTTGTTGAGTAGACATTCACACGTCGTGCTCAGGCAGAATTCAATGAACTGATTCAGAGGCAGAATTCGGCTGCACAGAGCGAAAGGTTTCTCCCTAAAAGACAAATGAAACGTATTACTTGGACACGCTGTAAACGGGTGTAAAGAGAAATTGATATTATATTCTGTCTAAGGAAACGAACATTGCATTTTACATGACAGTCTTTCCATCTTTCAACTTTAATACGATTTCATAGAATGAAAATAATTTGAAGATAGGTTGTCACGTTTTACGTTCGAAAGTTTAGAGGTACTGGATGAAAGGGGACATCCAGTACCTATACCATTACCTCCCCTCTAGATACAGGATGGATGGGGACTTAAAGAATTTCAACAATATAATGTGGCGTGCAATAGGGAACATTAAGAAGTTACATCACCGTAATATGATCGATGATAGAAGAAAATATAGATTAAAAGTTTTTGACTGTAATGCATTGGTAAGGTTTGCTTGAAAGATTGATCCCTAAAGCTCGTTGAATGTTAAAAAAATTCATTAAATTTCATAAAATATTTAGTCCGCTTTGTGATTCTATCGTCGTAATAATGCTGTCTACAGCTTAACCAAAAACAAAAATTTGTTCACAAATTTATCAAAATATGTCGCTAGCCTTCTAATATCTATGTTAAATAATGCAGAATTTCCTGTAGGTATCTTTTTAACTACAAACAGGTGAAAGTGCATTTTTGAAGTCAATTTTTTAAATCTAGAAGTAGATTGTTCATCAAAATGTGCGAGTTTTCTAATTTTTTTGTAAAAGATTCAATTTTTAAAAAGATAGGCGAGTTTAATTTTCTAGCAAGGCACACCAAGAGCGCAAGTGGCACGAGCCTTTCTTCTAATGTTTATCTAAAAAGCTAACGTGTATGAGCCAGCAGACGCTTTGTGCTTCCATGTTACATATCAAAATTGGTTAAGGAAGTCTGAGAGAATACATTATTCTCTAGCTCTTCTCTCTCTTATCATGAACTATATTCTGCCTGAAAGGCCCCAGATAATATCTCTTGGCTGACTCCTTCCACCCATCACTGGTACAAGAGGAATCGTCCTGGCACTCCTCTTTTCCTAATTTGCGATAGAAGCTCCCAAACTGCACTTTCTAGGCCTGCTAGTGGACACCTTAGGAGCCTTTCTTTTGAAAGGGGAAGAAAGGTCTTTTCCACTTGCACCAAGTGCCATGTCCCACACGCCTCCCCGGAGCACATTTTGGAGTGTCTGGGAATTACCAGACACAGCAAACCTTATCTCATAACAAACCCTCTTCTCGTCCTTCATTTTGCCCGTGTAAACAACCTCTTGGATCTCATCTGAATGCATATTAGGATGACAGAGGATTAGAAACAACAACAACAACGATACCAACAGTTTAATCCTTGCGGTCAGATTCATAAGAGTTCCGGGAGAGTCTCAGTAGTAAAATTAAAAGAAATAAACTCCCCCTTTAAAGAAATTAAAGGGGATTTACTTTCTTCAAAGGGAGAGGGGTTATTTCTTTTGGTTTTCCCACATTAAAGGGTTTTCCTCCCTTTAAAGAAACTGTCTAAATTCTATCGGTTGAGAAAATCCACCAAAGATTTATAGTATACATGTTTGAAAAAAAAGGACTTCATTGTATTTACCTCAATTTATGACACAGCTCCATCGCTTTATTCATTTCCTCATGGGGACATATAAGAGGTTTGCATTTTTTCCCTTCCTCATTGACTGCCCAACTCTCTCCAAACTCTTTACTTGTAAAAGCTTTCAAGCCATTTGGTTTCCGCTGATCATCCTCTAACCTTCCCGAGTAATATCCACACAAACCGGAGACTTTTTCAAGCAGACTTGGGGCAACCTGAAAAATCAACACAAAAAATAAAATTATTCAAAACCTAAATGTTTTGCTTAAAAAGATTCTATTACAATTGGTCTCTATTTCAGATCTTGGTTTTTATGCGTAGTTAGGGAAATGTTATTTTCCTAAACTGCTGGTTATTGCAGTTCAGAGCAAAATATTTTATCCCCCTGAGATTCTTCGTTATTTAAAATTGTGGAGGATATTTAAATTTTGCACTTACATAATGTTATTTACAAATGCATCTTTATTACTCTTACTGGTCGAAAACTTTTGAAAATCTCTGCCTGAATCTGTCTATCTACGACCTCGTGACAGTAAAAAAGATTTTCTACTCATTAAAATTTTAATTTCAGTATGTCCTAGTGACGTAGCCAGAAAAAACTTTCTGGATGGGATGCAGGTCCGTTCTGGTCAACATAATTGTAAAAGTATATGAAGGGCCTAAGGGAGAGGGCTTAGCCTATAGGCCCCCTACCCTTTCTCTACATCCCTGGTATCCGCCAAAGAAACATTTTTTCCAACTAATCGTAGTCAATATCGGTATCTAAAATTATGCTTGTAAGGAATATTATTGAAAATAACACATGCAATGTTGTTGATGTTCCTCACATCCGCAATGTTGTTCAGGTGATATAATGCCGGTCTCCAGGCTTGGAGAACCCGGTTCAGATCCCGGTACAGGCAGATGGTCATTACAATTGCACACGACCATTGGAATGAATTATAACGCACTGTAAAGTGAACACGGGGGCAAATTTTTATCGAGGTAAACATTAGCATCGACGGAAAATTAAATAGTTAATAACTAGAATGTACGAGTACAATTGTGTTGTTGAACTTCAAGGGGTAATAATACATGAGGAAAGTCGAAAATGGCGTCGAAAATAAAATCTTTGAAAACAACGCTTCCTGACATTACCGGGGTAGTTTGATTGGTAGAATATCGAGGTTAGGAGATCCAGTTTAGCTCTGGCAAACGGCCGTTACATATCGTTTGTAGTCATAAAATTCTCTCTCGTTGTTACGTTATCTGATAAATATATTGTAATGATACTATGCTGCAATTTAAAATAATTTTTACATAATAAAAAAACTCCGCTTATTATTTCATTAATTATAATAAATTTTTTTTTACATACTAACAAAATATATTTTGATTGGATTTTTTGAAATAGCAAGAGGAGTCATTCTTTTTATTGTACAGTAAATATTTTTAATAGCAACAGAGTGACATTACAATATTCACATCGGATCACTTTATAGCGAAAGATAACTGTATTTTTGACTTAACTAAAGTAATCATGACTTTACTTACATCGATTTCAAGATGTCCTCGAATATCATAGATGATGGTGAAGTTGTCAGCAATGGATCTTATGATGACCTGTTCTCCCACTTTTTTCGCTACAAGATTCATTTTGGTAGTCTTGCTTAGGCGCCATAACTGTGAAGTCGTGTAAGTGTGTCCGTTAACATCGACACTGAGATTGGATTGCACCTTTATGAGTTGATTTAGGTAATTGACTTCGATCCAGTGCTTGCATTCGGATACATAATTACATTCTTTGTGAACTGGAATAAAAAATGAGAACAGTGTTGTTTTGTGCGAAGAAATGGACTGTCGTTAGAAATATTAGCCAATAAGATGAATGGCTATAAATTGTACAATAACTATCGAGGTAAATGACGGTATTTAAATATTACCTACTCTGGGCTCGAGGTATCTTAGTGGTAGCGCGTTGGGCTTGGAACTAGAGGGTGTTTGGTTCGAATTCCAACGAATGACATTAAATACCTCCGTGTCTAAACTATATATGGGCACGTTAAATCCGTAGACAGAAAAGTCCTTCTATGAGGTCAGATGGGGTAGGAGAATGTACGAACCCATCCAGATGTTGCCCCTGGTAGGGCTTGGTCAAAATTAAGTTGGTACCAGGGGGTGGCGTTGGTTCATCTATACGGTGCTCTTATTGAAAGCAACTAACGGTTCTCGCCGATTATGTGCAATGTTTTCATTGACAAGTGCCCCGCATTGACGAACAAAAACATATTATCCACTCTTGAAGTCCGGACAAAGAGTATGCCTACTTGGATAAGCAAAGAGCAAGGCATTTTAATTGCCTTTTCTGGGAAAAAATTCCTTAGAAAGCCAACAAAGTAAAAAAGGATGAACTCTTATGTCTATAACCCTTTCTGCTTATTTATTTAACTATTCAGAGAATCTCATTGTTGTCCCATTCAGCACATTAAACATGTGCGCTTTTATTTTATTTTCTGGAGGTCAAAAGTTCTCACATTATAGTGGCCATGTAAGGGATCATATGACATAGTTCCGACCCCATTCTTTGTTTCCATTCGTGCGCAGAATTTACAAATGAAAGCAAACTCTCTAGGTTGAACAGGGGTTAAAACTGCTGTGTAATAAGCCTATTAGATTCGCTCACCTCAATATTAACCTATGGAGAAAAATTGTCCAAGAAATGCCGACTTGGATTCAAAGATTTTCTTAAAAAACTATACTCCGGGATAGAGAAAGGAATTTTACACCTTGGGGCATTTTTCATTTAAAAAAATGGAAATAATATTTTAAAATTTAAATTATTCGGGGAAAAAATCTGGTATAGTGTGTTTTAAACGCTCATAAATTCCTTTGGTAGAAGAAATTTATAAAATGAATCCTGTTGCAAGATGCAGAAAAGTTCAGGCTATCGGAAAATACCATTTTTATTGGATTGTCGGAATTTATGTAGCTGTAAATAGTAGACAAATTTTCACCTTAGGTTACGTTCTCCATTGAGTTGAACGAATCCAATAGGCTTAATATACAGCAGTCTTAACGTCGCATTAACAAAGTCAACTGGAAAGACTTACTACAAAGAAAGTTATTTGAGTTTAAAAACTGACAATTCTTACTTTCTTCTTCAATTCAATAAAAATTGTAAACAAAGAACATTATTATTTTCAAAAGATGTTTTACAGATGGAAGCTTGATATTTAAATGCTGATCAACCCACGATGGAAATATGACGGACCATCATTAAATATTCATAACAGATTGAAGGCATTCATAAAAATTGAATTACAAGTGACTTAAAGATAAGATTTATTAAAGGAAATGGTTTAAAAAAGATATAAGACGAGCAAAAGGGCAAAGATGTAGCTAGTTTTTGTTGAGCTATCAAATTTATCAGAAGTAACTGAAATTTAATTTAACTGACATAGTAATCTATTACCTCGACACTGATAATCATCACTTGTTGGGAAATGATTTTTGAATATCTTGTTAAGAAAAATAATTTTCTCCCAAAATATTGGTAGAATTTCAATATTTTGATTTGCACTATCTATGACGAGGTAACACTAAATTTATTTTTAAAGTATTTGTAAGTATTAAAACAAGTTATTTTACGTTGTATAGGTAAAGTAATATTATATAACGGACACGGTGGCCCGGTTGACAAAAGCAGAGAGCCAGTGATCTGAACGTCTCTGGTTCGATGCCGGTTTCTGACAAATCCCCCGCCGTGTACACTAATGGCGGCTGGTGCACGAAAAATCTGTCGTAGATGCAATGTCCTCCAAGTTCTCAAATTTATCTCTGGAGGTGCGGGGTCAAGTGTCGCGGTCTCGTCACTTGATTCGGTTCAAAATTACAGGACCGGTCCTTTAGCCAAGTTGGACTCCGACCCTTATGGTGCTATTAAAAACCGGAGCCGCATCACTTTGCCGAATAGTTGTTATAGACCTGAACTGACAATATACTGTCGGTCAAAGGGCATCAGTCACAACACACAACAACGTTATGCATATTCGTCACGAGGCGTCAACACGTGTATCATTTAACCGTATCCATTTCGTGTATTGCATAAGATCATGAATGCACAATGGTTCTAAAAGAGCCCTATTTTCAACCTGCTCTCTGAGTATCCTTCCTTATTACTCCGTCATTGTGATTTCTACAGCTGTACATTTTCATATGTAACATGCTGCTTTTCTTTGTCATGATATGGAAAGCCTTCACGATGTTAAATCTGTATCATCCCTTTGACGTTTCTGTAAAAGACCAACTTCAAAAGTATCAGTGTTATGTCATCATATTTTGATGCACAGATACTAAAAGGAGAACTGTCCATTTTTACTCTATCAAAGATTGCAAGCATTTTCACTGACATGATAATATTAATTCAAGTAAATAAATAATATTCTCTTTTATTCTCTTTTCACTGGGCTTTCAAAATGCCTATTCATATCTGTTTTGCAGAGGATACAAATGAGTTTACAGTAAAATACTAAGCACTGCGTTCAGTAATTGAATGTTTTTAAAATACTTCAAGAAGTTTTGAGCTATGGGTCATAATTTGCATTTCCCGCTATCACTTCATCACTTGTTTTAAGAAAAGCCGAATGTATTGTGTATTGATTTAACTATACTATTTTCTACCAAAGGAAAAGTGTTTCAACAGCAAAATTGGTTACAGAAAGTAGGAAATAGTTTTACTTACTCGTCACGTTGTATTTCTCATTTTGTATATCTTTAAAAACGACGTGATTACATACATCATATATAATATCCTGGCCGTCGAAGGTTTCAACGTGGTTTCCCATGACGCTACATGTACCATTTCCTTGAAAAAAAAAATGCTTTATTACTTGAAAATGTTGAAGTTATAAGCTCGTATATTTAGTTGCATTTGATTTCAATTTTATAATACAGATGTATTACGCATTGTTATCGATTGAAAATGTGTCATTTATTCGTGACACATAAAAAATATACATGTTTATATATTACAATTTAGTTCTTAGTAATATGGATGTTCATTAAAATAAGTTAAAGGCGTATCCTTCCAGTATGCTTAGTCTATGAGTGTTAATGCTTATATAAACGCATATGAGTTATTTTGTAAGAAAATCTGAATGGAAAACTTAACTAAACCTCCTTGTTAATATTTTCTTTACTGTGTAAAATGTTACTCGCAGCTGTAACGCAATTAAAAGGTTTACAATCTCTATAATATTAAAGATATTTTCTGGGTCGTTTCTGGTATAAATTGCATTTTAATCTGTATCAAATGATCCTATGAATGAATGACTTGGCTTTCTATCTCAGAAGAAATCCTTAAAGGTTTAGTAATATTGAAATAAATAAAATTTCTTACGATTAGAATTAGGTTTTCTGCTACTACAGTGACATATTTAAAATACAAATTATCTTTCTTATGCTAGTTTCAAATAAAATTACAATTTGTGATCTATTGTTTTCAGAGTAAAACGATACTTGAACAGAATTGACAAAAGGGTGTCGCAGTATTTCGGTCAAAATCTCTTTTGAACCCAATTTGTCGTGTGATATTTATACATTTTTGATAAATTTAACTTTATTGGTCCGTCTTAATTGCAATTTAAAACTTCCCAAAGGGATGGTATTGTGAAATTTTCCACGTGGTTAACTCAATTAGAAAGTCAGGTAGACTGCTGCAGGAGTGTCTTTAATTTCGAGATGAATTTTAAAATAAATTTTTACACAATATTCGGTAATAATCTTTCTCTTATTTAATTAATTCCCTCGTATTTACAGAAATACTATAAATGTTGCTATCATTAAACTGCGCAACAGAAGCAGTTTTATTATAGCTGAAATTAATATTTTCTGGGCCGAATGTTTTTGATGAGAATAATAAACAATTAAACAGAAATCATGGGTATCTATAATTACTATAATTACTATTTATATAATTACTATTTATAATTACTATTTTATATAATTACTATAATTACTATTTATAATTACTATTTACCATTATCTATAATTACTATTAAACTATTTCTTGAAATGCATAAAAATACTTATAAAGTATCATTCTTTTTTTTTTTTGAACTGACAAAATCGCTGATACTCGACATACAGATAAATCAACGTACCTGGGACTGAAGGTTCTTCTGTCAGTGGAACAAGTGGAACAACTAGATTGGAAATAAACAAGAAATTAAACTCTTGAAAAATTTTAATTTAAGTTTGAAACAGTTACAGTACACAATGGAGACAATATTAGTATTTTATTTTTCCAAGTCTTACAGAAGTATTAACAAATAATCATCAGTTTTATATACATATCGGTTATGCATCCGTAATTTACTGGTAGCGGAAATGCGAGGTTTTTATCCGAAATTCTTCTGATTGCGCACAGTGAAACTTATAAAACCGTAAAATTGTCCACATAGAGACCAAGAAGCGAAAATAAATGTAAAGGGGGAGCAGTTCATGACATAGAACTATATAAAATGCAAGCAAAGCTCACAAAGATATGAAACAATTTTGCCTCTTCTCTTTAAGATCGCGCACTTTCTTTTCGTAATATAACTTTACACTAAACTTTCAGGCTCGAAAATTTAACATGCTTTCACATAATGTTTTTTTTAAATAAGGTTCCTGGGGTTTACGACTGTCTCACGTAATGTAGAGTTTGGATGAGTAGGGATGGTCTACCACATGTCATTGGAATTGCAGACCTCTCCGACAAGAACCCCTCTGCCCTTGATAAAAGAATGCTTTGACATTTCGCCAATCAAAAAGGAACGACAGAATTCGGATTAGAAATTGAGAAAGCAAAACAAAAGCTGAGACGTGATTTTAAGAAACTCTTTTTTCAGACGTTAAGAAAAAGGCCGAAGCTACTAAATAATTTTGTCTCTAAAAATGACTAACATCAAATTTTAGTCATTTTTAGGGTACAATTATGAACGGTTATTTACGATTACGATGCGATTATTTAGTACAGTCACGAACTCTTCAGTTCGTTAGACAAACAGTCTGATTATTACCTTTTTCTCAAGGAGAATTATTTTGTTTCTTGATTGGAATAAAAAAAATCAGTCAAAATTTGAATAATTAAAAAAATTTTTTAGTTTATAATTTTAAAAGTTATTTGTGAGGAATGCACTGATTGGGTTGAAGAATTTTACTGTAAATCAATGAGACAAGAAAAAAATATCTCACTGATAATTTTCTCTTAAGGTATTCAAAATGAGTGATGTTAATTTTCCGATAGTGGGGGCTGTGACATTTTCCCTCCTTAAGACCCAGAAAATTTATTAACCGCGGCTGGTAACAAAGCCACCCCGCCGGCGAAATTCGAGGATGCAATATTTCCTCCGCAGCGAAGGGTGGCTTACAATAGCGAGTCGCCACGATGTCTGGGCGATTAGACGTTAAAGTACGAAAGGTGGATCCGCCTCTTGACAAGAAGCAGTAATGATCCACCGGTGTGATTACGATATGAAAACAGGTATCGTATTGCACACGGGCCAAAAGGAAGGGCCTATCAGAGCCCAGATTCAAGGAGCGGGGATGTTAAAGATCCCGCTAGGGAAAAATGTTTTAAAAGGCGACGCAGGAGATTTTTAGAGGAGTCTCAGACAGATTTTGATCCTGGATCTGATCCAGATGATCCCAATTCTGATTCTGAGGTTCAGACCTCTGAAGTGTGGAGACCTTTTTCTCACTGAGAAGGGTTGTGGAAAGATCAAAGCTTGATCTTCCTTAGTTTTGAAGCAGCTAGCTTCTTTAGTGAGAGTACGTGGGACGAGGCGTCCACTACTCTGTGATAGATCTACCGATTACTTGTGGAGTTCGAGTTTGTCTCAATCCAGTCGATTCCGACGAGCGGAATCCGTTTCCTACAAATAGTGCTACTTCTGCGTTAGAGCCTAATTCCCTAAAGGCCCGACCGACGACCTGCAGCGACAGTGCATCCAGCCAGCAGAGAGGACTATCCTCAACGTGTGTTCGCAGACTTCAATGGCAATTACTTGTGTGTAATAGATGTTCAAGAACTCGACCTAATCGTGAGATAATTAATCTAGAATACTCCAAATAAATTGTTATAAGTGTAACGAAGTTCTAATTAGTTAGCTGTCTGATCAATTTACATAACCTGTGTGTTGCTACCTAAAGTGTCGCTTTGACACCAAGCACGGGAACATGTTACAGGGCCAAGAAATAATTTGGCTGGTGTATTGAGCATGCCTTTCTTTACTTATATATCGTAACGCAATTTGATAAATTATTATTAAACAAATACCAGGTCATTAACCATCAGGACATCAGACAACGAGCTCTCCAATATTTTTTAACAATACATTCCAAATAATTTAGTGGAGAACACTCCAGATGAGCAGCAGTCATGTCTTGTACAGAATCACATAAGACACAATCAGGTGAATTAGTCAAATTAAAACGAAATAAATGGGCACTAAGACAATCGTGTCCGGTCAAGAGTTTAAACTCGGCCACTGCAGCTACACGGGGTGAATCCGGGACACAGGGAGATTCACAAAGCACACTCCAGGACCTATCTCCAGCAGCATGGGAAGCCACGCTACGAAACGATTGTTTAAAGATTCTCTTTATCTCGAATTTAGAAGAATGGAGTGGCAGGTCTCTACAAGACATTTGAAGAATATCAGTTCCCTTTTTTGTCAAAAAGTCCGCTATCTCGTTTCCCCAAAGACCACAAGGGAATGGTACCCATTGGAAGGCAACTATTCCCTGAGTAATTTAATAAATTAATTGACGTAACCTCTTTGTTACTGTTTTGAAGTTTTGAAAGAGTGTCAGAAGTGAACGAGCTAAATTAGTGGAAATTCAGTATAGCAGTAGTGGTTTTTTTAAAATTTGCCGGTATGGTATATCTCGTTTCTTTTCACAGGAAAAAGTGATGAAACTGATTTAAATATTATTTTATAGGGTGGGTTGACTTTCGTCCTTTTTCTTTAATCCGCAACTCGTATATTGATCAAGAAATTCCGCTGCAATTCCTTAATTTATGGAGAAATTGGCATTTCTGTCTTAACCTGACCTTTTTTTGGGAACTTTGCTGCAAAATATGCGGAAATGCATATATGTGAAGTATTTATTCAAGTTGAGAGGGGTAGTTTAATTATAGTAATAATAAGAAAATCAATATTTTGACATTACTTGGAGTAACTGGTGGAACTACTATTCCTGGAGGAGGCGTGGAACCATATGTTCCTGCTGGTCTTATTTTTCCTAAATCGGCAAGAAAAGATACATTTAATCACATTTTTACAAGAAGAAAACGGTACAAAGATCTATTATGCTTAAATACTTGAAATATGTTTATGTTATTTTATTAAAAACTGTGATGCAGGAGTGATAAAAACATAAATCTTATGTTGTCGGGGAAAGAACTCTACACTGTAAAGAGAGACTAATAAAATAATGATGATAATGATGATTATAATAAAAATATAATAAGCTCGCATTCCAATGACCTTGGAGGAACCTTGGTGTTGGGTTATATCAAACTGACCCTGTGTAGGACGAATAACGATTCTTTTTCCGGGATTGAAAGCAACTAATTTTTCCTCATTCTAAATTTCTTAAATATGCCGTAAGAGAAAAATATTCCTTCACTTCAGAAGCTATCCTTAATGAATAATGGGGTCAAATAAAGCTTTACTGCAGTGAAGCAGAAGGTTAATTCTTCATACTCTCTCTGCCGTCACATAAAAAGTGCCTATTTGCTTCAGATTCTGTTTGGACTTCTCAAAGATACCACTTGTGAACTCATCGATGTTCTGAAAGTATCCGTCACCATTTTCCCTGCCATCGAAAAAAATTCCGAAGCATTTTAATCCGAATTCCTAAAAAGTGAACTCATTTTTGATGCTTAGAGACTGCGGACTGGTACTGATTTTCCCATCTAAATCTGTTGATTCATTTCCATAATGTTGATTTATTAAGCTTTTAGCCTATTTCGAAGGCATCCAGAACAAGAGGGTGTCAGGCATATCACTTAAAGGAGAACTGCCCGGATCCTTATATAACGCTAATTCGAGGGTGCTTACAAGGCGAGTCAACAGAAATAATACCTGTTAAAAACTTATTTAATCAAATTAGTCCCAATTGCCTCTCATACCGAAAATTTTAGATTTTAATCTTTCTATTACTCTCATAAACAAGGGCGTGTGAACGCTATATACATTCTGGATTTCTTTTTTGCCTTCTACCATAATTATGTAAGGTCATACGTTTGTCTCTGGATCTGACGGGTACGCAGATTTTGTGGAGAAGTAATAAGAAAAAGCTAAAATATTATATCACGGATCTGAGAACAAATTATGATGCACGAATCGACGTTTGATGAGCACTTTAAGGTATACGACTACGTTCGCAGCCTTTTTTTCCTACAAAAGCTTTACTTGCGAAAATTTCTGACCTATTTTTCGAGGGAATGTAGCACCAAAATAGGAAAATGGGGAAGAATAGTTCATATCTATGCAACTTTTATCAAAATTGAAGAGTTTTGATCGAAATTAAGCTAATTTTTACATAAACGGCTCTAGCTCTACAAATATATACATACATATATATATATATATATATATATATTATATCTATCTATCTATCTATCTATCTATCTATCTATCTCTCTCTATATATATATATAATAAATTTCTTTTTCATAGGTACGTAAGGCCATCGTGAGTGTAAAGAACTAAATGCTAATCGATATCTTGAAATCTAAAACAAAACGGTAATAAAAGAAACGGGAATAAAACAAAATTTCGTCAAAGTCTACATTTTAATGAACTCTCATGTAAAAGGGCAAGAAAGCGGCAAAAAGTAAAAGAAATCTCATAACATTTTGTAAACTGTCCGTCTTTTTATTTTCTATTTTGAATTGTTATACCAAACAGTTTCAGATACAGGTAACGAATTTTAAAATACTAATGCCATTTGTATAAGAATAAAAATTAAATGTCTGTTTTTAGGTTCGCTTACCTTTTCTCTTGGTCGTCGGTTTCGTAGTTGTAGCTGAAATAATATTAAAAAAAAATTTAAAATGCTTATCATATGCCCTATATATATATACTAGCATTATTGCCCGGCGTTGCCCGGGTAGATATATAGATATAAAATTTTTCATGCATTCCATCAAAAAAATACTGGGCTGCACCCCCGCTCTTCATGTTCATCTGGCCAGTTGTGTTTATTTGGGGAGCCAGTGCCAAAGGTCATGCCCAACCCTCTTCCTCCCGCGCATTGGAATTTGACCCCCCGTCACCCCCCCCAAACCATCTCTCTTAACGCAGCTGGTTGTGGTGAAGGGACTCCACAGGTGGTCGCGCACCTCTTAGAGGCACAAAAATCATTAAAAAATTAATTAAAAAACTAATTGAGCCCCAAATTTCGTTTTTCCTGATTTAAGTTTCTCGGGTCCTAAACATTAACTGTGCCGAATTTGGTCCCGGTGGGTGAAACAGTCTATGATTCTATAGCGGACAAACAAACAGACGAGCTCTTTTATATATATAGATATGTGCACATATATAAGTAAAATTTAGAGTTTAAATTGGTATGCTTGAAATGAAGTTTTAAATCCCACATTTCGCTTTTAAAAACAAGAAACAATAACAAAATAGCGCAACGCTCATAACATGTCTCTCTCCATTAATTTAAGGTAATTTAACTTGGAAAGTCACCCTTCCTCCGAACATTAGTCAACGTAGCGAAGTCGTATGGTTTGACATGTATCATTCAACAAGAAGTTGTGTACTTTGCAGTTCTTCTCTTCTTTCTTAAGCGTATGAAAACAGACCGCTCAGGGAGTAATCTTGCAGACTCAATCATGAAGTGGAACAGTGTATATATATATATATATATATATATATATATATATATATATATAAAAAAGCAGAGTTGCCAGGAAAAAAAAAATAAGTTGTAGAGATGATAATGAAATTAAAGAGACAACATTGTTAACTCAAAGTGTAAAATTTAATAAAAGAAAAGCAAAAGAGGGATTTTAAAAATTTTTAATATAGCATGTATGTTTGGGATGATACAGGTATGCCGGATGGTACAGGTATATCTTTTTGCAATATATATATATATAAAATGATGCATACAAACATAATGTATATGCTGCTATACACACACATAGACAGTAGTAACAAGGAACTAAGTCTAGTCAAAAATGCATCATATAAGCTTCGTTTGCCAACATATCGTCTTACATACTCATTACAAAAAAAAATTTAAAAAAATTCTAACTTGCTGCTCAAATGAAAGTGAAAAACGTCATTGATACTACGGAGGTGTTACAGAGAATGAGTAAGTGCTGAAGTGATAAAAGTATACCACTTTTTTGTTATATCATTTAATTTATATCATGGTATATTACTTTAGAAATATTGCAGGTTTTGTTTTAATTGTTTGTGAAGTGGTTGCTGACGACGATACCTAAATAAGTGGAATCATTTTTTTTTTTTTTAAGGTTTTACGTTTAATGAGTTGAAATAGAATAAACCCGAATATATTAAAAGTTATCTGAATATATATCGATCTATTACTCTACTTTCCAGCAGTAGATAAAATTAGCTATGTAGAATAGATTATTCATAGATATGAGCCAGTACATTTCTCTGATAAATTAATGTTCAACCGTGAAATGTTTGAAGTACCCTATTTATGATGCATTCTTTTGCTTTGGTCATGATCTGTTCTTTTAGTTTTATGAAAGTTCCAAATATTTTAAATAAAATTAGCTCAATAACATTGTAATTAAAGTTGAGTAGTATGACGATAAATTAAGCCGTCAGTTTAATTGAGTTTATACATGTTATATGAAATTATGGGTTCTATTCTCACAGTATTTTCTGTGAATAAACCATTAAAAAGAGATATCAATTATGCTTCTTAGCCGTATTTTTCAATTTTCAAGTAAATTATTACTTAAAAAATAGATTTTTGTCGGGAAGGAAAGAAATCTTATATATTTTACTATATTTTGGATTAAAAAAGTGAAGAGTATGCTTTCATTCTAGTTTTCATTGTTCAATTCGCGGTAAATATAGTATCCAAAAGAATAAATTTGAAAATGAATCGACAATGATATTTAATTCTGTTAACTGTCAACAGATGGAGACACTAAAACGAACACTAGCAAAGACAATTGGTTCTAAAATGTGTTCTCAAAATTAAATATATTTCGGTGGCTTTTTACTTTTTGTCGAGATACGATCGCGTGAGGTAGAAGGATGAATCGAATAAAAGTTAAACGTAAATTTTGCGTTTTAAAGACATGCTAAATTATTAATGAAGCTTGGATTTCCCCCCACTTAATTTTCAATGTAAATAACTGTATAACTGCATAAGAAATTGCCAGATGGTATCAATGTCGGTATTGGATCAGTGAGGGAACCTTATTTTTCGAATTCTATTCCGCATGGGTGATAAATTATATTAACTTGAAAAAACATGAGTAATTGATTAAAATTTAAAAAAAGTAATTTTAAAAAATGGACCTTTGAAATTGGATTTATACTTTTAAAATAACGCTAAATAAAACTATAGTTAAAAAAATTAAGTTAGATGAATGGATTTTTAATTTTACCCAAATCTTTTTGCCGAAATGGGCTCTGTCGGAGATGCATCGATGTTCTTTTTTCTTGGGTATAAATAGTATAGATAGTCTCCAGTGTATAATTTAGATAGACCGGTGCAGTTTAGATAGACAGTGCATAATTTAGATAGATTAAAATCTTTATCTGTTTAGAACCATCTCAGACGTCCTGCGTTTTTTTCTTCCGGGCTCTTCAGCGAATAAAAAAAGCTAATTGGTAACTAAATAGTAATCAATTAATTAAATGTCCATTTGAATGTTAAAAATCGTCTAGCAGAGGTCCCTGCTAGAAGAGTGTTACATTTCAAAATAGCCATATTTTCAGGAAGAGATAAAGAAGAAATGAAATAGCTCTTCCTGAAAATATGGCTATTTTGAGATGTAACACTCTTCTAGCAGAGGTGCGATACATATGTAGCAAATTTTTTTCTGAAAATGGAAAATGGCAGGAAAAATGTGTCGTCACGTTTCGTTCTATCATTTTCCAATTTTTTTTTTGTTTGCCAACTCCTTAACGTCCTACGCAAATTCTTAAGCGTTCTTGTACCTCAGTTCGAGAAAAAATTTGATGTATTTCACAAAAAAAAAATAAATAAATAAAAAAATAAGAGTACACGGTATCAATAATCTTTGAATGTAGACTTACTGGCGCAGTCAGTTTCATCATCAATGCAGTCCACAGTACCGTCACACCATCGATCTTCGGGAATACATTCCACGGATGTGGGACATAGTTTTTGCCCTTCAGGACATTCTTCGCAAGTGCAGGTGCAGTCATCATTTAAGACTGCTTGGCCCTAAGATGGAAATTCATGGCTCAAGAAAAATATCATACAACAGATGACTTACTCTCTAAATAATACAAAACCTGTCAAGAGTAAATGTTTGTGATCAAATAAAATAAATTTTTTTAAAAGAAGAAATTGAGGTTAGTTTCCCTGTTTCTTGGCATTTTAAAGATGATTACTTCATTAGCATTTTTCAGTCTTTAAAGGGACAATATTTTTTTTTCAATGCGGAGGCATTTGTCGCGAAGACATTCGCCTATAATTTACCGCAGTTTTGTTCGCCATTTTATTATGGGGGCGCCGTATAGGCGGACAAGTATTTTCCCCTATGACAGGACGACACAAACGGAGGCATTTTAGTGGCGTTTCGCCAGGATTCGATCCGAGCACCCTCAGAAGCGAAAACCAGCGCGTTGTACCACAAGGCCGCCACGGCCCTAAAGGGACAATATTGTTGCCTTTGTAAAATCTAAAGCAGAGGAAAAAAAATAGATGATTCCAAAAGTAATTGGAGCTGATCATACTAAAAGAAAACCAACAGTAACAAAATCGACTTCATAATTGAACGTAGGCTCTATAAGACTTCAAAATATCATGGTAGACATAATTTGTTTAAAATGAACTAAAGAGGAAAACTTAAAGAATCAGATTGCGGTTTGAGGTTCGTTTGTGAAGTCCATACCATTTTCGGGGTGGTATAATGGTAATGCGCACCTCCTCGGAAAGCAGGGGTTTTCGAGTCTGATTCCAGATTCCGGCAACTTGTTTAAAATGTGGAAAACAAACAAACACACACACACAGAAAAAAAAAGAAAGAAAGAAAAAAAAGTAGTGAGAAGATTTCTGTTCAAATAATGAAATTGCCTGTTAAATAACAGAGATCCAACGTTCTTATAGAACAGTGATTCTCAATCACTGGGCCGCGAGATTCTTGAAGTGTGTTGCCACTGCGAATACCCATGCATAAGCGACGTCAGACAAGTAGCTCAATCAGTTCTACCTTCCTAGCGGGGACTGGTTGAACCTATGTGCATGACTATTACAGTTATGGACTGGTAACTGTGGACTATTACAGTTCTGGAGTTTTCAATTTGGATCACGAAATGAGAGTAGCATTATCATTTTTACGCCTAAATATAAATGAAGTTATCAAAATCCAATAAGCTCAAATTTCTCATGAAATGTAATTTGTAGTTAAATAAGCATTTTATTTACTTTGTAATGCAATGCCCTTTTATAATTCAATAAAAATTATTTCGTATGCTATTTTTACAAAATATATTATAGATACATCAATCAATTATACAAGTAAAATTCTTTTTAATTTATCTTATTGTTAGCGTGCTGCCAATTTTTTTTAATTATTGAAAGTGTACTGTGACGAAAAAAAGGTTGAGAATCAATGTTATAGAGTTTTATATGATGTCAACGTTTATAGAGTCAACTTTCTTATAAGATGAGTTTTTCTCAAGATGTGATGCATTTCAACTTTCAACAGGAAATAAGATGTTTTGAAGAAAGGAGTTCATCACAGACAAGCATTAAGATTATCTTTAACTCAGATCAAGTTTTTTTAGGCTTGTGTATACTAGATTATTATATTGCTTTCATCTGAACAATCAATCTTCGAGACCAGAAAGCTGGTTAAGGGTCACGTGACTGAATTAAGGGTCATTCCCCCGCCAGAAAAGGAAATAAATCCCTCCCTCAATCAGGAACCTACCCAAAATGGTTCTATAGTTCAGCCACTGTTAAAATCACAAAGTCACAAAATTCCCATTTCTAATCACTACAGGATTACAACAAACATATTCACCCACTAAAGTAAATACTTAAAATTCATAAGAAAAGAAATCATGTAATAATACTTCCTTGTGTGAAATTAAAAACTATTCATTGACTGGAAAAAGCCAAAATTTTGTTTAAGTTTTTATTTCAATTAGCACGAACAATATAAGAAAAATTGGTGGTCTTTCAAAAGTTCAACAGTTTTTTTTTACTCAATAAAGGCCTTAAAATGTAAATGCTATTTAACAGCTTCCAAGCAATTTCTATTTACAATTTTTTTTGTTTGCCCAGTATCAGTTTGGGGAGGGTTTATTTCCACGGTTGATTCACGTTTGTAACTCTTTTAAATTAAACAAAAAAAATATATAAATAAAAAAATCGGGAAATTACCTCTTCGCATGCTTCACACTGTTTCTGACTGCATACAGAATGTCCACCCAAAGCGCAGTCGCACACTCGGCATAATCGATCTTCAAGTCTGTCACTCACCTGATGAAAATCACATAAATCTTTAATACTTCGTTCACACCATAAGAACATTTAGTTACTTGATACAACTCGATTTTTAAGTTCGGTAGAAAAGAGGATTGAAAAAATAAATAATTTGAGTAACGGCATCTGGCCATACTGATGACCTATCATACGAGAAGGACAGTTTCATTGCAAATCTTTCACAGGGGAAGATAATCATTGAAACATTTATTTCGAAGAAAAATGCAGAAAACGCGATACATCGCCAAATGAAACTACAGGAATAATTTCAACAGATATATCAACTTAAAAGATGAGCTTTTAATAAAGAGGTTTCAAGTTGTTCAAACAGTTTTTATAATTACAGCGATCTTCATATTAAGACACTTATGCGGAAAAAGTTACCGCAAAATGCTCACAAAAATATAATTTTGTGTCCTAGACCCTCTACAAATTTAGGAAATTCTTTTGTAGTTTTGCTGCACTGACACAATATGTAATTATAAAAAAGAAACATATCTTAAGGTCGAAAGATAATATATTTCAAAAGTTTCGGGAATAATAACAAACCCTAAATCTAGGCTAAAGTATTTAGGGAAGAAAATTTAAAATCAGTTTTCCCCCCAATGGGATAATCCCGAGAAGTGTGCTTCGAGGTACATTTTACCAGTAATATAATTTAACGGCAACCGCATGCCTGGAGTAAGAGAACTTTCCCGAAACCTAAGGCGACAAATACAGACTATTTTTAGATTACTGTCTCTCGTAGATAGAAAATTGAATGTCAGTTCATAGGAACTCTCTAGAACGAAAAACAAAGAGATATATTTTAAATGAGCATAGATCCTTAAATTTTCCCGCGACTTAAATTTCACTAAAAATGCATTCTAAAAATATCTTCAATTCTACTAATCACCGTTGAATAAAAATGTTTTCTCCAGCTTAATGTAATACAGTATGGAATTTCAATACGTGGGTGTAGATAGTAGTTAATTGTTCAAAACTTTTTTTCATGAGGGAATTTGACAGTAAGATACTTTGAAACTTATGAAATATTAAAATTTAGCAACTGAATTCTTAACTTTTTACTTTTAATCATACTGCGTAATCACCCACACATAGTCTTTAATTATCATACATTTAAATAATTTTTAGTAATTTAAGACGATATAAAAATATTTTTCAATGAAAATTTATACAATACAGAATTTACAACTCTGAGTTTACAGGTAAGTTATATAAAGGAAAAATAAATCCTATAATTAATTTGAAGAATTAAACCCTTTATTCAAGAACAGTAATTCAGTGACTTGATATGTAGGATCAAATTCAAATTTATTTTCCTGGACTAATAATTAGAAAAAGAATAATTTCTCCCCCTTTTTATTTATTATTAACAGTGATAGTTCAGCAAAATATTTCGTCAGGAAGAATCAATTATTGTTTTGTAAATCCCGTTCATTACAGGATGATTAAATGCGAAGACTGGAATTTTTACCTCAGTTAATCACTAATCATGGACTATCAAATGCATAATTTTGAGATCTGTTTTTGCCGTATGAAGGAAATTATTCAAACGGACAGCGAACGCGTATTTTTTAAAATTTTGAAATTTTTAATAGTTAACTATTTTAGGGCGTTTGATCATTTATTTCTATCGCTATAAAATTGAAACTGTTTTATGAAAACAATCAATCAAAATAAAAAGATTTTTAAAAAAATCATGCGTATTGCATGCAAACACGTATCTTCAATTGAAGAGAAAATAATGCAAAAGCATCCATTTACTAATCTGTGATTAGAAAAAACCGAGAGAAAATTGCCCTTAGTTAAACAGTGAGTTTAAAGATCGATTGCAACTCATGTATCTCCATAAGTACCTTTAAAAGCATCATTTGCGCAAACGGCTTTGACATAAGCTTCCCTGTTCATTATCACACAAATTATAATTTGCTCCGTTCTGCCAAATTATCTTATTTTGCCGATTCCGTTTTCAGCATTTCAAACCCGAGGAAAAGCATCAAGAGCAAAACTACTCACTTTATATATTCTTCCTTCGTGCACGCATGCGCAGTCTACGGGGTCTACACATTCTTCACCATCGCACAACTGACCATCAGGGCAATCGACAGGGCAATCCTGGGCCAGATGAGGATAATTAAGCAGCTCAGGACATAATTCCGGATATTCAGCAGACGGAGAGACTGGCAAGACTGTTGCTGAAATATAAAATCCATAAAACTGATTTTCTATTTGCGAAAGCTTCGGGGTTAATAACAATGTACTTGACTATCCGTAATTAGCAGAGTCATTCACTAATGTTAGGTTATGAAAATTTAAGCTAATTCGAATATTTTACCGAAATGAAGGTTTATCTTGATAGGATTATTGAAGGTTTATTGAAAGTTATTCAAAAGGTGGTTAGACTAGCATGACTATTGCGGATATATAAAGTACATGAACTTGATTTTACATAAGAAAAAGCATTAAAATTTATAACAGTGTACTAGACCACCCACAACCCTTTTTTTCTAACACAAATATCATACTTTTTACAGTTTCAAACGGACTCTATTCATTATATACATTAATAGATTTTATGAAAAGGAATGAGTAGCCAACCCATACTGCTAGATTAACAGTTGAATAAAATTGTATAATTCAGTCTTGTACGAGGATTATTTTAATGTTACGTATTGTTTTTATCTTCAAGCAATGTTGTGACGATCCTCTACTAGGAAGGGGGATAAAACAGGTTTATGCTCACATCAAGGCAGGCGTTCTCTCAACTATGCTATCGTGACTATTTGAGCGCGTCTCAGTTTGAATGCCTCATCTCGCAATCCTTTGACAGAATATGTTAGCCTGTGGATAGTTTGTTTATTTGTTTCAACCTTAATAGTGATCCTATAGTTCTCTGATGGACTATTATAGTTCTTTTGAACATCCAGGTGCCTTTGTAACTACCGTCTGCCATGATCGTGATGCGAACCCAGGTCCTCCAGGATAGCTTAGTTGCAAAGCCTCCTCCCCACGAATAAAATTGTCCTGGTAATGTGAGGATATCTTATATTGAAAACCTTTTCCGCGGCTATCGAAATTCGGTCATAAGAAAACGATTTACTGTACACCCAGTCTTGATCCATTTAATTCATCTATTTTCAATATTTTACACTTTATCTTGAATAAGTGTTTGTTTTCAGTCAGACAGCTGCGTTAGTACCACATGTATTTCCAGTGATTCAATGCTTTCTTATAATTTGAGCGATTTAAGTTTCTAATGTTAGTTATACTAAATTGATTGACTTTTTGAAATATCTCATTTATCTTCGTGGTGCCTACCACATAGTATAGTGGTTAGCAGGAGGTCATCGCTTTCACGAGCAACTTGAAACCTGCTCCCCCGTGTTCGGTTTTATGGATGCATTTCGCAGAGTATAGTTCTCTAGGACAAATAAGCTTTAGGAAGGACTTTCATGAAGTCTCCAGCGATATGATGTCATACAGCGAGATTTCTTGCTTCGCGGAAGACCGTATCGCCCCGTCATCCTCGGGATTTAAAAAATCTCACAAATTCCAGTATCCTTGCGGCCCTGTGACACCCGACGCGTTAGGGACACAAGGGATTGTCCGAAAAGCTCCGTGTCTCTTTGATAGGTTGTGGGAAAATTGGTAATTTTGATAATCTGACGTCACCGCTTTCCCGGTTAATACGGAATCGGCGCCAATGCTATATTTTCGGGTTTCTGGGCAGAGGTCTTTTGGAGTAATAGACCTTTACGATGAATTAATGACATCTCTAGTGCTAATTTTTGCCAATTAGATGCCGAAAAACGATAAAGTCGTATGGCAGTTTCGATGACTTCATCGCTTTCTCGCGTAACTTGAAACCTGCATAGTTCTCTAGGACTAAAACAAGCTTTAGGAAAGACTTTCATGAAGTCTTCAAAAGTATGACGTCATATGACGAGATCGCTAGCTTCGCGGACGTAGCGTAGACAGTATAGCCCCGTTCTCCTCAGGATTTTAAAAATCTCACAAATTCGTGTATCCTTGTGGCACCCGACACGTGAGGGGAACGTGGGATCGTCTCGAAAGCTCCGTGCAAACTCGTACGGCGGTTTCGTTGACGTCATCGCTTTCACGAGCAACTTGAAACCTGCACCCCGTATTCGTGTTTGGGGAGGAGGAAATTCACATCGCATTAACTTAGGAAATGTGGCCTGTATATGAATAGTCTTACCATCCCAATCAGAGATTTGAAAAGAAAACATGCAGTAAAGGGAAATCACGATTCGTCTATTTCTTTCTCCTTAGTTTTTTTTCCATTTCAGTCTATACGTTTTCTTTCTATGTAGAAAATGAAGGGTGAAATTGTCTTTCGTTTTCCTTTTTCATTCAGTAGAATATAGTAGATGTTGTAGAAAATATTTTCTTAGCCGAAAAAAAAACACTTGATGTCATTGTTTTCAAAGACATTACGTGGTTGCAAGTTTGAAAAGAATTGCGATAAATTACTCGCGTGATTACGATTACTGCAAAATTAGGAAATTGGCTGAGTTTACGTGTTCAATTTATGTTCCCGAGAAACCACTTACTTAGCCAAGAACAAAAAAAAAGTCACTTTAAACATGATACCCAATGAAGAGTCTACGAATACGCGTATATAATCTTGTTAAATGCTCTTGGATAATTACAACTTTCAAATTATGATTTTAAGAGTATTAAACTCCAGATTTATAGATAGATAAAAAATACTGATCTCGTTGTGAAAGCCCTTTAACTGAGTTGCAGAAAGTGTTTTGTGCACAGAAAAAAAATTCTGGTTTAATTCTCTCGACGTTATTACAAAACTTAAAATGGGGAGTTTTCGACGTTATTACGAAAGCCATTTTCCTGCATCCTCCCTCCCGTACTATACTAGGTACGGCAGCTCGCTGAAAACGACAATTTGCCCATTTCTTAGAGAATAATATGCCTTTCTATATATACTCATGTACCCAAGGATCAAATTCCAAAGTGATGAGACGGGAAACTGTGTTTTTAATTTGTTTTTCTCTTCAAAACATATTGCAAATTTTAGACACGGTTAAGTAATACGTTCATGCTAGCAGCACATATAGGAAAGGAAATGTTTTAGGGAATTTCATTTTAGGGAATTTCATTTTAGGGATGCAGCATCTAACTTTAAATTTCTTTTTTTTTTATGGGAAGAGGTGTGTAATTCGAAACTTCTTAGAGAACTATTCAAATTTAAAGAATCTTCGGTACATTAATTTTAAAATATCTTTATGTTAAGAAATTATACTATACACAGATTTTTGTTATTCGTAAATATAGGATGTTCCAATAAGAGCGCCGAATTTAGTTTTTGAATTAAACACATTATTTATTTGAAAAGGGACAATATTTTCCTTTTATTGCAAAATACAAATGTCCCGATTATGTATGTAATAAAATGTTGGACAAATGCTCAACACGGCTCGCATTGCAAACTCTCGCTCTTTTGATGAAATTTCAGACAACGTCGTTGCGTATCTCTGGATTTAAATTTCACGCCATTTTTTTATCAAGTTGGTAGCTCTAAAAATTTCATATGTTTCATTTGTCATCCTTGCGATCAGTAAATATGGAACGCTACACGAAAGAACAACGCGTTATTATTGTTAAAACTCATTATGAAAATGGAGAAAGATTTGCTGAAACAGTTCGTAAACTTCGTGGTATTTTCGGTCGAAATAATGGTCCAAATGAGTCATTTGTCTGGACATTTTATTCCATAAATAATCGGAATATTTGTACTTTGTAATGAAATAAAAATATTATCACTTTTCAAATAAATAATGTGTTTAATTTAAAGACTAAATCCGGCGCTCGTATCGGTGCATCCTTTATATCCTGTTTAAGAAATTTAATGTCTGAAACAACTGAGAAGAAGAATTCCTCCCACAGACACCCATAACTTTTAAAAACATGTATTATACTTTCCACATAATTTTAGTGAGTTAATATGCTCCTATGTTTCACGAAGAATTTTCTTTTTTAGGAAAGGTCTTCTTTTACCACATTCATATCATAACAGGATAATGGACCATTATAAAACTACCTGACTGAAAAAGCACACAATTTCCTCTCAGTACAATTTCTGGTAGTAAATTAAATTGATATTGCTTCCGCGTTTCTAAGAATAATTTTTGCTTGCAAATTGAGTCAAATTTTTATTTTAACTGTCTTACGTGCAGAATCATATTACTGCCATTATAATTTCTTGGTATTCCGGAAAGTACTTGTACATATTTTTCTCTCAACCATGCAAGTTAATCCTTTTAGTAATTTGAAAATTCCGATGAAAGTGATTATATCATCAACTTCTCAGTAATTTAAAAGTGGGGGAAAAATTTCCAGAAGACTTTATTTTTTTTATAATTAAAATTTTATATCTGCATAACAAAAAACTTGCATTATTATATATTTTTTAAACCTTTCTACTCTTATTTTTACTGTTAAAAGGAATATTAACATAGGTGCAACTGTTGAATATAAAGATTTCAGCTAATAAATGAAACGCGAAAACTGAAATGTAGATTCCTGAGAATATTTTAGTTTTTATCCATTTTATGAACAACATTCTCTTTACAAGGGTGATGAAAAAAATCTCCTTTCCTTCTCTAATTGCAATATTTAATGGTTGTAGAAAATAGAAAAATTGGCGGAATTCACACAGAAGAGAGGAGACTTTCCCCTCAGGGATTTTGGTTATGCCATTGGGGCAATGCCTCGATTCCTTTCAGTACCTTGAAGCACCGCTACGAGTGCCAAGTTGTAGGAAGATAACCAAAAGTGACGAGGAGATATATTCCTTGGTTTGCCATCGTATATGGTTCTCCAGACGATTATTTGGTCTCCTTAAAAAGGTCTGGTCTAAAGGTGGGTTCATCCATAGGCGTAGCGTGTTTCTAACTTTTTTTTTGAGGGGGGGGGGGACGCACGAATTGAATTCAGTTAGGGCCCACCTCAGCGCACTGACTGCTGGACGGTCCTTAAAATATGAAATATTATGATTTTTTGAAATTGAATAACAGTAGAATTGATGTTTGAGTAGTATTCAAAAGTTATACAATAAGAAAAATAAATATAATGTAAATAAAATGAGAAAAAAAAAATGTAGCATCGAATTTTTGTTAGGGATCTTGTCATTGTTAAAAACTGTGAAGGCTAAAAAATAATCAGAATCTTCAGTTTTACAGTTTAAAAAAACGGAAAAAACCAACTTTCTTAAAAGTTTTCTACAATTTTCCGATTTTAACCGAACTGCTATTAACGTTTTAATTTGTTTCAAGTTAAGTTGGGGGTGGGCATGGGCCCCCTCGACGCTACGTCTATGGGCTCATCCGCAAGGAAATTTTGGAGAACATCACAACTACGCATCATTCTCATTTACTCGCCGGAAGTCGACATCTGCGATTTCCTTTTGCTGTCAAAAAGGAACATGAAGCTGAAAGAATACAGCTTCATGTTAACAACAATGAGATCTTTCAGAAGAAATATCAAAAGGTTATCTGCGTTTTATCATCACTGTAGGCTATTTGGGCGTAATCCCAGGTAATGTTTCACCAAGACATGTTGGACCAAAGAATCAATGAACAGGGAAAATACCTCAAAGTTGGTAGAGAAATGATAGGTAACCTAATGACCATGGTAGGGAATGATAGGGAGTTTTTTTATTTCCTGAAGGATCATCTCGAAGAAATTTGTTGAAAATGGCACCTTTTTAAAACCAGTTGGAATAAAAGAAAATAACTTACCTTCTGCCGTGCGACATCCCCTTAAGTCTAGTCTGAAGCTAGGCCATTTATGCCACGTCTCTGGGATTATTTTAACATGTTGAGCTTCTACAGGGTCGTTAAAGTACAGCCCAACTACATTGTTTTGATCTCCGTTAGCTTCAATTATCTGTATTAGAAGAAAAGTTCTTTAAACTCATAAATAGTATATTCAGACAACACTTGTTTAGAAATACAACTGTGTCACTTCCATTTCTAGCTTATAAAAATGCTGAGAAAAGTGTAGTGATCATACGAAAAAAATTAACATCGTCCAATTTAATAGCCTAAAAATTAAATGAATACATCAAGATTTTTCATGAAAGTTTGCGGACATTTTTCACACCAAATTTGAAGATTAGTGCACTGTTAATGAGGGAGAGAAGATTATTTTTTCAGTAGCTCTCTGTATCTATATATCTAACACATAGATATAATTACTGTTCAAAGTAACTTGAAATCGCTCCATGAGAATTGGAGGGAGTTCGTCAATAGCTGTAACTTGATGTACTCTGATGATATGTTTACTTAGATACATGAATTCATGTTACAAAATTGTTATACCGAGTCAGACAGTTTTCAACAGAGATCTAAGACCATATTGAAGCATAGCTTACTTAAATGTGATAAAACTATTAGGTTTATTTCATGCTAGCACAGAAATAAGATAAACTCAATACCATAAATTAAAGTAAAATTATATGCCAAGATATAAGCAATATGGGGGGATTTCGGAAACGTTTTAATGTAAAATATGGCTGCATTTACCGATAGAGAAATAGGGTATTATCGAATAACCTATTGAATAGTAAACGAAATTATCAACATAAAATACTTTATTTATATAATCTAAGTATGTATTCGTATTTCGAAAAAGATCTACTAAACTTTATATCTGATGACTTTTTTTTATACAGACGAAATTTCAAAAATATTAAAATTACTTTTCTCCTTTTTGCAAATTACAAAAGTCATTCTATTGGGCGACGATGAAATAAACAATTAAATCTGTTATACTTTAAAATAATTAAAATAAGAGACACCGAGAAACTACCGAGAAAAAGTTTTACATGTTTGTGTACCTATATGAACTTGATAGTGTGGAGAGAAGGCAGGGTAATTTTGCCTTTGTATGACCATCATATATGGAACCTCGACCGATTGTTCCCCGAATAATCGTTTTCCCGTGTGTGTCGTTTACTTCATCCAGTCCCGATGATAATATTTCTTTGTTATGTTGCCACGTCTATAGTTTTCTCGCATTTATCATTTAGGGAAACAGGTCCCTTTAAAAACGATATACCGAGGTTACACTGTATATGTTTTAAACAACTTTTAACAGTGTCTTCAAGAAAGGACATTAAAGGAGTTATTATTTTTAATTATAAAGATCTTTTCTTATAAGACTATATGAGGAAAAATAATATAGTTTTACTAAAGTCATAAGTCTCTGGTGAGAAATTATCATAATAGTTAATTTCCACAGGGGTTTTTGTTCATTTTTTGTTATAATTTTTCTATCGTCTAAATAATTACTTCATTTCCGTCAGGGCCATATACAGGCATCCAAGTGTTATTGTCTGGGCTTGCAACAACTCGTAAAGTCTTGACCCAATTTTCTTCATCCTCTCGACCTGGAAGGGAATTAAAATTACTTTCTTTGACATATACTATACATAAATGTTATTCTGTCTAGAAGTTTTTTCTTTATGTGTTAGAAGCGGAAAATTAGATGCAATAGAAAAAATATCTCCTGACTATTTTAATTCATAATAACTGTTCTCATATACTTCTTCTCGTAATGGAAGATTAAATCAGATAATAAAAGACTTACATTTTTCATTGGAAGGATGATAGTGTTGTAAATGAAATAGTTACGAGCAAATTGCTTGAAGAAAAAGCTGCAAATTTTTGAGACACAAAAAAAATGTTTAGGTAACATTTTGGGCAAATTTATCAGAGCCGGTAGAAAGGTTAATTATATATCAACATATGGTAGCAGCATGCAGTGCGAATCAATGAGTAAAGCTAGACCTTAAATTAGAAAAAAAGGCTAGTTTAATCCATATATGGAAGAAATATGGAATCTGAGCTAAATTGCAATAATGTCATAAAAATCATCTAATAATAAACAAAATCATCTTTTTAAAGTTATATCCACCAAGGAAAAATCAAATCAGTGGTTATAAATACAGCGTTGATTAAGCAATAAAACTTTAATTCACTCATTATTTACAAGAAACTTGAGGAAAATGCATTACAGGAACAGAGCTTGTTAATATCTATAGTAAAAAACTAAGCGTGGCAACTGTTTCGAGCCCATTAATGGTTCTTCATCAGGCTTCATTCAGAAATAGCAGAGGAATGATTGCCTCTATGGATAATTCGTAAATGCATTTGCGAATTGTCAAGCTATTAATTGTCGAACTATTAATTGGTTCAAAACTAGTTTTCAGAATTATTTTTTACTGTGAATTTTAAGTAGCGGTAAGTTCATGTTATTGCTTCACATGTTTCATTAACATTTTTTGTAATTTTTTATCACAAAACCTCAAGGTCTATTTATTTTTTCAGTCTATACCAAACCCCTCATATAAAAAAATTCCACCTAGGGAATATTTCTTTATGGAATCTTTAAGGAAACAATTTAAATTTTATACATTAAAGCACATTCATTATTGTTAATGTAATGTGTCTATTATAATTACCTTGCTTGAATATAGACGAAAAAATTGATAACTAATGAAAGAGGATATTTGTAATTGCATAAAGAGTTAATTTAACGATGCTGTGTATTAGAGTAAATTCTGCAACATAGCTAGAGAGAAAGTGCTACGAAGAAAGAAAGGTTTTTACGGAATGGACGTAAGGTTCTTTTTTTATCTCTAGAAAGAGCCCAAAAATAACCTGTAACTAAATTAGATTTTGTGAAAGAAATAGAAGTTAATGAAAAGATACTGAGATAAATAATATACGCATGAAAAAAGTTGAACTATGAATATGCAATGTACAGTTACAGAATATTAATCAAGAATTCTAAACGGGATTGTTCTTTATCCATTTGAGAAAAGAATACCTTTGCTAACTTGCATTTGGTTGCAAATATTTGAAAATTAAATGCGGTTTAAACGATTGTATAGCGATGTAATATCTCTGTGAAGAATATTTCGAATATTACAAAGAAGAAATAACCTTAGTTATTGTATGTAAACCAACTGCATATTAATTTTGATTTTTGTTTTGATTTCTACAGTTGGTTTTAATTGGTAGTCTTCAGGTTGTTAACGATTTATGGTTCCTTTTTGATGGGAGATTATTTTCAGTATTCGGAGATTCAAATTAAGAGTCCATTGGCATCTTGTAGCAACTTACGATGTTCTATTCTATGATCACGCGCACACCTTGTACCAATTGGTATTTTGTAAAGCTGATCACCGAAATAAGAGGAGAGTTCAGTGATTAGAATATCAAATTGGATATCGGAAAAAAGCAGGTTTGATTCCTCCGTGCCTTCTTTGAGCAATTTAACGATAGAAAATTATGATTTAGTACGACCTGAGAGGATTGGTCTTTATAATTTTAAATATTCATCTGAAGAACATGATGCAGAGAAATAAAACATATACTGTTGATCTAACGTCTAAATATATCCCATAGTAATATCCTACACTGCTATTTCCAGTACCGGGACAACGAAGGAGTGCTTTGTTCTACCTATTAATATTACTTTTATATTTAGAGTTAATTGGGGTTAATATTTCTAATTACAACTAGTGGTAATCAGGAAGACAATCAATTCTGTCTCTTGGTCTCTTATTACTGAACCCGGATTCAATCTTTTATAAAATGGATTTTATAAGTTTAACTGTTACACTTTAGTTTAACAACTGTAACATTTTTATTAAGTTTTTTTGGAAAGTTTTAATATGCCAATAACTGAACACCTTACTTTGCGCAGAGAAAATTGAATGCATAAAACGTATAGTACATTAATTTCTTAAAATTAGTCCGAAAATTCTTTGGAAAGTATAGAGAATTACGTATATGCATTATCAACAAGCACATGTTTCAGTGGACAATCTTTTTCTTTTTTTGTTATGAGATAGGCATGATTCCTTTTTATTTATTCTTCGGTATTTGCTCCATGATCTTTTAGGCTTATTCCATCCAAAATCCTAAATGGTTCCTTCTAAGTATTTCACAATTAGCCGCGTAAGTAAACCAAATTTAGGAACATTAAAAGGTGGAGGAAATGCAGCAGTGGGACAGTAATTCAACGACGAGTAGAAATAATCCCTTTAGTGAGCTGCGTGAGTTTTAAGCAGTTGAGTTTGGCACAGTACAGCGTTAATCTTGAATTCAGTGCGATTTAAATGGATTCCTGAGAGGAATTGAAAGGTGTTAATGTTTATATATAATAAGCAGCTAATAAACATCGTCGGGGTTAAATTGCAGGATTCCTTCCAAAATTTAGACATAATTGGGGTAGTTTGATGGCGTTACAGTCCGATTGTTACTAGGTCTATAGCTTTTGAAAACTTGTATTGCCACTTAGGTAACTTTCAGCACAATTATTACTTTCAAATATATATAAATTGCAAACTTGGTAGCATATAATATAACCTTGTTAGAAATATGTTGCTTATACCATGCTTGAACTAAAGTATTAATTACTATATGTATAAATATATATTAGTTATATGTTATTTTCCGAACACACATTGTCTAAGCCTTACCTTGAATATACATAGAGGTCAACCATCTTGTCTCAGGCAATTGGATATAAAGAAACGGATGCAAATCATTAACTCTAGGCACCCATCCTCCACTCTGGCCTTTGGATGATTCAGTATGGAGTAAAATTCGGGAAGGCCCTCCAGTTGGCGTCGAGGAACTTGCTTTAATTTTTGCACCTTTCAATAGACTTATTTCCCGCTCCATTGGGTCAGGACACTCAATAACTAGATGGAGAATTTTATCATAAAATTAATATATTTTGAAACCAAAGTTAAAAACACAGAAACTATTTCAGCTCGAAGGTAATGATGAAATAATGCAACTCTTACGTATTTATAAAACAAGGCAATTATTTGCTAGATTTGTAATATTGAATAGTTTTTAAAAGTATGACTGAATGAATTGCATAAACATAAGCCACTCAAACACAGGAGAAGCTATTTAATGTTAGGTGATCAGCATTTAAATATTCCTTTCCTAAAGTTATGTCGTATATGCTGTTACGGCAAAATGAAAATACACAAGTGCTTCTGAATATGCTGCTAATTCGTGTCTTAAGGAACGTATAAAAGAGCCTGGGCAAGATGTCAGTTAGGTCTCCACTTGGCTCGAGCACTCAGCAACCAATACGTTCACAATATTGACCCTGTTAACTTAGGATTACGCTCCTCCATAACGGTTCGCGGTAAAGCAAAATTCCAGACGTCCGTCGTCGCAAGTTATACTTTTGGCAGCCTTTGCTTTTTGGCAGCCTTTGATAGCCTTTGCTTTTTGGCAGCCTTTGATAGCCTTTACTTTATACTTTTGGCATACTTTTGACTGGGTTTGGCACAAAGTTATACTTTGTGACAAACTCAGTCTATATTGCTTGGGCAAGCAGTAAACAGTTAAACTGAAATGTACCAAAATGCGTCAAAAAAAAAAGACGTAAGGAGCGATAAGTAATCCTACGTTAATAACCCGCGGTAGTTTCGTTAGAAGAGATTACCTGACATTTTTTTTTATTTTCTAAAATGATCCACTCTCTGTGAACTGTAAGAACAACTACCGTGGAACACATTAAAGAAGCACCTATTATTATGTTTATGCCACTGTTTCGATCATTGGCGCTGTCAGCAAAATCCATCCGGTTGCGTTTTTATCCTTTTTTTTGTCTAACGCAATGTGACATGAAATTGTAATCTTTAATTGTTATATGCAATGTGTGTTTACAAAAGGAAAAACGCGAACTTACGCATCGGGGGCTCCGTATAAACACCCGTGTAAGGCAAAACAATTTCTGGAATCGTTGTTAATTCTGGTTCAGGTTCCTCTGAAACGAGAAATGAGATGAAAGTTAAATAAAACACTATTAAACCAAAAGGGATCTTTTTAAGTGCTTGTGAGGCGAGTCACCGAAAAATAACTGCCTTACATCACAAGACTGACGCCCGGTGGCGTAGTGGTTAAAAGCTTCAAGATGCCACACTTCAGGTCCAGGGTTCGACCCTGCGACTAGGCAAGGTCGACTCAGCCTTTCATCCCTTGAGTGGGTCGATAAAATGAGGACCAAGCATGCTTGGGAACTAACGCTGGGGTCCCGAGTCAGGTTGACCATCTGACTAAAACATATGCCGTATGGCAACCCAACAGTGGCGCACCCAGGAGGGGGGGGGCAAGGGGCCCTGCTCCCCCAAAGAAATAGAAATTGCTTTATGAATATTGATTTTGCATTATAAATATTTTTATCCGTTCATCTCGCCCCCCCCCCCTCCCCAAGAAAAAATCCTGGGTTCGCCACTACACCCTAAGCTCACGGTCATGAGAGCGGAGATGGGCACCCCCGGCCTTGGTCCACATTCGGACTCTTGTGCCATGTGTTTAGTAGTTTACATCACAACAATAACTCAACAATACAAGGTTCAAAGGTTACTACCAGTAGACGGTCGTTATAGCTGTATCATTGAAAAAAAAGAAAGAAAGAATTTACTACTGAGGAGTAAATGACAAATATCCACAGTTAAACACAAATTTAGCATTGTTGTATGATTCCAAATGAATATATAGCTAAAAAAAATGTATGCAAAGTGCAAAATTCTGTGCAGTTGACTCAAAAGGAAAGGAGACTATTTAAGGTCATTAAAAAATATCACTTCATCCCATCGATGATATTGCTCAGTTGGTAGAATACCGGATCAAAGTTTGGAGATCCGTAGTCAAAGCGGTGTTAGCAAGAGGTCGTTATTGGTTCTACTCATTTATATAGTAGATAATTGTTGTATCTGTTTTTCCTCTTTAGAAAACAGCATAATTTTTCGAAAATTTGTTTTAAGTACAGGACAAATATATGCTATACATTATGTTTTAAATATCAAAGTTAATTGATGTGCTGGATTAACTTAATGTACTTATAATTCTAGTTAAATAACAATTTCTCTAAGTTAAAGTGATCGAAAACTGATAAAAGAAGATTTTTTGATTCGACAGTTACCTTAAGATTACATTGGAATTGTACTTAAGATTAATACTTGCCAAGAACTGTACTTTTATTTACAAAATTCCAGTGCTAAAAAATTTGGCGCACTGCCTAACGGCAACAGTACATATTCACATTTGTTTACAATTTACTATGGAAGGTGCTAAACCGCATTTATATTTAGTGTCGTTATCTTAGGTTTCTTTTTCCTTACGGATATCTGCGTTATATGGAAACCAAACCAGTTAAAGTTCTTGAAACATTTGGATGGATGCCATGCTCTTGAAACCAACAGTTTTTATAACCCATTTATAAGTGATGCAGTCGATGGGAGAAAATTCAGAATGGGGAGGCATTTTTGAGTTTTACTGAAGAAGCTTCCAAGAACAATTTTTTAGCAGACAACCATTCAAACCATTGAAACTGAAGATAGAAAAAAAATGCTTCTTACAGCGCATAAATAATACTCCTCTGCAAATATTTACTATCGACCAACTGACTTTCGCGTGGAATCAACGCAGCTGTTTATCCATCTGTGATAATCTCACTGTCAGCATCATATTGTATTGCCGCCTGTGCCTTGTGTGGTGGTTAAGACTGCTGTGTACTAACCCTATTAGATTATCTCACCTCAATGTTAACCCATGGAGAAAAATTGTCCAAAGATAGCCAACTTGGATTGAAAGATTTTAAAAAAAATTGTACTTCGCAATAGAGAAAGAACTTTTACACTTTGGGGCATTTTTCGTTTTTTAAAAATAAATGCAAATAATATTTTTAAATTTAAATTATTCGGGGAAAAATCTGGTATAGTGTGTTTTAAATGCTCATAAATTGTCTGACGGACGAAATTTATAAAAGGAATCCTGTTGCAAGGTGTAAAAAAGTTCAGGCTCTTTTGAAATACTCTTTTTATTTGATTATCAGCATTTATGTAGCTGTAAATATTTGACAGATTTTCTACATAGGTTAACAGTGAGGTGAGCGAATCCAATAGGGTTATAGGGATTCTATGCTCACTTCTACCCAGACTTGGGTGTATATAATTTGAAGTGGCTCTCTATTTGAATTTGAACCACACACAGTTTATACATGAAACAATGTTTATTGAATTCGTTGCACATATAATTGGCTTTTACAGCAATAAGCATGCGTACTACTTGTACGGAATGTATAAACACAGCTTTCAAGAACAATATATTTTTATACTCACGAACAGTAAGTCAAACCAGCAGTACTGCCATGTAAACTTCTGGCCCGCTAAGCACTAGCGCAGGATAACACCTTTTCAACCTTAACAACCTCCCCTTTTCATTAATGACGCTGCGTGGTATTTATACTAAGCGCGTATGCCGAAATTAGCATATCTAAAGCAGCTTCTTTAATTCACTCAAAAGTTCGATTCTTGTGAATCGAATCTTGTGTATACCTTACACTGGCCTCCCTCGAAAAAAAAATTAGGTAACTGAGGTCTGAACGGCTTCAGTTAACTAATTGAAAACGCGTGCTGGTCTGACTTTTTACATAATGGGTGGCAAAGCCAAAAAAACCTTCCACACGTTGTGTGGAGGAAACACGCCACTACCATTTTACAAAACTAACCCCGAAGGGTCCAGGTGACACCATCAAACAGTGGATTTGCAGAGTTGCGGATACTGGGCTGCCAACTGCGCCCTAAAATATCTATTTTAATTAAAAGTGACAACACAATTGCACAGCATGACATTTCTTGACTGTATCTGCTCTCCCCCAATTTATAATGTACATGTGTTATTGTTTGTGAAGTTAGTACATTAGTGGTTAATTGGTATATTGTGCAGTATGTATTTTTTTTTTTTCACTACATGTCCCCTTCAAAAATTTATAAAACAACAGTATGCCGTTTTTTTTTCAGTGGCTCACCCCTTCCCCTCAAAATGTTTACACAGTATATATAATGGGGAATTTCAAACCAATTTGGTTCGGTTTTATTAAAGGGTGGGAGTTAGAATAAGAAAGTTGATACAAGACTTGTTCCTCATGAATGCAGCAACTTCCCTGCACCAGTTTGTCCAATCCGTGGAACCTCTCTTGATGGTCGCAGTCCTAGTAAAGGGGTTCGTTGACCGTGTGGGCATCCTTCGTGCAGCAGGTCGTAGGTCCTGAGGCGCTGGTCCGGCTTGACGATGGACAGGAGGTCTCTTGGGAGGAGGCCAACCTTGCTGGGCGGCAGAAATCTTCCGTTTCCTGTACTTATGCAAAGGAACTTTAAAATTGTCATTCTTCCTTTTGATAACCTTGTGTACCTTATCAGCGACGCATTCATCCTTTGATGGAGTTTTTGTAGTGCACACTTTACTTTTCTTCGTACTTTTGCTTGTATCGGTATTAGATTTTAATGCAGATTCTATTTTTTCAACAACCTGACTCTGTTTTTCGTATTTGTGCTTATACGACTTCTTGTTTACCGCCTTAATTACTTCAGTATTAGCAGTTTTAATGCTGGAACCTGAAGGCGCTTTTTCACGTTTTTTATCCCCCTTAACTTTAGTTTTATCCTCTTTTGATGAAAAAGTCTCTTTGAAACTTGCGACATCAGAATCGTTATCATTTATATTCGTTAACACTGCTTCAGTTTTAGGAAGATTAAGCTTTTCGTACTGGTGCGTTTTAATGCAACCTGCGTCTATAACTTCCGAAGCATCAGCTAAACTACTTACAGTATAACTCTGTGTCAACTTTTCATCCTGACTCTCAGTATGGTTTTCATGTACTTTATTTAAAACCATATTATCAACCTGGCCTACACAATCCTCATTCGGATGGAAACTTGAAATAATATCATCATTACCTAGCGAGTTCCTACTATCGTTTAAAGAATTTTTATTGTCGTCAACTAATAAGTATTCACTAACTTCCGTAACGCATACTTCGTCATCTACTAAATTTCCTTCATTAACAGATGTGTGAATATCATCTAAAATATCAGGTATAGCATTAATAATATCAGGTATAGCATTAATAATATCAGGTATAGCATTAATAGAAGTGTCCGATGATTTATTTTCTAAACCACTAGCATTAGTATCGGCCCTATTTTCAGAAATTTCTACTGGAATTACCGCATTATTCCAGCTAGACTCACTTTCTTTATAAGCCACAAAAATACCCTGACTTTCACTATTCTCAAAATAATGATTACTGCTCGGACAAAATAATACATTTGACCACACAGTTTCAACAGGTTGAACCATATCATGTGAATCAACTTGCCAGTACAAGTAAGGTGCTTGCATATTATTTTCTTTAAGTGCATTAATTTCATTATAACGCCGTGCGCTACTATTATTTTGCCTGCGGTACTGCTTACGCTGCTTGATTGAAACTCGCGAAAAATTTTGGCGCGGCTGTATAAAACTTCTCGTACCTGAATGACGGTACGGGGTAGCGAAGAAATGCCTATTGTCATATTTAGCTAAAGTTTGAAGGAGGGTAACCTTGCTTGTAATTGTTTGATTATCTAAAAAATCTTGAACACTTGGCTTCAAACGTTGGATAACTATTTTTAAGATTACCGCTTCCGTTACCCCTTCTAAATATTCTTCACACTTGGAAATCTTTTCTGTAGCAAAATCTAACGCAGACTGACCTTCACGTTGCCTTAGCGAATAAATTTCCGCTTCAATTTCACTTTGATTAAAGGTCTTTGGAAAAACGGTAAGAAATTGTTGCTTGAATGACAAATAGTCAAAAATCAGATTACTGCTTTGCATACACGTGTACCACTGATATGCACTACCTCTTAAAGCGGCTAGAGCAATTTTAAGTTTATCCCCCTCTGGGGTGCATTGTTGCTGAAAGTAATGCTCAATTTTCTTTAGGAATTGGCTTGAGGGGCCGCCATTGAAGGTGGCTTCGAATGGCGCAATTTGCTGAACCATAATTACCCGAGGAAAATTTCCAGCAGGATTTTGTTCTACAACACTCATTTTTAAATAGTATATAAGTACTTGCAACAATTTAGCAATATAAGTACACAGTACACAGTTTTTAATTTCAAATATGTTGTTCGTTATAAATGTAACGAGAACAACCAGGGTATATATATCTTTCGGGCGCCAGTATAGAGATTCTATGCTCACTTCTACCCAGACTTGGGTGTATATAATTTGAAGTGGCTCTCTATTTGAATTTGAACCACACACAGTTTATACATGAAACAATGTTTATTGAATTCGTTGCACATATAATTGGCTTTTACAGCAATAAGCATGCGTACTACTTGTACGGAATGTATAAACACAGCTTTCAAGAACAATATATTTTTATACTCACGAACAGTAAGTCAAACCAGCAGTACTGCCATGTAAACTTCTGGCCCGCTAAGCACTAGCGCAGGATAACACCTTTTCAACCTTAACAACCTCCCCTTTTCATTAATGACGCTGCGTGGTATTTATACTAAGCGCGTATGCCGAAATTAGCATATCTAAAGCAGCTTCTTTAATTCACTCAAAAGTTCGATTCTTGTGAATCGAATCTTGTGTATACCTTACAGGGTAAGTACACAGCCACCTTAACGTAGCTTCCACAGCATGGGTCAGGCTCACATCTTGGCTAAGATGCAATAAGATCTGTTTGAATCTTCCTCGGCTGTTATAGTGAGTAATTTAAGGTAACCTAAAGATGGTTCCCATAATGGCGAAGTCAACAAAAATTATAGCTTCTAACGGCCAATTTCACTAAAACAAGTTCCTCCCACTTTGAAAAAAAAATATCATTAACTATATATGTTACCGCTTCTCTATCGCTTGGCGCCATTATTGTTCCCCCTTCTGTATTCTTCCCCTTGGCGCTAATTTTTCTTTGTACGGCAACCCTATGGATGCCGAAGTTCATTCACCTCGAAGCGTTCGAAGCTTGTTGTTGTTCGGAGCCATGTCTCGTCGGTGCGTTATGCACATTTAAAACTCTCGTTGTTTGTTAAAATAAAAACATTTCGAACCAATTTACAGTCCATCAATTAATTATGTTAAAGAACCAGCAAAGTTTAAGTGGTAAATCGTACCATTGATTTGGTCCGTCGAGCCGGAGATCGAATCTTTTAATTTGAGCTATATTTAGCCATTTCGTTTTGTTCTCGGATTTTAATTATGGCGGATGAAGATATTACATCGTTGAATAGGAAACGTGGTGGAATCAAAGCGCAAATAACTAGACTGCAATCATCGATAAAGGATCAAGAAACTAATAAAGATGTCGAAATAGAAGAAATCAAAGTGAAATTGGATAAAGTTCGTAGGTTAAACGATCAGATCGAGTGTTTGCGTCTGGAATACTACAAAGTCGTTAAAGATGAAGGTTTGAATGAAATCGAAGATAGTTTTGCTGAAATAGAGTCTGATATTCTGAAACTTGAGGTAAGCCTCAAACGTATTTATAATAATTGTATGCATAATAATGTTGAAAATAGTAATGCTAGTACTCAAATTAAAAGTAATAATGTCCAAATTAAACTACCAGAAATTCCATTACCGAAGTTTTCGGGTAATATTGAGGAATGGAACTTGTTTAAAACCCAATTTGACTCGTTAATTTCGTCGAACAATCAACTATCTGAGTCGCAAAAGCTATACTATTTGCAGTCATGCTTAGTGGGAAGTGCGGCTCGGATAATGTCAACTGACGACTCATTTTGTTCTTTATTAAAGGCTTTGGAAAATAGATTTAATAATAAGAGACTTATTGTAAATACCCACATTTCAGAATTACTTTCAATTGAAAGGTTACACAACGAATGTGCTAAGGATTTAAGATCACTAATTGATCAGCTATATAAACATTTAAGAGCTTTAAAATTATTAGATTTGGATTTGGATAAATTAAGTGAAGCCATGTTGATAAATATTGTGTTGCAAAAGTTGGATAAAGAAACGCGTAAACAATTTGAAATGACTTTAACGTCAAATGAGTTAACTAATTGGAGCACGTTTACAACCTTTATTGAAAAAAGATGTCAAATTTTGGAAAATCTACAAAATAATATCACCCAACCACCAAAATCGAAACTGAATTTTCAGAATTCCAAAACGCGCACTTTCGTAACGAAAATGAATAATTCTTCATCTAAGTGCCCAGTATGCCATTTATCAAATCATCCTATTTATAAATGTAAGAATTTTCTTGACTTGAATGCTATGGAACGTTATAATATGGTTAAAAATCTCTCGCTTTGTATCTTATGTTTAAATTCGGGGCATAAATTGACTTCTTGCCGCCAACCTAAGTATTTGTGTAAGATTTGTAATGGTCGTCATAATTATCTCTTACACCGATATGGCAATCCCTCTAACGAAGAATTGAATATTGCGCAAGCTGAAACAATAACTCCAGAGCTGAAAAATGACTCGCCACTTGCAGATACTTCTTCCTCTGCTTGTTTGTTTATAAAAAATAAAAGTGTTCTCCTTTCAACAGCTGTAGTACTTGTGCAAAATATTTATGGCCAGTTTATGAGAGCAAGAGTAATCCTTGACAGTGCTTCTCAGTCTAATTTCATAACTAAGCAATTTGTTGATAATGCTAATTTAAGGAAACAAAAAGTAAATATTTCGGTTTCGGGATTAGGAGGAACACCTACTCCAATTGAATTTGAAGTTTTTGCTAACATAGCAAATGGTAATGGATCGTTCTTTTTGTTGCAAAGCTTTTTAGTCGTCGATAAAATTACGGATATGGTTCCGGCAACAAATTTGAATTTAGAAAATATAGAAATTCCACAAGTTATGTTGGCAGATCCTGAATTCACCAAGCCATCCCAAATAGATATGCTTTTGGGAGCGGAGACTTTCTTTGAAATTGTTAAGGGTGAACAAATACGTTCATCTGTAAATTCATTAATATTTCAGAATACTGTGTTTGGTTATGTCGCTAGTGGCTATGTAAATACAAATAATCAAGGGCCATATACTAATTTATGTAGTTTAATTTGTCAAAGTGAAAACATGGAAAAGATAGTCGAAAAATTCTGGTCTGTGGAAAATATTAGTGAAGATCAGACTATCCTTAGTAAAGAAGAAGAGTTTTGTGAGTCACATTTTAAAGAAACTCACAAAAGAAATAAAGATGGTCGCTTCGTAGTTAAAATGCCCATGAAAGAAGGATCTTTGGGTGAATCTAAGGCCTTAGCCAACGTTAGACTTAATCAATTAGTCAAGCGGTTGCATAAAAATTCGATGATGCAAAATTTATATAAAGAATTTATAATTGAGTATGAAAACTTAGGCCATATGGAAAAGGTAGATAACGATCAGAATTGTGAAGGGTCGTATTATCTGCCGCATCATGGTGTTTACAAACCTGAAAATTCGACCACAAAATTAAGGGTTGTATTTAACGCCAGTGCTCCTAGTACTTCGGGACAAAGTCTAAATGACTTGCTTCTTGCCGGTGCAGTGCAAGAAAACATTTGTGACATAATGGTGAGATTTCGGACATATAAGTACGCCTTTACTGCTGATATTAAAAAGATGTATCGTCAAATATTGATTGAGGAATCTCAAAGAGATTTACTAAAAATATTATGGAAAGATAACATAAATGAGTTAGCAACCACATATCGGCTTAACACTGTCACCTACGGCACAAAATCGGCCCCATTTCTCGCTATTCGTTGTTTAAAGCAGCTAGCTTTGGATGAAGCAGGCAAATTTCCGCTCGCCGCTGAAGTTACCCTTAATGATGTTTACATGGATGATTTTGTCTCGGGTGCTTCTACTTTAGAAACTGCACGAGAATTGCAGTGCCAGTTGACGCAAATGCTTCACACTTGTGGAATGCAACTCCACAAATGGAAGTCTAATTCCAATGACCTGTTGAATAGTGTTTCGGAGAAGTGTCCTGAACATAAATTTACTTCGGGTTTAGATCCAACTGTCAAGGCACTCGGAATAATTTGGAACCCTCAAGAAGACATATTTTGTTTTAAAGTAGTGATAAATGAGAAATCTTCTTACACTAAACGTGACGTCTTGTCAACAATTGCAAGATTGTATGATCCTCTTGGATTGATAGGCCCAATCATTTCTAAAGCTAAGATTTTTCTGCAAAGGCTATGGATTAGAAAGCTTTCTTGGGATGAACATTTGCCAGAAAACATTTTGTTAGAATGGAAACAATTTGTTTTGTGCCTAAGATCTGTTGAAGAAATAAAAATTAACAGATATGTGTTGACTGACAGTGCTGATAAGATCATACTTCGAGGGTTTTCTGATGCTTCCGAATCTGCGTATGGATCAGTTGTTTATCTAATTTGTATTACTAAGGACAGTACTGTGTCTTCTCATCTCATAGCCAGTAAATCTCGTGTTGCACCATTAAAAACTATGTCTGTGCCTCGTCTTGAGTTATCAGGATGCCTACTCTTATCGCAACTGATAGTCAAGGTTCGCAATTCCTTAAAGTTGAAATTTGATGAAGTTTATCTTTATACAGATTCGACAATTGCTCTGGCCTGGATCAAGACACCGGCGTATAAACTTAAGACTTTCGTTGGAAACATAGTTTCTAAAATTCAAAGCTTAACGGAATCGCATCAGTGGAAACACATTTCTTCATCTAGCAATCCTGCTGATATTATTTCTCGAGGATCTTCGCCCCATGAACTTTCAAGTTTGTCGCTGTGGTGGCAAGGTCCTGGACTTGTAGAGGAATCCATTGGTACCCCCATCTCACTTGATGTGCCTCTTCAAGAATCGCAGCTTTACCAAGATGAACTTAAAAAACTTTCTGACATTAACTTACTTAACACTAAAGAAAATACATTTTCGAGTGATTTCCTTAATTTGTCGAATAACTACGTTAAAGTAATCTGTATTTTTAGTTTTATTTGCAGGTTTGTATTTAATGTTAAAAACAAAATGAAAATAATCGGCCCAATTACAAAAGAGGAATTAGAAAGGGCTAAAAAGAAATTAATTAAAATTATTCAGGTAAGTGAATTTGATAAGGAAATCAAAACATTAAAGAACGGTGAATCGGTGAAGAAAGGCCAGGTAAGCCACTTAAATGCTTTTTTAGACGAAGAAGATTTGTTAAGAGTAGGTGGTCGTTTGGGTCATGCCAATATAAGTTATGATAATAAACATCAAATAATACTACCTAGAAAACACAAACTGACTACTCTCATATTCCAGCATTATCATTTAAAGAACTTTCATGCAGGACCTCAATCCTTATTACATTTTGTTCGCCAAGAATTTTGGCCCATTGGAGGTAAAAATATCGCAAGAAAGGTAGTGCACAACTGTGTAACTTGCTTTAGACACAAACCTACTACTTTAGATCAATTAATGGGAAATTTGCCTCCAGAGAGAGTCAACCCCAATCCTGTCTTTTCTAACACAGGTGTAGATTTTTGTGGTCCCTTTTACATTCGATATAAGTATCAAAGAAAGGGTAATTTACACAAGGTGTATGTAGCCATTTTTGTTTGTTTAGTTACTAAGGCCATACATCTTGAGATAGTGTTCGATCTAACTTCACCAGCATTTATTGCTTGCTTGAAGAGATTTTTCGCTCGTAGAGGAAAATGTTCAACCTTATTTAGTGATAATGCTAAGACCTTTATAGGAGCTAGTCTAGAATTGAAAAAACTCGCGTCACTTGCTAATTTTCCTGATGAATGTTTATCTAGATTTTTGGCTACGGAGAATATCTCCTGGAAATTCCTTCCCCCTCGAGCCCCGAATTTCGGTGGACTCTGGGAGTCAGGTGTCAAGTCCTTCAAGCATCATCTAAAAAGAACTGTTGCTGATGCCAAATTATTTTATGAGGAATTTTTGACGGTTGTCACCCAAGTTGAAGGCATCTTAAATTCAAGGCCAATTTCTCCATTATCATCTCATGCCTCGGACTTAGAATCTTTAACTCCTGGTCATTTTTTAATAGGTCGGCCAATAAATTCGATCCCAGAGCCTCCTTTAATAAATGAATCAGACAATAAATTATCCCGTTGGCAACGATTAACTAAAATGGTTGAGCAAATTTGGAAACGTTGGTCCATTGATTATTTAAACCATTTGCAAGAACGGAAAAAATGGCAATTTGCTAAAAACAACATTAACGAAAATGCAATGGTTCTACTAAAGGAAGACAACCTTCCACCCTTTAAATGGTGTCTTGGCAGGATAAGTCAAGTCATTCCAGGCAAGGATGGCAAAATTCGCGTAGCAATTGTAAAAACTAAAAATGGTTACTTTAAAAGACCAATTTCTAAAATTTGCCTCCTACCCATTGAAAATTGATCTCTTTGAAGTTGTTATAAACAAAATAGATCTGTACGTATTTAATTGTATATTTTTCTGTATATATATTTACTTTAACTTTATTTTTCTGTACAATTTTATATATATTTTTCTGTATATATTTACTTTCACTTTATTTTCTGTACAATTGTATATACTTTAATATTTACGAAAAAAAACGGAATGTCAATTTGTTGCATTGTGCTGAACTTCGGAAAATGATTGTAACTTGTCTTGTAATTTGACCGCCCCGCGTTGCTTGTCTATGACATGCAACAATATATAAATTATTACTTACAAGCACTGGCATGCAAATAGATACATGTTTGACGGACAACCCCGCAAAAATTTGAGTCCGTCGCAAAATTTTGATTCTTTTAGAAATTTTGTTGTTTTAAAATAAATATCCATCCCATGCCAAAAGCATTTATGGGCCACCGAATTAAAATTTTGGCCCAAATAAGTTAAGATAAAACTTTCAATAAAGCTATATATAAACCTGAGAGACTGACCTGGTTTCAAGACATACTTAAATTGGCTCCCTAATGTATCTTATGGAGCGTGTTTTAATTTTCATTCTCATCTACAAAACTGTATTAACGCGGTACATTTTTTAAAGTAATACATTATTGAATCTGAACATAAACGAGTAAATGAATCAGTTCGCTTTTAAATAATTTTTAAATACTGCTTTCCGGTCGCTACTTTTTGTTAAACTTTTCCCTCCTTTCTGGCACGCAGTATTGTAAATTGTTGCTAGTATACAAATGTCTTATGTAAGAACGGATCCAGCTACTGTTAGAAGAAAGCAGAGCTCTTAAATAAACAAGCAGACCCATAAGCATCCATCTTGTTTCCTAGTTTCACTGAAGCGCAAACAAAACAAATTTTCTGCCACTTTATCACGAGTGTGCAAAAACATTGACATTAAATTTCCAGTTTCAGCTACTTTTAGAAATCAATTATAAATCTCTAAGCCAAAACGTTACTTATATATATATATATATATATATATATATATATATATATATATATATATATATATATATATATATATATATATATATATATATATATATATATATATATATATATATATGTGTGTGTGTGTGTGTGTGTATGATTATATAATTTAAGAGAAAAAGTCTTTCAATCTGATTATGAGAAAAACTTTATTTTGTAAGAGGAAAGAATCTCTTTTGAGAGCATAAGATCAGAAATGTCGATTTTATTTGGCGCCATGAAGTGCCTGATGTGATGTGCCAGCATGTTATCAAGGAGAAAGCGGTGAGCCAAAATAAGGGTTTTTCTCTCGAACCACTACGAATTTGAAAAACAAACAAGGTTAAAGAAGCTGATTGTTCCGCGTCTGTTCTACGAATTGCCAATCGCGCCAGTAAGTTAGAATAGAATCCTATTTAGAAAGACGGATTAGTCTCGTGAAGGAAAATTAGTCGGTGGAAGTTAGTGCTCGGTTGGTCCACGTTTTAATTCCTTGTTACGTGACTTTGGCACAAGTTAATTAGCTATGCTCAATAAATGTATATTGATTTAATGCATAATGGTTAATTTTGCTTATTAATTTTGCATATTTGTTTATGAACATCTTATTCAGATATATTTTGTTGATTTATTCTTAGCAGTTTACTCAACTAGAACAAGAAAAATTGTAGTTTATTGTTTTGAGTTATAATCCTAATTCCTTGTTACTTGACCTTAGCACAATTTCGTTTGCTATGGTAACGAAATATATATTTCTTTACTACATAGTGATGACTTTAATTTTGCCCATCTGTTTTGTATATTTGTTCATAAACGTCTCATTCGGGCATATTTTGATCATTTATTCTTAGTTGTATGCTCAAGTTGAACAGCAATAAATATTGGTTTGTTATTTTGAGCTATAGTTCAAATTTCTTGTAACTAGACATTGGTACAGGTCAGTTAATTAGGTCAAGTAGTAGCGGACGCGTACAGATAATTTAAATCTCGTTCATATATTTTATATATTTTGTTAATATATCGCTCACTCCTTTCAACAACGTCATATCACAAAAATCGGCGATCTTTAGTTATACCTGTTTTCAGAATGCCCTGAAAGAGTAGTATATCCCTGCAAGATCGTCATACCTCATCTCTCAATATTTAGCCGCTAGAGAGCAGAATTAATATTTACTTTTAATACATTTTATTCTACTTTTAAACTTTAAAATCGCTCTCCTGAAAAATCACGTTTTTTGAGGTATGACGTTTTTGAAAGGAGTGAGCGATATAGTATATCCCATTAAGCAATACTTTGTTCCTATAGTCTCAGTCATGCTCTCAAAATTGTATTACACTTAATTTTGGAATGTTATTTTGAGATACAGTTCTTAAATCTAACTACTAGACGTTGACCACTAAAAATCTGTTAGTTAGGCTAAAAAATAGTATTTTTACAACCTGGTGACTACTTTAATTTTGTTGGCATTAATTATATAAATTTTTGAGCATGGCAAAATTCTGTGCGGTTTACAGCCTCTGTTGTTTTTGTATCAACCCAGATGCTCTGAGTTTTGCTTATATCACACCTCTGCTAGACGAGTGCTACATCTCAAAATAGCCATATTTTCAGGAAGAGCTAAGGAAGATATATGTCGAAATTTCATTTCTTGTTTTATGAAAGCCTATGATAATTTTGGGAAACTTATTGTTCGAATCAATTCAGAAGGCAAAATTATATACTATTAAAGTTGTTTTCAATTTTTAAAGCATGATTTTGAAATTTAATTTCAAGATATAACCCTCTTCTAGTAACCTCATTTTGTCAACATGGACTGAAAAGCTTGAGGGAATACTGTCACAGCTGTATGGTAATTCACAATCTATATAAACTTTTCACAATACAAAGAAAAAAAAACCTACGTAACATGAACAGCAGGTTAGAAAAAAATACAAATTTATTTTCCAAATAAAAACATTTATTTACAATTCGTAAATCATGCCGACCACTGCGAATGCATAAACGGCAAGGTTATGTATAGAAGTCACATTAACTAAACAAAACAACTTAAGTTCAAAAATAACATAGTTATTGCCTAGCCATATCCGTGGCAACAGACTCTCTACTTGGAGGTATAAAACAAATTAAATTTTCGAGCTGGCCGTTTCCGGTTCCAGTCGACTTTTTCCTTTCTGTATTTATTTCTGATTACAAGCAAAGTTAAATTACAATACATTTCTTCTTCTTTTTTTTTTCTTTTTGATTTCTATGTGTAACAGTAGAAAACATTTATTTACAAATAAAATTTAATGAACATTTTTATTCCAGGAAGATTTTAATACAACAACATTAGGCACTGACAAAAATCTTATTTTCATTCTTCGCGCATGAGTAAGTTCCCCCTCCTAATTGTGGAAGAGATTAATAAGCGCCATCTAGGAGATTGTGTTGGTTCTAGGTTTATAACATTATTCGAGAATGAGAAGCACTTCTTATAGAGCATTGTGGTGCAATTATCTCAAAATCGAAAACGGAGGTATAACACTCTTATAGCAGAGGTGCGATATATTTTACACAAAACATACCATCTAAAATGATTGTCAGTGCATTAAACGAATAGGATTTTCTAAATAAATAAAATTCATTTGGCTTCAAATAATGCCACATGCTACGACTAAGTAAATATTTTATAGATTTTTACCCCATTCAGACCTTGAACTTACCAGACTAGTAGAAAAATCATATTTTTCCGATCCATTTATATTCGTATGCGTAACCATAGCAATTCCGGCGCTGTCAGCTGTTCAACAGACACACAATTAATTTTGCATTTCGGAATTTTAACAAATCGTTACTTAATTCCAATTAAAAGCTTCAGTTGATATTTTACAAAGTGACACAGAGTATAATAAATGACTCAAGATGTGCGCCGATGACCTCCGAATGTCATTAAACTGTCGGGAGATGTGTTTAAATCGCAAAGGATAGCGAAGATCTTGTTAAAATTTGAAAGCAATTTTCTGAGATCCTGTTCGAGAATAATAAATTAAAGGCTTGAATAGTTTTCTAAAACCCATTTCTGTTCCAATGACTGTCTTTCAGGTTGCAAAGATTATGCAATTTGCGAGAAGAGTGATAAAAATTCACGTTTTTTTTTCTGAGACAAATGGGTTGCACATTTATAATTAGTTTTTAAAAATCGATGTAATGACAAATAAATTCAGGAAAATTTTTAGTTACGACCATATACTGAAGAAAAAAAAATGCTAATTACTGTTTACTTTTTGTGTTATTGAAGTTTAAAGTAATTTTATAAGCAATTAGCAAAAATTATAAGAAAAATAATTTTTAAATAATTATGAACGTAATTTAAATGTTAATAAATTTAATTAGTTATTCTGTGAGTTATAGCTTTAATTTCTAATTACGTGACCTTGGCACTAGTCAGTTAAGATCAAGAAATAATTGAAAATACAAGGTGTGACCATAAAGTAACCTGACATTTTTTTAAAAATAAGAAAAATATTACTCACCTTCAAATAAATTTATCTCCTTCAAAATAATCGTCAAAGGAGTCTACAGTTTTACCAACGTTTCTTCAAGTCATCGAAACACTGTTTATAGGCGTTGGAACTAACCGTTCGCAAAATTCGCGTAACATTTGATTTATTATTCGAGACGTTTCCAAATCTCTGTCCTTTCATGGCCATCTTAAGATTTGGAAAAAGGAAAAACCTCTCGGATATTAAATCAAATGTTACGCGAATTTTGCGAACGGTTAGTTCCAACGCCTATAAACAGTGTTTCGATGACTTGAAGAAACGTTGGAAAAATTGTATAGACTACTTTTAAAATTTTGAAGGAGATAAATTTATTTGAAGGTGAGTCATATTTTTCTTATTTATAAAAAAATATCCGGTTACTTTATGGGCGCACCTTGTATAAGCTATAAGTAATCAAAGAATGGTAATTATTGGAAAAAGATGATGAATAATCTATAATTATTGATAAATCATGATTAAATGAAAACAATATATACAGTGAGAAGTCCTCACCTCCTAGAGATTCTGTAATTGGTAGATAACAGGTTTCGAAATTAGAATACCCGCGTTTGAATCAAGTCCAGACAGACTGTCATTAAGTAGTGTCCAAACGTAGCAAAGGTCGAAAGTGGATTATTCAGATACATATGACAAATACACCCATCTCGCGATTTACGCGACAGTACGTTCCGCGTTAAAGCGGAACAGCGTAAATTGAATCTAAGGAAATCATAGAAAACTGGAAGGTTTTAAAAAATTTATTGAATACCAATTTTTAAAATATTATCGATTTCAAAAATTAATCCAAGAACACTGAGTACCTTATTGACTTTTAACTTTTTGTTTTTTTAGCTATTTGTTTATTCATTAATATTTTTAACATGGTTTAATTTCTTAAAAATAACCGTGTTAAACCGAAACCGCGCCAAAGTCGAGCATTGCGTAAAATGAGGAATGGTTGTACTCATGATGAGAAAAAAATTTAACTTCAAAGAAACTTATGTGCAAGGACAACATCCTTTACAATTTATTTGATAGCAAAATGAGTGTCTAGGATATTGAAAGAAAAAGAGCTCCTTACATAACCGGGATTAGCCTCAATGTTAAATCTTCAATCCTAGCAGAACATTCTTACAAACAGTTCTGGTGGTTTTGCGCCTATGGTGTATCCACGGGTAACAAAAGGCTCGTGTTTTGGTTCTGGGAATTGAATGGCTTTAACAACCATTCATTCTGACTAGCTCGGTAGTTTTTGATGCTAAATGTAATACATTTCATGCGTCGGTTACAGTTTACTTTATGTGACGAAATATCATAAGTCAACATACTGAGTCGATTGATCGTTATTAGGGCAAACAAAGTGTGTAATAGCGTTATGAATAAATGATACGTAGTGAATGAATGATACGAAGTTACGTATTGAAAGTGATTATGGATAATTTCGTCAAACTCTAAACGTTTCCTATAATAAATAGTGATGTAAAATGTGAAGTGTAAATGGTGCTATGGGAGCTACATTACTGCTAATGCCCGAATATCCTTCATCAACGCACTGCGCGACTATTCAGACGGGAATTAAATGGTATACAGCTATCAGCCCAGATTTGCAAATTAGTAAATTCCTTTAATGTAGGTCACTTTTCATACTAGGGCGAAATGGAAGCTAAATATAGTAACAAAGTAATCAACGCAAAAGTAACTGAGAGAGATATGTTTCTAAAACAGTGCTTTGGAAATTTCATTGCTTTGTACAGGAAGACATTGCAAGAATGGTTTTAAAAAATTAATATGATTAGTAAGGAATGGAAGAATGAGTAATACAAATTTTATAACGTGGTTTCTTAACTATAGAATAATACTGAAGAAATGGGACATTAACAAATTAATGAGTTTAAAATCATTCACTTCAAAATTGTTGCAAAAAAGGCCAAAATAAACCTTATTTCTTTTCTGCAGAGGAGTTATTCTTAAACGTCTGAAGAACAGAAATAAAAATAAAAATTTCTCTCATCGCCGGGATAGTTCAATTGATAGAACATCAAACCAGTGCCAGGGCCATTCCTCCCCACCTACTGGCAGACGATCATTACATACAATGGCGCCTGAACACCGGAGAGAATAATGCTAAACTGTTCGTACAGATATCTGTCGAAAAAATGAGCAAAACTAGGGATAACAGCAAACATTTGTGTTGTTGGTCATTAAAAAGAGGAATGGTTGAGGAAGGTGTTAAAAAAAATGAGACCTTCCTTATACTGCTGAGATAGTTTAGTAGGAAGAACACTTGACTTGAGGTTAGAAGACCAGGATTGAAAAACCTTTCCTGGCAGGAGGTCGATGCACATGTTTGGATTAACTTTTAACGAACACAAGGTGGAGCTTGAGGCTATCAGATTGACTTATTACTCCAGTGATAAATCAAATCTTAAGTGGTCTCAATTTAAAAATATTCAAACAGAATATACTAACAGAATGGGAACAAACCAGAGTGAAGATATCGTTTTTTCTGGTAGTAGCAAGGATAAAATTCATGCGAAAATGAAGATGCTTCGATATTCTTTTTTTATATATCTCTTAGAGTATTGTTCTTAAGACTTCAATTTGATAGAACTTTCGAACAAAGTAACCACTTTTTTTCTATAAAATTTCCTAAGGTTAATTTTTACCCACCGAGGCAGCGTATTTAAAATTTTCCCATTCACTGAAAACAAAAAATAGAGTGTAGTATAAAAGATAAGTGAATATTTTATTAACTTTTATAAAAACTAAAATTATAGAGGCTGCTATTGTAAGAATTTTTTTTTTGAATTTCTTAACTTCATTAAGAGAAGTTCCAAAAAATTTATGTCCCTTTCCCGAAATACACTGAGCAGAAAATACAACTGCATAAATAAATTATACAGCTAGATAATTAACTTTTAAAGTGAGTTTTCGTTTACTGAACAACAAATTAAAACTGCACGCTATCAATTTCCTTTGTTATACACATCTTTATGTCACAACTGTGCTAGTATGCAAACTCTGCACAAACAACTAATGACGGCTTTCTCCAGCCTACGCACATGAAAAATAAACAACCCAAAACTGTCTGGCACCGACTGGATTTATCGAATAAATGTCAAATCAGAATGACCGGTAAGATTCTGGAAAGCCCATGCTCTTCTTCGATAAAATACACGATTTTAAATACTCTAACAGCACATGACAACTGGTCTTAGGAAACATGGATGCAGAAAATTGTATCGAGGGAGCGCTGCGATGACAGTAGAGAGGGAGAAGTTTTCGCTTCTCAGTTCGCTCCTCGCTCTCGTAAAAAGGGGTCATGTAACCCCCCGTTGGAATCCCTATCTGGGGAAGCATTTTCTATATATGTTATACTCCTGGTATGTTACAATAAGCCCAAAAAGTCCAATGATAGTTGTCGTCCATTTGTAATAGTAAGTCAAAATTCGATAATGGAAGAAGGAGTGCAGAAGAGATTTCCAGTAATCGATAGAAATAGAAGAAAAAAAATCTTTATATATATTAAAAAATCTTTATACTAAAGAATATAGCACATTTAATGTAGTACAGTTTGAGGGACATATCTTTTACTGTTTTTTAATATTTTTTTGGATAATGTCCAATCGTCTGCTGCATTAGCAAGGAAAAAAAATGGTTTTTTTTGTCTATTTCGTTGTTATGCACGTGACGATAAATTAATTTAAAGTACCAGAAAAAGAAATCACGTGATCAGCATCTAATAAAATAAATTCTAAAAATGAATCTTTAAAAATTCACCAAAAATCAGAAAATGGAGGTAAGATCCGAAAAAGATTTCATTTTAAAGTATTTTTTATATAAATTCATGATATAAATTTTATAACTCTCAGATTATTATTTTAAATGCAAACTTGAAAAAAGTTACAATAACACCTTAAAAATTTAATTAAAAAAAATTTAAGAAGAATTTTTCAAAAATCTTTCTTAGTGCACCCCTACACTATAAGAAGAATCGCCATGCAAAATTTCAGCTCTTTATGTCCAGTGGTTTGGTCTGTGCGTTATCTATCAGTCAGTCAGTCAGTCAATCAGTCAGATAGTCAGTTACGGATGTGTTATATATATATATATATATATGATAATATTAGCATGAATTAATTTAACCCCGAATCCCACTGCTGTAAATAATGCACGTTCTCGTACGAGATATGGAACTGACCGGAATATTTCTATATATTCAGAAATTGTTTAGACTTCGCTGAATTAATAATTATCCAGAGAGATGACTGATATTACAAGCTACTCTTAATCCAAATTGTAGCTTGCCCAGACGCCACTCGACAATGATTCGGTCGGATAGATAATACATATTAGCCTTTATATTTGGACATACAGCCATAAACAATGAAATACGTACATGTTGCTTATAAATTAATACGAAATAGTTTCATACTGTTTACGAGGAATTTAAAACCCTAAACAGGAACACGATGAGCATTCTCGTTCTGTTGAACGAGAATGACATAGAAAACTGAGATAAAATTCATTTATAAACACATTCACATTTATTCTTCCCATTTTCGATAACAGATTTGAAATGAATAAACGTCATTTGTACAAATTGGTCTCTGACTATTTAAACGAATGGGAGAAGCTTTAGACTATTTTTTTTCCAAATTATTAACATGCTATGAACAAAGCAGTCCGTCAAAATTTTGAATTTTTCTCACATTTATTTTAACAAAGCTATTTAACGTTCCTCTTAAGGTAGGATTTTGTTCTACCAATGTTTATACTAAGGGAGTTAAAAGGAGTTTTAAGATAATTATCATGCAACAAAAAACGTTTTTTTCCTTTTTATTCTTTTCTACTTTTATTTATAAATTCCCAGATTGAATATTTTATATCTTAATGTCATATAATCTTAGTAATGTACCTTTTAATCCATCAATCTACTTTTGCTATTGGATTCAGATTTTCTGTCACTCTATTGGTAGCATTTTTTTTTATTGTACTCAGCCAAACAAAGAACGGTTGTCTTGGTATTGATAAATGACTACGGCCAACGCCAGAATAACCATTTGGTTCCCATTATATCGCAGTTTTTAATGCAATAAGTCTTGACTAATGTAATGAATGAGTTACTGCTATATTTTCTTTCATTCAGGATTTTACCTAAAATCAATTCTCTCTTTTGTGAACAATAAATTATATAGGTAGAACGGTGCACAGAGAACGATAATTATTCTTGGTAATAATACATGACAAAAAAGTATAGTTCCAGCATTGGGAAGAATAAAAAACAAATCTCAAAATTTTCTTTAACCATTCTAGAATATTAGAATTTAATTATTGATCACTGTGTTTCAAAGTGGACGATATCGATCTAAAGAAGGTGTTTGAAGTTTATAGGTAGCAGGTTGAGAGATCAAGTTTATAACATATTGATTGAAGATAAATTGTCCAACATATTTAAAATAAATCCATTACATATCTGTACCAGTAAAACTTCTCAAAGATTGAAATATTGCGACTTTTTGGACTGCTTCGACAAAATTAGGACACGGGGTGCTAATGTATCAATGCACAATAGATTCATCTATTAAACACATTTTGAATGTGGTGGCTTACAGCTTCTGCTTCTAGACACTGAACGTGGTATTGGTTTGTTAGTACCTGTCCAGTAAGTTTATTCATAATAATAAGAATGTCATTCAGTAACTTTTTAAAAACATATTTTGCTACCCATTCACCCTCTTCTTATTTTCTTTACCTCTTATTAAAAAAACTAGGCTAAACCTGTCTAATAATTTATTCATCACAGTAAGAATGTCATTCAGTAACTTTTTAAAAATATATGTTGCTACCCATTCTCCATCTTCTTTTTTTCTTTACCTTTTATTAAAAAAAACTAGGCTAAACCTGTCCAATAAGTTTATTCATCACAATAGAAATGTCATTCAGTAACTTTTTAAAAACATATTTTGCTACCTATTCTCCCTTTTCCCTTTTTCTTTACCTCTTTAAAAAAAACTAGGCTAAACCTGTCCAATAAATTTATTCATCACAGTAAGAATGTCATCCAGTAACTTTTTAAAAACATATTTTGCTACCCATTCTCCCTATTCTTTTTTCTTTACCTCTTATTAAAAAAAAGTAGGCTAAACCTGTCCAATAAGTTTATTCATCACAATAAGAATGTCATTCAGTAACTTTTTAAAAATGTATTTTGCTACCCATTCTCCATCTTCTTTTTTTTCTTTACCTTTTATTAAAAAAAACTAGGCTAAACCTGTCCAATAAGTTTATTCATCACAGTAAGAATGTCATTCAGTAACTTTTTAAAAACATATTTTGCTACCCATTCTCCCTCTTATTTTTTCTTTACATCCTAAAGAAAACGAGGCTACATCTGCCCAATAAGTTTATTCATCACAGTAAGTATGTCATTCAGTAACTTTTTAAAAACATATTTTGCTACCCATTCTCCCTCTTCTTTTTTTCTTTACCTTTTATTAAAAAAAACTAGGATTTGGAGGAACTGAACTCAGAGTTCCTGATTTTTATGGTACCTGTGCTTTGATCATCATATTACTCGAAATAAAAAGTTCAATATCTACTACATCCTTGTAATAAGATTTAGGAAACCAGTACAAGAGGCTTTAACAAAATAATGGTTCGACTAAATGAGAAGGCTTATAAATGTTTTAGAATTTTTAAGAAACTAGACTTACCTCCGTATGGATGATAACAGCCAAGGATTTCTGCTCGTAAAGCAATTTCATTTTTCCACTCAGTAGGAATGATTCTAATGTACTGTGCTTCAACTGTTTCGGGAAACACGTTAATAACCGGAGACTCGTTGTTTGTATTAGCTATAAACTCCTGAAAAAGAGGTAACAGAAACATGTTTTCATGGTAGATTTGTTATGTCCTGGATGTAGTCCATACATTATTATATATGAATATTTGATGAATAGCCACGGTAACACTTAACTTTACAAATCTTTCTTTCTGTAGAGAAAATATGCAACGCAATTTACATAAGATATTTAACAAGGTCCTTGCGTTCTTTGAATCTTGGAATATGTGTGTATATTTGTGTGTTTATATTTGTAGTCTTTTTCTGTTAAATTAAACATGAGAAATTTCTGAAGACATAATTTTACGTTGGGAGAGCAATTTTTAAGCTTAAATACCTAACAATCAATGAGCTAAAATACACAACAATTCTTAGGAGGCTGTTTCTGAAAGAGCGATATCTCACAGTATCTGAAACAGAAATATATCATTTGTATTTTATACAGAAAGTTTAAAGCTCTGAAGCTTTCCTCCCCAAATTTTCTTTATTAAAACCCAAACTCTATTTGTCAAAAAGTCTTTAAATTATATCCAAATTTTATGATATTTAAATAAATAATTGCTTGTTCAGTAGAATATACAAATTACTCTACGTCTTTAATTTGAAAAAGTAAGTCCTTGAATACACGGCATGTAATTTTGAAGAGAAAACATTTTAATAGAGTCGTTTTCATCCAGAATATAGTTATAGGAGTTATATATTGTATTTACATTATAAGTCAACTTTAGAAGGCAATGCTAATGTTCAAACTGTTGCTTCTGTACAAGTTTCAGTCGTTGATAATACCAAGTGTAAAGAGATAGACATGCCGAGTTTTTTTAAAGTAAATAAATCCTGCCTTATTTCAAAAGTTCCTCCTGTGATGTTCTCATGGTAGATTTTCCAATGTCGGTTGAGTAAATAGGAATTAAATATATTTTAAGTCTCCTATATATCATATAAAATCACTTCTTCATAATCTGAAAGTGGATTCATTTTTTTAATAATCCTAAAAATGTTGGAGAACATTCTCAAACATTACGGTCCACATGGATAAAATAACTAACTTTGCTTTTTGAAGCCAGTTATCTTTTCAAAAACACTAGTAATCAAATAGTGTTTATTAAAATCGTATTCATGTGGAAAAGAAACGTTCAGCGGATGACGTTAAATGTGAGATTCGATTGTCTGTGAGACAACGGCCAAAGAAACCAGTGATACAGGCAAGAGGGAAATCATGAGGCATTAAGGAAAATTTATTATTGGTAGAAATTACGTTGTAAAACAGTGAAGATGTAAAATTATTATTACAGGATTTGCAAGCAACGACGTACTCTGTACTTTTTCAGTAGCTATTTGTTACTTGTTGTCTTTCTCTCGTGATCAAATAAAATATTTTAAGGGAAGTAATATAATCTTCCAATAATAGATTAAAATTTTTTTAATATACTTCATAGGTAATTTGGAGGTAGTTGTTAGGAGATGTCTAACTCTTTCTCATTTTAAACATTGTTTCCATTATACCCGAAGATTGTAACGACCCCCAAACCCAGTGTCTATTTTGGGCTTCAGACAGTAATGGGGAAGCGCAGAATTCACAAATGATAAATACAACTTCACAAGATTGACAGTATGTAGCTTTACAACACATAGAATACTTAAAACATGGCCAAAGGTGAAGTTCCTTCAGTTCCCAAACTGGACCACTTCACATATTGTGCACACAATAGATTGCCACGTACTGCAGTTTTCTGCTTTGCATATTCAAGCACGCAACAGTCGATACGGTCACACAATAGAAACCTACTAGCTCTTAAGTCAGAATCTTTACAGACTTTGTAATTTACGCTTGCAGTTGTTATTTCTACGGTTGCACGTGACGTCACATTCCAAAATTAAGACGATGTACGTAGAGATAACAATAAGAAATTTCAAAGACGAGAAAAGAAAACATTTTATGAAAGTGCTAGCTTTTTAAAAGGGTAAAAGAATATTGTAGTTCATGACGGGAACAACCATGTATGTGATACCAAAAAAGTTGCAGAATGCAAGCCACGAAATTTTAAATACATTGTTATATGTTTTTAAAAATATGATTATATATGTAAACTTTTGTTCTTCATTTAGATTTAAAAAGTTGATGTGATACAAGTTGAAGTGATAAAGATTTCTCTTTATGAAGTTAATATCTTAGTTTTGCAGAGTACCTTAAAAATACTATTTCTGATGTCTTAAGAATAGTAAAAATTAATTAAAAACAATCAAATAGGAAAAAAATGGCTAAATTTTTGTCAAGAAATACCAAATAATGAATTAAATGAATAAATAAATAAAAATGTTTTTTTTACGTCTTCAAAATCACACCAGGAAACGCATTGCTGTGGAATACATGATGTGATTTTTTATGGTTATTGTGTGAGAGGTTACTAATTATTGACATGTCAAAGCCGAATTTCCTAATTCGCCTTTTCTTTTACGGTGGAAATAATATTTTTTAACTATTTTATATTTCTCACAGAAATATTCTTTATGAAATGGTTTTTAATATTAAAAAAATACATTGATTTTCTTCATTCCTATTTTGATCAGGATAAATTAAAAAATTTCCTTTGTTTGATACGGTTATTTTTCTATCTATTGAATCTAAATTGGACAATTCTGGGGAAAGAATGATTCTGTTGTTAAAAAATGTGTAAAATTTAATCTTTTATCTCATTTTATGCATTATTATCGTAGCGGCAATAATGATAAAATGTATTAACGCCGAGGAAGGAGAAAAATCCTTTGATATCATTTTTGAACTTTATCTCATTTTTCTCAAAATAATTAATGATCCCGTTTTCCCATTGCTTAAAATATTTCAAGAGGGAAATTCCACAGGAATTCATGAAATTACACAGATAATAAATCTTTTTTTCTCTTTTCTTTTTCTCTTAGACGCGCTATCGAAAGAATTTACATGCTTGCTAGGTTTCATTTTTATGTAATTAATAGTAAATTTTTTAGAAAAAAAGGTAAAATGATTATCAGAATATTGTTTTATTAAATTGGAGATTAGAATGAACAGAACAACTGCAGATTCGAATCGCTTGTATTTCCCGGGAGACTATCAAAGAGAGATTCTAATTTAGAGGATCATTTTAAAATATCTTTTGGGAATAAAATTTCTACACTGAGTAAAATGAAACCCACGTAACTTAATTTAAATAAATCACATATACATATATATATATATATATATATATATATATATATATATATATATATATATATATATATATATATATATATATATATATATATATATATATATATATATATATATATATATATATATATATATATATATATATATATATATATATATATATATATATATATATATATATATATATATATATATGTCTTTGTGTGTGTGCGTGTGTGTGTGTATTTTTGCATACATATATATGCAAAAATATGTGTGTGTGTATTTTTGCATATATATATATATATATATATATATATATATATATATATATATATATATATATATATATTAAAAACAGGCAATCAAACTGTTAGTAAGTAGTATTAAATGCATTATGAAAACTTGTTTAAAGCATTTATGAGGGTTTCTCTAGATTCTATACTAAGCAGTCAGGCTTAAAAGGTAATAAATCCGCTTACGCGGAAGGTAAACGGAAACAGTTGTGCTCCCAATGGACTATAAACGCGGAAGTTTTCGATATTCGAACTGTGTATCATTAATATGCTTGCAATAGGATTTAATTTTGGATGGTAACAAAACTTCGTGCTCATCAATGCGCAAAGGAATATATAAATTCCACTTTGTTTCAAAGTCGTGTATTTTTGAACAGGTTTAGTTATAAATAAGCTTCATGTTTTAATCGAGTGAAAGTTTCTAATGAGCTTTCCACGAATAGGGATAAATAGTCAAAATTCTACAGTTGTTTTCGTAAAAGTTTGGACTAGAGTCAAAATTTGACATTGCAGATTTCGCGCGTTTATTCGAACATAAGTACGACTGTATCGAAATAAATTATTATTTTCTGTAAGTTATGAGAATCATACATTACAGGAATTGTAGTAATTGTCAATTGTTCCCAGAAACAACCACACCAACTGCTTCTCGGCCTGATGAAGAACTATTAATTAGTTCGAAACTAGTTGCCACTATTTTATTTTTATTGTGTACACTAAGAAGCTGTGTGTTCCTGATAATATTTTCTGTTTCTAAGAAGTTAAAAAAAATTCTCCTCCCAATTGTTTTTTTCTGATCTCGTGTCGTAAAACTTCCTTAAGGCTGCTGTGCATTAACCCTAGTGGATTCGCTTACCTCAATGTTGACCTAAGGAGAAAATTTGTCTTTTGTTTATAGTTATATAAATGCTGATAATTAAATAAAAATGGTATTTTCGGATAGCTTGAACTTTTCTGCACCTTGCAACATGATTCATTTAATCAATTTCTCCACCAAAGCAATTTATGAGCGTTTAAAACACACTATACCAATTTTTCCCCCGAATAATTTAAATTAAAAATATCATTTGCATTTTTTTAAAACGAAAAATGCTCCAAGGTGTAAAATTTGTTTCTCTATTACGAAATAGAATTAAAAAAATCTTTAAATCTAAGTCGGCAGCCCTTGGAAAAATTTTCTTCATAGATTAACATTGAGGTGAGTGAATCCAGTAGGTTTAGTACACAGGATCCATAATCCACATCCAAAGAAGATTTCACCGCTAAGAAGAGTTCACCTATTTTTAAGACACTACGATACTTAAAACGCACAAATAAGACGTAAAATTTAGACAACAAATGTACTACTTATTGAAAAAATTAATCAATCTCAATCAAGAGAGAGAAGGCTTCTTTCGCCTCTACCTCGAGTAAGCTATCTACGTAGAGAAGCGGCAACCTTCTTCAAGACAAGTAAATTATGAGTATCAGACATGAGAATTTATGTAGTCCGGTTTATCACCTATAGAGAACTAACTATTGGAATATTATGCGGTGATTGAGGGATTTCCAATTTAACAATAGACAGTTTTGTAAGTGTGAGTTTTGATTAGAAGTTTTGTGTACAGGTATTAGTATGTACTTTTGCTCAAGTAACCTATATGGTGGCAATAATATCTGGTATTTAATTTGAGTTACAGATTTAATTTCTTACCCCTGGGAACTTGATAGTACCAAGTCATTTAATTTCGCTTAATTAATATATTTTCTCAACCTGTTTAATGTATTTGTTATTTTCTCAACTTGTGTTGTAAGATGGTATTGAACTTGTGTTGTAAGACGGTATGTTACTTGCAGACGGGATGTCTGCGCTTGGTATTAGAGCTTATCGCTATATAAATTAGCGTATTATACATTTTCGAATTCTTTCTGCTTGAACATTAAAAGAAAATTCAGTTCGCAAACATAAGGCAATTTGTATTTGATATACCTTGACCCTGTGCTTCAAAATTAACTCACAAAGCCATGGTTTCGTAGTAGAGCAAAAAGCGAAATTTTATAGAAATAATTATTTGAGGAGAAGATTTCAGTGAAAAAAAAGTAATATGTACAGTTACAATAAAAATTAAGAGCTTGTAACATAGGGACATTATATAAAACTCGCTTAATGGTTGGAGTCACATTAAAGGTTATAGCCTTATCTAATGTGTGAGAAACATGTCACCCCGACTTGGCTACTCTTTGCTGATTATTATCCCATTTGTTGCAGAATTCCATTCATGGAATTCGTTTCCCTGGGATTTGGATCCGAAAACGCTTTTTTTCGGTAACTTGTCTGAATCTACATATTTGTTGACTTTCTTTTATAGTGAGGGGCTATTACTTTTATCTTCAGCACTCGCTCTTACGTCACTTATCATCACTCCTTTTTTTAAAAAATTCAGCGCCATTCCTCTGTACCACTTGCCCCGAGGAAACAGATTTGAGGTAATTGCAAAGGATTCCCCCAAAAGTTCCCAGAATGAAAAAACTGTTTGTAAATAAATAAGATAACAATGCATCACAAAGTATCAAACGATTCGACAGCGCTTTAATTTTCCTGTTAAGTTTGAACGTCTATGAACGTCTTTCATTTGTAATTTTTACATATATTTGAGTTCCTTATTTAATGTTTTGCTCTCATTTATTTGCGTCAGTGATTCAAATATGATGATAAAATAAATCCAATCAATCATCATTCATAGCGCGCCAGCCCGCAGTAGTCCAAGGCCTTCTGAACCTGACATTTCCAACGACCTCTAGTAGCAGCCAAACTCCTCCAATTTCTAGTTTCAAGGATTAAACAATCCTCCTCAACTGCATTCACCCAACGAAGTTTAGGTCTTCCTCATCTTTTTGTGTTAATTGGTCTAGTCGAGAAAATTTCCTTAAGGGGCTCCGGGACACGTTTTAAAACTTCTTTTATTTATTGAATTACAATTTTGAATTTTTTTGTGATGGTTAACCATATAATTTGTAAACAAAATCACATCATAAAACTTCTCAAAAAGTTTTAAAAATTTTAAAATTAAAATTTTTTAATCAAAGTGGGGTACTTTAAAATCGTTATAACTCGGAATATTATTTGTCGAATTTCAAAATTTTTTTATTAATTAAACAGAAATATATAAGTTTTAATTTTGATTCACCTTTTTTTAAAATATTAATTTTAACAAAAATTAAAAATATTTAGATGAATAATTACAAAAAAAATTTTTGTAACTTATTTTAAAAAAATCATAATTTCAAAAGTAAATATTTTTTCAAATTTGTTGAATCAGAATGAAAGTAAAATAGTTGAAAAAGACATGTTACAAGTTTCAACCATTTATCTTTAACGGTTCTTGACTTATAATAATTTAAAGACGAGAAATGGGGAAAAAACCCATCATGCAAAAAAACGCACTTACAGGTTTAAACAACGATTGACTACTATTAGACTGTTGTGCCAACGGCCATATCATGCTGAAAACACCGGTTCTCGTCCGATCACCGAAGTCAAGCAGCATCGGGCGCGGTCAGTACTTGGGAGGGTTTACCACCTGGGAACACCGCGTGCTGTTGGCATCTCTTTTGGGCTTGTGGCGGTCCAGTGGTACAGCGCGCCGGTTTTCGGTGCTGAGGGTGCTCAGATCGAATCCCGGCATTGCGTCACGAAAAATGCCTCCGTTCGTGTAGTCCCTTTATAGGGGGTGTTTCTGTCCGCCTATATGGTGCCCCCAAAATAAAATGGCCAGTAAACCTGCTGCCTACTAAGGGCGAATGCTTCATTAAAAGTGCCCCCCCCCCCCGCATTAGAGAAAAAAAAAGGCTGTTGTAAAAAAAATAATAATTTCTCCTGTACTAATTAAGATAGAAACGTTATTTAAACGTCATTTTAAACGTAAAAGAACACAGAAATTTTTAATTCAATGAAATTTTTTTCCAAAATTCGAACAATTTTGTGTCCTGGACCCCCTTAAGTAAAATCCAATTAATGATGCAGAATAATATAAAAAATAAACGACATTAAAGTCTCCACATTTTGAATTGATTAATCCCTTAATCTTTTAAGCCTCACAGAAGAGAAGTATTTGATATATGTATATAAACCTATTTAAAACTGAATTTAAAATGAAATAATTAAAATGTTTGAATATACAGTAACACTATCACAAAGATCTTTCCTTTTGTCAAAGCGGTATGAGTTACTCTACTTACTTTAACATTTCCTCTCTCATCTTCTATTGATGACCAGATGTTTCCATCTTCACTGTATTCTACTTGATATGCAGTGACCCACTTAAGTTTCGATGGATCTCCTTTTGTGACAATAGCTGAGACGTTTTTGGGGTCAGTGAAGTCAACCTAAAGTAAATAGTATATTAAATTTAGTTGAGCAACAACATTATAAGGTTGAGATCAGAATAAATCAAATAGTTTGACCCTAGAAGAAGTTTTGCTTATTTTCATTAACAGGACACTTTAAACTGTCTTACAAAATGTAACCGCCACTCAAGTTTAGAAAAAATTGAGTACAAGCATTCTCCCCCCCATAACATACATACGCACACACACACACACACACACACACACACACACACACACACATATATATATATATATATAAATGTATATATATATATATATATATATATATATATATATTATATATTTCCAAAGCAATATACAGAGGCTGTTCACACATTTTTTAGACGATGAATATTGTATTCACAAAACTAAATTACATAAAATTCTTGTGTTTTAAATGTTCTATTTGACATCCCTTATTCTGAACTATTTTTCGACACCGCAATTTCCAGGATAATAATGCCTTTTGAAGTGTCAGAAGAGGTATTCTATCCCATTCCTCCTGAACAGCTTTCCAGAGTTCCTGTAAGGGTTTTGGGACGACGTTTGGATAATGCAGATTTTAAAAGTCCGAAAGCACAAAAATCCATAGGTGATACATCGGGAAATTTAGTAGGGATATCAATGAAGGGTATGGCCTTGATACCAGTTTTTTGTTCCATTTCTTTTAGGAAATTTACAGTGGATTTTGATGTGTGACTGCTAGCTTTGTCCTGATGGAGTCTCACAGATTGATGGCACTGTGGGTAAAGCGATGGAATTTCATTCAGAAAAAATGGCAATAAAATATGTTCCTGATAGTATTTGGAGTTAATCTTGACATTTTTTCCACTCTCTTTATTTTTAACTTGCCATTATAAGAAAAACCAGCAACAATCATGAATCCCTTAGAAAAACTTTCTTTCGATTCTTTGAACCATGTACTTAAATTTTTTCTCCCTTTTATGATAATAAATGACTCTTTTTTTGTTGCAATCATTTAAATACACCCATGATTCATCTATTGTGACAATTGTTTTCCATTTTTCTTTGGATAAGTGTTTCTCATATAGAATTCTGCAGCGTGTCCTGCGTTCAGCGATATGATTTGGAAGAAGACGATGCACATTGCGTTTTTTCGCTTTCTTAAGATTTAAATCAACGTTTATCATTTTGTTTACAGTGGACACCGAGCATTTTAATGATTTTGCAACTGTCCTTTGACTAGGGGGATTTTCTTTTAACATTAAACAACGTACCTTTGCAATAGTCGAAGATGTCCGTTTTTTCCTTGGATACTTGTTTGGAATTTTTGTCCCACTTGAGGCTCCAATTTGACGTTTTTTTTTCCTTTCTTGTTGACGATATTACCTATCGACGCTTTAGATATCACAAAACCATGACTCTCACATCGTTTTTGGATAACGGAGTATGCATATTTCTCTTCGGAAACAGCATAACTGTAGCCTTCGAACCACTGCTTTGTTAAAAACGCCATTTTGAATAAAAACAAAACTTTCAAGCCGCAGAGGATAATTTTGACTTTTAAAAACATAGTTCAATTGCAATTATTTCTTTTACAGCAAACGATTTTTTATTACCGCTTACCAAAATCGTCTAAAAAATGTGCGAACAGCCTCTGTACATATGTGTATCAGCGTCAGGAAAATATTTGTGAGCTGTTTGAACAATTTTTAAGCCTTTTCTTTTCAGAAATTGCAGTATAACAGTTAAAAAGCATGCAACAACTCCGCTGAGCTGTCTTTGAATTACATTTTAATCCTAGAGAATTTTAGAGACTGCTGTTATTCCTTAGGAATGAACGGATTACATTTATATATAAATGAATTTAAACACAAAGCTTACTCAGCAAAAATCTTAAGATTCGGATCCCCAAAAATATTTCCTAACCTGAAGTTTTCAAAAACGCTGTTTCTCTGATAATATAATATATAGATAACTTTTCCATGGTAATTTTAATGGTAATTTCCATGGTAATTTTAATTCCATGGTAAATTTCCATGGTAACTTTTCCATGGTACTTTTTTATTTTTCATTGAGATTTCCGAAATAATCCGGTAGTCTTTATATTTTAATTACGAATATACTATCCAAACGTATAGAGAATCTTTCGGAAGATCAGTAATTAAAATAAAAATATTTCCATGTCTATTATATATTTAACATACTTAAAACTAGCAGAAAGACGCACACACACACATACAAGCACAAACAAACACACACACACACACACTTATACAGGGTGATTAAAAATTCATCGTACAAACTTTTAGGGGGGGAGGTGAAAACTAGAAAACAAAACAGAATCACATAGGAATATAAGACTGAAACGCAAACCTGATCAGTTAGAGGATAAACGATGATGCAGAAATGAAAAGCCAATAATAGGTGGAAAAATTCTTTATTTAGCGATACTTTGCACTAAGACTGTAAGTGTACACATCCAGTTTCCCAACAACTGCTTAAAGTTCTTACCATCCACAGTTATACACGCTTCAGAACGGCGACACATCGATTGTGGAACCCTTTCAAAAATTTCTGGCATTTCGGCGGACGTTTGCAGCTGCGATGGAGATTCTTGCGACGAGGTCCATTGCAGAGTCAACGGTCGTCTCGTAGACCATGGATTTGAGGGTCCCATACAGGAAGAAATGCAGGCTAGATAAATCACGTGATCGTGGTGGTCATGGGACGGGTCCTCCACGCCCAATCCATCGAGGTGCAAATGCACTGTTTAAATAATCACGTACGTCACGAGAATAATGAGCTAGAGCCCCATCGTGCTGGAACCACATAACACGCCGAACGGACATTGGAACAATGTCCAGTAATTCAGTTCCTCCTATAGAAAAATACGATATTTCCGGCTATCCAGTAGGGGTGGTAAGAAGTATGGCCCGAATAAGTAATCAGCAATAATACTCGCCCATACCTGAGAACCGTTGTGGAGCAGCATGTGGTCGCATACATCGTGTGTTGTTGTGGTGCCACACTTGAACATTGTGTTGATGAAAGATTCCTTCATGAGAGAAAGAAGATCCCAGCCACAGCGCTGATTAACAGCGTCCTTCAGCATCAGGTTTGCGTCTGCGGTCATACATTCCTATGTGATTCTGTTTTGTTTTTCAGTTTACTACTTCCCCTAGAAGTTTGTACGTTGAGCTTTGAATCCCCCTGTATACTTTTGAATTTCGACAGGAAGGTATATTTTCTTATACAATCTGCAATTATCTGGAAAAAATGCTCTTATTTCGTATAATATATCGTCTGACAGTGATCACGAGATCATCGGAATTAAAATGTAATTTCTATAGCTTCACGTTTTCCGTTTTGCTTTTGATACGGTAGGTGAGCGGTTAGCGCTTTGGTGTTTGGTTATGTAGATTCGCGAGTTCGAATCCTGCTGTACTCTAGTCTTTTGAAAATTTCCAAATCCAAGTTTAAATATAAAATCCCTTTTTTTAGCTTTTCGTTTACAGAAATATCTAGTATAGCAGCCAATAAATTTAGAGATTGCTGCTTTTCCTTCGGAATGGTTGGAATACAGTTGTATATACACCCAAGAGCCAAAACATTATTACCACCCCTACATTTTGCAATGAATTCGCCTGGATGACGTGGAAGGCACGTGATCAGGTGGAAGTGGTATTTAACTGCTGCTGGAGAGTCTGAAGAACCATTCTTTCACTTACTTCTGTGTGTGATGGGAAAGGCTGCGGATCTAAGCGACTTTAATAGAGGGCAGATTGTAATGGCTCGAAGGCTCGGAACAAGTATTTCCGAAACTGCACGACACGTGGGTTGTTCGCGACCTACAGTTTTTAGTACTTATGCAAAGTGGATGAATGACGGTGAAACCAGCAGTAGACGACATGGTGTTGGACGTCCACACACTATCAAAGAAAAAGGTCGTCGGAGACTATCTCGCATGGTGAAGCAAAACCGGAGCCAGACAGTGGCTCAGCTGACAGCCCAATTCAATGCAGGGCCAAGTAGAATAGTATCGCAGCACACTGTTCAGCGGACACTGTTGGATATGGGGCTACGCAGCAAACGTCCCACTCGTGTGCCTTTGCTGACCAAGCGTCATCGCCAACTGCGCCTGCGCTTGGCCCGGGAACATCGCGACTGGTCCATGGATCAGTGGGAGAGAGTTCCTGGTCAGATGAATCACGGTTTGTCATTCATCACGCCGATGGCCGTGTCAGGATACGCCGTCTTCCAAGCGAAGTGTTGCTCCCTCAATGTACAGTAGGTCATACACAGGCTGGTGGTGACAGTATTATGCTTTGGGGGACGTTCTCTTGGGCGTCTCTGGGACCCGTGGTTGTGGTAGAGTAGACCACGAATGCTACAGGGTATCTGAACATCACTGCGGACCAGTTGCACCCTTACATGGCCTCTGTTTTTCCAGCTGGAAATGGAATGTTCCAACAGGACAACGCCCCGTGTCACAAGGCTAAAATTGTGTTGGAGTGGTTCCAGGAACATGATGCTGAATTCCAGTTAATGTCCTGGCCACCTAACTCACCGGATCTCAATCCGATAGAACACATTTGTGATGTCATGGGACGGCAGCTCAGAGTTCAAAGACCACCAATTCGCAATATCTCGGATTTGCGTGACCGTTGCTTAAACATCTGGTACAATCTGTCTCCGGCCATCTACCAAGGACTTGTGGCATCCATGCCAAGGCGGGTTGAAGCTGTGTTGCGCGCCAAAGGTGGGCCAACTCGTTATTGACAGGTAGTCATAATGTTTTGGCTCTTGAGTGTATATATACACATACATGTATTTAAAAAGAATCCTAACTAGACAAAATTTTGAGTCAGAAACAGATTATATTACAATATGATGCTGTTTCTTTAATTGCAACTTCGCCGTAAAATAAAATTTTATTTACATGTTTTTGTTCGCCCCCCCCCCCCCCCCAAAAAAAAATATTATTTCACTCCCGTAAGTTTCAAACATTTAGTCTATCTAAGATTAGATGTAAAAAATTTTCACTATTTGCAGTCGCATTCTCCTTCAAGAATTCGCTATAAAATCCCAATTTTTCCATGGTAATCGACTTTTATTTCAGTCGTTATCGGTTTTACGAACTTATCCGATATTCTTCATATAGTTTTACTCTAAGTATTGGTTCCAAAACTATCGAGCATCTATTTGAATATTTTTAATTGTAGTAAATATTTTCCTATGAGTATTTTATACTTATCGAATTATCGAACATAAATCTAATACACACACTCATATATATATAATTCGTGTTGAGTTTAATTTTAAAGGTATATTTTAATAATAAAGGTGCAATAATCGGGAGATAAGTGGGCTTATTTCGTATAGTATATCACCCGACAGCGATCGTTTGAGCGTTTGACCTTAAATGTAATTTATATACATAACTTTTTCCGCTTCGCAGATGTTGCGTTGATGAAGAAATCCTGCGGATATCGCGATATTTGAAAATGTTTTTAATACAGCTTTAAATATAAATGCTGTTTGTAAAAATGACTTGGATTTTCTTTTTGACAAATTTTTCAATGCAATTTCTGTATTACCCCTTAGCGATACGCTCTCCATACATGATATTCAAACTTAAAATTTCTCTTGGTGAGGGATTTATAATCTTGAAACCCAAAACTGGTAATCTCTACATTCTAAAGTGGCTGGTATTGTAAGCATTAGCAAACTTTCTCAACATTTTGTCTGTTATTTATTTTTTTCTTATTTATTATTCTTCTATTAAAAAAAGGTATTTAAGAAATGTTTAATGCATTTGGTAAATTATTATCAGTTCTCATGTAAAGGTGTTCCTCAAATAAAGTTTGCGGGTGACGATGTAGACTGTGCGTTATGGTGTCGCTATTGGGGAACTCCAGAACGACATGTTTATCGGACTATATTTTCAAGCAACACTCCCCCACTGTCAAGTCGATAGGCAGTCACATATCCTTCTTTTATTTATAATTCTTCACTGCAATCAGAGATGATCTATGAAGATATAAGACAGGACTTGATTCAACGTCCTATTTTTAAGAAATAATATCCCCTTTGAAACAAACATCCCACACATACCCTTTCTCTATTCATGATTCATTACTCCCATAATAGTAGAACTTTGACAATGTAAGATAAGATTTAACTCGAAGTCTTATTTCAAGAACAATCACTTACTTTCCGGCAGAAACCCACACACGTATCCTTTACTTATTTTTGATTGATCATTCCAGTAATAATAAAACTTTATTGTTACAAGAGAAGGTTTGACAAAACGTCTTATTTTGCTATTTACATTCCTATTTACTTTCAAGCAGTTAAACACGCATATATTCTTTCCTTATTTATGCTTCCTCTTGCTAGAAATAACAAGAATTAATCGCCGACATAAGAATGAAATTCTTATTTTCAAGCAATGCTCATTCACTTTAACGAGACACTTACAAAAATATCCTTTCTTTATTCATCATTCATTACTCCAGTAACAAGAGATTATATAATATGTAATTACTGATCTGTTGTAACTTAGAAATGAAACCACTGAATGAAGATTTATATACATTAAACTCTAAGGAAAATAGAAATATTATTATCACGCTATATGTTGCAGAGTGTGAATTGTGAAAATCCCCCTCTGAAACCAACGAGAAAAATTAGAGCTTTTGTTATAGAATACCGATACATGAAACATGCAAAATAGATGAAATATACGTAAATATTCAAGAAGCGGGGAAATTAATGAAGACGTGTGGGAGGATGTATGAAGATTGAAAGAATGAGTTATCTATTCGATCTATTCATGAGACCGTTCGTAGACTAGTAGATCAAGGAAGAAGGCGGACGTTATTTTGTGCGTTGAAATGACAGATTTCAGTAACATAAAAAAATCTTGATAGTTAAAACTTATCCAGCGCGAACCACAATTCAACAGATCAACGTTGATAGTCAAGGTGGTCCAAGTCTTCATGAACGAAATTGCTCGTTCATTCATGTAGGAGATTGCGGAAGATAGGGCGAGATGGACGGTATGAAAATTATGGCGATGTATAAAATGTACATCCACTTTTTCCAAAAGCGTGAACGGTAGATGGGGAAACTCGTAGCCCAAGAATTTCTAGCCTGATCAAATGTTACTAGTAGGTATTCGATATCAAGCAGAAGGTTTTATCGGTAACTCCACACAGTAAAATTCTAAAGTCATATTATAAAATAACCTTAGCATCTCTTCCCTGCAAGAAAGCCCAAGAAGAAGAATTATCATTGTTACAACTTGCTGCCAGTTGTATACTCCAAAGAATCACTATTTATCATTTATATTCTTATCAAGAGAGTGGAGACACCTAACAAAAACCTGTGACCCGACTCCTTGATTCTAATAACTAAGACGCATGATGTTGATTCTTTATGATATGTGTTATTACTTTGTAGCCCACTGTAGTCATTTTGTCCAGAAAGGATGTGATACAGTTAAAAGGTTTATGTACAGATACAGGACTGCATACAATGCTGGTTGTAGGCGGATAATTAATTTTATCCAAAATCCCCAAGACGTGGTTTCGTGAACGCTACGATGAAATAAACAGCTTCTGAGATGCTCTGTATTCTCAGTCACCAATTATTATCACGATTCCACGGAAAGTTCAGAAAAGATCTTAATTTTGTCTTTTATGAAAGCACTCTTGAAACTTAAGGTTTTTTAAACAGATGATGTAGTAAAATATCTTTATACGGTTATTTTAGTCGGTTATTTTATACGGTATATTTTATACGGTTTATATTCACCATGCCAGGAAGAATTTCTCCTGTTCTTTATAAGATAATCCAACTTCTTATTAATTTAACTAATCGTTCACCCCCATACTCTTTCCATTAGTATATCTACCACCTGTATTTTTTTTACAAGCGAAGTTGCTTCTTAACAGTAAAACAAGGCGAAACAAATTGCTTTTTTTGGATTGAATAATGTTATTACCTGAATGAAGTGAGTTTCATCTACGTCATTGGGTATCCATGCAGCGTCACTGTTGAGGCGTATTTTGGTGGGACTATTTTCTTCTGATTTGTAAGACGAAGCAGAGATGTGGCTGTCTTCTAACAGACCATTTTCTAGACCCATTGGCTCCATACACTCTAAAAGGAATTTAAAAATTACATGGATAATACAGATGCGAAAGGCTTAAGTTCTCTGTTTACATTCCCATCTAAGAAAAGTCAATGTTTCAGGTAATTAATATTCAAAAACACTTCCATTTCCAGTTCAACTCTTGTATATGTTTAAACTGTGGAACCCAAAAGCCTTTAAGATGAGATTATGATGGATAAGGAAAGGGGATTTAGGTCGTGAAGGATGTATTCCCCTGATTCTATAATCCCATTTGCAGTGGCTTGGCAGATTTCCACCGTATTGCATTAAAATTACGCATGTTATTAAAATGTCTAAAACGCAAAAATTTTTAATATTTTCTCTAATTTTTTACAACTGGTCAGTATGCAAATCGGTTTTAAGAATAATTGATAGAAATTAAATACTGAACTGGGATTCCGAATGATTAATTGTTCAAAATTATTGAAGGATGATATTTAATGAAAGTAACCATTTGTAGTATTGTAAGAGGGTGGATCCACTGACCAATCTAGCCACTGTCTAAAGAGTGATACTATATGTCACATCATGGTGTTCTTGTGACTTATTGGGAAATAACTGCTCCATAAATATGTTCCTCTTCACCATGTTATTCATCGTACGAGTGACATTATAATCAATTGTAATCTGATTAACACCTGATATCACATACTGTGGGTATATTACTCTTAACAGAGAAATCCTTTTGGAGACACGTAATTAGATTGAGATACCAGTATTACACTCATACTAACGTATTGTACATTCAGGTTACTTTTTTAACGTAGGAATACGGACCTCCATAACGGTCCTCCAGAAAGCAAAATTTCAGAAGCTAAAACCGTCCGTCATCGCGAGTTATAATTTTGACTGCGTTCCAAACCAAGTCTGTATCGCTTGGGCAAGCAGTAAACAGTTAAACAGAAAAGTACCAAAATGTGTCAAAATTTTGATACACACACACACACACACACACATATATATATATACATACGTACATATATATATATATATATATATATATATATATATATATGTGTGTGTGTGTGTGTAGAAAATTGATTTGTGAGAGATGGAGGCTTCGATCTGAACGAATTTTATTCCGTTGGGCTTAAGCGTCCAATAGGAAAGCTTTGCGCGCGCGTGACGTCACCTTTTCGGAGAGCATTTGAAGCTCACTCGCAGACCCCCTGCGTTACATGGACGAGTAAAGTCGTGCCTTCTTCCCCGCGTCGCGTTTTTATCGAATTCGTTAAACGAATTGGGATATTTCGGAGTCCCCATCTCACAGGTGAACCATGCTCTGTAGTTAAACCTTAATTTACCTTCCTCGTAAATTTGTAAATTGTGAATGGCGTGATGTCTTTTCTTTATGTGTTTAAAAGTAAATAAAATGTTAGTTTAGATATTAATCTTTTTATTCCTTTCGTATAATTCTTTCCGTAAAGTTACTTACCCCTAGACGCCGTCCTACAAATTGGGGCCCTGGCCCGGATTACAACCTGCTTCCTAACATTAGGCATTTACCTAGGAACATCCTTACTTTTACTTCCGTTTTCGGGTTGAAGAATTTTATACTTTTACTTCCGTTTTTGGTTTGAAGAATTTTATTTGTAACTAAGGGCATTTTTTTCCTTCCCGGTTCACCTTTTTCGGTTTTCGCTCACAGACCAACGTCGAGACCTCACCTCCCATGCTAACGTATTTTTTAAGTTCACAGCTAACAGATTCGCCAAAGAAATCAGCCCGCCAGCGAAAGATGGCCAGCACATCAAACTCCGAGAAATCGCCATCGCCAGGTCAGTGATGATTGTATGTTTGTGAAAGACAGATAGTGAATGACATCGTGAAATTAATTATATGTTGTTTCCTTTCATTTTATTGACAATAATTATTATTTTAATCAGCTTGGAACTAAAAGTGTACAACTTTGCTATGGTTTTTTATTTGCATCTCTTTTTAATATGATCAATTCCTTTTGAAATTGTGTCTTTTAAGTAGGTCTAGTGCTTTTACTTTGCTTACAAATGACTTGTGATGAGTTGTTTCCATTGAGAGTTTCTGTTTGCTGTAGTAACGGTAGAGTGATAAAATGAAAAAATCATTTTCGCTCGTTCGCAGACATTAGGCGAATAGCTGTCGCGACAAGTGGCGGGAAAAGAGAGGAGTGTTTATGTTTCTCCCTCTGTTTAGTCTAATGCTGAGAAAGGATTTTTTGCATTTTGTGTGAAAACATGAGTTCAAATAATGTTCTTTTATTGCAAATTAAAAAAATATATATATATTTTGTTCTGGTTTTAAAAGTTGTTTATGAATAATTGGGTATTGTGAATAATTGAAAAGTTGTTTATGCATATGTTTTTAGTGCCATTTTCGGATTTCAGAAGTTTCTAATATTTATTTGCTTAATTCGAATATCGTAAGAGATTGCATTTTATTGTTCACGTTTTATCTCTCTTCCTGGTTGAGCAAGCGTTTTTTTAAGTGTGACTGAATAAATTTCTCACATCGAGAATAAGTTTTGAAGAAATATTGAACTAAGTTTTAAATTAAATTTGTTCTCCGGGTTATCACTCCTATTTATTTTTATACGAAATGGCATTTCTTCTCTCTAAGAAAAGGGAAGACCTGATAGAACTTGCCGCAGAATTGTCGTTAAGTATCCAAGAGGGTTCAACTAAACTTCGGATAAAAGAACTGATCGTGAAAAGTCCAAATTACGTAGAGGAAGATGTCAAAATACGGATCGACAGCATAGTTGAGGAACGCGTACGCCGAGAAGCAGAAGAAAAAGAAGAGAAATTACGCCGAAAAGCAGAAGAAAAAGAAAAGAAATTACGCCGAGAAGCAGAAGAAAAAGAAGAGAAATTACGCCGAGAAGCAGAAAATAGAGAAATTGAACAGAGGCGAGAAGAACGAGGACATGAACTCGAGAAATTACGAATACAGGGTCAACAGAGTGTCAATACGACGAATATCGCCGAAAACGTCCAAGCACCAAATAAACTGATTCACGAAACTTTCCATAAGTTTAATATGAAGGATGACATCAGCTTGAATCTCACCTTATTTGAACGGCACGCAGAATTGATATTTTTGCCGAAGAAAGATTGGATACAGAGACTGATAGGATTGATACCCATTGACGTTGCTCATCTTATCGCAAGAGAACCAGCGGATAAATGTAATGATTACGACCACGTCAAGGATTTACTATTGAAAAGATTTAAGTTGTCTCCCGAAAAACTTCGTCATCTATTTGTATCTCACCAAAAATCTGATGTGCGAACATGGCAAGATTTTCACTACGAACTGCAGACGTATTTCGACGGTTGGACTTCCGGTTTGAAAATAAAAACCTTCGATCAACTACGAGAGTTAATTATAGCCGATCAAATTAAGAAGAAAGCACCTTACGAGTTTCAGCAACATTTTCTAGACGAATGGTCTACTATTAACTCACCTGCCGAACTAGCTAAAAAATTTGAAGAATATGAAGATGTCCGAAGAACATTAAAACCGAAGTCATTCAACTCATTCGCGAAAGGAAAATATGAAGCCAGAGGATCTAACGATACTTATTCTCAAAGACCTGAACATTTCCAAATTGGGAACAATAGGCATGAAAAAAATACTTTCAATCGAACGGAACTCCTTACGCCGGAAGAAATAAACAACTAATCTGTAGCTACTGCAAAGGACCGGGTAATTATGCCGTAGATTGTACAAAGCGGCCCCAAAACTCAAACATTAATAAATCTGCAAGCGCTCCGGTTCAAGTCTGCTCACAAATCTCTCAAGAAAGAGTTAAAACAAAGAAAATAACCATGGGTAACAAGACTTTTGAAGCTCTCATCGATACCGGCAGTTCAGCGACACTCATTCGTGAAGATATGTGCGAAGGAATAATCGAACCCTCAGAACTCACGAAAGACATAGTAGTTATCTGGATTAGGGAAGTAAGAAGTCCAAACAAAAGGGTCGTTCCAACGGAAAATTGAATTGGATGGAAAAGAATATTCCCTCAAGTGGCACATCGTACCTACTTGATCGGTACTACATCGTACCGTTTAGAATTTCAGGCAGTAATCGGATCAGATATTTTGGAACAAGCCTCCGTCTTCTTCGACAAAGAAAGTGTTCAGTTTCGTAAACATGAAGATAAAATTTGGTTCATGTACACGCAAGTATACGAAGCGAAAACTGAAGACGAAATTGAAGTCAAACATGTTAGCGATCCACGAATAAGAAAAGAACTGTTTGAATTGATCTCCAAATATGAGCCAAATAAGACCGAAACGACAAACGTGTCCATGAGGATTATTTTGAAAGATGACACACCGATTCACCAGCCTGCACGTCGCTTATCCTTTACCGAGAACCAAGCGGTCAACAAGCAAGTCGACGAATGGCTTAAGCAAGGAATTTTAAGACCAAGCTCATCCGAATATGCGAGTCTAATTGTGCTAGTCAAGAAAAAAGATGGCACCACTAGATTGTGTGTGGACTACAGAAAGCTGAATCGGAAACTGGTCAAGGATCGTTTTCCATTGCCGTTGATAGAAGACGTGTTAGATAAACTCCAAGAACCCAAGGTGTACACTACGTTAGATTTGAGAATTTAGATTTGATGGATTTTCCATGTCAATGAAGACTGCAAACATCTCACCTCCTTCGTTGTTCCAGACGGACAATTAGAGTTCAATAAAGTAACTTTCGACCTAAGCACTAGTCCCAGCGTATTCCAAAGATATGTGTACAGTATTTTTCGAGAACTAATGTGAAAATGTATTGTAGTAATTTACATGGACGATTTGATAATTACGGCAAAAGATGAAGAAGAAGGTTTAGAAAAACTAAAGAAAGTGTTTGAAGTTGCCTCGAAGTATGGCTTAGAAATTAAGTTTGAGAAATGTCGATTCCTAAGTAGGAAAGTCGAACTTTTGGGTCACGTCGTCGAAAACGGAACAATACGCCCGTCAGTTGCGAAGGCAATAGCCGTCAAGAAGTTCCCAGTGCCAACAACGGTCAAGCAGATCCAGAGTTTTTTAGGACTAATCGGCTACTTTCGAAAATTTATTCCCGCGTACTCTAAAATAGCGAAACCTCTGAGTGATCTAACAAGAAAAGACAATCCATTTGTATTCGAACAAGCCCAAATTGAAGCATTCGAAAATCTCAAGAAACTATTAACTGAAAGTCCCGTTTTAAGCATTTTTCAGCAAGGGAAAAGGACCGAACTACACACCGATGCAAGCCAACAAGGATATGGCGCTGTTTTGCTCCAGGAAGCGGATGACGGAAAATTACACCCTGTTCAATACATGTCGCAGAAAACTACTCCAGCCGAGGAGAAATACAGTAGCTATGAACTGGAAGTTCTTGCTGTTGTCACCGCTTTAAAGAAATTTCGAATCTACCTTCTAGGGCAACATTTCAAAATCATAACGGACTGTTCAGCTTTTCAAAAGACTATGGACAAAAAAGATTTAGTTACTCGTATAGCGAGATGGGCACTACTGTTGGAAAATTATGATTACGAAATTGTGCATCGACCCGGCCAGAGAATGCAACATGTAGACACTTTAAGCCGATACCCCGTCGCCATAATTACGAGCGATACTCTCACCGCCAGATTGAAAAGAGCACAACAAGGAGACGAAAACACTCAAAATTTTAAATCACTGATTGAAACAAACCCTACTTCAGACTTCTTCATTAAAAACGAAATATTATACAAATACGTAAATGGCCGTGAATTAATAGTAGAACCAAGAGATATGCAAACTGAGCTAATCAAGCTAGCTCATGAGAAAGGACACTTCGCAGCTGCAAAAACAGAAGAAATAGTTAAACGAGAATTTTTCATACCTAATTTAAGCAGACAAGTGCAAAACGTGATCGTTAACTGTGTACCGTGTATTTTAACCAACAGAAAGAGCGGGAAACAAGAAGGTTTCCTACACCCTATTCCGAAAGATGTACCGTTAAGCACCTATCACGTAGATTTCATTGGTCCTATGCCCTCTACCAACAAAAGGTACCAACATATCCTCACAATAGTCGACACCTTCACGAAGTTCACCTGGCTGTATCCCGTAAGATCTACCACCGCAGAAGATGCCCTGGATAAATTGAAATTGCAACAAAAGATTTTCAGCAATCCCCAAAGAATAATTACAGATCTTGGTTCTTCTTTCATCTCCAAAGTGTTTAGTGACTATTGTACCGAAGAGAACATCCAACATCTGCAGATTACCACCGGCGTACCGCAAGGAAACGGTCAAGTGGAGAGAATCCATCGGACTCTTATCCCTGTTTTGACCAAGATGTCCATCGTCGATCCTACCAAGTGGTACAAATTCGTAGACCCACTGCAAAGAATTCTAAACAGCACCTCCAACCGAAGTACTAAATGGTCTCCATTTGAACTATTAACTGGCGTCATCATGAGAAATAAGGAGGACCTTCACCTAAAAAATCTGCTAATGGAAGAGATGGTGGAAGAATTTCAAGAGCAAAGAAACCAATTACGACAAGATGCTAAAAGAAACATTCAGAAGATCCAGGCTGAAAATAAAAGAACCTATGATAAGAAATGCAAGAAGGCCCCTGAGTATCAGCAGGGAGATCTAGTAGTCATCCGAAGAACGTTATTTGGAACAGGCTTGAAGTTAAGACCTAAATTTTTAGGACCATATAGAGTTATCGAAGTAAAGCCTAGAGATAGATACGAGTTAGAGAAAGTAGGTAACCACGAGGGTCCTAGATTGACCTCCTCGTCTGCCGATCTAATGAAATCCTACTCACCAGGATGAGAGATTAAACTTTTTCTTTATTTATTCATAATTGTTTACTGTGTTTTTATTTTATTTTTGTTTATTGTATTTCCGCATTGTAATTCATTTGCGCGAATTGTATGGTTATTTCTCATATCTAAATCATTTCGGAAATTTTGATGTACATTTATTTAGTAATGTTTTAGGCCAATCGTTTTATGTAAAGTCAGATCACTGAGGTCAGTGATTCCAGGCTGGCCGAACTTGTAGAAAATTGATTTGTGAGACATGGAGGCTTCGACCTGAACGAATTTTATTCCGTTGGGCTTAAGCGTCCAATAGGAAAGTTTTGCCCGCGCGTGACGTCACCTTTTCGGAGAGCATTTGAAGCTAATAGGAAAGTTTTCTCGATCTATCGTTTTTCAAGGGACCGATTAAAATGAACGATAAATGCGGGAAAACGATAGATGCGGGAAAACGATAGATACGGTAACATAAGAAAGCAATATGATTGTTGGGACTGGATAAAATGAACGACACATACGGATAAACGATGGATCCGAAAACGATCGATCGAGATTCCACTGTATATATATATATATATATATATATATATATATATATATATATATATATCTATCTGTATATATATATATATATATATATTGTGATGGCTCCAAGGCGAAGACGCTTCACTGCTGTGCCCCGGGCGATCACCTGCTAACTGTCCCGGCTTTGACTGGCCGTGACTATCTCCACAACCCAAGAAACTGACTCGAGAAGCGGAGTTCAGTGTTTCAAACACTTTATTCTTTTCTGGAAAGGTTCACAGGGAAATGCACTGTACATAAAAATTCACATAAGCCAAGGCAAACTGCCTTTCGTTTTACACGGCGCACAGCCGAAAATAACGCTCACGCTTCGACGGTCCTGTCGAAGCACGTGGCCCGCTGACGAGATCACTTCAGTCCGCTGAAAATCCGGCGTCCAACGCCTCGCAGAATCTCCCAGCAACCAGCCCCCGTCGAGGGCATGCAGTCCTTTATATAGACCTCGTTCCTCCCCTGAAACTCGTCCCTGGTGACGTCAAACCTGTTCGCGCCAAAAAGGGACTCGCCTGAAAATTGTCTTTTCGTCCCCCACACACCGTTTGGGGGACAAAACCCTTTCTTCACCAGATTCACTTCTGGCACCTTTTCGTAAACGTTATTCCCACGCTATTACAATATATATATATATATATATATATATATATATATATATATATATATATATATATATATATATATATATATATATATATGTGCAAAAGAGGTAAGCAACGATAAATAATCGTACGTTAATAACCCGCGGTAGTTTCGCTAGAAGAAACTACCTGAAAATTTTTTTTTTCGTTACAATGGCTGGGAGGTGAGCGTAGGCTCTTTTCCGGGAGAAACCGGAAGTGTGCGACCACTTCGCCGCATGCGTTGCCATACGTGCACCACAGGGGGTGGGTCCACGCTGCACCCGTTTGAGACATATCGGTCTCGTAATTTTGTACCGAGTCAAGTGACGAGACTGGAACACTTAACTCCGCACCTACAGAGGAAATGTTTGGGAACTTGGAGGACATTGCAGCGACGACAGATTTTTGCCGTGCAGCAGCCGCCATTAGTGTACACGTCGGCGGTTTTGTTAGCGTCGGGTATCGAACCAGCAACTTGCAGGTCCCTGGCTCGACGCCTTCTGCATTAAAGATACTGCACAAAGTGTTTTTTTCAAATCTGTCATCAATATATGTATTTAGTAAAATTTTAATTCCGTTTTCAAATAAATAGGATCTATTTTCCCCTTTTGGACGGTGTAAAGTTGTAGAATTGAAAGCTATTTTATATATATATTTAAACGTAAATTCTCTATTTGTCAAAATTTTATTCCAAGTCATTAGAAGCTAAAAGGAATTTACTGAAGAATCTTCAAGTATGAGTGAAAGATGAAGAACATATTAAGGAAATTACGCGGGAAAAGCGATATCCATGATAAGACTTTATCAATACATTAGAAAATATTTATGGGAGCTTTATATTACGATAGTGCATTAGAGCGGTATCGCTTTGAGGAAAACATATTTTTTGAAATCTTAAATTTTATTTTGAAAATAATATGAAAATCCCCCTTTTTGAAGTTGTTTTCAGGGAAAGTGAAATTCATTACCAGTTTTATGAAAACATCCTAGAACTTCAAATCTCATGCTTATCTTCTTTTCGTGGGATATTGGTACTATGCGTAACAATCGAGCAAGTATAGGTTCTTCAAAAATATTAGTAACAGGTGTTTCACTGTCATAATTTGCCGGATATTCCTGTAAAATAATGAAGAATTAAGTCTAGAAAGAATAAATAATTTCTCAAAAAAAGGCGAAAGAGTGTGTTTTAATATATTCGTTTGTTTTAAGATGTTCGATATTTATTTATTCAATCAACATTTTTATCAAAAATATGTTATCATGTTTATGCAGTAAAACTGTTATTCTAAACGATAATCTGCTTTCAGATATCCTTTGATTTTATACTTTAAGATTTAGTTACCTGTTTTTGAATGTTCTTATAAATACTTTAATCTGATTTTCAAATTTAACACTATGATGAGTAGACTGTTGACAACCATTTAAAAACTTTGACAACAAAGTCTGAAACTGATAAATGAAGAGTACCTTTACTGATTCACAGACAGAATAACATATAATTTTTTCTGGCACTTCGTACAAATTTCGATTTTAATGATTTTGATAGACGTATTACATCTTATTACATATCGCAACCCGTCAAGAAAAGTGACACAATTCAAAAAACGGCAATTTTGAGATTATGTCATTGAAAAGTAAATATAAAGCGCTCCATCGTGCACAAAAAGTGACATACCTCTATCTCGCAATTCTTCTAAACACCTCGGCCCCCCTCCGCTTTTGCGTATCGGCCATTGAACACCGAAGACTGTCGCTGCGCAGCAATTCCTGAATGCGCAGTCGAGGGTTAATTTACCAAGTTCGGAGCAGTTCATTGTCATGAGTCTGGGCGTCGGACGGACAGTACAGATGTGTCGACCAATTGGGACAATCCGGGGGCCCTTCTCTTACTCGCAATTTGTTCACCTGAGGGCAGTTGTATCAGTTTTATTGTAGGATACTTCAAACTTTATAGTATTCTTTAAGTGGATTTTTCTCAAATACTGCATTTTTGAGTTGTGTCACTTTTCTTGCCGGGGTGCGATATGATAGGGCAAAGAGGACACATCAGGACCTGGAAAACCCCGGAATTTCCTTTAAGGCTGCTGTGTATTAACCCTACTGGATTCGCTCACCCCAATGTTAACCTATGGAGTAAATGGGTCTACTATTTACAACTAATGAATGCTGATAATCAAATAAAAATGGTATTTTCAGATAGCCTGAACTTTTAAATGCCCCTTGCAACAAGATTCATTTTATAAATTTCGTCCCCCAAAGAAATTTGTAAGCATTTAAAACAAACTTCATCAGATTTTTCCCCACGAAATTTCAAAATATTATTTGCATTAAAAAAAAACGAAAAATGCTCCAAGGTGTAAAATTTCTTTCTCTATTACGAAGTACAATTTAAAAAATATCTTTAAATCCAAGTCGGCAATTCTTGGACACATTTTCTCCTTAGGTTAACATTGAGGTGAGTGAATTTAATAGGGTTAGTGCACAGCGGCCTTAAGTTATCTGCCTCTGACCCTAGACAAAAGATCCTCTGTTAGTAGAAGTAAGAATCGTGAAGCATAGAATGCTGTTGATTAGTCATCAGGAGTTAACTGTGGTTTTTAAATTCTTGGTGATGCAGAACAGGTAATCGAAGTTTGAGAGGATATGATCTCATGAAACACAATAAGCTTGTGTCCTTCATAAATATCTGTGGATCTGCATCATGGTTAGAATTATTTTTATCTGTCATGAGAGACTGTATCATGATATCATAAACAATGATTTGAAGACCTAATGAAGTGTTTCTGCTAAATTCAGTTACTATTTAGTGTTTTGGCTTTGTAGTAAGTTTTCCTTGAGAATTTTCTACTTTCTAACATCATAATACGTCGTAAAATACATATTGCTCTTTGCAATACCTGTCGATGTCTCCATCCTTCCATGATATTCTCATATCTAGATGTGTTGAATATTGTTCCTATTTGACCCGCTATGTGTTGTAACGGTTAAAAAAGATTCTTGGGTTTAGATGAGATCTAGTGTACTAGAAGCGATACTACTGGTTCCTCAACTGGGGCAACGTATTTATTTGACTGTTTTCAATGACTTAGATAAACGTTTTATGATGTAATATTGGTTCTAAATATAAGTGCATTTTCTTTAAAAGTTTTTTCCATAGTCCGTTAAAAATATAACTTTTCTTATTTTTATATCTCAACAAAAACACTCGTATAAACACTTATGTTGACATTAAATAAAATTTAAAAGATAGTTATAAACATACCTTCTCTTGTACGCGGTCATCAACATCAGAAACGAAGCTACTATCTCCATCTACACTATATTCAATTTTGTAACTTTTGACCCATTCATTGGCGTCATTTCTTCCACGAGTAATTATACCAGTCAGATTCACTGGCACCATGAAGTCAACCTAGAACACCAAGTTAATTAAAGCTTTCAACAGAGAAACTAGATATTAGCATTAAACACTTTATTAACTATGAATATAAAGTTGTTCTTTTGTGTTTTGAAAGGATAGGACTTATAGTTAAACGCACTTTAATAAAACATAACTAAAATGATATTTTTATTTACATTCTTGATAGGTTTTACGCTGGTTTGCAGAGAAAAAAAAGTTACGAAATCTATCTGATTTGAAAATGACATCCAGTAATTGAGTAAGCACGTTTGAGTTTCTACATTCGTCATCATTGAGGCATAAACATTGTCTCATAAAAGGCGCTGAAGGAGACAACCCAAATATTACCTCGATGAATGGATCGTCATCATCTACATCCACAACCCATGCAGTATCGCTGTCGAGCCTAGCGTTCGACGGGCTGAATTCGTCATTGAGGAACGATGAAGCGGAAATCTGGAAATCGAAAACAGAGCCAGTCTCCATTCCCATGGGTTCTTGACATTCTGTAAAGGAAAGTTTAAAAGTGAAGGGCTTTTTTTAGAGGGTTTCTGACATAAAATAATGTTATTTGAGATGTTGAACCGAAGTAAAATTTTGTTTTTCCAGTAAACAAAACATTACGAAAAATAAAAAAAACGTTTTTGAAGAATTTCTGTATGTGTCTCCTTTCTTTTCACGCAAAAATTTAGCCTTGCACTTAATTATGGTGTTATAATCACTTGTAAGGTTGTCACCTTTAGCATACGGGGACCATTTTTCCGATTCCCAATTTAGAACGGGAAATTTCATAACCCCTTTGTACGAACGGCATTTAAGGGGGTTATACATTCATGCATATATATATATGTATATATACACATACCCAGTGGAAGAAACACCGCGACACGGCGACGTCGTCGCGGACATAGAAAAGCCCTTGCGGACAGTTTTTGTCTGCACTAATGAAAACAATTTCAAAAATTGTCGGCAAATTTCGGACGTTTTTTGTTTCCACCAATAAAATGTTTTAAAAATTGTCAACAACTCTCGGACATTTTTTTTCCGTGCAGTACGCAGCATTACATACCTCTTCTCTTGTTATCAACAGCACTGGAAATGTTTCCTTCATCAAATAGTGGTATTTCCAGTATATACCATGGCGTTCCCCTTCCTGAGAAACCAATTAGCTTAAAGAGTCTTAGATCACAACACAAAGCTAGTGAATGTGATGAGCTAAGAGGTAATTTCTTATGCCTATCAAACTATGTAAAAGCTCTAATTGAACAGTTCAGTGTATATTTCTGTGAAACTGAATCAGATGGTAAACCAACATTTTTTTTCTGTCATTGACCAGAGCAGTGTTTTGTTCAACTATAATTTTTTGGTTTATCCAAAAAACAATGTTAGAATAGAGGAAGCAAAACCGAACAAGGGACTCACTGAAGATAGCTTCAATGACATTTTAAATGTGTTTCCTTCCGTGGACTTAAGAAAGACTCTGAGGTTTGAATATCAGATATTCAATGAATGGATGTGCAATAGAGTATACACAATTGTTACTGAGGGTGATGCACCAGATCTGAAGCATTTATTTAAAATTGCATTCCATGAACTGAAGGAAAAACTTCCTACATTTCTAAAGTTACTTGTTTTCGTTATTTCAATGCCAGTCTCTGAAGCTGTATGTGAGACTTGGGGGTCTGTAATTGATGTCGTTGGTAAACATAGGCTGAGATCGGATGAAGAAGTGGGCACTAAAGATAAGAGGGTTTTTATTCAACTGAAAACGCCCCCAACTGGTTATAAAGGTACCAAAAGATTTTTAAAAGCAGCTTTATTGTCCATGTATGGTTCTGCTTATCCTTCTCATTTTAGAAACCCTACAAGAAGTGATGATTTGTAACTTCAAAAGTTATAAGCAAAATTAATAAGAATGCATCATACTTACCATGTTTTAAATAAAATGATAAAAAATAGCTGGGTTAATGAATTATTTATTTGATAAAATTACACGCAAAATTTGCAGACAGATTATGAAATTTTAAAAGCTTGTCGCAGACAGCTACAAAACTTTCTGCCACTGGGTACACATATATATGTATATATATATATATATATATATATATATATATATATATATATATATATATATATACATATATACATATATGTATTTATATATATATATATATAATATATATAATATATATATATATATATATATATATATATATATATATATATATATATATATATATATATATATATATATGTATGTATTCATTCTTGGGCCCGTACTCTTAGGATACATGCTAGCCCACCCCGTAAGGAAAAGGGTAATCGTATCCCAACTAATGAAAATTGGATATTTGTGTATTTTTGCTACTTAATAAAATTTGAAGAAAGAGAGAAAAAATGTTAAAAATACATTTCAAAGAGAATATGTGATACCCATTACTTATAATTCTGGATACAACCTAACTAATTAACGCAAATATATAGCTGATATTGTTGGATTTTAAAGTATCTAATTTAAGTAAACCGATATATAGGAATACTAGCTTAATACTCGTGCTCCTCTACGGAGTACATTTTAGGATAATTACAAGGAAAAAATAATGAAATTGCTTTTTAGAGAATTGAATTCTGAATTAATTTGAATTAAATTCTTAAAAAAACTTTCATCTCAATTAGTCTAGTGGTTCAGTTTTAACTTTGACTGTATTTTAATACTTTTTTCTCAATTTATTTCGTTGTTATGCACATGATGCAAAATTTATTTAAAGTATCACATGAAGAAAAGGAATTTCGTGATAGCATTTATTAAATTAAATTCTAAAATTTAATCTTTAAAAATTCTACAAAAATCAGAAAATGGAGGTAAAGAGTCGAAAGATATTTCATTTTAAATGAATTTTTATGATCTTTCTCGTGATATAAATTTATAACCCTCGATTTATTATTTTAAATGCAAACTTTAAAAAATGTTACAAAAATAGCTTAAAAATTTAACTTAAAAAAATCTAAGAAATCTTTTTCAAAAATCTTTCTTAGTGCACCCCAACACTATAAGAAGAATCGCCATGCAAAATTTTAGCCCTTTAGGTCAGCGGTTTGGTCTCTGCGTTTTCTGTCAGTCAGTCACGGAACTGTTATATATATATATATATATATATATAGATAGATAGATAGATAAGTTGTTTTGCAAAAATGTTCTTTAAATTAAAATTATGCTAATTTTATTTCAAGGTTTCATAAGTATTGTCTTTTATAATAAAAACAATTAACTGATAAGCTTTTATGTTTATTTCTTTAAATTAAAGAAACAACAAGGGAAGAATATCTTTTATAAAAACAAAATCAAATTTTTCTCAAATACAAACTACTGAATAATGGTCTGAGAGGCTGTTTCTATCCTTTTCCTTTTTAAATATATATTTAAGAAATAATTTTCCCCTTTGTAATACTTGTGTTTTGTAGTATAAACTAAGGAAATACTTAAAAATATCTCATTTTAAACTGACAAGAAAAAGGCTTTTCTTTGAATCGAAGCAGAAAATTTCATATATTGATTCCTCTACCCTCCCGTAAATAAGTTTTTTTTTAAAAAGCCTTCATTTTTAACTGCTTTTATGATGCCAAAAAAGGAATATTTTTTTGTGTAGTTAATACGATGTGGTTATTTTGCTTCATTACCTCACTTAATTTCCATTGTCATTTGTAATATTGAGTATGCGTATATATACTCACACACATTTCGACGCATATATGTTACTTTTAAACAATTTTCTAGGTGTTCCATTCTAATTTACCACAACCTTGGTTTTCACCTGAGTTTGAACATTTTTATGTTCATTTCCATAACTACAAAACATTAATATACGCCATTGAGGGGCAAATTAGTTAAGGCATTTGCCTGCCACGCTGAGGGCACAGATTCGAATCCCGCATTAGGCATGGATGTAATATTGGGGGTAAAAGTCAGCCTTCTGCCTGCAACGAAGGAGGAACTGCAAAAACGTTCTGTCCATTGCCAGTGTGTCTAATCTATATATATAAAGCAGTTCCGTGACTGACTGATAGATATCGCACAGCCCAAACCGCTGGACCTAAAGGGCTGAAATTTTGCATGGCAATTTTTCTTATAGTGTAGGGAGGAAATAAGAAAGATTTTTGAAAAATTCTTAGATTTTTTTAAATTAAATTTTTAAGCTGTTTTTGTAATTTTTTTAAAGTTTGCATTGAAAATAATATTATAAGGGTTATAAAATTGATATCACGAGAAAGATCATACAAATTCCTTTAACATGAAATCTTTTTCCAATCTTTACCTCCATTTTCTGATTTTTGGTGAATTTTTAAAGATTAACGTTTAGAATTTAATTTGTTAAATGCTGATCCTGTGGTTTCTTTTCTTTTTGTGATACTTTAAATTAATTTTGCGTCACGTGAAACAACGCAAATAAATTGACAAAAATTATTAAAATGCAGTAAAAGATAAAATTTAACCACTAGACTTATTGAGATGGAAATTAATTAAGATTTGAATTCTCTAAAAAGCAATTTCATTATTTTTTCATTGTAATTATCCTAAAATGTACTCCTCAGCGAAGCACGGGTATTCAGCTAGTCTGTAAACAAAGATTTCTTCTGTGTGTGTATTTTCCTTTGTTTACTATATTATCTTCTCATGGACGCCGGACTGGGGGGGGGGGGGGCTTGTTACTGTACCCTCAGAGACATAAGAAACAGCAGCAACATATTTATATATCTTTTGGTTGGCGCTGTTTCTACAAGTTTAATTTCCGCAAAAAAGGCTCAATCGATCAATCGGTTTCTGCGCAGGATAAATTAAATATCATGCTAGTCAATAAACTTAATAACATTCAGTGTATTTTTTTCCACCCCAGATTGACGTATCTAAACTGCTTCTACGCGTCTGTTGCTAATCACACATTAGCTTAGATAATTAGATTCTTCTTTTTTCTAAAGTTTTAACCAAGATTTTGGGTCTAATGCAATTTAAATTTGTACTGAGAAATTAAACAAACTAAAAATTAGTCATTCACATTTCTCGTCACGCGCTTTCTGGGAAATTACTATGCAGGACATCCCAAAGATTTTATTCTTTCTCTGTTTAAGCTTTGATCGAGTTTTAGGGTCTGTTACAAATTGAATGTGTCTCATAAATTAAGATAAGCTGATACGCATTATGGGCCTGTATTTCGTCTTATTACTCGATAATACAGTATGTCCGGGCTAAAGGTATCCAAAAGTTATGGCTTATTTTTACGAAACTACCCATTAGAATTTAAAAAATATATTTAAATAGAAAGAACATCTCACCAAGCTTTAATATCAATCATAGATTTCGATGTGTGCACCTTTTGTAGCACGACAAACATCTAATCAAGTCCTTTCCGAGTGTTTCGTAGCATATCAGATGTTATTATACGAAGTGCTTGAATGATATGCTTCTTCAACTCATCCACAGTTTTAATTTTTCGTTTATGCCCAACGGATTTGATGAACACCCAAGCAAAAAAGTCTAATAATTCCTAATATGCTACGGAACATTTGGGGAGAACTGGATTACCATTTAGACGTTAGTCCTGCTACACATCGTAGGTGCACACATCGAAATCTATGATACTATGATCGAAATTTATGACTGATATTAAAATTTGGTGAGATAATCTTTCTATTTAAATAATTAAAAAAATTCTAATGGGTAGTTCTGTAAATATATGCCATAACTTTTGGATGTCTTTAGTCCGGACACCCTGTATATAGTTTCAGGTAATTTTTTTGATTTTCCCAAGTTATATTTGATCAGTTTATAGTCTGTTTACTTTATTAGATAATATCTAACAGCAGAGGAATTTAATGACTAGTTTTATTTCCTGTTTACTTAAGAATTCTATCTAATCACTTTCTTATTTATTTAAGGTGGGCTTGTGGCGGCCCAGTGGTACAGCGCACTGGTTTTCGGTGCTGAGGGTGCTCGGATTGAATCCTGGCGTCGCGCCACGAAAAATACCTCCGTTCGTGTCGTCCCATCATAGGGAGTAATGCTGTCCGCCTATATGGTGGCCCCACAATAAAATGGGCAGTAAAATTACGGCGTAGTATAGGCGAATGTTTGACGACAAGTGCCTCAGCATTGGAAAAAAAATTTCTTAAGACGCTACAATCGAAAAGAATGCCATTTTTTTAGCATATTGATAACAATAATCACAATCTCATTGACTGTTTGTGCGTTATTTAAGGCAGCGATTTATAGTTTTTTTTTGAAGAAACTGTTAAACCATAAAAGTAGTTGATCACATCTTTCTTTTACTTTGTAGGTAACTTTATTTTGTAGGTAAACGCCAGACATTCTTTTCAATATACTACAAACTATGCTGAAATAAATGAAATTACAAGTACATTAAATGAAGAGCTTATTAATACCATGAGGATGGTAGCATCCCAAAAGTTCCACACGCAGACCAATAGACTTTTCGAAATCGAGAGGGACGATACGGAAAAATCGAGCTTCCACGGCTTCCGGAAAAGTGTTGACAACAGGGGTGTCTCTGTCTTCATTGCCATTAAATATCTGAAAAATTTTACATGATACTGAATGACTATTCAACTAAAGTAAAAAGGTAATGAATAATCGTATGCAGTTTTATTATCGTTGTTATGTCTTTTTTCTTTCTCCCCCTCTGATACTTGATGATTATCCCACGAGACTACTCTATAATCAGTCCGTATGAAGACATTTTTCTTTCATGTTAATTTCAAAATCTTTGTCTAAATGATAAATTTCATGACGCCTCAAAAGACGTCCCATGACATACATAAATATAATCTAGACGTTTGCTAAATTATCTCCGCCAACATGCTTGTTTATAATTCGGCAACAGGTTATCTACTTCAGTTTCATAAAAATTTTATTTAAAATTATAATTTTTTTCGATGGGGATTTATCCCAAATATTATGACCTGAAAGTTTTATATTTAGAATTTTATAATTTTTCCTTCGTCAACTTTATATATTATATTAGGAGTTTTTAAAAATATAAATTATTAAAAAGTTATATGATAATTTTTAGGGAATGCGATTTTCTCTTTTTTTATATACACACTTTATTAATAATACTTTTTTTAATATACTTTTTTAAAAAAATCTGTATTTGGCCCATTGTAGCATATCTTAATAATTTATAAAGATTTGCACATTATTCTAGTTCATCATGTGTAAGATATAGATGCAAATAATCATAAACAAAAAAGACAAATTTCAGTAGTCTCTTCTAACGAAACTACGGCGGGTTATTAACGTAGGATTACTTATCGTTACTTACCTCTTTTATATGTATATATGTATGTATATGTTATGTATATATGTATCTATATATATGTACGTATGTATATATACACACACACACACACACACACACACACACACACACACACACACTCACACACACACACACACACACTCACACACACACATATATATATATATATATATATATATATATATATATATATATATATATATATATATATATACATAGTTTATCTAAAGTTTGCAAATACTGTAGCCATATGCATGGCGCAGCCTAGCAGCTAACACAAAAAGAACAAAAACACAGGTGCATTAACACCTAAAGATAGAAATATAGGTGAATGAACACCCAAAAGACAAAAAGTCAAGCAATTAGACTGAAAAAAGTCAAAAAGATATCAAGAAAATCATCTGCTTTGCTTGGATCATCAGCCGTGGGTAAAGAAAAGAAACAATCAAACACAAGTGGTTTCGCCATGGTGTCATATTAAAAAAAAACCTTTCATAATTAATATGGCTGAATCAGATGACAAAAAAACTAAAAGAAATTGTTATGACACGACGGTCGTAGGTAGGTGCTACAAAATAACCGCTTATAAAAGAAATATGAGCACCACCCCACGGGACCACTTGTAAATCTGCAAATAAACGAAAAAAGAGAAGTCATACCAGAATAAACTGCGTTAAAATATGTCGTCTGTTCTTTTGTACGAGATCTGAAGCCTGGATACGAAGATTTCTATTTTAACGCAGTTTATTCTGGTATGACTTCTCTTTTTTCGTTTATTTGCAGGTCTACAAGTGGTCCCGTGGGGTGGTGCTCATATTTCTTTTATAAGCGGTTATTTTGTAGCACGTACCTACGACCGTCGTGTCATAACAATTTCTTTTAGTTTTTTTGTCATCTGATTCAGCCATATTAATTATAAAAGGTTTTTTTTTGAATATGACACCATGGCGAAACCACTTGTGTTTGATTGTTTCTTTTCTTTACCCACGGCTGATGATCCAAGCAAAGCAGATGATTTTCTTGATATCTTTTTGACTTTTTTCAATCTAATTGCTTGACTTTTTGTCTTTTGGGTGTTCATTCACCTATATTTCTATCTTTGGGTGCTAATTCACCTGTGCTTTTGTTCTTTTTGTGTTAGCTGCTAGGCTGCGCCATGCATATGGCTATAGTATTTGCAAACTTTAGATAAACGATGTATTCGTGCATTGTGGTTAATGGCTGCTATAGCGCATGGCCACGAAAGCTATTTGTTGTTTTTCTTCACGTTGTATATATATATATATATATATATATATATATATATATATATGTCAAGGAAAAACGTAAGGCTAAAATATGGGGGGGGGGGTGATCGCGAAAACTTTAAATGGGGCTTCAGGATAATTTAATATTTGGCACCGAGAGCCATCATTTTCACAGAGTTTAATGGAAATGCTTCGCATGAGTTGGGAAAAAGAATCCCTTTTTGAGATGTGGCCTTGACGTGTCTGCGGTCAGGCGCGAGTGTATTTTTAGAAGCAGGCATTTGGCGTTCGGGGAGTGAACTATTATTATATAATATGAGATCGTCTGGGAACATTCTATGGTCATCACGGAGCATGAGCATAGTTTTGCCGCTTAAATATTAACAGAGGATTGATCAGAGCGTCTTTGGGATTTCGAACGGACAGGTTGTCTTTGTCAGCTGAGATGAGAGATCGAAAATGGCAGATTGAATCGGGGAAATTAATAAGAATTTAAATAAAGGATTTAGAGGTAACTTCATTGTCGTTAATTCCACAGGCCTATGATTGTATTGACTGCATAATATCGAATCCACACAGGAGCAAACACGCTGCCTGTCATACATACATACATACATATATATATATATATATATATATATATATATATATATATATATGTCAAAATTTTGACGCAATTTGAAACTTTTCTGTTTAACTATTTACTGCTTGCTCAAGCGATACAGACTGGGTTTGGCGTGCTGCCAAAATTATAACTTGCGACGCAGGACATCTGAAAGTTTGCTTTCCGGAGGACCGTTATGGAGGAACATAATCCTACGTTAAAAAACAGTATTTATTTAATAATATAAATTAGCGTTTTCATATTAAGGCAAAATTCAAGTAACATTTTTATCTATTTTCCACTTTTTTAAAACTTAAAAAATACTTAAATGTGATTTTATCTGTACTTTAAGCTAGAAATGACTTAGCTTTCCACACATACGTTTTTCCCAAATAAATATTTTTTTTACATTTGCCATTTGCTTCTCAATACTAAATGTTGTTTTTGAAGCATCTTGTTCTGAGAGATGTTCTCATATTCTGTCAGAAGGATTATCCATGTCAACGAATTTTACCCAGATGATTGATCGAGAGTTTAAAAGTTCCCAAACAAGAAAGTACTATAAAAATACATTTTTATATGAATAGTATAAAAGTTCATGTGACAAAATAAGCGAAAGAACAGTTATATCTAAGGAATAGCCAGAACTTCCATAAACAATTATGTGCAAACATCATGTTTCACATCAAAGGTCAGTGATTGGAAATTTCACTGTGACAACACATATTTCACATTACACTTAAAAAATGCTCGATTTAAAATAAACGATGGATATACAGCTTTTTTTTATATAGAGATACTAATATATATTATGCATTTCTCATATATAGTTTGTAAAATTTCTCGTCGATCAATCTCCTTGAATAAATCAAGAGAAAATAATTACATGTCTGCTATGGCGGAAACATAGAGTGTATCAACTGCTGTCACGCGTAGCAGATGCTCCTAAAAACAAAATTCTGTCGCCTTGGCTTTTAGCAAGTGCAAGAGTGGATAGTGGAGAACTCAGGAAGCATGAGAAAGTACATTTTGTCAATAATTTTAATAACTTGCGAAAGAGGATGTTTTCTATCAATAATATTGTCGCCAAGCAGTCTAGGATCTCCCGAGACAGAATACGAGAGAGAAAATAGTATACGATAGATTTTCTTTGTGGTAAAGAATACAGAACTTTAAGGGAAATATTATAAAAGTTTAATTGTGGAAGCAAATAATAAGGAGCAAATGATAAAAAATGAAATTAAATAAAGGACAGTCAATTTATAAAAAGGAGAGTTTAAATTATACTAATATTTCTGCATCTAAACACATATTTTTTAAATTCTTATGATGTGAGGGGGAAATTATGAAATACAGGGTGGTCCAAAATTATTGAGCGCATTTCATGTTGGGAAAAGAAAAGAACAAAATGAGGTACGTACATCTTTATTGCTTTCTTGGAAAGACAATTTAAGACAATTTTACACAACAAAATTTTAAACATTAAATAACAGCCACACAAGCTGGTAGATGGCGCGACAGCATTTCGCAAGACAAATTTACTAATTGTGTCAGTCTGCAAATGGCTACCATACAGAAAAAAGCAATGTGTGTTTTGTGGTTCCATGAAAGCAAATCCGGTGTAACTGCTCAGAGACGTTTTCGTTTAGAATACTCAAATCGTCGTCCTCCAAGTAAGGACTCTATTAAACGTTGGACCAATAATTTAAGGACACGGGAAATGTGGAACGTAGGAAAGGCGCTGGTAGGCCATAAACAGAACACACTTCCCGTGTCCTTCCATTTCCACATTTCACGTGTTCTTAAATTATTGGTACCAACGTTTAGTAGAGTCCTGGATGACGATATAAGTATTCTAAACGAAAACGTCTGTGAAAAGTTACAACGAATTTGCTTTCATGAAACCACAAAACACACATTGTTTCTTCATGTGCGGTAGCCATTTGCAGACTGATGCAATTAGTAAATTTGTCTTGCGAAATGTTGTCACGCCATCTAACGGCTTATGTGGAAGTTATTTAATATTTAAAAATTTGTTGTGTAAAGCTGTTTTGAATTGTCTTTCCAAGAAAAAATAAACATGTACGTACTTCATTTTGTTCTTTTTTTTCAAACATGAAATCCGCTCAATAATTTTGGACCACCCTGTATACAAAAAGAAGTAAAATTTAACAACAGTAAATTTATAGATTTTTTCTCGTTAGAAATTGTTACTTACCACATCATCTCCATCATCTGTGATCAGAGGATACCATTTCCGCGCATCGTCACTGTGAACAACCTTGAATTTTGTAACCCAGCTGTCAGTATCTTCCATTCCCTTGGTGACCACTGCACTGACATTACGAGGTTCAAAGAAGTCAACCTAATAGAAAACATGTGAGAGATACGAGTGTCAGTTTATTTCTGAGCCATTATGTTTATCGTGAAAAAATTATCTCTCTTGTCTTACTATACGTGGTAAAGAGGAACTTTTTCTTCTCATACATTCGGAGGATAAAACATCATCCTAGTAAGAAAAAAAAAACTAAAGCTATGCTTCTTTTATGTGTAAAGAAACGATGAGGCACTCCTCCTTTGTATTTTTCTCTCGTAACGTAAGTAATCAGTTTCACGATAAAGAAAAATTCAAGCCATTAAAATAGCTGTTGAAGTGATTCCATACATTATGGTAGTAATTTACCGAGTACTTGCGATCTCATTATTTTGATACCCCTTTTGTTCTGCTTGAGTTTATACTCAAGCAACCTAGATATATTATAGCACCAATGAGACCATTCAGGAAAAGATATTTTGAGAACTTGTTATATATTTCTGCTGCTTTCTCATAGATTCTACACGAATTACATAAACAAAAATCATTGGAATTTGAGACTTTGTGGCTACAAAATTATTTTTTTAAGAGATGAACGATCGATCATTAAAAATTTGAATTATGAAATCCAAAGTTGTGTCTTTAATGTGTACTTATAAATGTTGAAAAGTGTACAGAAGAGTAAGTTAAACTGGAAGTTATAAATACATTATAATGTACTTCGATATAAAGTTTAGAGACTTGCAAGGACTGCTGCAGGTATTTTCTGAAACACCTCAACTCTATAGCAGAATATGAGCGATATGCGAATTCATTTCTTCTTGAGTCAATATACTATGGGGGTGAGCTGGCCGGGTGGCTCATTGGTTTGGCCCACGGGCATTCTCCAAGTGCCTTCACCGCCAGGTTGTGGGTTCGATTCCCGCTTGTCCGAGGACAAGGCTGCGATTAGGGAGCTATGTTGGATCACCTATATGGTGCTCCCATAAAAAAAGAAGCCAACAATTTCGCAGTGCGGATGGGCGAATGTCGTAATAGACAAAGTGCCTGCCGCGTTGGAAACATCTACTATGAGGGGGAGGCAACAACTATGAGGGTAAGGCAACTTATTATTATGCGATACCCGAACGTTGGGTCAACAACTTTAGGATATATTTAAAAGTGCCGAATAGAACATGAGTAGAGAGTTGCCAGAATGCTCACTGAAAGTTAAACTCTCAAATCCAACGAACTATTACATCGATATTAGGTACTTTAAATAGGTTTAATTGTCGATTATGCCCTGTAAACATGATATATATATATATGTATTAAATATGCATCAAAGTATATTAAGGAATTAAATTTATTCTCACTGAAATGGTTTTTAAATTAAAAACGAATCATAAGTACCTGAAGATAGGGATGATTGTCTAATTTATCTGGCTGCCAACCAGATTTATCACTTAGTCGAGCGTGAGACGGGGTGGTTTCAGGATCAGATGATGATGAAGCAGTTATCTGTGCATCCCCAAGAACGCCATTTTCCAAACCCATGGGCTCACGACAAACTACGAACAAAAAGGTATTATGTTCAGTATTTAGTATTTGCGTTTATATATCAAAAATTTACAAATAAAGTTACAAAACTTCAATTTTTAAGAAGGATTTCTTAAAAATTAAATGCAATTTTATCTATAAAAAATAAAGCTATAAATTAAAAAAAATTTTGTACTTCATTGCAATTTCAATATGGTTTAATTATTTTTGGAAACACTTTATCAAATTAAACTCTACATGAATTCTAATTTAAAATACTGTAAACATAGCGTAATTCTAATTGTGTAATTTATTTTGCATGTACATTTTTTGCTTTAATTATGTTCTTCCAAGTGCGATTAGAAACATTTGCTATTACAATAAAGCCGAGTATGCATGGTCTGCCATCAGTCAATTGAATTATCATTTTCCTTCAGCAATTATGGTTTAACTGAAGCTTGATGTACGATCTGAAACGTTTAGCGGCTTACCAATGTGATTTATAACATAAGGTTTTAAGAACTGGTTATGAGGCTTTGGTATATCAATCTGAGTCAAAAATGGGAATTCTTCTTTAAACGCTGTCATTAAGAAATGAACACAGCGCGTTTGGCAACACTTGTACCTACGTTTGACTCCACCAGAATTAATTTCTTGCAGCAACTCGCAGCTATGTATTGAGTAATGCAAACATCGAGCGCTCCCTTCAGATCATTTTTTGCCGGAATATCTCGAACGAGTGTCCAAGAATGAGATAGCATAGAAAACAAAATATTCTTTATTAACATTAATAATCCAAAGATAGTCGGGGACTCGAAATGAAATGTCACCAAATAAATTAATGTAGAAAACGTAAAATTATTTAAGAGGGCACAGGACCTTGAAGCTCGACGAAATGACTATAAAAATGGTCTAATTCTAACCACAAAAACTGAAATAAAATTAGAAACAGGAATTCCTTTCTTTATACATATAAAGTACATATCTTTAAATATGTCATAAATAAAAATGGAAATTATAAGTCTATAAATAATTTTCAAATTAGCAGTTTAGAATTTTATATATAAAAAGCTAATATTGAGTTTGTGTAATGACTTTTAAACTATAAATAGGAAACTGATAAAACTACACTCATATGTATATTTCTTTCATGGTACTCTACATTTTAAAATCAGAAAAAATGTACAATTCTGGAATACTTTTTTATTTATGTGGGAAAATTATGCAAATAATTGTGATAAGTTTTCCAATTTTATGCTCAATTTTTAATTTAAATAATATTTATTAAAATTTATTTGGTTTTACATTACAGGTAAATGGATTACAAGTATATTCTGACCATTAATTATTTTCTGTAAGCATATATCTCAATTTTAAAATGAGCACAGCACTTTATGATTTTTAATCATCAGTTAATCATATAAAATTCTAAACTACTAATTTGAAAAATTATTTATAGATTTCCATTATTATAATTTCCATTTTTTATATCATATTTAAAGATATGTAATTTATATGTATAAAGAAAGAAAATTTCTTTTTCTAATATTATTTGAGTTTTTGTGGTTAGAATTAGACCACATTTATAGAATTATTATTATTAGAATTATTATTAGAATTAGACCACATTTATTACCTTTCGTCGAACTTCAGGGTCCTGTGCCCCTTAAAAAACAGCATGAAAATCTCTGATTCCTAAATATGCCTCAGGGTGATTTTAGTAATATCTGATCCTCTTACATGTTATAATTTTTTTAATATTGAACTATCATGTCCAAAAAAAAATGTAACTTATTTCTTCCTCTGTAACATTTCAGTGAAGAATTGACTAAAAGAGAACAAACAATCTTATACCTTATGAAAAACATTCGCTATTTTTTGTCAAGAACTTGAAAAATAAATTATGACTTAGAGAAATGAACAATTTATTTGCCATTGAATATTATTTATTACCGACCTTGTTCATGGAAACATCCCAAAAGTTCTATTCTCAGGGCAATTTTTCTGTGGATTTCTAAGGGAATTATGCGAACATATCTGGCAGTGACTTGGATGGGAAATAAATTAATAACAGCAGAATCTTGATCTTCGTTGCCAATGAACTCCTAAAAAGAATAAATGCCAACACACGTGTGAAAATAAAGTATAAAAAATTCACGAATATTGGGAAAAATCTCAATAATGAAAAAAAGACAAAACATTTAATGATAAGTTTCGAGAGATTACGCCGACCACAGCTCATCGCTTTTACGGCAAGTTTACTGAACAACCAGTCGCCGCGTAAGCAATCCGCACGACATCGAGAAACCACCAGCTCAGCCACCCGGACCCTGCGTCCAGCAGTTCCAGCTTCCTCATCTACTGTCCAGTTTAGCTAAACAACACCATCCACTCCTTGGCCCACGACCAGAAACATCCAGGAGCCAAGCCGAATTTCCTTCTTTCCCCAATTGTTATCCTTTAACAGGGCAACCACCAGGGCTTTATTAAACAAAACTCTACATAAAGTTTAATTACAAAATAGGTCTGTACACCTCGTACAGCCAACAAAAGAATTGACAAGCATAAGAGACACCTTATAAATATATAACATAATCAATCATATGTCTCAAATTTACAACAATATGAGCCTGCACAACTCATACAGGTAACAAAAACATAACAAGCAGAAACATCATTTACGAAATGTGTCACATCTTAACCACATAAGCAAAAGCATAAAGTGCAAAACAAATGCAAACCACACACCGAGGAACTACTACCCATTCTTAAACGAACCATAGTCTGTCCTGCTTATCAACTAATCAACTTTATGCTTATACCTCGGACAACTTGTGTCCGTAGGTAAGTGGTTAACTTTATCCCGAAGCCAGTCCTTATCATGTTCAGTGTCCTTTACGTAATAGTAATAACAATTAGTACATTTCATTTCTTCTTTACATTTAATGATAAGTGTAAGCTTAACATCGGCCCACTGTGAAGGCATCGAACAAGTTTATAATAACTTGGTCATCGCGATGGAGCACATCCCTCGCTCCGACACTTAGCTACTTAACTAGAAGGTGTTCTGATTAGTGCCTCTCTCGCACGTTGACATTAGCCACCAACCCAGGCCTTGGTCCAGGACCTGGTAGTCGTCTGCAACTATATCGAGTCGCCCCGCCAATCCCTTACAATCCCTAGCAATAAACATTACAACATAAAATTGAGCCATACTCGCTATTAACACAAATCTTTATTCAAAAATAATACAATTCACTTAAATACAATGGGATTACATCTAGATAATAATACATAAAATATGACAAGTAACGTGAGAGCCTTTATTAGTTATACAGAGAAGAAATAAATTTTGACAAGCTTTATTCTGATTGAATGTGAATGTCCATCAGCTCTTTAACGATTTTATTCACTTCTCGGCTGCAGTAGTGATCGTTAAAGAATTTGTGTTTGGTCCAATTTCGAGCGTCCCTTGGCAGGTTTTCGCGGTGTTCTTCGAAATGTCTGCATTCGAACAGACAGTGCTCGACTGTCTGTTCCTCCCCACAGTTGCAGCTGTCCATCTTCCCAAAGAATCGGGCTTGATACTGTCCAAAGCAGCCGTGTCCAGTAATCGCCTGGTTCTTCAGGAAGTCCCCTTGGACTCTATCCAGACGAACTGTCTGGAAGATCTCGAAGGTGCGTCTGCCTTTAGTGGACTCATTCCACCTTTCTTGCCAATGTTTCATGGCTTCTTTTAATAAAATGCCTTTTAGTTGTCGTCTGGTCCGTTTATATATGTTGTTAATGGTGGGTAACTGAGTCACTTTCTTGGCGACCTCATCCACCGCTTCGTTTCTGCTATTACCTGCATGGGCTTTCACCCAGTGCCAGGTTATGTCCAAATCATGATTTATAATAGTCTTTTTAAGATTATCTACCAATTGGCATTTAAAGTTCTTCGATTTGAGTGCTTGAAGTGCACTCATGGAGTCGGTATATATATCGAACTCTGTTGTTCGAGTTCTAATCGCGTCTTCAATTACCATCTCTATCGCTCTAAGTTCTGCTTGATATGAGGAACTGTAATCAGAGTTCCTCTCCATAACATCGTACTGTTTAACTTCATTACTATACTTTATAAGACCAGAGCCGACTCTGTCTTCCATCTTCGAGCTGTCTGTGTAGTATTGAGTACTATACGTCGGCTCAAGTTTGGTTGACCAGTCTATGCTACTGATTTCCTTAACGCCCACTTAGATAACGTAAAAGAAAAATCCTTAGCAGTAATGCACAAGCTACTAAGGTAGTCCAGGAAAACCTGGGGTATAAAACCACTTGTCGCAAAAGAAATCTACCAACTGGTAGTTGAAAAGATTCTACTTTACGGAGTCCATCTTGGTATAATGCTACACGTGGTATGAATGAAAAACTATTGCAGACTCAAAGACCATTTCTATTGCTCTTAACGAAATGCTATAAAACGGTTGCGACAGACACTCTCGCCGTCCTGGCTGGATGTCTGCCACTCGATATAAAAGCTAAAATGGAAAAAACTCTCCATGTTGTAACTAAGGAAAATGGCTCACATATAATTGAAGGAACAACCCTCGACAGCAATAGCTGCGAGGTTCGCAACTATAAAATCAACTTAGTTAAAGTTGAGTTTATTATCAATTATGACACCCAGGTATTTTAACTCGTTTTCGTATTTAATATTCTGTCCACATAGCTTGATGGTCGGTCTCCTTAGGTTCTTGATCTTTGGTCCCAATATAGTATAGCTGCACTTATCAGTATTGAATTTTAGTTCATTGTAGCTTGCCCAATTTTCGCACTTGGTTAGTGCGTTGTTGGCTCGCTGGAAAAACTTATAGACTACTTTGCTCTTGATCAGGATGACTAAGTCATCCGCGAAGGCTTGTATGTGGAAGTCCACATTATCTTCTTCTGCTTTTAATAGGCTATTGATCACCAATAACCATAATATGGGTCCCAATGAAGAACTTTGAGGTACTCCCACGTTATATTTCCATTCTCTCTGAAGGAGTTGGATACTTCTATTTTGAAGATAATCTATAATTAGGTACTTGAGATTATTGTCAATGGTTAGATCTTCAATCGCCTCCATTACCCTTTTTGGGTTGATCGAGTTGAAGGCATTTTGTAAGTCCAAAGTGATCATACATGTATGTTGCTTTTCCTGCTTGTTGCTTCCTATAATCCCAAGTACCTTCTGCAGGGCATCGTTCGTGCTCCTGTTTCTCCTGAAGCCAAATTGGGCTTTTGAGAGTACCTCATTTGACTCTAGGTGTTCGACGAGTCTATTGGTGATCAGCTTATCTAACACTTTACACATCATGGGGAGAAGACATATTGGTCTGTAAGCATTGGTACATTTAATGATAAATCATTTGTTTTTTTTCTAGATTTTTTAACCTACCTGCAAATGTTAGTAGATCTAGTAGAAAACATTATTAGGAAATATATTTCGCAATGCATTTAAAGGAAATTTGTAAAAATAGTACAGTTTTTAATGATTATTGAAAAGTAACTTGAGACGAAATAGAAATAATTACAAGATAAAAAAACTTTTTATACACCATGTTTTTAAATTTTCTGTTGAATCATATAAACTTGACAATTCTATGTATTAATAAATACTTTTTAAATTTTTTTTGATGAATTATCCCATCAACTTGAAAGAAAATGAAGTTAATTGGAAGTTAACTTGCGTTTAACTTTTCGTTCCCGTTCCGGCCGATAGATGGCTGCACCAGTCGACAAAACAAAATTAACTGAAAATGGATTCAATTCTGCTTAAATATGGCTAAAAGTATTAAAATAATGCATTGTCATCGTGTTCTGAGCTATTATAAAAGTTCAAATGTCTAGCTAGTCGGGAAGTTAGTTAAAAATCGATTGCAAGATTTGTACTGGACAAACACACACACAAACAAACAAGAAAGCGAGTTAATAAAAACATGGTAAAAAATAAATATTTAATAAATGACTACAAACCGGATAACGAGTTAAAAAAGATTGATAAAAAGTTTTTAGGGGTATAACCAACGTTTTTTTGTCCAAACATAAGTACGACTTAAAATGTTCCGATAAAATTGTGTTTGTTTAGGGCAACATCAAATAAAAAATGTATCTAAAGACCTTTATTTGGCCTTATCACGTGAAAAAGTTATCAGAATATATGCTGGTAACATAGGAGACCATTCCTGTCCCTTAGATATTTTTTGAAAATTTGAGACCGATTTTCATAATTATTATTGAAAAAGAGGGATCCCCCAACTATAAAATTTTTTCGCACTCAACGAAAGACTCACAAAATATTTTCATCTCTGAATAAATAAATTATAAATATTTCATATTTCATATTGGTAACACAATCATTTATGCTAACAAGCGTATTTACAGTAAAATCTCGATTAAAATTATAATGGTCTTATGTGATGCATACAGTGGTTAGTACCGTGGTCTAAGTTGTCAATTTGAGGTGAATTACCAATCATTAATTATGCACTTACTATCTACTTGTTCGACCACGCTGTTAATATCCGCGTTGCGTTTATGAAGAATTACAAATTATCTGATTGATAAATTTCAGATGGATTTATTTAAAACATAACACTCATACACATTATTTAAATCAATACATTATCTTTAGGATGTAAGTTTTACACTTAATTCATTTATGAACATTATTACACAATTCACCTTCTCTTATTCGTAAACCTTCTATGTTAATAATCTACTTTCAATTAGTTAATTACGAGGTATTCCCTCTAATAAACAATTATCAAATTTTGCTTAATACATTTACTCATTATCATTATTCCTTAATAGTTATCATTAAAACTACATTAACCATTTACATAGCACGTTCATACATCGATTATTTATTTAAGGGGTGAGCTACCCATATAATCATTTTATAATATCAATTCATGTAACTCTTATACGCTAACTATCATTATCTGAATCAAGGATGAGAGGCACACTTTATACACGTTAAATATATATCAATTATAGACAGCACTATACCTTCACTGACGATTCTTTCCAATCTTTTGTCCTTGGGCACACTTCGAATGGCAATCACTGGCGGGTGGGGGTTTTCTGTGACATTCTGCACGCTCCTTCATAAACTCGTTCCATTGTTCGTCTCGTTGGCTAGATGTCGGATCTCGCTAATAGCTCCTTGGGATGTGGGGCACTTCTTTCGTCCTGTTGTCGGTTCGGGCCTTATTCACAGGAGTTCTGCTGGCTGGGGTTTATTTTCGTCTTTCGTAGCTTTTTCAAATTGACCATCATCTAGAGGGGTTTCCCTGCTTATTGTGGACTCGAGAGATTCGGGTTAATAACTTCCCGTCACTCTCATCAATGGCTGGCTGGTTGCCGTCCACAGTACTAGTGCTCTCTGCATAAAAAAAATGTCTTCGCTGCCAGCTCGCGAGTCATCATTTTATAATTCTCTAGCATGAATGAATCTTTTTCTTGCGTGTCTATTTTTTAGTCCACTACCTTCTTTTCCCCTTTCATTTTGGATCCGCCTCATTCCTTCGTGTTTTATTGGTCAGATATATTTTATTCCTACTCAATTGGGCTACTCATTTCTTTCCAGAATCTTCTTTTTCTCCGCCTTCTCGTAAGTGGGGCCACTCGCCTCCCATCATCTTTATTCCCACGGCAATATTCCCATCTTCTTGAATATCATCTGTTTCCGATTTTCCATCACTTAGCTCAAACCATCACTATTCAACACATTTTTCTCGTTAGTGTGCTTTCCCCTCTTCCTATATCTTTCACATCTGCATCTGGTCTGCATCTGGTCTTTTCATGCCTAAGCATACCCCATATTGCACACTTCCTTTGGCTTCCTCTTTTTCATCCTTAATAGCACTTAAGCATCCTGTTTCTTTTCTAAACTATGTCCACGTCCCTCGCTTATTTATCACTCGTCATTGCTTCTCTTAACTCGATCACTTCTTAATTGATTCCTTCATCTGTGCTTAATGTTGCGGTGCTTTTGAACCGTAACAATAATACGAACTTTTTTTCACATTTTAGTCCGCAAAAATGAAGGTGCGTATTATACTCGCGTACAAAAAAACGTAGTTTCAGACATTGGATAAACTAACGTACAGCAATTGTAAGAGATTGTCGCAACACGGGTGCGTGCGCATCTGTACTCCGTGATTCATCCATCCGTTTACTAAGCAGGTATTCCTTTTAAATGAACGGAACTCACAGTCCGTATCGCACACGCGTTCGTTTAATAACGGGTCCCTTGAAAGAGTGATAATTCCCGGCTGTTGCAAGTGCAAAAAATTCTTATTTTATTTTACTTATTTCCCTCAAATTTTCTTCAAGACGGTCCTATACGGCAGCAGAAAAATTATCAATTAATAAACGTGAGACGCATTGAGAACGACATATTATGGGAGGATAGGCAGTTGTCATCGAATGAGGATGGTGATGGTGATATATATTACGACGGTACCAATACTTATGACATGGACGTAACAACACTAGATGAGCTGTATTCTATTGAAAGTGATTAAGACTGATAATTTGCCAGTATCGTTTGTTTTGATAAAAAATTAAGTTTTTCTTTCTACTGAATGTAATGTTTTCGTTTCTTTTTATTACAAATTTTATTTCTGATAATAAATATTTGTGCAATTTTTAAATAAAATATTGAAAAGTTATGGGTGCGAATTATAGTCGAATTTTAATTTTTTCCGAAAAATTCGCGCAAAATCAAGCATGTATATTATACTCGGGTGCGTATTATAGTCGAGATTTTATGATAATTAAAACTTCTTTCTAAATGGAAACCATTAAATTCTCGCATTTTGGACATACAGTCAAGTTAATGAAACATTTCAAGCAGAAAATAAACGTATATAAATTAAAGACAATGAAAGTAAAACAGCATGTAGTTACCTTTATCTATCAAAGATAAATATTCCTGAAAGCCGTAACTTTGCTTCAAAGTTTTAAGAATGTTCTGAATTATAAATTACCGGATGATCTAAAAATTTACGTGATTCCAAAAATGCTAACGATTCTAAACAAGTCGCTAAATTCGTTTTTAGGAATTTAACTTCCCGTCTTTGTGATCTAAATACAATTACAATTTAAAATAGAACGATCAAATTTATTAATCCTTTTTTGAAAGGAATAATATTTGGTTTGTAAACGTAAATGCCCCCCCTCCCCAAAAAAAAAAGGAGCCAGTAAGCAAACATGATAAATATTTAACATATCCTTTACTTCCTCGAGAAAAATCATAATTGACAATAGATATTCAAAAGATGTTTCTTTATTAAATCAGTAAGAACGATTGATACAAATTGATAAAATTTTTTTTTAATACACAGAAATATCTCCTTTGTAAAAATTAGTTTTATTTCTATCAGTTCTTTGTGCTCAAGGTATTTTGGTCTCTTACAAAGTATTTAATTTTACCCCTAAGACATGAATTTCCATTCTAAAGTATTTAAATTTTTCTAGACAAAAAATCTTTGAATTTTTAACTGTCTGGGATTTTCTTTCAACTTTGGCATAATTGCTTTTGGCTTTTTCAAAGATTTTTATCCGGACATATTTAATGGAAGTTCAATTCACTATAAAATCTCTATTGGTATTATCTAAAAAATATTATGTATATTTTTTTATTTAACCTAAGTAAAGCTCTTAAAAGTATTTCATATTTTGCACCATTCCATTAACTTCATAAAAATCATGTGCAATATAAATCTCGGAGGAAAACTGAACTTTTTACTCCTTCCGTTCTCTGTTGAGTTATTTATTGGTGTCTTTGTTTCACAACTGTTCTTGCCTCTAGGGGAAGGGGTGTACATTCTAGTCCCTCTACAGAATTTCATATTACTGGAATCCAGATTATTCGTCTCATTTTTGATTTGCCCGGTGAGACAATTGAATCGAATTCTCGGAAGATAAATAACTCTTTGCTTTTGAATTTTTAATGACACAATTTCTTCCTCTTTGCCTTAATTCTTATTTTCCCCCTAATTAAGAATATCTATGGTTGAAAAAAAAGCCATATCTTCGGCCCTCTTGGCTGAAATAAGAAAACCGCAGATTTGTTTTGTTTAATTTTTTTTGTTCATACAAGTGGGAGTTATTAAGACCAATTAACTAGATATTTTTTTTTGAAGTTTTTATACACATCCTTGATCAAATACTCTTCTAGATTGCAAACAATTATTTTGTACCCTTTTTGACTACGATTATAATGATTCCATTTTCAAATAATTAGTTTAATTTCGAAAAAACCCTGTTTTTTTTTTCTCAAAAAAAGGTTTGGTACGATTTTTTTCCTGTTTTATATTACGACTGGGCGGATAATTCATGTATAAAAAGTCTGTTAATAAATAAATTTAAACATTAGTTGATTGCATTTTTTGCATAAAGGAATATAAAAGTTGTGAATAAATTTTTATTTCGCGGTCTAACATTGTTTATACATCTGAATCGTTTCTATGCATAACTCTAACGTTCCTATGTCGGTTGTATTATAACCAATGAACTACGGTGTTATGTATTTGATGAACCATACATTCTTCCTTCAGTTGGCTCCAACACTCAGCTGAAAATCCTTCACTTTAAATTAAGTACGTTACCTTGTACTTTCGGCATTCCATGACTGAATATAGGGAAGTATTTTCAGTAGATATGTGCATTATCTGGTTATGCAACCATGCTATGTGAAGAAATCTCGCATTTTGTATGCCTTTCCTGATATTTCTGACACTTGTTTCGAGACTTGAGCATATTCAGGCTTTTTTTATTTGTTTTAGGAATTTTTGTCCTTTTTGTCGGATCGGGAGAGTAAGGGTTTTATCCTACGATCTATGCTATAGTGGATGCACCGTATTTTATACCATTAGCATAATATATATGGGAGTATCTATATATTATTTAACCCACACATTATAGATCACATATATCATAAATTATACATCATATATATCATATATTAAAATATCATATAAAAGTAAAATACATTGTGCAGCAGAATGGACTACCACATTTCAAAGGGTAATAAAAAACGAACGAAAAATTTACAGAAAAAAGCATTATACAGGGTGTTTCAAAATTCGACCGACAAATTCAGAGGGGTGATAGTAGGCATCAAGACGAGCAATAATCACATAGGAATGTATGATCTACGGGAGAAATAGATTTGAGATCTATTAATTGTGGGAGTCCATAGATTTGATATCACCTAATAATATGTTGTCCATTATAATTGCTTCTAATGATTTCTTAAAAATGCCATTGAATGTAATGCCATTGTTGTGTTATTAATAATGCTTTTTCGAAACGTAATAGGCTACCTGTTTAGGAAGTTTTAAAAGCTATTTGATTTCAAATAAAAAATTGAGGATTTTTTTGTTTATTATATAATATTCATACGAGTAATTCAGGTCAATTAACAATTTTATTTTGAATTGTTTTTATGCCCATTATTAACAAATACTATTTTAGTAGATCGTTATAATAATTATTCTTTACCCCTTTTCTCAAAGATTATAGTCTTTCCAGTTTCAAATAATTGGTCTGATCAAGAAAATGTAATTTTTTCAATGAAGCTGTTGCTTAGCTTCTTTTCTTGTTTTATTTTCGTGCTGAGAGGAAAAAAATATTTAAAAAAAGATCCCACGCAAATAACCTTTTGGGAATTAATTTAAATATTTAATGTAGGTTACATTTTATATGGAGAATTTCATATGTTAGGAAAAACTTTATAGAATTTTTATTTCGATCTCTAACATTTTAATTTAACTCTGAAGTATTTCTGTGCATTACTCTAACGTTCTCCCTTAGGTTGTCTCCAGATTTGAAAAAACAGTATACAAAAGCGTGAAAAAAATTATATACTTCCACGTAAATAAATATACTAGTAGCTTTTACCCCAGTGACCTTCCTCAGGCAGTAGGTCTCTTACTTTTCTTGGCAAATATAAGGATAAACTCACAGCGAAGTGTCTTTTGTCTTATGTACTGTTTACAATGACGAAAACTCCTTTAACTCTTGACGCCAAAGATTAGCTTTCGTGATCGCCATGGTGTTACCGATAAATAATACAAATTAGAAACCAAATTCTTTAATAATACAAATTTATTATCGCTTACCTAAGCTTCTGGAAGTGTGCCTACAGTATTGCTCCGACATGAAGAGCATAGGGACATATTCCCCTTTCCCACACTCCAGCTAGGCAATCATCGGTGGTTCTGGTGTTTTTCAAAACACTATACTATTTTTCTGGCCGTGCGAATTGCTGGGAACGCCCTCTCGCGGTCTACACGATATAGCTTATTTATTTAGGGGTTAGTTCCGTTACACTCCCCACCTTGAACTCCAAGAGTTCAATTCCCAAACCTAAATTGATAGACAGCAACCTCTTCCAGCATTCCGCACCACCAATAACACTTGAAAGCAATAATCATCAAAACTAAAATTTCAATACACAAACTGATAACATAATTAATTACTCATTATAAAATTCAACATTTAACACATAAAACACTTAAACATAAGCAATTAAAAAAAATTTAAACACTTTAAACAATCATCAAATGTAAAATACTGAAAGAGATTATATAAAAAATATATGTAAATTTGTCCATATAAAGTCAACAAAAAGTTTTAAGTCTCTAAAGGATATAGTAACTGTATTGGTCGCCTAAGTTGACCTTTTGCAGTGCGTACGATGCAAGATCGCACAAACCCGTCACGTCCATAAAAAACACTTTCTATGATTCCTATATCCCAGAGCAATTTCGATTTGTTCGTACCTTCCACTAACACTACTTGATTTTGTTGCAAGTCTTGTTGAGGCGTTGGAGTTTTGAGCTTGTGAGCAGTCCTCAGTTGCAACAGGTATTGCTCTTTCCATTTCTTCCAAAGTTGATTTAAGAGCCTCGATTGGTACTGCTGTCTCTTAGTGAGATGCTCTCTTGTGGACGTTTTCTCCAACATCTCAATGAAATGCACAGGGAGTTGAATGTTTTTTCTTCCAAATAGTAGGAAGTGAGCTGGCGTAAGAGGACTCGGTTCATCAGGCTCATTGTAAACGTATGATATAGGTCGATGGTTTAGAATGGACTCTACCTCTGTGAGAGTAGTCAGAAGTTCTTCGAAATTAAGGAGGGATTTTCCCAAAATTTTTCGTAGGGGGTCTTTCACACTCCTCATGAGTCTTTCGTAAAACCCTCCCCACCATGGGGCACGTTCCACAATGAACTTCCAGGTGATACCTCCCGTGGAAATGAAGTCTTTGATTTTAGAGTCCTTTAAAATGTCCATAAATCTACGTAGTTCTTTATCTGCACACTTAAAGGATTTGGCATTGTCTGAGTAAATAACTTTACAATTTCCTCTTCTAGATAGGAATCTGCGAAAGGCAAGTAAAAACTTTGATGTGCTCATACCCGAGACCAACTCCAAGTGTACAGCCCTGGTGACAGCACAGGTAAAAAGTGCGATATAGGCTTTCTGTGACTGATCCTGATTTCTTACGTACACGGGGCCGGTGAAATCTAGTCCGCAGACTGTGAATGGAGGAGTTTCGGCTATTCTGTCTCTGGGTAATTGTGATGTGAGTTGCTCAGCAGGCTTTGCGCTATACCTTTGGCAAATTAAACACTGTTTGATTATTCTTTTGACAGTCTGACGACCCTTAGTTATCCAATACCTTCTCCGAATTTTTGTCAATGTTGTGTCAGTTCCGCCGTGAAACACACTTTCATGCTCCCTCTTTACAAGCAGTTCGACAAACTTAGATTGTCTTGGGAGAATTATTGGTTGTTTCTCTTCAAATGAGAAGGCACTTTCTCCCAATCTGCCCCTTATTCGTAAAATTCCCTTTTCATCAAGAATGGGGGACAGACTATACAAAGGAGACACAGGTGAAATATGTTTGTTTTTCTGCAAAGCTCTTATTTCAGCGGCATAAAATTCCGCTTGGGTATTTTTTAGCCAAAAATTCTCAGCATCTAGAAGCTCTGACGTACTTATATCACCACAGTTGTTGGATTTCTTTCTAGCACGTGATATAAATCGTATCACCCATGCAGTTATTCTTAAAACCTTCAAGAGTTTACTGAATTTTGAAACGTCTATTAAGTGATCTTGTTTTGACACTATGCAATCTTGAGACACTACATTGTTGCGATATTCTAAATCGCCTTCGTTAACGTCTCGTAATTTCTGCACAGGCCACATTTCTTCGTGTTCACGCAACCACTTGGGCCCTTGCCACCACAGTTCGTTATTTTTCAAATCTACCATGGATGTGCCACGAGATATCAAGTCCGCCGGATTGGTTTTACCAGGGCAGTGGAACCAGGCAGACGTCTCGGTTAACGTCTGAATCTCTTTAACGCGATTGCTTACGAATTGTTTGAGGTGGATATATGGAATCTTGACCCAACAACATACAATTGAAGAGTCTGTCCAAAAATAACGCTGCATTTTTTCTTTTAAAGCTCTCGAAACACTTTTGCTTAATCTTGCAGCTAAGAGAGCACCTAGTAATTCTAAACGGGGAAGAGTTTGTTGCTTTAAGGGTGCAACTCTGCTTTTTGCGGCAACAAAGGCTGTAGTCACAATTCCATCGTACGTAATTACTCTTAAATAAGCAACCGCACCAAAGGCCTTCGAACTAGCGTCAGAGAAAATGTGGAGCTCAGTTTTGTCTACCTCTTTATTCCCTATCTCGAAAAAATAGTACCGTGGTATTTCCAAACTTCCTAATTCTAAAAAATCTTTGTATAATAGCCTCCACTCTGAAATTATCTCTGGCGGGAGTTCTTCGTCCCATCCCAAGCCTAATTTCCATATATTTTGAATCAAGAGTTTCAATTTTACTGTAAAGGGACCTACGAATCCCACAGGATCGAATACGCGGCCAATAATTGCTAACAGAAAACGTTTAGTAATATCTTCCTCAGAAATAATTTTGGTTATATTTTTTACGTCAAAATTAAGTATATCATTTGTCGGTTTCCAACCTACACCTAGGACTTTAAAGGGAAACACAGACTGGCCTAAAGGTTCATCGCAATCATCTTGCATGTGAACACCCGAATTTTTCCACATCTCCCGTAATTTATCATTATTTGATAACCATTTCCTTAACTCCATCCCCGCCTCTTGAAAGATTTTAATACACTCTAAACTAGTTTGATACGCCTTTTCAACATCTGAATGACCACCAATTACGTCATCGACATAAACATTTTCATTTAGAAACTCAAATGTTGAAGGAAATTTAACTTCATATCTTTTGATATGCTCTTTTATGGTAGCCGCTAACAAAAATGGGCTACAGTTGATTCCAAACAAAACCCGACAAAATCGATAAACAATAGTGTTGGAATCATCATTAGGATTATTCGTCCAAATAAATTTCGTCGCGTCTCTATCCTCCTCATGTATGCCTACCTGAAGGAGCGCTTGTTTTATGTCAGCGGTAAAGGCAATAGCATTTTTTCTAAACCTAATTATTAGATCAAAAATATCTGGATATAAATTTGGTCCAAATGTTTGACAGCTCAAGTGTTTCGGATTCTCGCTGCCGAACCCATAAATCTGTAACTGCTCTGATTTAATGGCCTGGAGGTTCAAGTCATGGCATATACTCCTTTTCACAAAAGTCCTTTGAAAGCCTGAATCATATAGTAATCTCACCCGTTTTTCCTTATGTTTTGTTTTAAGAATTGCGCAACAAGTTTGAAGTAACGTAGGCCCATTTGAAAGATGCGTTTCTGAAACCGAAACTTGTGTCGGGGTTTTATTTTCCTGTGAGGCTTGAGAAAGTTCTTTAGTTTCCTCTTTCGGCATTATAGAATTAAATTCTTTGTCACAGATCAAAGTATTATGCGACTGATTACACGATCCGCACGAGATTTTATAAAAACAGAATTTAGAAACATGGCCCCTTTTCAAACATTTAAAACATCGCCGTTGATTTTTAATTGACGCCTTTTTCTTATCAACAGTTAAAAAACAGTTAGCCGTGTCATGGGTTTTGTTGTTACAAAATATGCAATATATATTAGAATTAGCTGATAACGCAGATGCTGAAGGCATTCTACGTGGAGAGCTTTTATAATTATTCTCACTTTTATTTCTATACTGAATTCCCGACTCAAAATCTTTACTAGTGGAATCTTGTTTAAGCATAAAAGACGCTTCACGACACTCGACTTCTCTACGGATAAAATCTACAAGCTCTAAAATATCAAATTCGGAATCATTACTTCGCTTTCGATTATACTCCAAACATAATTCATCGGGCAATTTTTTAAGTATTACGGGGCATAATAAATTTCCGTATGAACCAGCCGCAACGTTTAATGACTGCAAACTGCGTATTTGTGTTTCGCAATTATCATAGAATTTTCTCAGAGCTCTCACATTAGACACATTTTTTACTGGCTCAACAGATAATAATTTTCCCATATGTGAAGATATGATCAAGGAAATGCGTCCAAAACGCTCCTTTAATAATTTTATTGACGAATCATAATTTTCAGCAGTCAAAGCGAAACCCGAAACTGCACTAAGCGCATTCCCTCCCAAATACATTTTCAAGTAATTAAATTTGTCAATTTTGTTCAGGCAGTCATTGTTGTGAATCGCATTTTCATATTGATTCCAAAAATCTAACCACCCACTAGAATCACCAAAAAATTTAGAAATTACCAACTTTGGCAATTTTACAACATTAGATTCATTAGATGGGTAAACATTTTCCCTACCATGTGAGGTACTTTCAATTTGATTCGGAACTGTATTCTGTACAGTAGTTCCATTTTCTAAATTTACTAAATGACTAAAATGCCTACTGATTTTACCTCGGTATTTTACAATTTTCTCAAAATATTCCTGACTTTGTAAAACTTCATTCTCTAGATCATCCGCATCAATTAAGGGTTCAATTTCTAAATCCAATTTTTTCAATATTTCAGATTTCTCTCTTAACTGATCATCTGCTTCCCCCAAATCCTCATTTTTCTCCGCAAGTGTGTAATTTTGATCTACTGGTGTAACGAAAATATTTTCTATCCTAGTAATTAGTTTTGTTGTCAACTGCCTAATTACGCTACGCTTTTTCTTAAGCGTTTCTAAATCAACCTCTACACTAGAACTAGAGTTGTGTACCGACATTTTCAATTCTCCTTTCAAAAACAGTTAAAGAAAAGATCAATGCAATTCTAAAATCATGCAGTTATACTAATTACATACACAATACAAAAATCAAAATATAAGTAATCAACCTCATAAGAATATATATAACCTTAATTCCTTTCAAAAATACAGTTAGAATTAATATTAACCAAAAATAATAATTTTTTAACTTATCACAACATACACTTCTAATGAGGTCAAAAACAATAATAAATCCTATACACCATTAAATCCAATCTCGAATTAAATTAAATTCTACTATTAACATCGGCATTTCCCGGCCGATGCACCATGACGCCAAAGATTAGCTTTCGTGATCGCCATGGTGTTACCGATAAATAATACAAATTAGAAACCAAATTCTTTAATAATACAAATTTATTATCGCTTACCTAAGCTTCTGGAAGTGTGCCTACAGTATTGCTCCGACATGAAGAGCATAGGGACATATTCCCCTTTCCCACACTCCAGCTAGGCAATCATCGGTGGTTCTGGTGTTTTTCAAAACACTATACTATTTTTCTGGCCGTGCGAATTGCTGGGAACGCCCTCTCGCGGTCTACACGATATAACTTATTTATTTAGGGGTTAGTTCCGTTACAACTCTCGCAGGCATCGATGGCTGCTTGTCTAGGGCTCTTGCATTCGGTACTAGAGTTTGTGGGTCCCACAATTATAATGGTTATTTGTAGCAGTTCGGGATCGGCTTTAAGCAGTAGGTCCTGATGTAATTAGCCCTCGTGTACCAAAAAAAAATGAACGTAGCGCCCTCAACCAACAAACCAACCAACCTTCAACTCTCGCGTATGTACGTTTTTGCTGAGCCAATCCGTCGATGTAACTTCTACAGTGAACTTAGTTAACATCTAGTGTCGATGTCTACATACGAGTATCGCTACAGTTTTCGACTCTAATGCTATTAACCCTTAATTTCTATTACTCTGACAACGATTTTACCACTCTTCTAATCCTAGTTCTGAATGATGTTGCCTCAATATGTACTCAAAATAAGAAAGATCAACCAGAACAAAGAATAAAAGTCATAAAAAGACAACATGGTGAAGTAGCCATACAGAATTGAAAAATATTCCATGTTCCCTTCACTATAATACTAACTTCGGACTCTTCGATGACTTTTAAAACTAGAATACAGAAGCAAAAATTTTTTTTGAAGAGGAAAGAGGAGGAAAATAAAGGGGGGGGGGCATCTTTTTTTGGTTACATCCAGCATAGTCATGGATTTAAATTGCGAAGTCTTGACATCGAATCGAAGAATATAGAGAAAAATCGTAATGCCGAAGAACTTGTCTTCTACGGGGTTCTTCACTATGCTAAATTACTATGTTTAAACAAGAAAATATCCGTAAAATACCATAATGAAATGTAATATAGAAAAGAGCTGGTTTTGAAGTAAACCGGTAATTTTTCTGAGAAAAAAAATACAATGCTAGAAATACACTGAAGTGCCACTGAATTAGGGATAGCAAAGCCTATGCAAATTGTGTAGCGCTGCGCATCATGTATACGCAAGTGAGGGCGCTGTGGTAACTGCATATATAGCGCGTACTGTGGTTGTTCTGAATTAGTTGTTGGAATTGCCAGTATGGGTAAACTGCCTGATTTAGACGCCTTCGATCGCGGACAAATCGTAGGTGCGCGACGCATGGGCCATTCAATTTCCGAAATCGTCAGACAGCTAGGATTTTCAAGGTCGACAGTGTCATGAGTATACCAAGAATACATGGATGGTGGAAAAAAAACTAGCGATCGGGCAAACTGCAAAGGACAATTAGCCTTGACAGTGCTTGGTGAGAGACGGCTCTGGTGTATTGTACGTAGCCAGCGAAGCCAAACATTAGCTCAAATTACCACCCAGTTTAATGACGGTGCCAGTCAGCAAACGGACAGTAAACGGACAGTGTACAGTCAGTAAACGGACTGTGCAACGCTCGCTTCACCGTATGGGTTTCGGGAGCCGTCGACCTACGAGAGTACCATTGCTCTATACTCGCCATCGGGCTGCACGTCTTGCCCGGGCAAGAGAGCACAGAGACTGGAGTGTAGAGGACTGGAAACGAGTAGCATGGAGTGATGGGTCTTGATTCCGACTACTTAACGCCGACGGGAGGCTGAGAATATGGCGTCAGGCTCATGAAGTCATGGATCCTGCATGCCTGGCTGGAATTGTACAAGGGCATGGTGGCTCAATCATGGTCTGGGGTATTTTTTCGTGGCACAGTTTGGGATCTTTGGTGCGTGTACCAACCTCTCTCAATGCAATTCGGTACGTAGAGTTGCTGGGTGATCACCTCCATCCGTTTATGCTGTTCTGTTATCCGCACGGTAATGGAGTTTTCCAGCAAGACAACTGTACCTCTCACAAGTCCCGGTTGGCTACTGGCTGGTTGGATGAGCATTCCTCTGACTTCTCTGTCATGAATTGGCCACCTAGAAGCCCAGACTTAAATCCTATTGAGCATCTTTGGGATGTTTTGGAACAAAGCGTGAAAGGCCATCACACAGCACCAAAGAACCTTACTGAATCATGGACAGCTTTAGCCAATATTTGGCAAGCCATTCCCGTGGAACGTTTCCAGAAACTTGTTGAATCTATGCCTCGTCGTGTGACAGCCGTTATCAAGGCCAGAGGAGGCCCAACTCGTTACTAGGTAGGTATCCCTAATTCAGTGGCACTTCAGTGTAAATTGAAATATAAACTCTTTAAATATGTTCATTTGGTTCCGGAACGTAAGTTTTCTAGCTTCTATTCAACAAGTTTATTTTTAAAGCATATTTTTTGAAACTTACTTTTGCTTTACCCCTGGTGTCTACGACCTTCTTCCAGTCCACAGAATCGTTACTGTAAGCAACAAAAAAGGATTTCACCCATTGCTGAAGTTCTTCATTGCCTTTTGTCACTACTGCAGTGAGATTCACTGGTTCAAGCAAATCAACCTAGAGATAAGAAATAATTCAAGATTTTATAAGTGATATGATGGAAACTCTTGAACTGTATAATCGGCCATTATCATTCGTCGTTCTTATATAGATGCTATTGAGAAATGCGTGCTTATTTCATTAGTGATTTTGTAACATCTTTTTTTCAGGTACTTGATTACTTTTTGGATTATTTCGTAATTTGGGACTTTTCTCGACGGATACATTTGAACCCCATTATAGCGAACCCAGTATATAACGAACGAAAATTTTGGTCCCGCTGTTTTCCTATTGTATTTAATGCCACTTTATCTTTTTTAGCGAACATCCGAATAAAAGAATCGGTTATAACAAACCTTTTTTTTCAGTGGACTACTGCATTTTTAAAAAACTTTTTAAGAATGTTGAAAATACAACGAATGTTGAAGAAGCAAAGTATGTTGAAGAAAAAGATGTTGATTTACCTATCGCGATGTGGATAGAAAAGCACAAAATTTCCTCATTCTCAGATTGCGGCGTTCAGTTGTTCGAAACATGTGATGATAAAGTTATTACATGTGAAAATCCGACTGATGAAGATGTGGAAGAAATTAAAACGAATTATTCTGAAATCGAATATTCTGAATCTGATGCTGATGAAGAGGAGCACATAAACGACGAAATCCCCACCACCTAATAATTTAGGACTCAGGAGCAGAGTCAAGTAGAACATACTACCAACTGTTGGCTCCACCTCCCAGCAAGATAAAACGTATATAGACTGATACTTTTTTTAAGTAGGTAAGATTTTTTTCTGATTAAGCTTTTCAGAACTGAATATCGATTTATGACTTATAACCGTCAATGTTGATAAATAAATTCGATTTAAAAATGCCTACAGGTGACGAAATCTTGCAGTAATGACGTCATCGACTTTAGAGCTGTGGATCTATATTCGTAAAGAATTTTGTTGCAGTAATGAAATTCTGTAACTAAAAGCTCTATTCTCACAAGATATTTCAATCGGTGTAATTTCAGGAACTAACTTACGAGATTTTTTTTCTGAAATTCTGATAATAACAAGCAAAAACTGACATTTATTCTAAGCCTTAAAAAAGAAATCTGTTTTACCTGGAGGAATGGTTTTACGTCTGAACTCTCAGGGGACCAAGCTGTGGGAGATGAGATGCGTCCATTGTTTGCAGACAGTGAATCGGATATTTCAGATGAAGCTGTCAGTTGATGGTCAATGATTACGCCATTTTCTATGCCCATGGGATCTTGGCAGGCTAAATGTTATTGATAATTTTACATTAAAAATTTATTATTTGTTTTGTGCTGGGTAAAAAAGATGCAAATGGTATACCCACAAACTCATTGAAAGTATGATTCAAGTGATTAATATAAATTAAATTCATACAAAAGTCAGAGGAAACAAATAAGTACACCTTTGAGTAGTAGATCATACAGAAGCACGTTTGATGTTCCTTTTGAGCATCGGATATCAAAATAAATGCTTTTAGTTTGAGAACAGATGTGTATCCTTTAAAATACCATATTTTAATTTTGGTATGTTAAGCGTGGTATAAAAATGAATATTAGAGGTATTGATGTTATTTATTACAGTGAAAAATGTATAGAGAATAGTTTTAATTCTCAGTACAAAGTCAGATTTGTAAATTAATCTGATTGAATACCGTCTATTGAAGCTCCTTCAATAGTGCTAAGGTACAGTGACACATTCAGCAGTGTGTATAAGGAATGAATCAAAACACTTATTCAATTTGAAATACTTGAAAACTTTCCTTTATTTTGGAGGGAATAATGGGCTAGGAATATACCACATTTTTTTTGCCAGGGAATGGCCAAATGATTAGGGCTCTGGCATTCGGTTCAGATCCTGTAGATTCGAGTCCCAGTGTTGACTTGCTTGTTTGTAGCCGTTTGGAATCAGCTTTAAACTGTAAATCCCGGTGTAATTAACCCTCGTGTAGCAGAAAGTGGCCATATCGCTCCAAACCAAACCCAAATTCTTTGGTATCAGTTATCAAAGAATAAGTTCATAGAACATACAATTGATATGGTTTGAAATGTCATGTCGTTTAGAAAATTTTTCCATATACGCAAGAGAACAAACGAACGGCCCTTTTAATATTATTTCAGTATATAAAAGTTTTCCAATAATCCTTCAAAAATATGTAATAAATTTATTTTGTCTAAAAGTATTTGAAGATAAAAGTCACGAAATATGGCAAATGAGGGTTTATCACTCCTCCCAGATTAAAAAGACAGTACCAATTCGTAAAACTGTATAAATTACTAATATAATAATACCCTAATAAAATATAAATAAAAATTAAAAATTACCTATCAATATATTTTCATATTTTATAAAAATTACGCATAGTGATTTCTGTAATGAATATAAACACATTTGCAAGCCATTTATCAAATACAGCAAAAAAAAGTTGCCATTAGTATATGATTTTTTTAGCTTTATACTTACGTTTTGGATGATAACACCCTAACAGCTCTATCTGCATACTAATCCAGTTTTTCCATTTTGTTGGGCGTATCCTTAAAAATCTGGCTCTGATAGTTTTTGGGAATAGGTTTTCCACCGTGGAAAACGGATCATAGTTGGCAGGAAACTCCTAAAAACATTTAAAATGATTTGTAAAGGTTAAAATTATTATTTTCCTGTTATATTTAGAAGTCAACCTTACTTCCAAATCATTTAAAATTCTTCTGCTTTCTTCTGGCACGCTGTTTTTATATTGTTACTCATATAAAAGACATGGCCGAATAGATGCAATTTATTCCAATGTACATTGTACGGAATCAGTCGTATTAATTTATGAGGCATAAATATTTAGAAAATTAACTTTTTGAGTATTATTTTAAAGCTGAGATTTGTGTAGAAAGGAGTTAAAAATTTTCTTCGTTTCCTTTCAGTTTAAAACCAATAAACGTTCAACTGTATGGAAGACGTCGATACTAGAATCAACCGCCATATCCTGAAATGATTAATTCTGTTAATTTTTAAGAGTTTTGATTGATTGATAGATTTATGGTGAAGAAGACTTTAAATAAAACAGGAGATAGCAGAACTGCAAATTCTAATCACATCATGTCATTGGTATTTAAAAAGTACGTTATGAAATCATTCTCGCCCAGTCTTTCAAGTGAACAATGTTTATGTGGTTAAGAGGTTCTAATTTAATAAACAAATCTCGCATTAATAGTTGAAGGTCAATAAGCACGATCATTCAATATCAAAGGAATGAAGGAATATTTTGTTTGGTTTATCCCTCGATTTTCTCTCTGCATACGTGAAAAGTTTGGGATAGATCCGTATTAGGAGCAGAATTGAAACACTGTACAGGAATTGAAAAGAGTTACATACTTTATCATCACCATTTGTGTCTTTAATTCTGTTCCAAATGACACCATCTTTGCTGAACTGAACAACGTAGGCTGTTACCCATTGAGGTATATCTTCCCTGCCTTTTGTTATTATTCCAGAAATTCTCTGTTCGTCTATGAAATCAACCTATGAAATGATAAATATTTGATTAACGCATGCTGATAAAACAGAAAAGAACTTAGGGCAGAAAACTAAATTGTTTTGTGAAAGAAGACTAAAAAGTATTATTCAATGGAAAGAATGTAAATCTCCTGAGGAGAAACTTATGTAAAGACTTAGCTGTTTTCAATAGAATGATAGGTAGTTCAGAAAAAATTCGTTACATTACAATATTAACGGATAGGCTTAATGAAAGGATTATTTTTCTTAATTTCTGCGAAGTAGAATCAGTGATACATTTTTAAGAGATGCATTTGATTCCTTGTGACTAAGGTGAAAGGCTAACATGCTAAATTTTCCAAAATTAAATGTATCTGACTCAGTATATGACATTTAAAAATACATTTTACAGCAGTACTGTTAAAATTAAAACAAATAGCTAAAACAAACACCATTTCGTCTGTAACAATTAATAAATAAGGGGAATTTTACCTATTCTAGAACTAACTACCCCATTTGGCGTATTCACATAATTTAGAGTTGTAGGACCCACCCATCATTGGTACTGAGGTGACAGGCCGGGTTTGGCTTTAACTCTTGAATGTGACAGAGGCTGGCCCAGACTGCTCTCACACGACTTGCCAGTGGTCACATCAAGAACCTCCTGTTCTCTGAGGGCAGGAAAATCTTCGCCACCTGCATTAAGTGTCAAATTCACCAGACCTCTGCCGAGCACATTTTAAGTTGTTTGGGCTTATCTAGGAAATATATTTATTCCGATACCTTTCTTGTGCTCGACTATCTGAGGGTCAACGGCCTTATGAATCTTGTCTGACTCCGCCAGATACCGGAGGATAAATAACAACAACAACAACAACAACAACAGAGTTGCAGAAGATCCGCGAATGTCCTTATCTTCAACCCTACATTAAACTAAAAAAAATGTTAAGTTCTTTTCACCACAAACAGTAAAAGAATATCTGTCTAGTGCAATACTGCAGCATATTTGATGGATTTAAGATAACAGCTCCAACAAAATAAGCTAACGCGTACACGTAAAGAAAGGGAGAGGAACTACAATACACGTACAGTAAGTATATTACGCAAAACATGTACACTATTCAAATAGCATTAAAGCTATTCAAATTTATAAATCACAGTTAAGTACAGTAAAGTACGATATTTTATGATCTTCAGAAATCCTTACCAAAGCAAAAGGCTCAAACACCTCAAAATGATATTTTATTTTGAGGTGTTTGAGCCTCAATATTTTATTTAATTATTGAGGAGAAATTCGCGAGTAATCAAATCCACGAAAATTTATTCCCGTGCTTGGCGAAGACTGACTGCATTTGGAAGAAAAAACACAGCACTTTCTCGCTCTATTTACAATGCAAAATTTAAAGTGTTACCTTTTGAGAAAAAATATGAAGGATATTTTACTCAGTAAAATACCTTTCAGTATTTCATTGCAAATATTGAAAGGTCCCGAGTTTTCTCCACATGTCTCATGCTTCGTTGTGTGCTTTCGTTATAAACAAGTAGGAAATTAAGTATAACTAAAAACTCATTTATCGGAGGATTTATACAACAGGTCTAGTGCACTTTTATACAGTTGATCCACAGATCAGATTAAAACAACAGTCCTAAACTGATGCTTAGCCTAACTACTCCCATTGTATGGTTAGCAACTAGAGTGACACCATTCAGTTAGTTACAGAACATTTCTTACTTATCGCTTATATTCAGTTTAAGGCCGGGACAACAACAGGGAACTTTTGAATAAGAAAACAGTCTTACTTGAAAATATCTGTAAGTGTAGAAAAAGAGTAATTTTTCCTGAAACAAAAACTATAAGAAAAGAATGTGCCCTGTGCGCCAGAAAACAGTTAAAACAGATTTTTTTTTAATCTTCACTGAATTCTATTCTGTCCATATAATTTAGCTGATATTCTTGTTTTGCCGTATACTCTGACACATCTTTGATGGAATTCAACCTAACACTACATCAGTAAATTATTAAAATAGAAAGAAATTATTTTTGTCAGAGTTGTCATGCCTCCATTTTTCATGATTTCCTATGCGTTTCTTAGTTTGATTTTTTATGTCCTATTTTCGATTTCCGGCAGCAAGTGAATTTAGAAAGCTTGTATCGACTCTTTGATGCTCACAGAAAGACACTTTGCTTTATAGTTTCCGTATATCCAGATCTCCAAGTTCTTAATAGAGAAAGAAAATACAATATCAGTTAATTTACCTAAGTTTATGAAGATATAGTTGTCTGAGATTCATGATTTAAAATAACCCAAAGAATAATGAGCATCATCATAATAGCAGTGACTATAATTCTCCTTTTACCACTTAAAAGAATAAATATTAAGATCCATCCTTTCGAAAATATTTGATTAATAAACATTAAAGATTCTGTGTACTAGCCCGATTGGATTCGTTCAACTCATGGTTAACCTATGGATAATTTTTTTCTAAGAATTGCCAACTTGGATTTAAAGATTTTAAAAAAAATGTATTCCGTAATAGAGAAATAAATTTTACACCTTGGGATATCTTTCGTTTTTTAAAAAAATCAAATATTATTTGAAAATTTAAATTATTCCAGGAAAAAAATCTGGACAGTTTGTTTTAAACGCTCATAAATTTACCTGGTATACGAAATTTATGTAATGAATCCTGTTGCAAGATGCAGAAAAGTTTAAGCTATCTGAAAATAACATTTTCACTGGATTATCAGCATTTATGTAGCTGTAAATAGTAGACAAATCGAAGTCGGAAATCCTTGGACAAATTTTCTTCTTAGGTTAACGTTGAAGTGAGCGAATCCAGAGTTTAGGGAGGCGACCTCGATGTCGATGTTTTCAAAACATCGATGCTTTGATAAGAACAACGATGTTCTAAACATCGATTTATTGAAGCCAATTTTTTAAACATCGATGTTTTGTGGTCGATGGTTTACGTTGCCTTGATTTTTTTAATGAAAAAGTATCGTAATAGAAAAAATTAACCACGTAACATAATTTTCCCACTCAGCAAATTAAAGTCTGAATTCTAAATAGGACGGACACAAAAGAGGGAACGATTCCCTAGCAACGAGACAAATGGCAATCAACCAAAAATGAATAATAAGTGTATGGACCAATAATTGTTATTTACAGTAGAGAAAAAAATTAGCATTTTCAGTTTTCCCCATACGCTGGTTTTGCACCAGTACTTCAAATTGGTGTAAATGTATTTAATTTTCTTTTGTATTATTTAATTTGAAAATAAAACATTTGTTAATAAATTGTTCTTATTAATTTTTTTAATATTAAACTCTGTTGAACCAAACTCAAAAATTCTTTTAAATGATTTTGCTTTATATTCTATCGATATGAAACCAATCCTTTTGACGTGTGTTACAGTCATGAACTTCAGAATTTTTTTTTATCCTAAATTATCTAAGCCTCCTGGAAGTAAAGTATTCCCCAACTTGTAAATAAATATGACTTTATATTTACGGTAATTTTTAACATTAAACCAATTTAAATTAGAAATCATCACGGATATTTCTTTATGGCTTTGGTCATATCAATTAATTTTATAGAAATAATTTCCTCCTCAATTTTCTATTAAAAGTAATAAAATGTATAATGGAAATTCTGTGATATGCGCTGACTCTAGCAACCAAGTTTTTGTCATTTGTGTCAGACCAATCCGAGAGTAAAATTCCCCCCCCCTCTCCCACGACTTACCGAAGTAACATTAAAGTTAGAGGTTGCTAAACCAGTTTTAAAAAAATGGATGTTAAAAAATATCGATGTTTCAAAACATCGATGTTTTGTTGTCGATGTTACATCCCTAATAGAGTTAGTACAAAACAGCCTTAATTCCTGAATGTGCGAATAATCAACTCTTTTATGTACATTAAATCTGTAGAGGCAATGCGTGTAACCGACATTTGACTTTGATTTCAAAATTTAAAAATTCTCCCCCTATCTCAGATACAAACTCGCAACTACAAGTCTTAAGGGTAAGTTACTTTTTATATGCGTTGAGCTCATGTAGCTGAAAGCTATTACTCAGAATTACAAGTTATAAAGGCAACGAAAGGAATGTTGTTAAAATAAATTAAAGAATTTCTATGACACACTTCTGACGATGAATGAAATATCATTAATGCTTTTACCTCCAGGCAGATATATCATCCGAAGTTTTATTGAAAGGCATGAAAAATAACTTACTTTCATGTTTCATTTCAAACCTATGCCGCCTAATTACTGTAATGACTTCATTAGTGGAAGAGAAGTTTCTATTTAAATTTCTTTCTCAGGGTGTGTAATTGAAGAGATTGATTGGCGCAAAGGCAAATTAATAACGTGAAAAATTCTAAATGAAAGGATTAAATAAGTAAAAATAAACTTTAAATATTTACTTAGTCTTTCATTTGGAGTAGAATATTTGTTCTGAAGAAGATTTAGTTTTCGGGATTTGTACACATTAAAAGAGAGTTTTCTTTGTAGGTTATGAATAACCCTAATTCAAGCTTCTTTTTAAAAGAAAAACAGTAAGATTAGAAATAAATGACACTAAAATACACCTATACCTCGCTATACGGCGGCTCGTTTTTCGGCATTTCGCTATAACGGCCTTTTTTTAATTATGGCACTTTTTCCATTTACGGCCCACGATATTTCGTTATACGGCCACAACAGCGGAAAGTGATGATGACAGCATAAAATAGCTTAGTGATTCTTCATGCTAATGTTCGTCATCACATTAAAACAGTTTTTAAACATTTTATTTTATGATTTTTATTACATGTAGACATATGTGCATATGATTTATTTTGTTTTTTGTTTATATGTTTAGTTTTTGAATTAATTTCTGTCTATTATTACATTGTTTTGTATTTTCACTTTTATGTATGCATTTTTATAGGAACTAAAAAGAATAAAATTCTTTATGAACTAAAAACTATATTATTTATAAAAAATTGGAACAGATCCAATTAAATTTGTATGGGTTTGTATCAAAATAATTGATTCGTTGTACGGCTTTACGCTTTACGGCCAACTTTCCCTGAACGTATCTAGGCCTTAAAGCGAGGTAAGGGTGTACTGAAAACTGCACCCTGTTTGTTAACTGAAGTTATAAAGAAGTTATAAAATAAAATGTGTTTCTATATCTAGTTCAACAAGAGTATCTATACAAAAATATTTCTTGGATTATTACACATTCACTGTATTGCCCGTTAAAGTGTTACGTCTAATAATAAAAATAATCAGAGTGATTTATCTGTGCCTATAAAGCAAAAAGGATGAGATAAAACAGTAGAGACCTTTTCTAAAATCTATGAACGTAATCTTTCTGCTGCTAAGGGTAAAAAAAGAGCAGAACAACTTCTATAGATATATTTACATCTGCCCTATGTCCCCTGGTGAAAGACTGTTGAAGAGTTCTGTCTCCCACCTAGACATAAATGCCAAACGATTCGCCTATTTCTTCATCGTGTACTCCCAGGTCTAAATTGCCAATTCTGTGGATAAAAGGAAATTACGGACAGATCTCATAATCTCCAGTGCATAGCTTTACTACATAGAGCAGCCTCCGATGCAGAGAGCACTGAGAGGCATAAAGCTTTATGGGAAGGTTTTTATTCTATTTTTTTTCTCGTAATTATATTATTTATCTCGGACTGTCACTGTCGATTTCCCAGCCACTGGAAATAAAATTCCGGAATTTGGGACATCCATCCAATTCAGATTATGGGTAATAATTCTTGTGCTACCAGTTATGCTAGATTCTTTTATTATGCTCTCTCATTTCAGAAGTGCTCTGGGACAGTCTTCGCTCTTCGGAAAATACATACATACACACACGCATATATATATATATATATATATATATATATATATATATATATATATATATATATATATATATATATATATATATATATATATATATATATATATATATACATACATACATATATATATATATATACATACATACATACATACATATATGCACACACACATACACACACATATATATATATATATGTCAAGAAATTAATTGGAAAAGAATTAGGTTAAATTTAAAGGGGGCTTAGGGATTAATTCATTTTTGTGGCGCGAAAAAGCCACAAGAATTCATATTTCCAGACACGCGGGTAGAAAAATAGGTTATTTTCCCCGTTTGGAGATTGACCTTAGATTCGCGGTGGAAGGGAGTCTCGTAGAGAGAATTTATTTTTAGATCATGTACAGGATTGGGCGCGAAAAGAAAGTTCGAGAAATTTGTAAATTGGGCTCTGCGCATGTGCCGGGAGTGTGGACGCGTGGTTTTGACCTCGAAATCGGCAGAGCGCGGGATAAAAGTCAATGCCGACGGCGTGTGTTCGCCGCGTCTCTAAAAAAGAGATGACAAAAAACTGAATGAGCTGAGTTGGCGCTTTGGTTCGCATGAAAGGGAATAAACTAAATTGATTTAAAGTATGGACTGATATTACTTTATTTCTACCACTCGCCACCAATGCTAAAAGATGATGACTGCTTTAAAGGAATTATAACAGGAAAAAACAACCCTGTCATATATATATATATATATATATATATATATATATATATATATATATATATTCAATGTGTCAGGCCCTTAACTCTGATGGTAGGTAAAGAATAAATATTACATCCGTGAAATAAAATGGCGATTATGTAGAGCAAGTGGAGATACAACGAACAACCATAGATATTTAGTTTAAATATTAATAATAAATTTGAAACACTAGTTATGATGAATCATTAGCCAATTCAGGTTTATGGGTAATAATTCTTGTGTTACCAGTTATGCTAGATTCTTGTATTTATACTCTCTCATATCAGAAGTGCTCTGGAACAGTCTCCTCTCTCCGGAAAATACACACACACACACACACATATATATATATAATATATATATATTATATATGTATATATATATATATATATATATATATATATATATATATATATATATATATATATATATATATATATATATATATATATATATATATATACTTTCAATGCGTGAGGCCCTTACCTCTGACCTTAGGTAAAGAATAAATATTTCATCCATGAAATAAAATGGCGATTGTGTACAGCAAGTGGAGATACAAGGAACAACCATAGACATTTAGTTTATATATTAATAATAAATTTGAAACACTAGTTATGATGAATCATTTTGAAAATATCACATCGTCACCTTTGATTCTAAAAAATGAGCATTTATTTTTAAGATACTGTTCATAAATTAATACCAAACTATCTATGTTCTTAATGATTCTTAAATAGAATTTCTTTATGATAATGGATATTGAGAGTGTGTGTTTATGATAACACTCAGGGTGAATCATTTTGCCCTCAGATCGTCTTCTTCGATGTAAAAAAAATAAGTATTCATTCATAAGATATCGCTAATGAAATTTATTCCAAGTTATCTGATTTCTTAATGATTGTGGATAAAATATCATTCCCCGGAAATGCTTTCCATTAAATAAATTATAATTATCTAAATCGCTCACAGCAGAAGAAACATTACTAATTTAGATTAAGGCGTTTTTTTCAAATGATTATGTAAACTATTACTGACTCTATCTATGAAAGGGGATGCGTGAATTATTTTTTTTTCACGTTTGAGTAATTATCTCGGTAAAGCTTAATGTAACGTTATGATTTAAATGTCTGGAATAATTCGAAATATCACCAAACTTCGCAAACCCCTAAAAAAGATTTTTTTACTGCAAAATTATCGAATACGATGAATCAGCTTGTCTTCACCCAAGCATGATAATTAAGATTTCCGTTACTGCTGCGAGAGCTTTTATTTTATTAGTTCACCCAATTTTCTGTTTATTTTCTTTGTTTTCAAGTGAACCATTTTCGAGCGATGGAACGCCTATTTAATTAATTTTATGCCCAGTGGCATGTTGTAATCTATTTAAAAACATCTTTATTCATAATTTTTTAAAGAGCATACATAATGCAACAAGCTAATTGCTAACTGTATATTTAAGAAATTATAACTTATAACTACTTTCGATCCGGAAAAATTAACGAGGCGATTGTAAACAGCAAGTCGTTTTCGTTTTACAATATTTTTACATTACTAACTTAATTGGATAAAATGGAGATAAAATGTGCTTTTACAACGTTGATATTTTAATTGTTCACTGCTGACTTCCTCTCACTACCTGTGGTTGAACTGATTTATTGCATTTAAAACATGTAAGAAATGTGAAACTCATTCGATTACAAACTGAAATTGATTCATAGTGATGCGTACTCTATAAATTCATATTTTGTATCAATTTTTTCAACTGTACTAAGTACATATAATCATTGTTGCAACAGGAATAATTTATTTTTCTATTTCTCTTCTGTATACAATATTTATCATTGTCTCTTCAGTAAAAATGTTCCGTGTTACATGCCCTGTTTAGGGCAAGCAGGATATAGTTGACTTAATAAGCCAAGACATCTGGTGGCTTATGATAGAAATTTAGAGACGACGACTAAGTGACAAGAAGGCCATATAAAAAGGGAACAAAATTATGCCAAAGAGATGACTCACAGGAGGAGGAAGACGGGGGTGACTATATTTTATGGCAGTCTATATTTCATTGATTGGAACAAGAATTGAATCTAAAAGTTTTTTCTTGTTATTAAGAGAGAAAATTTAAAATACATTTTTTAACGTAGGATTACGTTCCTCCATAACGATCCTCCGGAAAGGAAAATTTCAGACGATAAAATCGTCCGTCCGTACCTCACGAGTTATAATTTTGGCAGCGCGCCAAACCCAGTCTGTATCGCTTGGACAAGCAGTAAACAGTTAAACAGAAAAGTACCAAAATGCGTCAAAATTTTGACTGACTGACACACACACACACACACACACACACATTATATATATATATATATATATATATATATATATATATATATATATATATATATATATATATCTATATATACATATATATATATACATTTACACACACATATATACACACACACACACACACACACACACACACACACACACATATATATATATATATATACATATATATATATATATATATATATATATATATATATATATATATATATATATATATATATATATATACATACGTACATGTAATATAGATACATATATACGTAACACATACATACATATATACATACAAAAGAGGTAAGCAACGATAAGTAATTCCACGTTAATAACCTGCGGTAGTTTCGTTAGAAGAGACTACCTGAAATTTTTTTCGGTTTGTTAGATATTCAGTGCTGGATATGACTTTTATAACTGAAATCCTTTGTTATAGGCCATTTATGGGCTTAAACTCTCATTTCACCTATAATGTTAGAGATCAATTCTGCTTTTACTTCCGATTCATCTATAGAGAAGGAATTTAAGTCTATGCAAATGCTTATAAATGTAAGACTGGACTACATTAAAATTATGCACTGTTTTGTAATTAATTTTATGCATCAGATCTTCAAGGCACTCGACGTCATGCCATATGATAAATAAGTAGTGAGCCAAAGGACTATAAATCGTGTTTTCCAATACCGTATATATTGCGTAACTGTTTTACTAGACGACTGAAAAAATTACAGTGATCTGATGTCCAATAGAGCGACTTAACAGAATTAAGTTATAACAATTCAAAGGAAATATTTGAATTATTGATAACAAATGTTTACCTGAAGATACTGATTATCATCTTGGACTGCAGCTGCCCAAACGGAGTCAGATCCCAGACGGGCCATGTCTGGCTTAAATCTTGAACTGTAGCTAGATGATGCCGATATCTGACTGTCCATCAGTAGGCCATTTTCAAGTCCCATTCGTTTCTTGCATTCTGAAAATGAAAAAAAACTATTATGATCATACACGTCATAAGGAAAGGCGAAAGTATCATTTTGCTAGGAAACTTATTGTTATTTTCGATAAAATAAATATCTTGTTGCTGGTATCAAAGACCAGACTGATCACATTAAGTTGATTTCACTTTTTTTTCTTTTCAGAAATAAAGAGATATATTACTGTCTTAAAGTACATAATCAATACTATTTCCCTGTTTGAAAACATAAATATTTAATACGAAAGAAGACTTAGAGTATTTTCTAAATGTATTATAAATCCTTAATGAAAGCTATCTAGAAATTTCCGATTGATTCAGAGCAAATAATTTTTGTCCCTAGTTATGCTTTTAACAGTTCCTAAACAAATGAGTGGAAATTTAACAGTTGTGAAACAAATGTTTATATATTTTCAGATAAGTTAGTATCAATAAATATTATGTATTTTCAACCTAACAAATGTCATATAGGTGCCATATATGACTGTAATACTGAAGACAAATTTACACTCCCTCTCAATGCATAAATTTGTTAAAAATACCACTAGTTGTTTGCAAAGCTAAAATATTTCGAAATAGAGACGCATTTTCAATTACAAGGAATAATAATAAAAAAAACTATTTTACCTTACAATCCTAGTAAAATATCTTACCCAAAATTTTGAGTATTTAAATACAGTATTCCTCGACTTACGACCGCTCTCACTTATGATCGAAATTTTAATTTTAACTTTTACTTTTTAAAATTTTTTTCCTCAAAAATATTGTTACTCGAATGTCCAGTACATATATAGAGATTATGCACTTCTTCCCTACCTTTGGGTATGTATATCTTGAAGTGACACTCTAAATAATTTCATTCAAACACAGTTCTTACATAACAACATTGTTTTTTTAAATATTTGCACATATAGATTTTGCTTTTCAACATAAAGCATACGTACTACTAGTAAGAGATACATATAGCATTCATGCAAGGGAAATGCAATTCAATATATTCACTTGTATAACAACTCATTCAAGAAAAATACTCTTTGCAATACTCACAGATACTTTGAAAGTCTACTAGCAGTGCTGCCTCGTAGCAGTGCTGCCACAGAACTTTGGGCCTAACAAGAACTCCCGTAGTTTTGAAGCAACCTAGCTATGCCTCCAACGGCTGCTCGCAAAACTATTATTAAACCAGACTCTAAGCCTAGCTCCAGCTCGATACTTCGTTTCGCCAGCACTACTCCTCCTTTCACTTCCTCTCATTTCCTCAACACTTCATCGACCCTTCTTTAATCTAGCTGCTTGGTATTTATACCAACCGCGTATGCCGCAATTAGCATATCTTAAGAGGCTTCTTTAAGTTTATTCACCTAAAAGTTCGATTATTGTGAATCGAATCTTATGTAAGCCTTACACATACCTATATATATATTGCTAGTCATTAAAAATATGATGCAATAATCTGCAATATTGATAAAATTTATGACGCATTAATAAAAATGTATAATGCAATATTTCGATATCCATATGATACATCAAATAAACCTTCGTTAGCGAGCTAACAAAACAAGTTCCCAGTCGTCGCTTCTGATTATTATTACATACAAATATTATTATTTTGTATTGTTAAATATGTTGTTGTTCGACTTTTATCTGTGAAGTTAAATGCATACATAATATTATTCCCAGTATAGCTTAAAATAGTAAAAGTGCCACAAAAAAAATGTAATAAACTTAGAAATTAAACAAACGAACAAGCCGAAATACAATAAAAAATTGTTTTGAAAGAAATGGCTTCAGCTTTTCACTATATTAATAAAGTACTACAACAATTAGACGCAATGGATCCAATTTAAGAATGATTTGCATATGTCAGGAAAATCTGCCTCGCTACCAGACAAGATACAAGGAAAAGAAGAAGCAAACTATTCAAACTTCCTTAGATAACTTTGTTAAAAAAACTTGCAACGTATCCTCTGTAGCAAATTCTGAACCAATGGATTGTACTAACATAATAAGTAGTGATGGCGAGGAATAATTTAAGTCTTCTAAATAAAGTACAATGTATTTAAATTACATATGTAAGTATAAAAGTAAAAAAATGTATGTATATATATATATATATATATATATATATACACCGGGTGGTCAAAGAGTCCGTATAAATTTTAAAAATTCATAAAAACTGGAAAAATAACCCCCCTCCCCCCCCCCCCAAAAAAAAAAAAGGTTTGCAAGGTTAGCATCGCTAGGTCACGGGATTTTTTTTAAGACAGGAAAAAATAACTCCAAAAACAGCCAACAGGTGGTGCTGGTACGATCGAATTCTGTGGAAATATGCAGATGAGACTGTTATAAGAACGTGCGCTCCTAATCCACAACCAGTTCACAGTTGTTCCGCGATCCGCCGAGAGGTGTCATGTATGCATCCGGACCTGCTGCACTCTGCTGTTGCTGGATTTGTGAGTAGTCTACAATGCCTTATCCCCTGAAGTGGTGGTCATGTGGAACACCTACTGCTGCAATAAACGATTTAGAAGCATTCTTTTCTTTATTTGCGTATCTTTTCTTGTGCAAGTCAGCGCCACCTGTCGGCTGTTTTCTGAGATATTTTCTTTCCTGTCTCAAAAAAAAAAAAAAAATCGTGTGACCTAGCGATGGTAACCCTGCAAACCTTTTTTTTATTTTGGTTGTTTTTCCGATTTTTAAGAATTTTTAAAGTTTATACGGACTTTTTGCCCACCCGGTATATATATATGAAACAAATTTTAATCCTTTTAAATACTCCTAACATGCTTTTTCCAAATTCGTTTACCTTATTGCAACAGAATACATCCCCTTAACCTTGGATTGCGACCTAAATTCAACCAATATAAATCTATTTTTTTTCCCTAAAGCTGTTGCACGCGCGTACTATTATATAAGCATTATATAACGGGCATCGCGAGACCATCACCTCATATGATGCGACTTAATCACGTGTCCATTTCTGACAAATTAGAAGCTTGATAGACCCGTACGCGGGCTAGAATTGCGCGCTTTCTGTATCTTTTTGTGTCCTGCCACGGAAGGGTAAACATGTAATTTTAGGGCGCGCTGCGTCCCCTTTGTCTTGGGATGATCCAACAAGTTCTGGACTTAATATGGTCTGATTGTATTGTGAAAGCTTCAAACATGCCCAAATGTTTTCATCATAGTTGCATACAGTGTTTTTCGACACCGTGAAGTTTCCAAATAAAATCATATTGAAAATGTGGCTGACTCCTCGCCATTCTGGATGTGAATTTAAAGTGCTTGCGTACACTCGACGATCATTTCTATTGCCTAGTGCTCCGTCACGATGAACACCCGAAAATATCATGAGTTCACCGGCCTGAAGTGCATCGCCACCGTAAAATCATTACACACACACACACACACACACACACACACACACACACACATATATATATATATATATATATATATATATATATATATATATATATATATATATATATATATATATATATATAATTGTTTGAAACTCGATTTACGACCAATGTCTCGGTCGCTATCTCGGTTGTAAGTCGAAGGATACCTGTATAATGAAATTATTTCTAATCCTTATGAATGATCTAGATCAAGACATTTATCATATATTTTACTGTGCCGCTGGTGTGGTGCCCTATAAGTGTTGGCGTAAGCGTAGGAAAAATAAAGAAATTTAATTTATTGTAGACGGGAGGCAGGAATTAGCGTCTTTTGTTTTCGAAGTACTAGTGACAGGAGGTAATTATTCACGTCATCTGCACGTTATGCAGGATCATGTGGTAGACTCGGTGCAATAATTTCGTCTAAAGTGTGGAGCTTAAGTCTATATACATATATTTCAAACTATATAATGAACAATGTGTTACTGTGTTATGTGGATTTCTGTAGTTGTGTAGTTTCAAGAGAACATCATGTGAATGAATATTGAAACTTAAGAATTTTGAATAAAGCGTAAAATTTTAGCTCTTGATTCACTTATTGACTACCAGCATGAACGCATGAGTCATCACAGGATCTATATAGAATCTCTATGGAAAAAAAATGGAGAATAAGTTCCTTTTTTACACTTCATATATATTCGGTTGAAGGTTTTTCTAGCTGGAAGATCAGAAGAGAACATTAGAAAAAATGTTTTGGATACTTACTTAGTCCTATATCAAGCATTCGGGATTCCTCTTCGTCCTCTGGAACTGAATATTATGTTCATAAGTTATAATATTAATCAAGTGTATACGATATTCAAATAAATTAAAAATTAATGTTTTGGTTATACATTCAATACTAAGCAATTTATAACGTATAGAATTTTAGAGAAAAACCAAATCTTTCCTTATCTATGAGGAAATTTTACCATACAATAGCGAATATATCACCTACATTCAAATTCCAATTAAATGGTGCATGTTTTCATGACAGGTCTCATTTGCAAATTTATTTTAAAGTCAAAAAGAAAGGTTGCATAACTTTCAACAATAAAAAAATATTTGCATGCATATACCTACAACTTGATGCCTTTGTCTGTAAGTTTGTGTTTTTTTTGCCATTTAAAGTTTTCATAAGTATTTGTGTTATTTATATTTTACTGTTTATAGTTATGATTTAACGTGGGTGATTTCCAATGATTATTAAACGAACGGTTAAAAACTATATAAAGGGACTACTGCATAAGACTGATAGAATTATCACTAATTGTTTGCAATGTTTATACAGGGTGTCCGTGCTAAAAGTATCCAAAAGTTATGGTTTATTTTTACGGAACTACGCATTACAATTTAAAAAATATTTCAATAGACAGAACATTTCCCAAATTTTAATATCAATAGATTTCGATATGTGCAACTTTTGTAGCACGACAAACGTGTAAACGGAAATCCAGTTCTCTCAAAGTGATGAATTACTCTAGAAGTTATTAGACTCCAAGTTATTAGACTCTCCAAGTTATTAGATGAATTACTTGAATGATACGCTTCTTCAACTCATCCACAGTTTCAATTTTTTGCTTATACACAAAATTTTTTGTTTATACACTAATAACTCCTGATATGCTACGAAACACTTGGAGAGAACTGGATTACTGTTTAGACGTTTGTCGTGCTACAAAGGGGGCCCACATCGAAATCTATTGATATTAAAACTTGGTGAGATATTCTTTCTATTTAAAAACTTTTTTTTTTTAAATTCTAGTAGGTACTTCTGTAAAAATAAGCCATAACTTTTTGATGCTTTTAGCCCGGACACCTTGTATATTTTATGAAGGAAAATGTTTTAAATTAGAAGAAAAACAAAAGGAAAAATAGCATTTATCCTTAAAAAGCCTTGCAGAATATCTAACACATTTTTAATATGAACTTATTGTTAATCCTTTATAATGATATAGATCAACACATTTATCAAATACTTTACTGTAATGATGGTGTACTGCGCCATAAGTGTAGGAGAAAGCATAGGAAAAAGAAAGAAATCTAATTTATTGTATACGGGAGGCAGGAAACAGCGTCTTTAGTTTCCGAAGCATTGGTGACAGATGATAATTCACGTCATCTGCACGTATCGCAGGGTCATGCAGTAGACTCGATGAAATAATTTCGCCTAAAATGTAGGGCTTAAGTCTACTCGTATATACATTTCACACAACATTATAAAAAATGTGTTACTGTGTTCTGTGGATTTCTACAGCTGTTGTAGTTTCAAGAGAACATCATGAGAATGATGATTAAGACTTAAGACTTTGGAATAAAGCTTAAAAATTTAGCTTCTCTTTTACTTATTGACTACCAGAATGATCACACAAGCCACCACAGGAATACTTCTCACTACAATCTACCAAAGGGAACTATAAAAAAATGGAAAGTAAGTTTCTTTTCGACATTCCATATAAATTCCCCACATTATTCCAATAAGTTTCTCATAAATATACGGCTGAAGGTTTTTCTTGCTGAAGAATAAGAGAGTAACATTAGTAAAATATATTTAGGATACTTACTTATTCCCGTGTCAGGCAATACTGCACCTTCCTCCTCTGGAATTTAATATTATGTTAATTAATTATAATATTAATCAAGTTTACACAAAATTCAAGTTACTTAAAAATCAATGTTTTGGTTTTAATTCTTATACAGTCAATATTAAGCAATTAACGTATAGAGAACGTATAGAGTTAGAGAAAGTAACGTATAGAGTTTTAGAGAAAGACCAAATATTTCCTTATCCATGAGGAAAATGTCGCCTACAGTAGCAAATATATCAACTACAGTCAAATCCCAATTAAACTGTGTTTGTTTTCATAATAGGTCTGACTTACAAATTTATATTAAAGCCGAAGAGAAATATAATGTAATTTTCCAGAAAAATAAAAAATAATATTCGAAAGCGTTTATTTACAATTTGATGCCTTGCTCTAAAAGTTTGTGTTTTATTACCATTTACAGTTTTTATGAATACTTGCACTATTTAAAAGTTTTTTTATATTTACATGTTAACGTGTGAGATTTACAATGATTATAAAACGGAAGTTTAGAAATTGGAAATATGTAGAGTGACTAAATCACGTTTAACAAAAATTTTTCTTTACTTTAAAAGTCTAGAAACCCTTGCATTTACTGTAAATGTTTAGTGCTTCCTTGCCCCACGATGAATATTTCGCAATGTTAGTTGGAAGTGAGATTTATTCATTACGATTTAAATCATGATCGAAACATTAACAAATGCAGGAATAATAATGAATCATTAAAGCAATAAAATATATATGAAAAAATGTAAGAAAATTTTGATTATTGAAAATATCATGCTTGTTTGTGCATATAGAAGCATATATACATCTAAATTTATGTAAGAGATGAGAAGAACATATATTTTTTTAATATGGGTTGATAGAAAGCTAAGTCGTTAAAATAAAATTTATAGACATGACGTCACACTGCAAATTATATTCATTTGAGATAGTGGGTTGAAGTAGGTGACGAGAAATTAATTTTAAGAATGCGACTGAGAATTAAATAAAGCAAAACAATCAAATATAATATAAAATGGCAATGATTCAGTATCAGTATATAGCATTTTTTTTAGAAATTGCTGAGATGTTTTTTAACTGATGCTTTTCTTTTAGAAAACCCTCAGACTTTAAAAATGAACGCAAATTCCAAGTCCATATGTTTGAGTACAATCTTAGGTATTTAGTAATTTTTTCCCAATATAACAGATAGGATTTGATTCTTTTGCATGTATGAACATTAAAAAGATAACATTTTTTCAATAATTTTAATCTTCTAAACCATGATTTTCTATTTAAAAAATGGGAAATTTATATTTTGATATAAGTGTATATTAATAAGTAAAATCAATACATTTTATGTTTGTAAGACAATTTACCTTCAGGTGGGCACCCTAATAATTCTAATTGCATACTTATTCTGGTCTTCCACGATACTGGAAGGATACGAATGTACTGCGTTTTTATGGGTGACGGAAGCATGTTGGTAACACGTGTATCTTGATTTATATTGGCTCGGAATACCTGAAAAAGAAAATGACTCTTTAAAAATGAACCATAAAGTTTAAAAATATTTAAAATACCGGAAATGTGCAATTATTTTTGAGGATTATATACGTATTTTTTTCAGTGAAACCAGAAATTAAGCCTTTGATCATATTACTCGAAGATTCTGATAAACTGTACTTTGACTAAAATACTACGTACAGGAAAATATATTAAGAATTTTAAGTATGATCATTTGTTATCTGTTTATATAATAAGTCTTTAAAAGTCGATATAAAGTTAGAACTATGTGCATTTCAAATTCTAATTCTAACATAAAACTCAGGTAGAAATAGAGGATTGCATCATTGGTTTATACCAAATTTTATTTATAAAATTTCTAGACGATACGTAATTTCGGTATGGTTATCATAAGAGTAAAAACATGAGCATATTTTTAGCTTGCTATAAACAACCACAAATTAATAAGAACTAAATTTCTAAAATAACATTATTTTTTATCAAAGCAATATTCAATAGCTTATCGATATGTAAGAGTCTTTTAAGGGGGTCCGGGACAGGTTTTAAAATTTTTTTATTTATTGAATTAGAATTTTGAAATTTTTTATGATGGTTAACCATATAATTTGTAAACAAAATCACATCATAAAAGTCTCAAAAAGTTAAAAAAAAATTTTAAAATTTTAAATTTTTAATAAAAGTGGGGCAATTTAACATCGTTATAACTTGAAATATTATTTGTCGAATTTCAAAATTTTTTCATTTAATTAAACAGAAATATATGTTTTAATTTTAATTCCCCATTTTTTAAAATATTAATTTTTTAAAACAATAAAAATATTTAGATGAAAATTTACAAAAAAAATTATATAACTTTTTTTTAAAAAAATCATATTTTCAAAAGTAAATATTTTTTATCAAATTTGCGGAATCAAAATTAAAGTAAAATAGTTGAAAAAGACATGTTACAAGTTTCAATTCTTTATATTTAATGGTTCTTGACTTATAACAATTTAAAGACGAGAAATGGGGAAAAAACCCATCATGCAGAAAAACGCACTTACAGGTTTAAAAAACGTTTAGCTACTATTAGAATGTTGCAAAAAAAAATCTCCTGTTCTAATTAAGATAGAAACATTATTTAAACGTCATTTTAAGCGTAAAAGAACACAGACATTTTTAATGCAAGAATTTTTTTTTTCGAAAATTCAAACAATTTTGTGTCCTGGACCCCCTTAAGGAATTTTAAAAACCACGATGTTTCCGATGAAATGCTTAGAAGGAAAAAAAACTATTTGGCATGCCATCACTTGAATGTCAGTTTATTTCCCAGCTAGATACATAGAAGAGGGATTTAAAAATTTTTGCCGCTGGAAATGAAACTGCAACGGAAAGAGTTCTCCAAGTTGAAATCTTATATTTTAACAGAAATTAATTTTGATATGCCTTAAAGGCATTCTAGATTGAAAAGCAACCCGAAGTTCTGAATTATTTGCTACTGACAATTTGGAAGTGTTATACCGTTTTATTTTGAATATTTTAACGGCTGGTTGCTAGGTTGGCCCTTCGAGGACTTTGGCCATCATTTGCAGTACGAGGGCTAAACAGGCCGTAAATTTATGACAAATAAATGAGGATAATGAGTTAAAAAGTTTTTAAAAATTTTATGATATGAAGTATTTTCTAAAAAGAGATCAAGACATTTGAATCATATAAGATTATCCAATTACTAAATTATGAAGAGGGAACAAACAGGGTTGGAAAATATGGGAGATATCACTACTGATAGTTAAAAATTGCTATTGGAAATGTCGAAACTCCATTGTTTTGACCATGTCCCGAAAGAGAAATTTTAACGAGGAAAATAAATACCTACTTATGATTAATTCTTTAGAAATAAAGTAAAAGAGGCCTGAGGCAGCCTAGTGATAGCTGGTTGGACTTCGAGCAGAGGGAGCTCAGTTTGAATCCCGACAAGCGCCTCTGAATGTCTTCATGTCTACGCCGGGTATGGACATTTAAAATCCTCAGGCCGTAAAGTCCTTCTATGTTTTCCTACGGAGGGGGTAGGTACGACCTCTTTAGATTTCACCTTGGGGATGCTCGTTCAAAATTGTGGTGGCACCTAGCTAAGTCGAGTGTCTCCGATCCATGTAGTACCATGATCGACCCATGTAGTACCATGGTACCATGGTAAACGTGATCCGCATTCCTCTATTCCCCACAGCTAACTGTGATCTTGGCCTGGAATGTTCCCAATAGAACAACAGCCACATAAATAAAATGCACAATTATTCACTTGAAGCTTGTTTTCTATATGATACAGATGTCCATAAAATCGTATACGTGATCCTTTTAAATTCTGTTCGCTGGCCTTATATTTTAAATGAATAACACGAAGAGTAGGTTAGAGGAGAATAAGCTTTAACGTGTGACTTTATGACTTCTCCATAGTTTTGTGATTGTGACAATATAACGACTGAAAATTACATTAATTCCTATCTGTTACACTTGATTAGAATATAAAGAATCTGTTCAAAGCTAAATGTTCTCTAAAGATATTCTATTATTAGCAAAGAAATAAAAATGAAATAACACTGAGTTCTGGTTTTGAATAAGTATCAGAGCTGCTGTTAAAAACCACAAATGACAGTGTGAGAAACAAAAGTTATAAATATGTTACATTTGCTGTTGTAGTCTCCAAAATATATTGGTTAATGCAATTTATACTGCACATACATGGTGCTGCCTACATTTATGAAAAACTGAATTGTAGTAAATTCCTGCCTTTGATAGTGAAAAACATAAATAAAAGTAAAAATAAAGATCAATAAAAATAAAACTAAATAAAAGTAAATAAATCAGTCAAATAAAATAGCGTGGACTTTTGGATTCTGTTACAACATATAAAGAACTATTAAGGTATAACACTGAGTAACAAAAGGAGAACTTTACCAAAGATTGGGCATTTTTATCTTTAACTTTTTCCCAGTTCTCCCCGTCGTTGCTATACTCAACCATAAACGACCGAACCCAGTGTGGTTGATCTTCTCGGCCTTTCGTTATGACTCCAGTAATAGTTGCTTCGTCTGGGAATTTCACCTGTAATGAAATGTAAACAGATGAGCACGGTTCATCATGGTTCTTGTAATCGTTAAGCTCGTATTTGCTGCAGGAAAGACTATTACGCAGACCCATTTCTGAGTATGTTATATGTATTAGAACGAACCATACATTTTTATTTTCTTTAAGAAGAAAAAAATGATAACTCATCAACTGTGCATACTTTAATTGTTCTTTATTATTTACTCCCAGGCATTAGGTCTTTATTTTTATGTTTATTCTGTCCTGTCTTTCTATCGGGTTCTTTAAAGTGCTGCAAAACGAAGCTACATCATCAGAACTATAAAAAAAAGAAAAGTTGGTTGGCCAGCAGTTAGGTTACAAGTAAAATAATTGCTCTAGAAAGTTGCAGCTTTTACTGGCAACAGCATCAGTGCAACAAGGTTAGATTAATCAATTCAACTGGCTCACACTGCTCAGTTACATTCAATGCAAGTTATCTCAATAGTGTCAAGAAAAAGGTCTTCGAATTAAATTAGTGATACCGCAAGATGTTATGTAAGCTTGTTTACATGTGCGTACATGCACTCAAACATGTATCATATGTATATGTGAAGAGCCCGCAGATGTCGTTGGGCTGAACTCAATTTTAAGTGGAAAAAGCCTCCCCAAATGCGACCATTTAAAGTAAGATTGACGGGATTGTTAACAATTCGATAGCGGAGTTTTCAATTTACGGGTAATCACAGCCACCGCAGGGAGACCGCATGTGCCGCCACACGAGCGGGCCCGAAGCCGCAAGCTTGTTCCCCAAGTGGAGGCCGAATCCTCTAGAATCTTCTGGTATTTTCTTGAAGAGGAGATATAAAAGGAAGAAAGAACGGATGGGAGGGGAGAGATAGCTATAAACCGATGATAGAGAGAACTAGAGGAAGTGCTACTCGTCTCTATGCTGGAATTTAGATTGAATTTAGTTATGACTCTCTCTCTCTCTCTCTCTCTCTCTCTCTGGTTTTCGAGTGATGTTTGTGCTGTTTGAGGAAATGTTGTATCATAGTTACTGTACATACATACATACATACATGCTGTACATTACACACACACACACACACACACACACACACACATATATATATATACACTGAAGTGCCACTGAATTAGGGATAGCAAAGCCTATGCAAATTGTGTAGCGCTGTGCATCATGTATGCGCAAGTGAGGGCGCTGTGGTAACTGCATATATATAGCGCGTACTGTGGTTGTTCTGAATTAGTTGTTGGAATTGCTAGTATGGGTAAACTGCCTGATTTAGACGCCTTCGATCGCGGACAAATCGTAGGTGCGCGACGCATGGGCCATTCAATTTCCGAAATCGTCAGACAGCTAGGATTTTCAAGGTCGACAGTGTCAAGAGTATACCAAGAATACATGGATGGTGGAAAAAAACTAGCGATCGGGCAAACTGCAAAGGACAATTAGCCTTGACAGTGCGTGGTGAGAGACGGCTCAGGTGTATTGTACGTAGCCAGCGAAGCCAAACATTAGCTCAAATTACCACCCAGTTTAATGACGGTGCCAGTCGTACAGTCAGTAAACGGACTGTGCAACGCTCGCTTCACCGTATGGGTTTCGGGAGCCGTCGACCTACGAGAGTACCATTGCTCTATACTCGCCATCGGGCTGCACGTCTTGCCTGGGCAAGAGAGCACAGAGACTGGAGTGTAGAGGACTGGAAACGAGTAGCATGGAGTGATGAGTCTCGATTCCGACTACTTAACGCCGACGGGAGGCTGAGAATATGGCGTCAGGCTCATGAAGCCATGGATCCTGCATGCCTGGCTGGAACTGTACAAGGGCATGGTGGCTCAATCATGGTCTGGGGTGTTTTTTCGTGGCACAGTTTGGGATCTTTGGTGCGTGTACCAACCTCCCTCAATGCAATTCGGTACGTAGAGTTGCTGGGTGATCACCTCCATCCATTTATGCTGTTCTGTTATCCGCACGGTAATGGAGTTTTCCAGCAAGACAACTGTACCTCTCACAAGTCCCGGTTGGCTACTGGCTGGTTGGATGAGCATTCCTCTGACTTCTCTGTCATGAATTGGCCACCTAGAAGCCCAGACTTAAATCCTATTGAGCATCTTTGGGATGTTTTGGAACAAGGCGTAAAAGATCATCACACAGCACCAAAGAACCTTACTGAATTATGGACAGCTTTAGCCAATATTTGGCAAGCCATTCCCGTGGAACGTTTCCAGAAACTTGTTCAATCTATGCCTCGTCGTGTGGCAGCCGTTATCAAGGCCAGAGGAGGTCCAACTCGTTACTAGGTAGGTATCCCTAATTCAGTGGCACTTCAGTATATATATATATATATATATATATATATATATATATATATATATATATATATATGAACAAACAAGAGATGTGCATATATAGGTAAGGAAAGTGCAGTTTATGCATTCATGAAAATCCTAAACGAGCCACTTAACCACAAGGTCACGACAGTATATGTACTCATTCCCACAAATATAACTCACGCACACACACAGACAGGCAAACATATAGATATTTTAACATGCTTGTAAGTCCGTATACACACAAATATAATTATATATATTTGGCGATTTAAAAAAAAAAATGACTTCAAAGCTTATGAGACAAAATAGAAGAAATCTGATACTAACAACAACTTGGTGAACGTGTACCAGAATCCTATCAGTTTAAGAGATTATTCAATATTGAGTACATTTTGTTCTGCCCAAACAAAGAATTCATTTCAACAGTGGAATAGGAACGAATAGGACGTATTCTTTTCGATTATGAAATATTTTGAAAAGACAAGTTCGATGGACTAGTTTTAAGAATCTCTATCCAGTAATAATAAATAATATAAAGATTAATTTATTTTTTGGCTATGATAATTAAATAAACCTTCAACCTTTGATAAAACTTTGACAACCCCTAGAACAGTGATTCCGAACGTCTATCGAGTCGCGACAGTTTTCAATGGTTTCCATTCCTCGTGCGTCTCCCCCCCCCTCCCCAACATGCATACTTTTATTTAATGGCAATTTTTTATAATGAAAAACCATTTCAGAAAAAATACATTTTAGTGTTTTTTTTCATTTAAGAAAAAACACCAAAATGCATTTTCCATAATTTTTAATTCCAACTAAATGTTCAATTTAACAAAAAAAAGAAATTTGTACGAAAATTTAAGAACTGGAAAAAATGCAAGAAACTTTCAGCAGAACTTTCTCAGAACAGAACAGAACGGAAACTAAACTAAAAAAAAATAAATAAATTTTTTTTAAATAATAACAATAATAATAATAGTAATAATAATAATAATAATAATAATAATAATAATAATAATAATAATAATAATAGTAATAATGATAATAATAATAACAATAATAATAATAATAATAATAACAATAATGCACCTACTGTATTGGTTCGGAATTATATGTATATAAAAAACAATTGAATAACTCTTACCTAAATAAAATCACTTTATTCCGTTGGGGAAACTACAACAGTAACGCAAAAAGTGACAGCACAGACTGATGAAAGACAAACTGACATTCAAAATTTGTGTACTATACGTTAAAAGTTACCGCGATTTCCATTTGCGGGGTTTGCGCTCTAAATGCGACTTTTTCCTTTAACAAACATCATTGCCTTACAGCTTCATGGTAAATATGTATTGAGAAATTTTTTTTCGAGAAATTCGCTAAAAAGGTATTTCAGTTGAATAAAACCGTGACGACCCCCTAGAATAGTGGTTCCCAACCAGTAGAAATCTGCGGACCACTAAGCCCGATACTGAACCACGGGCGGACCACACCCACCCCCACCGACTTGAGGAGGGGAACCTTCCGGGAGTTATGGGGTATACAATATCCCTCAGGCAAAAGAGATACAGGATTAACGTACTCACATTCTAACGTATCATATTCTAATAATAAAATAATTATATTAAAATTAAAAAAAATTTAATTCAACATCTGGTAGTCATCGGATATATTCGGCCCATGTTGTTCAATGAATTTTGCTTTCAAAATCCCCATTCATTTGGCAACTTTTTTATATATGGTGCCGGACCACTCCCGAGGCTCTCGCGGACCACCGGTTGGAAACCACTGCCCTAGAAAAGACTCCGCGACTCCTATAGGGGTCGCGACTCACAAGTTCGGAACCCCTGTCCTAGAATGATATTTATATTCATAAAGACTTCTTCAAGTATTTTATGTTTATTGATTTTAGAGTTTTTTTGTTTGTAACCTTCACAGGAAAGTATATTTTTTAAATATCAAAACAGAGGATGAGATTTCAGTGAACTATTTATTCTGATATCTTTTAATCTCCCTCTTCTGTTCATATCAAGATTTGAATTTTTTATGTACCCTATTGTGTTGACAGTTTGGAAAATAATTTTGATAAAGCATTTCAAAATACGCCTTAATTAATAAGCACTGCTAAAATTTACAGCATAAGGTAATGCATTATGAGAGAGTAAAATTAATAAACATCTGACTAATGATATCTCCAAATACTAAGATATTAATCATTAATAGCCATTCCAGGTAATTATGGTTCGTTTTATTAAAGGTTAATCATTCAAAATTTCGGCGCACGAATGTCTAGACATTGCTCAACTATGTTTGGATCAAATTAAATCAGTAATTATTAGTTGCTACAGGGAGGTTTCTCCCGAAAAAAAAAAGGTTAAACTTTAATGACGGATCTCACAAACGCCTCCGTTCCTACACTCCTCTAGCATCTTTATTAATCTCTTAATGTATCGTTGGCCTTCAGTTTTCATTTATCATGGAAAGACAAATGAATGTTAGAAGGGTTATTTTCATTTACCCACTGATAATTTTAGGTTTCTTCACGAAAACACTTTTTGGAGAGAAAATTGGTAGTGATTAAGCAGTAACTAACAGTACGTGCCAAGAATTTCTCGGGATACACATTTCGCAATAAAAATTAAAGGTTACAGCTGGCCTGATTTTCTTAGCTAGCGAAAAATACATTTACTTCATTTACAACTTTCCCGACAACTTTAAAGAGAATGGTTGAAGACCGCGACGCAGTACTAGGGTTTTACTTACCGGAAATAAGAATTTCATGTCTTTGGAAATTTAATACACCACTTTTACTCTTTTATGTCTTCAGCGATATATAATTTTACTTATTCTTTGCTACAGTTTGCATTTAAATTGAAAGTTCTTAATGTCTAAACAGACGCCTACGATATATAATTTTACTTATTCTTTGCTAGAGTATGCACTTAAATTGAAAGTGCGAGAAGTCTAAATAGAAATTCGTTCTTAGGAACAATAATGTATTTTAGCGATTGGTGGAATTTCTGTTCCTTATGTGTTTCAATTGCTTTATACATACGCTCTCAATTTTTCGTAATTTGGCCTACATTTAAACCTCTTCTTTAGATTTACTTCTTCATAATTTTAGTTTTTAAAGTTTTCCCAATCTTTTTCTGAATTTAAAGTATATAATTCAACTTTTTAATTTGACAATTTAATTTAAAAAATACTATTCAGCTGCGTATATTTTTCGTAATAGGGAATAGAGAACCAAAACTTGTCAGGTATTAGAAAATTCATAAACATTCATTAATATTCGCTCTAAATGGCTGAAGCTCTTGGTCATTAGCTTACTGATTGCCATTGCCCTATATTGCTTCTGAGGAAGAAAACTGAATTCACTTTCGAATTCCTTAAATGCAATTTGATTTTCAATTAACACACGCACTATCATTATACACACACACACACACACACACATATATATATATATATATATATATATATACGTGACATAGAAAGCTGTGGCAACAGCAAGCGAGACGAATCAGAGGCGTTTCCGCCTAACGAAGATCATACACACACACAAACACACATATACATGCATTGCATATAATATACACACATTAATATGCGTACACAGATATTTAAATATGATCAAGAACTCGTATATACCTATAAATGTTAGTTTGTATATATATATATATATATATATATATTTAAATTATAAGTCGTGGTTATTTTAGTAATAGTTAGTATTAGTAGTTATTTTTTCCTTTTCCTTTTTATTTTTCTGGTTGCCTAGATTTCTTTCTTTTTCACATAACCTACTTATGTTAAAGACCCAAGGAGCAATTTGTTGACACATTCTGCGCATGCTGAGATTATCCGTTACGGTTGCATAACAGCTTTCGGTAGAAATTCCGACCCTCTCAGCTGCGTACTAAACTATTTGGCGGCAATGTGTTACCATGATTTCTCACATTTATTTTACAGTCTGCCCGTTTCCAGATGACGCCGGCGCGTTCAGATTATCGTCATTAGAAGAACGACTGTCATCTTTGAAGCTATGGAGAGCATACTTACCCATTTGACAAAGAAAGCGAATTCTTTCGTGATCTTTTACTTTCATTTCTTAGCTTTTTGTAGCACATTTACCTAAACGTTCACAAAATTGGATGTACGTTTGTTGTTCAAATCGTAATTTTTTTCCCTTTGAGGAATGACTGAAAAGTACTTTTCCCTATCAAATGGTCCTAAAGCAGTTATCATGTTGAGATATTCTATTTTAAAATTAAACAAGATAGGGGAATTGCTTATTCAATAGTCTGAAGGCAATGGTTTTATGTTATTTGATTGCTATGAAAAAAGTATTCATATTTTCTGTTGGTACTTTGCATTCTATACTGATATTCTACTAATTTTTATCGAAAGCAATAGTTAAAATGCACAAATTAACATTTATTAACTAAAATGAAGCTGCAAGGTGTTGGATAAAAATGCTTCCTCGAAATTCAGAATTATTGTTGAATTTTTATCCCAAGTATGCATATTTCGTCGCATATATATATTACTTTGAAACACTATTTTAAATCTCCATATGGAAACTAATACTGGGTATATGGGACTCCCTTTTTTATATGGAAAATTATTAATTAAGAGCGACTGTTGCCACTTTCAAACAATTGAAGAACGTTTTTTGTAATTTTAATGAACGATTCCTTCCTATGGCAACGTCTCTTTGTAATTACATAAATCAAAACAGGAATGAAGCTAAAAAATTGATTTATTTTCATATTGTACATAGATATCTATTGGGAACGAGTAATGCAATAAGATAGTCCCCTTATATTTTCCACCTCATTCCTACTCAGCATTTTAAATAATGCATGAGTTTACTGACTGCTATACGACAGAAAAGCTAACTTGGAATGAACTAACACTTCACGGTGCATTTAACACGGCAATTAATTTTGGAAAGGAACATGCTTTGATAAAGAGAGAAACCGTTATGGGTAATTCATTCAAGGACACCAGGCATCTGATTGATTCAAAGAAAAAGTTTAATTATTAAAAATCTATATACTTTGAACCTAACTTAATGACATACCAAAGTTCTATGGTTAAAAATTAAATCTGCTGTTAAAATCGCAAGCAAGTATTAGTTCTTCTCTACTTGAGAATGAAACTAAAGGGTAAAAAGATAAAAATATCAAATAACACATTACTCCTGAACCAGAAATAATACTACCAAAATAATCTATTGGCAGCACAGGCAGTATCATTCTCAAAGGTACTTCCTTCCCAACACGTCAAACGAACATTCCACCTACGCTAAATACACCTTTCTGAAACAGGTTGAAGCCGTCCTCTTAGTCAGCTTCACAACTGAAGGTGTATGATATCGAGGAATTCTATGTCTAAAATTTCTGCTTTAACAAAGTGTCTTGAGATACTATAAATAGTGTCTTGATAGTAATAAACGATAGTTTGATTTTATATTTTTTTTTTCTCATGACTCTGACGAGTTCTGTCCATGGTTTACGAAACCATGATGTCGAGATAAAATGGGGATAGGAAAGGAAATTCTAGTTTCGGTTTTAAAAACTGGTTTGAAGCAGAAACAATACATCACATAATACATTTAAACTCTTTTAATTTCTTTTTGAGAGTAAATAAGTGGTTGTTAAATTTAAGGTCACGAGAAAAAACAATGTTTAGAAATTTTATGTGATACCAGTATTTTTCCTTATAATCTATAGCATTTTCCCTTATAATCCAGTATAAGCCCTTAAAATATATGTTAACTAACTTTTGGGAGAATGCTCGGAAAGACAGTCCCTCTATTTTCCACATATTTTGTTCTGAAACTTTCATTTTTTGATTAATCTTCTTAAAATCTATAAACAACAATTAATACTGTATTTAACTCAACCCACCTGGAATATACTAGGTTTTGCAGACAGTCTTTCAAAAATACAAAACAAAACAAAACAAAACAAAAACTATGCTTTATTGGTTTTTAAATTATTTATTATTACAACAGTTATTATATCTTAAAATTATGGTCTATCGCACGGGTAAAAATCTTTGAAACATGTTTCAATTTGAATGAATTTGAAAATTAGAGAAACTGTTTGCAGTATTAGTTCCTGATACTGCAAACCTAATACTGAATAACTACCTCTAAAAACGATTGTCCAATGAAGACGAGAAGATTTTAAAATACATTACCTCAAGATATTGGTTATAGTTGTTTGTTCCAGCAACCCATGCTGTGTCCGATCCCATTCTTCCGTTTTCTGGTGATGTATTAGGATCGTAAAACGAGGATGCAGAGATTATGCCGATGTTTCCATCTTCTAGTCCAATAGGCTCGGTACACACTGCAAAAAAAAAAAACAACAAAAAAAAACTCTGATTTAAAAAAAAAGTTTATTGAGCAATACAGACAAGCGTATGATTTTGTTAAATAACATTAGGTGCACGAAAATAAAGGATTATTCCATTTCTGACCTCCAAAACCGTATTTAAAATAAAGTCTGGGTCAAGACCCTGAATGGCCTTTCCTATGGCTCACGTGAAATTGCAGTTGCTGTTTTCAGAATTGCAACTGAACAGGGCTGACTGTGCATTTAATTGAAACGGGAAATTTTTCATGTCCTATATGCCCTCCTTGGAATTCCGACAACATGGAAGGTGAGCACACCACGTCCTGCTCTGCCTTAACTGGGCGTTCTCTGTACAGACGTTACTGGGATGCCCGTGATCCCACGAGAATTTTGTCTTAGTCTTTTCTTGTTTATGTATTTTAGATTTTATTCTCCTTTTCAGTTTTGCATTTTCCCTTTTTTTCTGTAAACCTTATGACCTTGTACACAGGTGTCTGTAATAGAAAATATAATTACTGCTCCATTCACACATCGAGACTTGCGCAGGTATGGTTTGACGAAGTGGATGTTCAAAAACTGAACTGGCCTTCTCAGAATCCCGGTATAAATCCCATTGAACACCTTTGGAACTTAACTAGAACGCAGATTACGTAGCCAACCAAATCGACCATCCTCACTGCCAGCACTCACTTCAGCTGTGATGGAGGTCTGGATGTCAATTCCTATGGACACTTATCAAAAACTGGTGGAATGTCTCCCCAGATGTATGCAGGCTGTCATCGATGAAAAAGGAGGACCAAAATCATATTAATATAAGCCTCAGGACTCTCCGAGTCTGTACCATGGGGGTCCGGATACTTTTGACTAGATAGTGTAGATGACTGATGAACCGTTTCAGTTCTTGCTGAGACGTGATATATTTCTTTGTGAATAGTTTTTTGAATATTTCTGATCAAAGAATGTAAATTTTAACTATAAAGTTTTTAACGTTCTTTTAATTTTTTTTCTTTTGGTTGCTTTGAAAATATTTTTTCTATTATGATCAAATGAAAATTATATTAAATGATTATTATAATTCGTTCTCTCTCCGTTTACAAAATTGATCCCATGGAAAATATTACTTCCTAAATGTAAAGTTATTTAAAAGTAAGTTTTTAATCTTTTACCTAACAAAGTTGCTCGATGCCTTCTAAGAATTCTGTGGTAAAAGATTAACTTGGGATTCAAATTACAAACAGGGGGTTAATTGCTCTCTATAGGGGGGATCCACTCGAGAGAGGCCCCGAATATTCTATAATAACTCTCTCTAGGACGAGGCAATCTGAACGAAACAACATACAACGTGCTCCTCAGTAAATGGCACATCACATCACATGATTCTCAGATGAGGCGTGGATCCAATTGTCGGGTTATGTTAATTCGTAAAACACCTGTGTATGGGTCACTGAAAATCCTTTTGCCATTCACGAAACAATTCTCCATGACAAAAAAAAAGTTGGTGTGCGGTACATGATGCCTCGGTTGCGCATCGTAAAGGCCATTTTTTCTACACCACCGTGGATACCGATGTGTATCTCGACATTTTTTAACAGTTCGTGGATCAACTGGATGATCGTAAGTTAATGGAAGATTACTTCCAGCAAGATGGAACAACGTGTCATGCAGCGGCAAGGAGCATGGCTGATATTGAGACCTTCTTCGGCAACAAGGTAATTTGTAGAGGGTTTTGGCCACCACGTTCGCCTTATCTGATACCACCAACTTTCCTTTGGGAACGTTCCAAACATTCCTTTGAGAAAAGTCTATCAGAACAAGCCCCGCACTATGGAAGATGGGAAGGGAAACATACAACGTGAAATTGCTGCTATTCCCCCGATATACTTGCCAATATGTCAGGAACATGGATCGCCGCTTCAAAATGTGTCTGGCAGAAAACGAAGATCACTTCCAGCATCGAATGTAATGCAATCGATTACACATACATCAAAGTTTATAATGCATTTTTATGGTTCAGATTGCTTCATCTTAGTTTTTACAGAATATTTAGAGCCTTCTCGAGTGAATCACCCTACATTTGAGCGTGAGACTAACGATGTTGAGCCAAAATATCGAACCAATTAATAATAACTAGGCGAGGTTCCTAACAGAGATCGCACCATAAAAGTAACCTGGATTTAACTAAAAATTTAACTTTGATTTAATATTTAAAAAAAATTGAAAAGCTAAAATTCTTACAAGGATGCACCGATTTTCTAATCTTTCTCAAGGATGCCGCAGGCGTTTAAGGTTAGGAATCTCTGGCCTATAGACATAAAACTTCTTTACAAGTTGCGGTTAATCGTTGTCGCTCAACAGTCCGTACTGCTTTTTAGTCCACAACCAATTTTCATCTCGCCTACAAGTCAAATTCTTTGGAGTCCAACCTCTCTTTAGTCTTACTCAGACAAAAACTTTGTTTCTACTCACTTCCTCCACGCTCTTACTACGTCGTTGGTGTGTGTAACGCCCTAAACAACATGTTCTGATGTTTTTTCAGGATCACTTACCCTTTGAGAACTGCACAACGTTTTAACCAGGATATTTTATGGAGAAATGGGGATTGGAAAATGAACGGAAAGAATACTGGTCACAAACATAAATAATAATGGAATATTTCTCATGATCTTTCTACTGTATAGTTAGCATTTGAAAAAAAAACACGTTATTGTTTTTAGTTTATTATCATTCGTATTTAAAGTACATTGTGAAGTTAAAATCGCATCAGAAGTAGCAATAAAATTACCATTTTGAAATTTTGACATTATCTAGTCACAATTTTATGTTTTTTTTGTATTTAACTTAAAAAGAGAAATAATATGTCGCATGAATTGCCCCTTTCATAATTAAGCCTGTCAGATGAAAATCACTTTTTAAAAAGAGAATAAAAAATAGTAGAAAATTGCCAACTTATTTTACGCATATAGGCCATAAATGTCGCAAATAAGTACGTTTCATTTTCTGAAAGAATGTTATTAAAAATGATATGCGTTCAAGTTAAAATACTCTCAGAGTATCATAGTTTTATGTGGTATCTAATAAGATTAGTTGCTTTGAAAGTGCGTTTGAAATTGAATTTCCACCATTCAGCTTTAATGATGTATTATTAAAAAATTCTTTTATCTTAATTTTTTATTGCTTTATTTCAGAATGGCACAAAAGCTGTTTGATGATAACAAAAAGAGAAGGAAAGCAATTAAGATAAATATCTTATGATAAAGCACATTAGACAGAAACAATTTGCTCGTCTAGAGCGTTTTTTATTATTTATGATAATTATCTTCTGCTCGTGACTTATGAAGATCAAGCCAGTCAAATATAATGCCTCTGCAATTTGAGAGCCAATGAGCATAAAAAGTATTTATATGCATATAAGTGCTAGCAGACGGGAAATTATTTTTCCTTTTCAATGAAATGATGTATGAATGTGTAGTTTATTTTCCTCATGCTGTTATGAGTGCTTTTGAACTCTTGTGGAATTTAACTCAGTATGTATGCATATCGATATTTAGGTTGTTGAAATAAAGGAAAATTATACAGTTGTTAAGATTCACAGTTTGGTTGAGAAATGCGCGTGACAATGATAATATTCATTTTGAATGTACAAAACTTTGTGAATAAGCAATAAGGTAATAAAATGAGTTATTTATGTAAAGTATGCGCTATGTAAATCCCAGACTCTTAAAACTACACTTCAGTGAATTACGTCACAGTGAAAAGATGTATGTGTACTTGGAGTGACATATTAAAGAAATTGTAAATGCAAATTTAAGTACAAAAATTATACAGCTGTTGAAATCTACAGTTTGCTAGAGAAGTTCACTTGACTTATACAGGGCGATCATAAAGTCGCTTTACCCTACAATTTACAAATAACTTTTTAACAAATGAAGCCACAGACTTGTAAATGAAGGCGAACATAGGTTCCAGTTATTGACAAGTTTGCTCAAGAGTTAAATCTGCCATCGCCCTTTCATGGCAATCTCCTCCAGCGCATGACTGGTATTGTGTCAGACAGCCGGGAGGTGCTATGGGTTTTGTGGGCAATAGTGCTCAGCAGACTGCTTTGTCAAGACTCCTAAGTGGTCACCTGGAGTGCCTTAAATTTGATCAAGGCAATAAGATCTTCCCCATTTGTGGAAAATGTAGCATCAATCATTCCACCCCTGACCGTCTTCTTTCTTGCTTGGGACTTGTAAAGGAGGATTTGACGCAGAGTTCCCTCCTTGTCTTGGATTTTTAAAATATTTTCGGTCTCATGGGTCTGGTCAAGCCTATAGGCTAGATCCGATAGGATTAGTAACAACGACAACAAGTTTGCTGTACATATTACAACTACAGGCTCGAGTTCTTTACCTGAACATTACGGAAATATTTTGGACAGGTTATATGAAATTTGGATTGTGGTATTTACTAGGTGATATGGAAGACAAAGAAGGATACTTTCAAAAAGACTGTGCAACTGTTCATATGGCCCTGATTCCTATGGAGATGGAGCAAACAGTTTTCAAGATAGGGTGACTTTTAAGAGACTTTGGCCTCTGAGATAACTAGGCCTGATGTCACCATGTCTTCTAGTGTGGTTCTTGTGGCTCACGAGTTCAATTTACATTTCAAGTTGCCAAGTACAGATACATGTCGTTTGTGCGATGAAATTTCAACACAGTTGTCAGCAGAGAATGAAGAAACAACAAAAAAATCTTGAGGCCAAAAAGGAACTCCATTTGCGGAGAGCACAGCAGGCTAAAACCGAAATAAAAAGAGACAAGGAAAAAGCTTCAGATGATAGATACTGCTGTACTTTTGACCTACAGAGAACACTTCCCTTTCCTAAACTCACAACTCCAGTAGCTTATTATAAACGTAATCTCTACGTTTATAATTTTGGGATACATTTCTTTAATGATACTATTGGATTCATGTATCTATGGGATGAGACAGAGGGCGGCGTAAGAGGCTCTCAAGACATTTCAAGCATTCTCTTAAGACATCTTAAAAATAATGCTGCATCTCTTAAGGATATTGTTCTATACTCTGATGCCTGTTGTGGGCAAAATCGGAACATCAAAGTGGCCCTTACACTGCTGAAACTAGTCAATAGCACAGACATTGTAGCACAGAAAATTGACCACAAATTCATGGTCTCTGGTCATTCCTTCATTCCCAATGATGCAGAATTTGGAGTGATTGAAGCAGCAAGTCGTAAGAAAGAACATATTTACGTTCCAAGGGATTAGAAGGAAACTATAATAAATGCAAAGAGAAAACATCCTAAATTTGCAGTCATTAATATTAAACATTCCGATTTCCTTTATACAAGATCATTAGAAGATACCATCACAAACAGAAAGAAGGACACCGAGGGAGCTCCTTTAAAATGGCTGAACATTAGATGGTTGCGAGTTATGAGAGGTTGTCCTTTCATTTTACAGTTCAAAGAAACCTTGAATGAAGATGTACCTTTCCGGGAAATAAATTTGCAAAAGAAGGCTCGTGGACGACAGTTGCTCTCTCTGTCATCTGTTACTCAAGAGATATTGTACATGGGTAGGAGAAAGATTAGTATTGCCAAAAAGAGAGATGTGATGGATCTCCTTCCATTCATTCCACTGATCCATCATCATTTTTTCAAGAACCTTATCGTGGAAACAAATACTAGGCTCCAGGACATTAGTTCGGTAAAAGAGGAAGATGATGATACTATTGCATACTGTAATTAAGAAAAGTTAAATGGCAGCATGAGTCAGGTTATTTTTTGTTTGCATTGGAAAAGTGAATCAAGAATTAAATTTTTACTTTTTTCATTCACATAATGTATATTATTGTAGTTTTCTTTATTAATCTCTAACGTAGTATTCTTCCATGCAATAGAATGTTCATAGCCATAGAGAACCAAGTCCGAGTTTTTTTACTGAAAAACACAATATGAAACAAAAATATTTATTTCTTACTTATAGATGCAGGACAGTTAAAAAAGATACAGTTTTAACAATATAATGTCATATTTGTCTTTACAATATCACTTGACTAAAATTGATTACACACAAAAAACTTCAAACCTTGATTTCTTCAATTTAGTTTAGATGGACTTGGTTCACTATGGTTGTGACCCCCTAAACTTCTAACCAGTTAGTTTTCATTCATGTTATCTTTCTTGACGAACTAGCAAGTAGTACCTCACATCAATACATCTCCCGTGAAGATGGAAAACCTTTCAACTAAATGCAGATTGGTTCTGGCGTATTCTATGAAGAGTAGAAAACGAGTGGGAACAGAAGGAGAAAGGATTTGAAATCAACCCCAGAAGAAATAAAAGATGACGTGAGACTGAAAATAATGTGAGAATGGTGCTGAGTGGATAGATTATGGAGAGAGTATTGAGTAGGAGAACTGAGTAGTAAGTAAGTAAACTAAGCAATGGAACGGGAGCCTTAATTTTTCCTTGACATCGAGACATGTTTTAAGCTAGTAGCAAATATTTTTTTTACTTCATTTAGTGTTATAAACTACAGTTCTCATAAGGAGTTTAGTTTTGCAGTACAAAAATCTGGCTCATGTCATAAATTAAACTTGTTATTTTAGTAGCAAAATAACTGCAACTGAAATTACAACATCTCTTGTAGTTATTCTATAATAGTACCATCGTATTCTGAATTTCAACTGTACAGTAAGAAGACGAGACGAGAAAGAACGATAAAAGTAATATGAAAAATCAAAAAGTTGCATAGTATTCGATATCAGAAGCTGATAAACTAATATTGTAATTCAGTGGATGGCTAAAATACTCTGCAAGACGTTGAGTTCAGAAGCCTGCCCAGGAAACACTTCCCAAAGCAAGCCAACGATATTTGTTCAGATCAATTACTGATGATAATTATAGCTCACAAAAGAGATAGAATATATTGGCCGTATGTCATCTGCATATAAATTTATGATGGCAGGTAGTCCCTTGTGGTCCTTTTAATTCCTCTCTGAAGATTAACATGAGTGTATAGTCCTTGTATTTTACTTCAGTTAAAAATTATTGAGGCATAAGGTGCAAAGTCATGGAATATTAAGCGAGAATAAAGACAATATTTCCTTTAGCATAGTGACAAGTGACTGACAATAAGATAAAATTACATTAATGGAATGATACGACCAAATTATTAGGCTAGTAAATGATGGATGGAAAGTTCCCGTGAACCACTTTCATTGATCGGATCGAATGACTTAGATTAAATGTATATCAGTCAGTTAGTATATTAGTTAGTAACTAAATGTAATCCTTCATTATTAGTTACTAGCCTTCAATTAATTGCTTTCAAAAAATGTCTTGATATTTATATGAGCTAATCAAGTATGTCTCAGAAATAAGATCCCATTCATTTGAACTTCGGCGAGATTCACTACAGAAGTTTTAGACTTTGAAAGAACAAATCCCGCACAGTCGTAAAGTTATTTATATATTCTTACATGGCTGAATGAAAAAAGTCTTGTTAATACTATTAAGATATCTCAGACTTTACTTGATCAGTCTTTTAAGCCCTTATTATGTAGGAAAGGAAGTGTGTATTAGTATATTTAATCATACGTCCCCTTTTGATTGCAGCAAAGCTAACGAAGTATTGAACATCAATAATGTGAACATCAATATCTTTGCAATAAACGTAATACTCTGTAACAGAAAATTTAATTATTCTACCCAGTATACTGAATCTAAATATTAAACGACGGACATCAGATTATGTGAAGTCGAAGATTTTTCATAAATATAACGCAAAGAAGTTACCAAAAAGAGGAGGAAGGGAAAAATAGATCCATTTAAATGCCTAATCTAACGAAAAAGACCTTGAAACTTATTACGTTTTGCACTGAAGCATCACATAAGGATAGTAGTTCTCCTTTGAATTTAGTGCAATTTTTCGCAATAATATGTCGAATTTATTTGATATACACAAGAGAGAGAAAATTAAGGAAATTTTCATTCAGTAGTTAAGACTTCTAATAGAAAGTAAAATTTCTAGTTCATATTAGGGATTTTATTCAGGTCGAAACAGGGATAATTTTTTTTCTTGATAAAACGAAGAAGGAGGTCATGGGCTAAAAAAGTTTTTTTTTTGTGTGTGAAGGAGTCATGTATAAAGAGAGAAATTATTTACAGCTGTGAGCCTCTCTATGGTAATAAAATGAATCCATTACTTTAGAGTAATTTTCATTTTACATAGACTTTGAATAATATTCATACCTTCTTCGGCTGGGCTCGTAACTTCAAAGGGAACCTTGAAAATCGAGGTTGTTGTTTCTACCAAAGTAGTGGAACTCACAGCAGTAGTAGTAGAACTAGGAGTAATCGCTGTAAGTAAATGATACGATACAATTAAACAAAATGTTAAAACCTGTAAGCGATTTCTGAGGTGATATGAGTTTGTATTTTCCATATTGGTACATAAATATGGAAATATATCTCAATTAATACCTTCAAGTATTTAAGTTTACTTTAAATGAACTTGGTTCTAAGAATTTTTTTCCCTAAAATAGCACATTTAACGGAGGAAATTTTGTTAAAAGTTTGCGTTAGTAATTTAAAAGAATCGAAAAAACACAAAATTTTTATTTACAAGCATTTCGCAATGATTTTTAAAAGGACAGTAGGACGATGTCATTTTGTGAAAATCACACTAAAATGCATTTAATGGCAAAAACATTTAAAAAGTGTTTATTGTTGAAGATCTTTACTTGAGACATGTAAATGATTATACATTTGTTAAAACTATTTTTTATACAGCAGAACTGAATTTTCATAGTTTGAATTTTAATGCGAAAATTTTATACCTTTAGCGCAACCCAGTAAATCCATTCTCAATGATATCTTGTCTTCCCAGGAGAGGGGTTCAAGCCGTACATATTTAGCTTCAAAGGGTTGGTCAAAGATGTGTTTAACTTCGATAGAGTCATCATAATTTCCACTGAAAACCTATAAATAAATAAAAAAAAAATAAATAAATAAATATATATATATATATATATATATATATATATATATATATATATATATATATATATATATATATATATATATATATATATATATATATATATGTAATGCTAATAACGTAAACTAAAATTAGAGTTAAAATTAGGCAAATTAGCGTTAAATGGTAATTTACTATTATAAATTCTAGTGTTTTTCCAATTCAGGAAGTAGTGTTATTTTTTAACACGGCGGAGAATTCACAAGACCAGGAGGTCATCAATAATTAATTACTTAACGCGCGCTCGGCCTGCCGTAATCATCGAATGTTCGAAATCACGCGAGTCTGACTCACGCATATCACAAGATGCTTCGCCCGCGTAATTGCAGCTTGCGGAAAAGAACAAAGCACAGATTAGAGATGTCCACCTTTGGATGAGGTCCCGTGTCGTGGGGATGAGAGATGATAGGAAACGGCGCTTTAGCTGGGTTGATTAGGTAATTAATTAATAAAGAAGTCCTTAATAAAGAAGTCCTTAAATGTTATTTAAATAGTCTTTCTTTGCCACAGGCCTACTGTTTATGACTGCTAGTTTCAGATTAATTAGTTAGATAAATGTTATGCGATGTAAGCACCGTTTCATAAGTAGCACCGTGTTATATATATATATTTAATTTTAGGAAAGTAAATGATAATATATATGTTTACGAGGATACTTTTATTCAGTTGCAATTTTGTAAGGTTTAAACTTAATATAAAATAAACCATACAAAGAGAATGAAAGAAATGCTCGGTTTACGGTCTTGAAATTATTTTTAAGATTTTTGTTAGACTAATGAAAGAAAACTTCCGCATATGAGCGATTAATATATCTGAGAAGATTTATAAGAAATTAAATATATGGTTCTTCTATATTCCCGAATTTACAACCAGAATGTTAAGCTATAAATAATTTTTCTATTGATAATTTTCCTGTAACGCATTTGCAAAAATATATGTTCATATTTTTGCTACTTTTTCATATGAATGCTAATCTTTAAGTACAATGCGCATGTTTTTCAAAGGTTACTTAAAAAAATATTTTTATTTTGAAGGTACATTTATCAACAGTTTAATATAGTGCTAAAAACTAACAACTAAAAATTTCAAAATTCAAAATGAGCTCTTTATTTAAACGGTTTCATTCACATATATTAAATAAAACATTTTGAAAATGTTCATTTACTAACGAATCATTGAAAAATTAGTGAGAGAAATTCCCTATGACTTAATACTGGGTTTGAAATCTGCGAGTTCAATTGATTAAGCAATATTAAAAACATCGCCTAACTAGATCGTTATTAATGCCGTGCCTCATCTAGCCTCCCTCGCATTCCTCAGTTTTTTTTATAGCACGCGCTGATATGCCCAAATGCTAAGTTACTAATGCTGCTTTCTGCTAATCGGATAGCTTAGAGAAGCATGAGGCAGTGTGAGATGCATGCTATTTAAAGGAAAAACTCCTTACGTACTGTAAGAAATGCGTTGCCACCAAAAACCCCGTTTATACTGTCAGACACAGGCACGTGTTTCTGTACGCCGTTACATTTTGCAATTATACGCATATTTTTAAATACTGTCATTTAATGATAATTGATGCAATTCCGAAACTTTTTGAAAGAAACGTGTTACATATGATATACGAATCAGATCGATTAAAGAAAATTTTAAGTTACAGAAACTTATTTTTTGTAAATTTTTTTCTTCAAAGAAAGGGGCGTATTTTTTGAACACTCCTACTCGTTCAGAAAAAAAGTACATAGTCCCATATCTGTAGAGAAAAGTCGGATTTTTCTTTAGAAATTTACTCTGAAAAATAGTCTATAATGTTAAAATAATTTCAAAATTACTCTGTAGATGCACTTTTTAATCTTTAGATAATTTATGCATTGCTGCTAATTTTTGTTTTAAGTAAAGATTGAATTTAAATAAATACAATCAAAAATAAACTAACAATTTTCTTGATTTATAAATAAACTGTTTTATATATATAAAGAGAGAAAAAAATAAAAGTATAAATATGCTCTTGATATTTTAATATTTATTTCCTTCAAAATAAAAAATGCCGAAAAAATTTTAATGGAAAATTGTTTTCTTTCTTGTGAGTTGCGAGAACCATAAAAGGCTTTCTTTTTCATTCCTTTCATACCTGAATGCAATAAATAATGGTAAAAAAGCTCCTAACTATAAAAATCTCTTTTCTTTCTGCTTTCTAACAGACGTCTTAGTCACGCTTGTTAAAATCTCGTAATTAGTTAATAAATCTTTTTTTTATAAAGAGAATGTAGAGTATAAAATAAATTTTATCGCACTTTTTAATAATAGAGATTAAGTTTTTGAATTTAACAAGAGAAAATATTTATGTTTTTAAGTGGGTACAGGAAGCTCGACGAAATGACTATAAATATGGTCTAATTCTAACCACCAAAAACTCAAATAATATTAGAAAAAGAAATTTTCTTTCTTTATGCACATAAAGTACATATCTTTAAATATGTCATATATAAAAAATGGAAATTATAAATCTCTAAATAATTTTCAAATTAGCAGTTTAGAATTTTATATGATTAACAGCTAATTTTGAGTTTGTGTGCAGCATTACTTTTGAACTATCAATAGAAAACTGATAAAACTACACTCATATGTATATTTCATGGTACTCTACATTTCAAAACCAGAAAAATGTGAAATTCTGGAATTTTTTTTTATGTGGGAAATTTATTTAAATAATTGTGATCATTTTTGAAGTTTTCAAATTTTATGCTTAATTTTTAATTTAAATAATATTTATTACAATTTATTTGGTTTTGCATTACAGGTAAATATATTACAAGTCTATCTGACTATTATATCTCAATATATCTCAATTTTATGATGCGCACAGAAGTTTATGATTTTTTATCACCAGTTAATCATATAAAATTCTAGACTGCTAATTTGCAAATTATTTATCTATATATATAAAACAGTTCCGTAACTACCTGACTCACTGACATACAACGCACAGACCAAACCGCTAGACCTAAAGGGCTGAAATTTTGCATGCTATTCTTCTTATAACGTAGGGGTGCACTAAGAGAAATTTTTGAAAAATTCTTCTTAGATTTTTTAAAATTAAATATTTAAGCTGTTTCTGTGATATTCTTTAAAGTTTGCATTTAAAATAATAATACGAGGGTTATAAAATTTATATCACGAGAAAGATCATAAAAATTCCTTTAAAATTAAATATTTTTCGAATCTTTACCTTCCTTTTCTGATTTTTGGTGAGTTTTTAAAGATTAATTTTTAAAATTTAATTTATTAAATGCTGATCACGTGATTTCTTTTTCTGGTACTTTAAATAAATTTATCGTCACGTCCATAACAACTAAATAGACAAAAAAAATTTTTTTCTTGCTAATGCGGCATACGATTGCACATTATCCGAAAAAATATTAAAATACAGTAAAAGATATGTTACTCAAACTGTACTATATTCTTTAGTGTGTCCTATTAGATTTAATTTGAATATTTTCTTCTACATTATTTTGTTTATAAAAATATCCCGTATGATTTTTTTATAAATATATTTTTTTACATCAATTGTATACATTGATCGTCGTATTTATTATATATATATATATATATATATATATATATATATATATATATATATATATATATATATATATATATATATATTTATTTATTTATTTTGGCATTAATTGCATACATTGACCGTTGTATTCAATTTGAATGTACTCCGTAGCGAAGTGCGGGTTTTCAGCTAGTAGATTTATAATTTCCATTTTTATATATGGCATACTTAAAGATATGTACTTTATATGCAAAAAGAAAGAAAATTTCTTTTTCTAATATTATTTGAGTTTTCGTGCTTAGAATTAGACCATATTTATAGTCATTTCGTCGAGTTTCAAGGTCCTGTGCGCCCTTAAACATTTCGTTTATGAATAAAAATAAAATTTTTCAGCACCTTATTGTTATCATTTTCGTCTTGGTAGTAAGAGTAGGAATTTCCATCCTTGCTGTAGAGGAGCTGATAAGACGTAACCCACTCATCCGAGTCTTCTTTACCTTTTGTTACGATTCCATAGACTGCTCTGACATCTCCTAAATCCACCTCCACGAATTGATTTGTATCTTGTTTTCCTGCCGTCCACGCTTTTCGACGTCCTAAAAAGTTAAAAACGATGTATTTGAATCTTTAATTAATCGTAATAAATCAGCTCTTTGCGATACGTAAGAGTTCACAGTTTTTAAATTAAGTATTCTCATGCTGTTAAGGCTGCTGTGTATTTGTCATATTAGGGTCACTGCAGTGACTCTAATATGACAAATTTAAGGTTAAAATGAAACTCATGACATTCCTCACATGAAACTCATGACATTCATCACATGAAACTCATGACTGAAACATTTCTTTAAAGGTTAACATTAAACTCATGAGTTTCATGTTAACCGTTAAAGAAAAGTTTTCCACTGATTATCGGCATGCATATAGAGACTTTTTAAGAGCAATCGTGCCTCGTAATAGAGGAAAAAATCCTATACGTTTATATAATTTTTGTTTATTGAAACAGCTTCTAATAATATATTAAAATTTATATTATTGGGGTGAAATTGTGGCGTGCTCTGTTTTAAACGTAAATAAATTGCTTTGATAAATGAAACTTAAAAAAAATTTCAGATAGTCTCTTTTAAAGAAACTACCGCGGGTTATTAACGTAAGATTACTTATCGTTGCTTACCTCTTTTGTATGTATATATGTATGTATGTGTTATGTATATATGTATCTATATATGTGTACGCATGTATATACAATGTATACGTATGTATATCTGTATATGTGTATGTATGTCAAAATTTTGACGCATTTTGGTACTTTTCTGTTTAACTGTTTATTGCTTGCTCAAGCGATACAGACTGGGTTAGGCGCGCTGCCAAAATTATGACTCGCATCGACGGACGGTTTTAGCATCTGAAATTTTGCTTTCCGGAGGACCGTTATAGAGAAACGTAATCATACGTTAAAAAGAAAAACACAGAAATGTGCAGTAGAGTACAGGGTATCTAGAAATACCATTTTTATTTGAGTATGATTATATGTGTAGCTGTAATGATTTTGGAAACGGAAGAAAATCTGCATGTCTTCATCTCTTACGGAGAGATAGTCATTATAATCCTTAAAATACCAGTCTGAAAAGGGGAATGGGTGATGAATGTATCCAAGCATATGATAATTTAGATACTTTCAAAGGCATTAAAGTACGTGCTTTGATGATCTTAAAAGTCACTTTCTCTTTGTGGTACTTTAAAATTATTAATGACAGAGATGGAATTATTTTGACTTTTCCACAAAAATCTCGCAAGTGAAAATTTTTCCAATTTAATATTAAGTATTATGAAAAAGATTATGTGTTTAAAAGATCCAAGATTATCAAAAATTAATCTAGTTTAGCTTAAGTACTGTTAATTTAGTCTGCACTACTTCTAAGTTTTTGTGGTTTATAATGGACGGAATTTATTTCAGACCAGGTTCATACAGGCTAGCGGGCCGAGGGGTGTGACTCCGGTTTATAATGGTACCCCAGCAATTTTGATCGAGCACCCCCACGGCTGTCATCTGGGGGTTATCGTACCCTCTCCCATCCTCTCTAACCTCATAGAAGGACTTTCCGGTCTACGTATTTAACAAGTCCATATCCATCCCAGACACGGAGGTATTTAATGGTGCTTGTCGGGATTCGACCCGAACACATTCAGTATCGAAAGCGGACGCGCTATCTCTAGGCTACCTCGAACCCGCTGCTTCTAAGTGAAAGGACAAAAGTCAGTTGGTATGTGTGGGATTATCTGATTTTTATACCATCTCTGCATTTTCAAAAACTGAGACGCCTTTTTTAACAAATGTGTATTTTTTCTGGAAAATTTAATTCAAAAGCTTGAATTGTTCCAAATGACACCCTGTTACGCATGAACAGCTGAACTGACTTTAAAGACACGCATTCTATCTTAAATTCGATTTGTTTGCTTCAAAGGGAGGAAATTTCCGATATTTTTGTAGTATATGTAAAACTTTAAAATAAATGCAAAATAAAAACTAAATCTTGAAACTTATACCTGTTTTCATATTTTTGCTCGATATCCCTTAACAATTTACAGTTTCCTACATTCAAAAAATTTAGAAATATATTTTTGAGAAAGCTTAAAAAACAACAAAAGCTTAAAAAAGGTGTCTTTTAAGAACTTAAAAAACAACACAAAACAAAAAACCTAATAGAATTAGAAAGAGAAAAATTCAATTTAACAGAAGTTCATTGTCCTAAAACTATATTTGTATTAACGTATAAAACTGGATGATTTATTTTAAAAAATAGTTCAATAAAAAATAACTAACGAAACTTTTAAATGTTGAATGGATTTTTCCTCCTGAAATGGTCTTATGTTCTTATCTGTGAAAGTGCTAAAGCATTATAATAATAATAAAAAAATCATCACCGTAATTGAGCAGCGGATGATTTGAAATGCCCTAAAAAAACCTCGACGTTAGTAAAAAAAAAAGAAGGAAAAGTGACTACATAAGATGTCAAGTAAGAAATAAAGAAATAAAATTTAGGGGAACTTAAGATGAAGAGTGGCAATTTTTCAAAAACAGACTATAATTTTTCTGTAATGAAGGGAAAAGAAACTAAAAAAAATGGTGTATCTTTTACCAAATAAATTACTGAAGTATATTAATCATTACGTAATTATTTATCATTATATAACTAAACTTTTAAGCACATTTAATCAAATTATTTACATCTGAGAGAATGCGAATACGGTTTAGCAAAGACAAATGTAGCAATAAATAATCCTAATGTCTTAGAATACAAGCATTAATTTCTTTCTAATAGAGTTTTAAATTAATTCCTCGGATGACTAAGGAAGAAATAGAAATTTAGGCTCAATGTTATTGTGAACTAATGGGCGAGAAAAAAATTTCAGGTAATCTCATCAAACGAAACTACCAGGGGTTTTTAACGTAGGATTATTTATCATTGCTTACCTCTTTATGTATATATGTATGTATGTATGTGCTATGTTCTATATATATATATATATATATATATATATGTATGTCAAAATTTTGATGCATTTAGGTACTTTTCTGTTTAACTGTTTACTGCTTGCCCAAGCGATACAGACTGGGTTTGGCGCGCTGCAAAAATTATAACTCGCGACGACGGATGGATGTAGCGTCTGAAATTTTTCTTTCTGGAGGACCGTTATGGAGGAACGTAATCCTACGTTAAAAGGTTCTCACCAAATTCCCAGGTTTTGTAAGACGTCAAAGAATCACGATTTGGTGACTTCTTGCCTCATGGAACCTTTGTGTTCTGTCATGACTACGTAGTCGTCAAGAATTGAAATTCCTTTCGTTATTCGGAAAAATATTTACACACGCATTAGTTCGTGTGCATGAATCGTATCAAAAGATTCTCACGAAAGTTATTTAATGAATCACTGATGAATAGATAATTACTACAACTCAGTTCTTTATTTGCCAAATATTAACCATACGAAGTTAAAATGCGATTTGAAGTAATTTAACCTTCCAAATTTAGCGAATACCTATGCTTCTGTTTTTTATTAAACCGCAGGTGGTTTTAGTTGATTGTAGTGTAATGTACACTACAATCAACACAGTATAAAACTAGCTGTAACGACGATGAAAATGGCCAAACAAACTGGTTAGACTCCTGTCCAAAGTGACTAGTTAAACTAAAGAATGTGTGAATGTGTCGAAAAATGTATGTACAATTTCGGCTATCTTCTATTCTTTTGAATGAGAGATTGAAGTGGTATGACTGTGAGACATCAGGTCCTCAAAAGTTCAGTTAAAGATTGACATTAATTAATAGAGGCATCAAAATTCAAAGGAAAGATTAAAAAAGAATATCTAACATTCCTCACACAAACGCAAACGCGCGCACGCGCGTACACACACACACACACACACACACACATATATATATATATATATATATATATATATATATATGTATGTATGTATGTAACACTTCAACTCGTATCCTCGTCTTAATACCCTTAAATTGCAGTCGTTGGTAATCATTTTATTTTACTCCTGACTTACAAATTACACATTCAATTAATACATTTCCCCTTACGCTTCTAATTATGTACACGCATGTAAAGTTATTCAACTGTTATGAGAAAATGTTTTCATCCGTAACACAGAGGCTGCAACGCTTTAACTTTGAAGTCAGTCCACCTCTGATAAATTAATATTTGCTGCAATTTGGTCGAACAGACGGTAAGGAGATCTTGCGCGAAACAGACATATTTTGGAGGTTCCAGCGAACGATGATACGGCTAAGGTGTGAAAGATAAATAAAGCAGTAATTCGTAAGTTATATATTTTTTCCCTCACAACTAGAATCACGACTATAATATTACTTTGGCCTAGGGAGAAAATTATGAACACCGCCAGAATGCTTGGCGCACGCACGCACGCACACACACACTCACAAACATATATATAAGTTCGTTTTGAAAGAACTTGATTGATAGTTATCTAATATTTTCACGCGTCTTACTGACTATTACAGCATATGGAATATAATATTATATTCGTGCGCCTGGTTTAATTTGTTTGCGAGTTAATTTTCTACTGTACTTGGGTTAGGTAATGGTTATTATATTTTAGCATTATTTAATGTAAAATGGCAATTTGGACTCAAAATTCTGCAATTACATGTCGAGTGCACAATATACAGTGTAATTTTTATTAAACTGCCACTACTCAGAGCCACCTGTAGCGCGATCTATCAGCCGGAATTCCACAAAAATTGATAGAGGGACTACGGACGACATGGCAAAGAGTTTCCATGAAAAAAAGTAGTTCCAAAAGTCGCCGATATGGGAAGATATGGCGCTGTTGTTGACGGCGCACCCTAGAATTTGCATAAAACGCAAGTAAAACATCAAAATGCAAATTCATGACTACGTAGTCGACAGCAGCACCAGTATTTTGTTCTATAAAGATCGGCGCGGAATCTGTTGCGTCATCGCTTTACAGAAGAAAGGGTTATCAGTCGCTTTTTTCCACTTGCATGGCCACCTCGCTCCTCAAATCTAACCCATGTGACTTCTTTCTGTGGGGTTATCTTGGGTTTCCAAGAGGTATGTATCTTGGTGAAGTCTCTAACTTGGCGGCCCTAAAGGACAACATATCCCGGACAGTGGTGAACAATCTTATTGACATGTTACGCTAGGCCGTTGAGAAGGTAGTTTTCAGGATGCAATGGGTTGTCCAAAAGGATGGAGGTGACATTGAAGGAGGTAGAAGTAAATTTGCTGCATAAAGCGGTGTTGAATTGAAATTTTTTGTTATTTATTTGTCTGCTTATTACAACTTTTTCGGTATTCACCCCTTATCTTTATAGCCCGAAATACTGGCGCTGCTGTCGACTACGTAGTCATGAATTTGCATTTTGATGTTTTGCTTGCGTTTTGTGCAAATTCTCTTTTGCGCCAACAACAACAGCACCATATATTCCCCTATCGGTGTCTTTTGGTACTATTTCTTTTTTTTCATGAAAACTCTTTCCTATGTCGTCCTTAGTTCCTCTATCACTCTTGGGGAAATTCCGGTTGATAGATCGCGCTACAGATGGCTCTGAGTAGTGTCACTTTGATAAAAATCACCCTGTAGTTTTCTCCTCTAACTTTGTACCGTACAGATACAAAAGAGTAAAAAAATATTCAGATACATAATAGAAAACTGAACTAATAGAAACAATGTAAAATAATTGAAATGCTATCTAAGTATCAATATTTAAAATAAAAAACTGTTTAACTGCTAGGAATGATCAATTAGTATTATATATACGTACTCATAAGTAAACATAAATAAACATAATGGAGATTTCGTAGAAGTCTCTTAGTAACTGCACTTAGCTACTTTTTTTGCTGAAGCCCTATACACCGTCAGAATTAAGAAAATAGTCTTTTATGATCTTAAAAGCAGCTTATGTCATTATACTTTTTGGCTCTTTAATAATATATGTGTAACATTTCTGTCGAGTTAAAGCTTTGCTTTTTTAAGCAGAAACTGTCACGTGTTTAAAAAACCTATTCCTCCTTTCATGTAGCTTATTAGATAAAGTAGACTAGTTGCTTTATATTCTATACATTATTTCTTGTCTTCTCTTTTATATTTCTCTTACTAACTTTATAATTTTGAGTCCCACACACATAATATTCATAATTTACTCTAAGAGAAGATCTCTCTTTAAATCCTGCTAAATTGTGAACTTGCATGCCGTAACGTGAATCTATGAATACATTATGAAAGCACGAACACACATACATTTTCAATTATTGACAATATTCATAAGAAAATAAAATGTTATACAGTCTTATGAAAGAATCCCAAAGAGTTAAAAACAGTGAGAGGAAATAGTAAAGTGAGAATAGAAGAAATAATGGCGTCATAATAATAACTTCAAAGTAATGCAGCATTAACTTTGGGGGGGGGGTTGATGAAACACGACCTTATATCAAATTTGAAATGCTAATAAGATGGAAAACTTTTCTCTCTCAATAATGTAAATAAAATCTAGGTATTGCGGACGCAGTGCAAGCCCCCGCAAGACAGCGAGCCAGTGATCTGAACGTCTCTAGTTAGATGTCGGTCACTGACAAATCCACTGCCGTGTACACTAACGGCGACTGGTGCAAGAAAAATCTATCATGTCTGCAATGTCCTCCAAGTTCTCAAATTTACCTCTGGAGGTTCGGAGTCAAGTGTTCCGGTCTCGTCAGTTGACTCGGTTCAAAATTACGGGTCCGGTCCTTTAGCCGTTATGGACTTGAACTGACAATATACTGTCGGTCAAGAGGCATCAATCCCCAAAACAACAGAAATCTAGGTCTTTCCCTTAGCCATGATTTAAAGAATGAATGATCAAAAGCTAAACTGCAACACAATAATAGCAACTTTTATTTTATGCATAGTTAGGGTATTTATTTTACTATTGGAATAACATCTTTCTGCAGGCTAACCAATCATTAAATGTACTTCAAGCTGAAGAATTATTGCAATTTAAATTTGAGAAGACCTTCACCACATGATTGGTATAAAAGACTGAAATCTCAGAAAGGCCCTGTACAGCAGGGGTGTCAAACTCAAAGGCTAACTTGGGCCAAACAAACAAGGTTTAACTATAAAGAATCAATATTAATAGAAACGTAGGTTTATTTTTAATAATACATTATAATAATGGCCTTTATTTAATAATAGCAAAAAAGAGTATAATTAAAAAAAATTTAGCGAATTCTTCCTATCTTATTATAATTCTGCGTCGGTTATTTTATTATACATTATTGTGTGCCAATATATTGGCCGGGCCGCAAAAATGTTCATCGCGGGCCGCAAGTTTGACACCCCTGCTGTACAAAGTAGGGAAGGGGAGTTGAAGAAAATAAGGATCAGAATGTTTTGTAACAAGTTCTGAATGGTGTATACTTGTAAAGTACAAAAAATTTCAGATAGTTCCGATTTATCAAGCAATTTTTCTCTGATTGGCTTTACCTTTACTCTTCATTTTGATGGCATCTGGTCCACTTCTGGAGGAGTCACTGCTGGATGCTTTGATTTGGAAATCAGGTATTGGTCTCCGTCCATCAATCAGAGGAATTAATTCCGAGCAAGGATCTTAAATAAAAAAAGGAAGATGCTATCAGCCAGTTCCACTTATGAAGTTTCATAACTCATTTTGAGACAGTATGTGTTTGCCATTTTGGTAATGCCATTTTGATAATTTCCCCTAATTAGGGGCTCATGTTAAAATTTCCAGATATTCATAACATAGTTAGGCAAGGCACAAGTAGCTAGTACATAACAGAATTATTTTTTAATACAACGAACTTAAGATAGGAAAATCTGGGGGTGCGAGAACGCCGAAATCTGGATTCAATCCGGAGGGCTTTGCTCCGATGATCGATTCCATTCGAGACAAGATAACCAAAGTTTTGGATCAAAGAAACGTCACTAGAGCATACCTTAATATTCTTGGACTAGAATATTAAAGATACATTGCTATGTGGAGAAGGTAGCTCTCTCTGAGACTGCTCAATCAACATTCACCACATTACCTCAGACAATTTGAGTTCCATATTCCCATATTACAGATTCATGCCTTTAAAACATGATGCGAAGAAACCCTCTGATGTCTGAGCCCGTATTTTGTGGAAGCACTCAAGCAAACAGTCTATTTCGCTGGCATGATTATCAACAGTACCCAGACGGCACGGCAACTATGTATTAAAACAGTGAAGAACCTTTATCGATTGCTTGTGAGGTGTGTGCATACTGTCATAAGTGTAAATACATACCAATGAATAACTCTGATGGAATACGGTGCGAATATTATTCAGGTGGAAAGAATATTATTAATTTCAATATTGAACAAATCACTTAAAATATTATCAGACTCAGTAAGACCAGCTTGATGTAGTTAATTAATTTATGGATATTGGCAAACGTATAATTTTGTAAACATATTAAAGTTTTGCTATTATATCAGGTAGTTACTAGACATTTTTGATTTCTATTCGTTTTTCTCTTTAGAACATCAAAAATGATATTTTTTAAAGGTAGTTAAACCTTTCTGTATGTAAAAGTTTCTTATCAAATGTAATTAAGTGTAAACATTTAATCTGAAGGATAATTCTAACCAATGCACATATATCATCCTTAAGTAACTGGGAGTACTCTGAGAACAACTGCTGGAGTTTCATCATACAAATAAAACACTTCCCGACACGAAACTTGCTCATTTCAGTCGATAATTCATTTTCGCAGCCCAATGTGTTAAGTACTGTTATTTCTATAGACTTGCAAATTGAGTATCACCAGAAATTAACCCCTCTACCTTCCTATCTATGATAGAGTTTCTGAATCTGATTTTAGTTCCAATGTATGTTTTGAGGAAAGCTACCTATGTCTCTATGAACCCTTACTTTTGTTCCTAATATGCTGTGAATTAAAAACAAACAAATATAAACTAAACCAAACTAAAAACAGAAACCAAAAACAAACAAAAACAAAACAAAATAAAAAGAAAACAAAACACAAAACAAAACAAGACAAAATAATTATAAAAACAAAACAAAACAAAAATAAAACAGTTACCATATACATTTGGGATTATCTTGCCTCATGTCGTAGTGAGAGACGACACGTTTCTTAGAAAAGATGGAGAGTCAAGTCGCAGGTGCAGAAAACGACATTGTTAAGAGGGAATAGAGAATAAGTAACATGAGGAAAGCAGGCAACGGGGCTTGACCAGCTAGTAAATGGTGACCAGCTGGATTTAATGAACTAAGCAGGTGAAAATTTTAATCTAAAAAGGTTCACCAGTGAGAGATGAAAAGGGAGAAAGAAATTTATGATGTTGACTTCGTTAGGGGTGCAGAATAGATCGAAGGGAGTCGTGAGAATTTGGGAGTATGAGAAACCCCCAGAGTGAACCTCAACAGTAACAGGGGCTGACGCCCCCTTCAATTTAGATTGGAGGAAGTATTATTATAAAAATATATGTGCAACCAATAATGTAAGTCCAGGTGGACCCATTGGTAAGAGGGTGGCCACCAATGGAAGCCCAGAATGAAGAATTGAAATTAAGTTGAGCGTAAGAAAAATTTAGCAGAGCAGAGCAGTGCAGATTGGGCTGAGAAGTCAAAAAGACGTAGACCGCATCAGAGGCTGAATGGGACCCATTTACCCTGGCAGATATGTAAGCTCCAGAATTAATATAGAGACTAAAAGAGTTGTGTCTTATAGACTGAGATGATTAAATGAGGTTGTAAGCTGACGTTGATATAGGGAGCTGATGATGTTAAGAAGCCAAGCGGACGGATCCAGGCAGATGATTTGAAGTTCGTAAGCCTTAGCCCAGTGAAAACCCACGTTAGGTCCAATCCCCGCATCCAATTGTTCGCCAGCAGATTTGGACGGACGGCAAAGAGCAGTTGAGGTCACCGCATCCCCAAGGGCGGAGAGGACCAGATGAGAAAGTTTGACTACAGTAGAACTCCCCGACCACCCTAGTCCAACGAGGCAGCAATAACTCCAATCCCCAGCGAAGACTGATCAGCGCCTATTCGCAACGAGTTCGTGTCTACGGGAAAAGTCTTCTAACGTACGCCGCATTCTTATCGTCAGGTGGCTGCTAGAAGGTGCAGGAGATGTCCGACGGTCTAGTTCAACCAATCAGAAAGAGGCGCCTAGCTACTTCTGGTATCCCCGACGGAGAGTCCTATTGTTAAAAGGAGCGAGTGCCTATTGTTATGCCGGCGGAGTCTTCCAAGGTAGGGAGAGAGTTTTGTATTTGCTTTTCTGCCCAGGCCCAGCGCGTATAGTGAGCGAGTTAATTAGATCGGGTTAGGTTAATTTTGATTGATAGATATAGAGATATATCAAATTCAGTAAGAGTCATAATAAAGTGTTTATATATGTGTATATTCTGATGTTATTTTTAATAAATTGATTGATTAGAGTTCACCTGAGTAATCATTTTTGGTAACATCTAAGTACTACCACTAATTAACGAAGATTACTGCTACACCTCACTTTCAGGTTGATCTCTCTAACAAGTTAGATAATATTTATTAAATCTCTAGCAAAAAGCTTCAGTTCCTTGGTCTCAGATAAAATTGTCAAGAAATTCGTTGTTTACCTCTCTTACCCTTTAAGACAGTCTAAAACTAAGATAAGTTAGTGGTCCTCCTAATATCTACATCAGTGTTTTGAATCTAATAAAATCTTGTATCATTAAAATTTTACAGACATTTATAAACCTATCATTAAACTTCTTCCTCCACTGAAACCTATCGTAACTCAGTTATGTAAACGGGGTGTTTTAAATATGCCTTCCGGTGATTGTAATTACTTTTATAAAGGCCAAATTATACACGGTCATAAAACACGCATAAGAGAGCATTAAAAATATGTTAACAGTAATAAAAAATTAAATCTAAGACTGCTTAATACTCCAGAGAATTTGGACAAAAGTTCTAAATTTCCGTTCGAAAATTATTCATCATGTTATCTATCACTATGCCTGAATTTCATCTATCAGCTGGCTGGAAGCATTTTTGCACATAATACGTTTCTTAATATCAAATTTTCCTTCTATCTTATGAATATTTGATCATATTTTTCGTATCTTCCACTTTGCAATTCAAACCTCTCGGTTCTGTTTTTAATGCCCTTTTTCCGTATCTTGTTTCTCTTTTTCTTTTGTTCTCGGATGCGCCCCTGTGAGTGGTCGTGAGAACGTAAATTTTACTCCCTGTAACTCTGATAGAAGAACCTTTTCCATATCGCGGCTTCGACGTCTCTCATAAATTTCTGGAAAATTCTAGCGTTTACCCGATTTTCATCAAAGAGTTTTATGATCTACGGTTTTCAGGATTCATCGAAAATTGCTATCTGTTCTAACCGTAGACAAACACAACTAACAAATCTAGAGCGTAACAAGAATTCTAATTATTAGTTACTAGAATTCTTATTATTAGAAACTGCCTTTTTTAGATTTTATTGTGGATTTCTAAGAGGCTGTGTATTTCTGTTTCAACTATTTTATGAACTCGGAAATATTTGTTATTTTTATTTTCATTGGATTATTTATTCTTTTGGATTATAAGAAGATGTTCTTACAAATTATTAATAATACAATTTAGAATATTTTCTATATACATCAGAGGTTTTCTAAATGGACACGAATTTATTTCCTTGATAGGTTGTTGTGGTTGTTGTTGTTGCTTATGCCCCCTGACCAGAATGTATACCAGACCAGGTCCATATAGGCTTGCGGGCTGAGCAATTTTGGTCGAGAACCCCCAGGGGTGGCATTTGGGAGTTATCGTACCCTCTTTAATCTTCTCATATCCCTCTGACCTCATATTGGGACTTTCCGATCTAAAGATTTAAAGTGCCCATATCCGACCTAGACACGAAGGTATTTGATGCCGCTTGTCGGGATTCGATCTGAGAACCTTCATTACCGAAAGCCAACACGCTACAACTAGGCTGCCTGTGGGCATCTTTGATAAGTTCCATTCTTAAATGTAAGTTGTATTGTTTTAAAAATGAATAAATATTTTTAAAAGTTGCCGCTGGGAACAGAGAAACTGTGACTAATTTGATCAAGTCATGGCGTTTAAGTTTTTACATTTAAACAAGTTTTTACATTTAAACACCTATTTAAGTCATCTTATTAATAAAACATATTTTACGGTAAAATTCAAATATTTTGTTTTCGCTATCCCACAACTAAACAGAAATCTCATTTCCAATTTTTTTCTCAGTGTTTTCTATCAGAAAAAGTTTGCGATATTTGTGTAAACGTTTTTATCTCAATTACAAACTTATCCTATCATTAGTTTCTATCCTAACGAGGCTTTAGATTCTTAAATATTAGATATTGAAATGAATAACGTTTTGAATGCTGTTTTATGGATGCAAACATTTATTTAAAAAGGAACATTTTCATTAAATTTATCCCTTCTAATACCTAGATTCTACATTGACTCGTCAGCGGCAGACCAATGAAAATGTCGAGTATGGTACCACTGCAAATAGCACTTTTCCTCTACTAATATAGCGTGCTAGTCTGTATTTATGAAATATATTTCTACTATTTAAGTAATCAATTGAAACCATTTATACTAAGTTCCGCATTTGGATTTCCGCATTCAAAACTAATCTTTTAAGGTATGTGCCTACCTTTTGTGCCCTTTTTTTGAAATATAAGAAATTTTTATGAAACACAAATGTTTTTAGTTAGAACAGAGAATAAAACTATGAATTCAAAAAAATAATTAATGGAATTTTCATTAACTTTTCAAATTTAGGCAATTTTTAGTCAAATTTTAGTAAAAATTAATGTTTACGCCAAATCTTCTAAAACAAAATCTAACCAATATATTTCCCTTTTTTTTCAACAATATATTAGTTAATCACTTACCTGTGTTATGAAGCAAAATCTTTTATGAAATGAGATTTATCGTAAGCGTAAAAAATGAAAAATGCAGTTTTCCAGAAAACGCAAATGAAGATTTTAATATAGCACAAAAAATTATGTATAAACGAAGTTTTAAGGACTTGCCAATAAGACTACGAATAAAACTCGTTATTTATCTTCTATGTCTTATGTAAGACATAGAAGATAAATAACGAGTTTATCTTGATCTCCGTAAGTAACGGTACATCAAGACTTCATGAGAATATTAAAGTTTGTACATTCCTCTCTGAGATTAGGTAACTCTGCTACTGGATTTCATTGAAATCTTTTAAAAGTTCTCGATCATTTTCTTTATCGCCTCTTTATGCACGATGCTGCTGTTCTTTCCTCTAGAGAGTTTGAGTTGTTTTTAAGCCGTCGATAACCCTTGTATGTTCCACCAGCGCGTAAGAGTGCATTAATACGATTCAGAATGCACCATGCTTTTTCACTATTTGGACTGTTTGATTTGTCACGGTGCTTCAATGTATACCTCCCGGCATGGAAGAATTCGGCTTTTCATTATTTCTTTTCAGTTTCCTCTTGATTTGAGTACATAGCTGACTCTAAAGGGTTTTTTTTTTGTATTTATTGGTAACTTTCTATATTCAATTTTTCCAGCACTGACCCGTTTTGACAGGACGACAGGTATTTTTCATTTTGTACATATTATTAAGGCATTTTGTAACATTGTTGTTTCATTTTGTAACATATTATTAAGGCGTTTTTTATTACTGAAAAAAGCGTATAAAAACAATTTATTTCGTGGCGATAGTGTTTTAAAATTAATAAATGTTTTTCCATGATCCCCTTTTCCGTTTCACCTGGGTTTTAGCAGAATGTGTCTCACATAATATAATACAAAGCAAAAAGATAAGGTACGATGAAACAAATAATTACAAGATTAAAAAGAACTTTTTATATACCATATTTTTAAGTTTTCTGTTGAATCATATAAACGTGACAATTCTATGTATTAATAAATACTTTTTTAAAAATTTTTTATGAATTATCCCATCACTTGAAAGAAAATGAAGTTAATTGGAAGTTAACTTGCATTTAACTTATCGTTCCCATTCCGGCCGATAGATGGATGCACCAGTCTACAAAACAAAACTAACTGAAAATACTTGAAAATTAATTTAATTCTGCCTAAAGATAGCTAAAAGTATTTTAAAAATGCATTGTCATAGTGTTCTGAGCTATTCTAAAAGTTTCAAATGTCTAGCTAGTCGGGAAGTTAGTTAAAAATCAATTGCAAGATTTGTACTGAACAAACACACACACAAATACACAAACAAGCAAGAAAGCAAGTTAAGAAAAATATGGTAAAAAATAATATGTTATTTGAAAAATTTCAAGTTGATGGTACCCAAACTTAACTTTTCTTTCCTTACCCTCGACTGTATTTTATAGTTACTACCCCTGCACTTTAAAGATATCCTTAATTTTATTAGGCAGGATAAGAAAAATTCATTTTTACACATAAACGTATTTCCATTGTCTTAACTAGTAACGATATCAGCAGTTTCTTGGGAAAATACTGGTATTAATAGGACTTAAAAATCTATAAAAAGTTCCTGGGTGAAGACAAAGGGTGATAGAAAGATTTTAGATCTTAATTCAAGTGGAGCAGTAGATTTGGCCAGGTCTGACTGGTGACCGGTTCGCTGGAGTGGAGATTAATTTTTATTTCTTATCCTGGGTAATACCTTTCTCTCATAATGTTTAGCTTTTGAATTTTAAAATTTACGCTTTAATCTCATATCTTCTGTTGATAAAGGTATTTTTTGGTTATGTACTCTTTAAAACCAATGTGCCTTGCTCTCTGATCTTTATAAAGAGATTTGGCCTGGACATTTTGAGAAACTCGGAGATATACCATTTCTAATAGGCAGTGAAGTGCAAAGTGACTATTTGAAATCGCAAAAAAGAATTTATGTCGTTGTGTTCGTTAACAAGTATAATGGAAGGGCTTGCAAAATTTCATGAAGAGAAATAAAAATTGTATATTCGCTCCGAATTTATAGAGGAGGCATTCTCATAATGATCACGCGCCTTCCCATGGATCTTTTTCAACGGAAGGTAATGCTGGATCATGGGTAAAAGTGAAAGAAGAATAAGTGTGGAAACATATTTAATAAGTGATAAAAAACCCGGTTTTGAAACTCTTCATCCAGTAACTTTTTAAAATAGTTTTGTAAGTCCTATAAATACCAGCATTTTCCCAAGAAACTGCTGATATCGTTACAAGTTAAGACAATGGAAATACGTTTATGTATAAAAAGGAATTTTTCTTACCCTGACCAATTAAAGTAAGGGTATCTTTAACGCTTCAGCGGGCGAGCCCGTGTACAAAGTGCAACATTTTCGTAATTTTGAATGGTTTGTTTTTACATGTAAGGATTGAATGTTCTAAGCAGTTTCTGTTTAAAGCTACACCCTTTCTAATGTTGTTCTGATTTTCTGAGCCTTGTATTCCTTTCCATTCATTGTTAGTCGTGATTTAACCGTGCAAACCAGCGATTATATTGGATTACAATAGGACAAAAACATGAGTTCACGTAGTCGATCAAATGTGCAACTATTTCGCCATATCCCGCATATCACGAAGATGGACAATCTCATTGTTTTTAAGTTTTTGGACATAGTAGGAATGAATTTGCAAGTTGTCCTTAGATCCAATAAATCGGACAGTTTTGAAATAAGGCGATTGTATCTGCATTATTTGGCCTTTAATTATAAATATATCTCAATATTATCAACATTTTATATGTTGTCATAAAAAGCAGAATTATTGTTTTCAATTTGAAAAAAAAAGTTCACTACAAAAGGAATAATCAAGGTTGAAAGAGACGCTTCACTTTGTGCCACGCTGTTGTTCAAAAAATTGGCGCGCCCGCTGAAGGGTTAAAGTGTGGGAGTAGTAAATATAAAGTACAGTTGAAGGTAAGGGAAGAATAGTAAAGTTTGGGTACCAACAACTTCATATTTTTCAAATATCATATTAATTTTTGTTTCATCGCACCCTAACTTTTTGCTTTGTATTATGTTATGTGAGAAATATTCTGCTAAAACCTAAGTAAACCGGAAAAATGGATCATGGGAAAACATTTATTAATTTTAAAGCACTATTGCCACGAAATAAATTGTTTTTTATACTTTTTTTCTGTAATAATAAACCCCTTTATAATATATTTTAGAACAATAAAGAATTAAGGATTTGTCCACTCTGAAAGAATCCCCATTAAAACTCTTCGCTGCTCATTCGCAGTTTTAAAATTTAGAGGTGATTCAATAGCCTTGAAATATTAAAAGTTTTATCATCAGTTTATGAAGAGAATTAATTAGCATTTGGTTGTATCCAGTTCAATAACTGACCAAGGAGCTTATTTGCGAGATTGATACCTCCTATCAAAGATCAATGATAGATTTATATTTCAAAGAGGGGATCTAATTGGCATCAAGCTTTTATTGTCTAATGATATTAGCTGTGAAACTAATTCATTCGATCTCTCTAAACTGTTTTGAGTTTAACCGAACTATAAAAGTAAGTAATAGTTGGAAGGCTCAGTTTTATGTATTTGATAATTGCATATTTTTCTTTCTTTATTTTAAGGTTAATTTTTACATATCAAGATTTTAAGTCTCTCAGATGGAAAATATACCTAGACTATTATCTTTCTTATTTTGTATAATTACAGTAGACAGCAAATTTTTACAGGTACACGTGAAACATACGTTTCTTTCGTATTTCGTATAATTACAGTACATAGCAATTTTAACGTAGGATTACGTTCCTCCATAACGGTCCTCCGGAAAGCAAAATTTCAGATATCCTGCGTCGCGAGTTATAATTTTGGTAGCTCGTAAAACCCAGTCTGTACTACTTGGGCAAGCAGCAAACAGTTAAACAGTAAATTGCCAAAATGCGTCAAAATTTAGACACACACACACACACATATATATATATATATATATATATACATGCAAAATAGGTAAGCTGCGATATGTAATCGTACGTTAATAACACGCGGTAGTTTCGTTAGAAGAGGATACCTGAAATTTTTTTCTAACACATATACGGGAAACATAATTGCATATTTACGTGAAACATACTTTTCTTTCGTATTTCGTATAATTACAGTAGAGAGCAATTTTTTACCTGTATATTGGAAACGTAGTTACATGTATACGTGAAACATACGTTTCTTTCGCATTTCGTATAATTACAGTACACGGCAATTTTTTACATTTATACGGGTAACACAGCTACATGTATACATGAAACATATGTTTCTATCGCATTTCGTATAATGACACTACACAGCAACTTTTTAACATGTATATACGTGAAAAATAGTTCAAGTCTAAGGAGAAACTAAAAAAATTTGAATATGAGTCCCAGTGCTGCGCATCAAACTCCTCCATTTTCATCCATTATATCAAAAGCCTTTTAACAGTTTTTTTTTCCACTTGACATACATTTGCTTATTGGATTTATGCAGAGATACTTTCACTAAAAACATAAAAATAAACCCGGCTTATATTTTAAGAGCATTAAGAAAATAAGACAGTAAAGGCTGTTGCGCCAAGGACGCTTTTTCTTCGTAAGCGATACATTTGATTTTCATAATGGAGTAGTGTTTTTGCTGAACTCTTAATGATTCAGCAAGGGAAAACTCCGGTCTAATTTAAATGCCTTAAGTAGTTTTTCTTAAAATTATATTATGAATGTTATTATTCCGGATTTTAAGAATTATTTAGCAATTTCTTTTCACAAGAAAGAGCTGATTTGAAATGAAACAGAATGGATGTGTAGCATTAGTAAAATAATGGTGCTACAAATGTAATGTACATTTATTCATGCACACCACTCTTCACTCGTTGGGTCATGCAACATTCACGGGCTATGAATATTTAAACCTGATTTCATAACTGAAACGGACTGTAGGTTTATAATTTAACTAGCTGAATGCCCTTGCTTCGTCGCTACGGAGTACATTCAAATTAAATTCAACGGTCAATGTATGCAATTAATGCCAAAAATATGTATAAATATATTTATAATAAATACAACGAACAATGTATGCAATTGATGTAAAAAAACCCCAAAAAATATATTTATAAAAAATCGTAACGGATATTTTTATAGACAAGATAATGTAGACGAAAATATTCAAATTAAATCTAATAGAACATACTGATGAATATAGTACAGTTAATATAGTACAGTTAATATAGTACAGTTTGAGGAACATTTCTTTTACTGTATGCTAATATTTTTTTGGGTAATGTCCAATCGTCTACCGCATTAGCAAGAAAAAAAAAATGTTTTTTTCGTTGATTTCGTTGCTATGCACGTGACGCAAAATTAAAAGAAAAAACCACGTGATCAGCATTTAATAAATTACATTCTAAAAATTAATCTTTAAAAATTCACCAAAAATCAGAAATTGAAGGTAAAGATTCGAAAAAGATTTCATTTTAAAGGAATTTTTATGATCTTTCTCGTGATATAAATTTTATAACCCTCAAATTATTATTTTAAATGCAAACTTTAAAGAATATTACAAAAATAGCTTAAATATTTAATTTTAAAAAAACCAAGAAGAATTTTTCAAAAATCTCTCTTAGTGCACCCCTACACTATAAGAAGAATCGCCATGCAAAATTTCAGCCCTTTATGTCTAGCAGTGTGGTCTGTGCGTTGTCTGTCAGTCAGTCCGTTACGGTACTGTTTTATATATATAGATTATATATTTCAACATATTCTTTCGTCCCCCTTTTTTCAGTTTATCATACCTCATTAATTTGAAAAATAGTTCTCGCTGATCATCTAAAGAATACAATCGATGACAAGATTCTTGATTAATTTCACATCGTTCAGAAATATTTTTTCTTTTGATTTACGTAAAGCCACAAGGAACCTTATTATGAGTTACCACCGATTTCCCGAAAACTAAATACTTTTATAGTATATAAAAAAGTCTCTTTTCAGCCGATAGACACGGCAAGGATATTTAATTCAGTACCGCATCTATCAGCAATGAGCCAAATAGTCCTTCTTCATCTAATGTAATTAAGAATACTCTATTGAACATACAGTCAATCAAGCGTGGTGTTTTTATAACGCGATTTCCATATTACGCGGAGCGAAAATTGCGACAGCTCTCCTGTAACACGGTCTCCTTATAACGCGTTTTCCGTACAAGAACATTCCAACAACTCAAATGGCTTATTTTATTATATTTTATTATATGAGCTATGTATTAATTCAATAAACCTAAATTCAAATGTGTAAAAATATACATATTCATTGCCATTTATATTATAATATTTTATTTATTAACCGTATCAGTCGCAACTTGATGCTTTGAGAATGCAATTTTTATATAAGTCGGAATAGGTCTGATTTATGTACAATTTATTTATTTCCGAAATTCTATATAACGCGGTACGTAATTCATTTAATTTGTATCAATTCTGAGTTTCTTATAACGCGGTTTTCATATAACGCCGCAGTGGTTTCCATACAACGTGGTATAAATTAATCTGATTTGCCTAATTTCTGCCAGGTTAATGGCCGAATGGCTAGGGCACTGGCATTCGGTTCAGTTTCTCGACAATGATCCCGTGGGTTCGAGTCCCGCTTTTCACATGAAAGTTTGTAGCCGCTCGGACGCGGCTTTAAATTGTAGGTCCCGGTCTAATTAGCCCTCGTGTAGCAAAAAATTGACCATAGCGCTCCAAACCAAACCAAACCTTGTCTTATTTCTGTTTCTTATAACGCGGTTTCCACAGAACGCATTTCCTGATTTGAATTAATTCTGAGTTTCTTATAAAACGGTTTTCATATAACGCAGTACGAATTAAACGCGTTATAGGAGACTTAGTGTAATTACTATGAGTAATACCTATAATTCAGTGAACCGAGGCCTGATTTTAATGAGACTTGTTTTGTTTCATTTTTACTCTTATTACTGTCTTCTTTCAAATATTCCGCAATTATGCGCAAGTTTGCTGAAACGAATTACAAATAAACTCAGAATTTTTGCATTAAATAGGTAACACTACGCAAGACATCTTTTCATGCCCTAAAATATTATCGTGAAAGCAGTCTCTTGAACAGTGCCTAAATCTTTTAACCACTGTGGTACACACTATATTTTAGTAACAAATATTTTCCACCTAATATTTTCTAATATACCCTACGGCAGAGACATTTAACGCATTTTTTCTGCAAAACCTTGACTTTCAGTGATATTCACGTTCAAATTCCTTCTCATATTACGAAATATGTACAGAAGTTTTTTCCTATTTAGAGGCTTTCGATATCGCTTAACAAACTTTATGGTTTACAAAAAAGTTTCAGATGAAAAGTTTCATTTTTAACAAATATGCACAAGTATTTCTGAACAAAATGTTTCGTAAAAGATAACTAAACTTAGTGCGTACTGGGGTTGTCTACAGTTTAGAATTTGATGTATTTAAATCCAGTGAATTTATAATGTTTGAAAAATTGTAAATTTACTTTATTATTCCAAATTTTTATTTTTTGAAATTACTTTATTAGAAAGATATATTTTTTATTTTTCAGTTTTTAAGAGAAGTATTTATTGCACTTGATGAGATTACGCTTCTAGTGTAACATTCGATATTTTATCACTTTTTAATATACGTATTAAACTCATTTTACTTACTTGCTTTTTCTAAACTTTTGTAAGTAGTAGTTTAGTTTAACTTTTCCCTCCATTTTTGTTGTATTAGACGGAGTTTTTAATCTATTCCTTAATATTAAATGATATTTCTTTATAACAAAGCTTATTGACCAATTAGGACGGTGGGACGTCATTGATTATACTTAACTGCAGTAGATTTTCACAGAAATTAGTAATAAATTAAATTTGCAATAAATTTTATTTTTGACTCAAATATTTATACCGAAAGTACAGTTTGGGATGGAATATTGATTTTTTTATGTGCGTCAAGTATTCCTACCCTGGCAATTGAATTAAAATATTTCTCGCGATTATCCAGTACTTATATAAAGATTAATTTGGGATACCAACAAAATGTTTCAGTTATTTATATGCAAACACTGTTGGTATTCTGGAAGCATTGCTTATGAATTATTATATTTAAAAATCATGCTGAAAGTATTATGAACACATTTATGAAAGGAGATGAATTGAGACTCATCAGAATTATTTACAAACCCAAGGAAGACAGGATGAATTCTAAGTTTATTTCCACAATTTTTATGAGTAAAATCTCTACTTTTCCTTCATCCAATAAAATATTGTAATTTAAAACTGTATTTCAGATTTCAAAGGTATACATATTAGTATTGTGGAGTACAGAGTGACTGACCGATAGTAAATAAAATTCAAATCTACTGTTCCTTTCCCCAATTCTCCAGAAACAATAGCTCCAACAAACTTGCTAGGGATTCATGACTAACTTTTTCCGAAAGATTTATGAAATGGAATATCAAAGGAAGTCGACGGGAATAATAGAACAAGCCATAGAAGCCTAACTCGCTTAATCCAAGTTTTACTAGTAATACGAGAGTACGGTTTCCTTACATCTGATGTTAGACCTAACATTTTCCGGGCAAGTGTCTTGAATCAGTAGTTCTCTCTAAATCAGGGCGAGCTCTATGCGAATGTGACTGTAAAAGTCGCGTTATCAAAGTATTCCTGCAAAATTTAGATAAATGTATCAGTTTTGTATAAGAGATTTTGCTCAGTTTTATATATTAATAGCGTAGCTATGGAAGAAGAGAGAGGGCGAGTTTGAAACTACATGCATCTACCTAGTAAAATGGTAAGCGAGGTAATTAGAGGAAAACTGATTTGAATTTTTAAGATAAATTAATTATTTAGGAATTGAATTAAATCCTAAAGATTCTTACTCGATCACATATTAACATTTTAGTCTGAAGTTCCAAAATACAAGAAAAAATTGAGCAATCATTATCTTCTAACCAAGAATATACAGGGTGTTTTTTTTAAACTGACACTACTCAGAGCCATCTGTAGCGCGATATATCAGCCGGAATTCCACCAAAATTGATAGAGGGGCTAAGGACGACATAGGAAACAGTTTCCATGAAAAAAAAAATTAGTTCCAAAAGTCACCGATAGGGGTAGATATGGCGCTGTTGGTGCACCCGAGAATTTCCATAAAAGGCAAGTAAAACATCAAAATACACATTCATGACAATGTTGTCGACAGCAGCGCCAGTATTTTGGGCTATAGAGATAAGGGATGAATATCGAAAAAGTTGTAAGCAGACAAATGAATAACAAAGAAATTTCCCTGCAACACCACTTTATGCAACAAATTCGCTTCTCCGTCCTTCAATGTGACCACAGTCCTGGTGAACGACACATTGTATCCTGAACACTACGTTCTCAATAGTCAAGCGTAACTTGTTACCAGAAATGTTCATTTAAGTCCGGGATATGCTGTCCTTTAGGGCCGCCAAGTTCGAGACTCCACCAAGATACACCTTAGACTTTAAATAACCCCACAGAAAGATGTTACATAGCTTATGTCCGGGAAGCAAGGTGGCCATGCCAGTGGAAAAAAACGAATGATGACCCTTTCTTGTGTAAAGCGAAGGCGCAACAGAATTTACATTTTGATGTTTTACTTGCCTTTTATGCAAATTTTCGGGTTGCGCCGACGACAACAGCGCCATATCTTCCCCTATCGGCGACTTTTGTAACTATTTTTTTCTCACGGAAACTCTTTCCCATGTCATCCTTAGTCCCTCTATAAATTTTGGTGGAATTCCGGCTGGTAGATAGCGCTACAGATGGCTCTGAGAAGTGTCAGTTTTATAAAAATCACCCTGTATATATATATATATATATATATATATTCGGCAATTGAATGTATAGATCTATACATTCAATGTATAGATCTATGCAATTGATCTATAGTTTAGCTGAATAAGTTATTCTAGCTAAACTATAGATCATTTTCGAATGCTTTATGAAAGATATAAACAGGATCCAGATTTCCTCTATTACATCTAGTACTCTTTCGTGACCGTATAATAGATTTATCCCATACTCAGTGAAAACATTTTTATGTAATATATATGATCCTAGTCATTATTAATCCTGCTACTGTATTGAGCTTTATTTTCATTAGTAGATTTTTCTTCGCTTGTCTTTTTTTAAATGCTATTTTAAAAGCGAACGGTAATATCAAATGCCACGATGCATTTTTAATTTTGCTTTTTTTTGTTTATGACTGCATAGAAACGCACAGAACTACAATCGATTTTTTTTCTAAGCGGAGTGGGTTTGGAGGTAAGAAAAGAGATTTTAATTAAATTTTTGACCGCTAGATGACGATGTCATAACATTGCGAGAATTCCACTCTCTATTAAGTTATTTATATCACGTGTCGTAGGAATTAAATCTATGATTAAATTATGTCGCTACGTAATAAAATGATAGATATAATTCATGCTCGAACACTGTGTTCAGCTGACGTTAATTTCATGAGCTACATATTTAATTCTTGTCATTATTGATTCTTTACTCTATTTAGCTTTTTTTTGTATGTCCTTTTTCCCGACATTTTTTAGAAATCCAGTCTTGCAAGTGGATTATCGTCTATTAGTTGATTATCTTAAAAGCCCTGTAATGATTCATATTTCGTCATTTTTCGGATAATGACCTACAAAAATTCCATTACACAGAAACGCGTATATAACTACGAGTTTTTTTGGGGGGTGGGTGGGTGGGTGGAGAAAAAGTATGTTTTCTAATTTAACACCTGAACGCTACATGGTATTATCAGAAGATTATATTATATGAATTCGCTCTTTATTAAGTATTAATATTGAGACAATATAAAAATATGAACAACAGATTTAAAATACTTGTCTGCGTATTATTATGTATTTATCCAATATGTCCTCATGGTTCAATCAGGGTTGGGCGAAACTAATACGTTTCTCTGCAGTGGCCGAAATTCGAATTGTCCATGATCTGCTGATAGATAATCTCATCAATTAAGCTAGTCTGGCGATGTGAACATGTCCCGTTTTGAATGACTCTTATTTCATATCCCGCCTCTTTTAAGTGAATAGCAGTGGTTTTGGTAGAGCTTTTAGAAACAAATAACTTCTATTTAATGCTTATAAAAAAAGTTAAATTTTGTGTTTTATTACTTTTCACAAAAGTTTAATTTGTGAATATGAGACGACCACATACTTGCCTAATTGAACATCATGGTTCTTTTGAAGCAATTGGGAACATAGCCTAAACGACATGGTTAGGATAGGAGAGAGGGGGGGGGGACTTGGGGACTGCGTTAACCTCCGGGTCCAAGCTTTAGGTGGGCACTCGTTTTATAACTCTGTACATACCTGTAAAATTCTCCACCGGCAATGTTATACGTTACAAGTTAGATCTGTAACCTGTACTGCATAAATACCCTGTGCAAACAGGACTTAAGAGGTACATCTATATACTTATTCAGGATACATCTATGAACCTTGAAACTTAAATAAAAAATGCAAAGGACCACTGTAACGACTCCCGTACAATAGCGAATGTTTTGTGCTGGGAAATTTCGGGAAGACCAACCAACGCGCGGTTTGTGCACATAATTGATTTAGAAGGCTGGAGACAGACAGTCTTGGTGATATAAAGACCGGAAGTGGCTATCGACAGCTCTCGTCGGTACAGGAACTGTTCGTCAGCTACAGAAGGTAAGTTGCCGACCGGAGGCGCCTAGTCGTCTGGGAACAATAACTGAATAAAGAAAGGCGGCGTTTTCAAGACCTTTCGAGAACGTTCAGTGAAGGTATAAAAAGTCGCCGGACGCGAGTTAATGTCATGTCAGTGATTCAGAGATTAAGTTGTTCATAGTGACGCGGGAACCGGAGACAAGGTGATACTGTCGGGCCTAGATAGACTTGAATGAGCGCAGAGACAACTCAAGTCTGACCTACCTCGTCAATGCCGTGAACCCATGAATTTGATCTTCATATATATATATTGTAAATAGTGTGTATTTAGTCGAGAAATGCAATTAAAGAATTAAATACAAAAAGGCTGGCAGTCTTTTATTTTAGGCAAAGTCCTTACACCATCCTTCAAGAAATTGAGGATGGGGTGAGGCATCACATAGAGGTCGGGGTACTCGTTAACTTCACTACTCCCCTGCTTGGATACTATTATGATGTTTTTCTTTCAAGATCAATATCTTATTCCTCGTACCATTCAATTTATTGACAGACGCTTTCTTTTTACAATTAAGTTACCCTTACGAAGTAAGAGAGTTTAATTTTGAATGCTTTACGTTACAAGATACGTTCTGCATATCACGATATTATACATTAGACGAGAGTAATTATCTTTTCACCGTCATTGTAATCAGGCAATACAAAAACAGTCTTTAGTTCTAAGATATTAGAATTGGGAATTTACTTACAGATGTATGGCACAGGTGTCGTCTTTATCACTAGTGGTACTTCGGTCGCTTCCTCTCCTGCACAAGAAAACAGCAAAATGGTTTTAAACATACATTAGTGAAAGAAAACTTTTAACAAATTTAATAAATAATAAATAACTAAATCTACACACATTGCAAAACAATTCGTCGTTTCGAAGTGCTTAGAATAAACTATGCTGGTAAAAAACAATAATTTTGACGTCATCATGGGATGAAAATTATGTAACTATCGCTTAGAAAGGAAAACAAGTAATTATTCAAAATAAGGACATCGTTGACAAGTAGCCAGAATGACAATTTATTATTCTTTTTTGTTTGAAAGCAGTTTACACTTTTAAAGGGAATATTTTTCTAAGAACCTAGAAAATTCCCTGGAAGAGTAAGGACTGTTTATTACATACTTCATTTGGTGACCTTAAATGTATTCATTCTTCTAGATAACTAATCCGGTTTATTAAACGAGATTAATATAAATCTGTGACAAAACAAGTATATTTTATTTTATGTTACTCCTAGGTTTTTGTGTTATTTTTAAGTTAATTGTACCTTCTTTTCTCGTTATTCATTACTTCTAGTTCTATCAAAGGCAGTGATATATAGAGGAAGACGTTTTAGGTGGAATAAGATAAAATGCTTAGTTGATATACAGTCGGTACTGTCGTATAGCATTTAGTAAGCCCATGCTTAGGTTCCTAGCTAAGGTCATTGTTGAAGCAATTTCGTGCTCCTAGTGAATTTTTTCAAGGTAAACGATCATCTCCAATTCAAATTTTATAACGTTGTTTAGTCCGAAAAGAGTGTAGAACTCAGATCTTTCAACTTTGGGAGTGGTGTACTATCAACTGAACTTAGAGAGGAAGAGTCATTTTCAATAAATTCTTTCCCCGTATAAAGAAATATTTTTCCTCCAATGCGGCAGACGGTACACTTGGACATTATCCTTACCGCCATATAGCACCACGGTTTTTCTGGCTACTTTTCTGAGAACACAGTATAGGTGGACCAACATTAACTCCCCCATGGGCCGGTCCCATAATTTTGAACCGAGTCAAGTGACGAGACGGCTACACTTGACCCCTCACCTCCAGAGGTAAATTTGAGAACTTGGAGGGCACTGCAGACACGACAGATTTTACGTGCACCAGCAGCCATTAGTGTACACGGCGGTTGATTTGTCAGCGCCCAGCATCGAACCCACAACCCTCAGATCACTGACTTGATGCCTTTGACAACCGGGACACCACGCCCGCGTGAATAAATATACATTATTTTGAACGGTATATTTATTTAAAAATAAAGACGTGCCAAATTTTGTTGGGTGACTTTTTACGAGAATCAAGAATTAGGCCATGGTATTGCGAAAGAAACAAGTACCTTTCACTATGAATACAGTAAAATATATATAAAAAACCACTTCTATTTTGAACAACATATATAAAATAAATACGTATTTTCGAATAATATAAATTTTACTACTTTCTGGAAAATTTCTTAGAGACATACATATGCGTACGTATAAAACGTTATTTGATTGTATCCTGATTGTGTTAAATCATTATGTTCTAAATATCAAGACCAAAACTACATTATTATATGATATCTCAAACAATTTTTAAAGCTGTTCCCATGAAAAGATTATTGAGTCTGATATGCAAATACCAAAAAGATTACTCGTTCAAACGACGTTGCTGGAGAAAAGTTTTCTAAACTTTCAGCTTAAAGAGAAGAAAATTTACTGGAGTTTAGTGCTTAAATATCAGATATATAAAATAAAGCCGATATGCAAACATCAGTATTTGCACTGTCTTTATTGCTTTTCATACCGGTTTGTAAATATCAAGGATTAAAAAAAGTTTATTTGAGTTGGATATGCAAATACGGAAAATAACAGTTCTTAAAGAAACATACCACAGTTGCAGAAATATCGGATTTTGTAGTCTTGACAGCGGTTATCAGGCTGAAACTTATTTTGACAGTGAAAACCTCTATTTAGGTCACAAATAAGCTTTTCCTCGTTGGTCTCAGTGTAATCTTTACCAGTGTTTGCTTCTTGGCACTCGATATCTGATACGTGTCCCTAGGTATAAAAAATGTTAAATCAGCCGAGGTAAACGTACAAGTAAAATTATGCATGTAATTAAGATTACCTTCAAGGGTCTGTCAGAGGTCAATAAATTAAAAATGAGCATCTTAAAATGGTCAATAAAATAATATAATGGCATTTAGTTTCGGACTAACAGGTATAGTTCTTCTTCAGGCAGTAGAGCATTGAATGCGGAAGCTTAAAGCTACTGTATACTAACCCTATTGGATTCGCTCACCTCTATGTTAAACTATGGTGAAAATGTGCCTATTATTTACAGCTACATAATTACTGATCATCCAATAAAAATGGCACTTTCAGATAGTCTGAATTTTTCAGATAGCCTGAATTTTTCTCTTTAGAAATTTGTCCACCAAAGGAATTTATGAGCATTTAAAACACACTATACTAGATTTTCCACCGAATAATTTAAAATTTAAAATATTATTTGCATTTTCTTAAAAACGAAAAAAGCTCAAAAGTGTAAAATTCCTTTCTTTTTTACGGAGAACAATAAAAAAAGAATTTGTAAATCCATGTTGGCGCATTTTCTCCATAGGTTAACATTGAGGTGAGCGAATCCAGTAGAGTTAATACACAGCAGCCTTAATGGAAAAAATTAATTGGTTTCTAGGTATTTGACTTAAGAAACAATCGTTTTCTCTACATTCTACGATCTATGGAAACACTACGCCAATTAGTCCAAAACTTGTTGCCGCTCTTGGTTCTTTTGTGGATTATAAGAAACTATATTTCGTAACTTTAATGACAAGACTAGAGCAATAAAAATATAATATTTGAGAACAGTTAATAAGAATTCGAGGAGAATTTTAATAACTAGAAGAAGTATGTGGTTAGTTGGTCAAAAGCTCTAAAATTACACTTGAACAAAAGAATGCGGATTCAACTGGGAATCCAAGATCAAATTTGGCTCCGAAAAGAAATGTTCAAAATGTACTAGAAGCATTGTATTCAATAAATGGGTAGAAATGTAAGTGTGGTGTCATTACCCAAACCTACAAATGCAGGGAAATCCGCCAGTTCAGTCTTGAGATTGCCTATTTCTATAAGGAGTAAATAACGTATAATTTCGCCCTCTGACGTATCCTTGATTATTGATTATGATGTTTTCTTTATTAAGAGTAAACACTAATTCGAATTTTATTTTACTAAAGACAACTTTTAGTAATAATATCTGTGTAATGTTCATACCGGAGTGATTTTTACTCATGATGATGATGATGTCACGTCTATGAAGCCTATTCAAATAGATGACGGCCCTGGTAATCTGCACTATATTGTTATCGTAGAGCTTCAGTCTCGTAAACAAGACTCCAATTTTTAACAGTTTAGCAAGGATGGCTGGACAATTAAAAATGTGTGCCGCCGTCAGTTGTGTCCGGTCAGTTATCACAGTTTGTGTAGGTTTTCCTGACCTCTCTGTCAATTTTTAATCCTCTGTGATGGCCAGTTGTAAGCCTAACTATGGTTTTAGTTATACGTCGACCTCCACTGATGCTGTGGAGCTGGTGCTTTATTGGAATCAAGTGCTCCTTCAATTTGTATTTGGCCACTGCATTTGCATCCGAAAGGGTGAATTGGCGATGTTGGCGTTATTATTGAGATTTCGAGCCTCTTTTGCTAGTTTATCTGCATTCTTGTTGCCTGTAATATTGACATGCGCCGGCAACCATTGAAGAATGCAGATTTTATCCTGCTTATGAACGTCGTTTAGGCGAAAGTGGATCTCGCTGGTGATATGGGAGCTTCCATCCAGGATTGCCTATAGAGCTGCCGTTGAGTTACAGAAAATTTTTGCTCGTACTGCGTAACAATATTGATATTGCATGTTTTTTAATAATTAGGGAAATTGTGTATTAAAAGAATAAATAATAGAATATTTGGCAAAATTTGCACGATTCAGATAATAAGAATCTGAACAGAAAAGATTTTTGAAAAAGTTGTGAGACTGTATCGATAAATCTAAATCGGAATTAGTTAAAAAAAGCACAAATGATATTAAAATCTAATATCATATCATAGCATGTGTCCTCTTCTAGAAATTTGTTAATACTACCAAAAATATATTGTTCTTATTTACATGTTTATCAAAGCCTGGTCCATAAAAACAAGCTGCTGTTAACCTTAGCGTTCGTTTCGGTCCCCGAGACTTTGTTTTTGGCCTGTAAGGAAAGTCTGAGAAATGTTCTTGCCAGCCTTCATCATCTGTTACAGGTATACAGATATCACAATAAGCTCGATCGAAGCCACACCGGACGCGAGTCACATAATAAGCACCTAGAAAATATCTGATGCAATGCATGTAATCGTGAGATCGGTAGTTGATACTATAAGACACAAGCTCGGGTTCTGGAAGGTTTTCCTTAATATCCCCGGCTACGCAGAAGGAATATAGATTCTGAGCTCTCCCTTAATGTAGGTGATACTAACGCAACAAGGTATAGACAACGCCACATTTCCAGTTCTCGGATTTTGATAAAAGAGACTTTTCCTTCCCCTAGATGTTAAAAAAAGGCAATGATAGATACTTTTGTGAAATTTTACAGTCGTACAGTATTTAATTTCAAGCCCTTTATTGATATATAGACAAATAAGAAATCTTGGCTTGATTCTGTTAGTATATTTGGGGAGTTTTAAATCCTGTACAACAATTTTAAACATAATAATTAATAGTATAACTATGAAAGAAATTTAAGCTGTATTCAACAATCGCAATTATATTTTTATTAAATGGCAGCATATTTTTTTGTGAATGGAGAACTGTCCTTTCTGGGCGGTAAGGTTTCTTTTATTTACATAAAATATTGCAAAGCATCTGTCTAACATTTCCTTCGAAGAAGCTTTATTTCCCCGGACATACTCGCAGCCTATTTGTTCCAGACTATTTCGACTGTTTGTGCCGTTGTAAATCACCGCCATGAAACGTTTATGATTCCTCCTTAATGAGATTTTCGGCAAATGTTTGTCAACCTGTAAAGATCACAATTTCCGGGTTCATTAGTGCGATAAATAAAGTAAAGCTCTGTAACATACCTGATGGGGCATTTTACTGCCTCGTAATTGCAAACATGGTTTTGTGAAAGAATAGAGCTTTGCATATCCTATTTTTATCGAAGAATTTTAACTTTTTTTGTGTGATGTGAATGTGTAACGCACAGAATCAATATATATTGCATAACATCTTGATTATATGAAAATAATTTGACAAGTTTTATTCATACTAAGGGTGTATTTTCCCGACTAACAAAAAATTATAATGACTTTCTCTTCGTTTTCATATTGTAGCGAAATGTCACTGGTAAGAAAATATATACCAGATGTATAAAAATGCAAATATTAGCTCAATTTGACCCATTAAAGGGTATTTTCCCTTCATATTGGTAGCACCTGTGTTCATTTGAAAAGCTTAAAGATTTTTTTCGCGGCAGATGTTATAAGTGGTAGAAAAACTTACTTTACTAGATAAATGGAATACAAAGTTTAAAAAAAAAATAGTGATTGATTTAAAATATTTAAAATAGAAAGACAACTAGCAGCTGTTACCTTTCAATATTGGGTATGTAATTCTTTGCAATACAGGTTGCTGTTGTTGTTGTTGCTAATGCCCCCTGGTTGGAGGTTCCATTTACCAGGTCCTAATAGGCTATTGGGGTGAAAGGGGTGGCTCCTGTTTTGAATTAGCACCACAAGGGTCGGAGTCCGACTTGGCTAAGTGACGGGTCCCGTAATTTTGAATCGAGTCAAGTGACGAGACCGGAACACTTGACCTCGCATCTTTAGAGGTAAATTTGAGAACTTGGAGGACATCGCAGGCACGGCCTATTTTATGTGCCCCGGCCACCATTAGTGAACAGGGCGGTGGATTTTCAGAGACGAGCATCGAACCAGGGACGTTCAGATCACTGGCCCGCTGCTCTTGCCAACTGGGCCACCACGTCCGCTTGCAATAGATACTACACATTAGTTGAAGATATTTTCAACTAACAGGTAGCACTTAGAAAAAGATAGTTATTACGAGATTGCATTTGGTAATTATTTCTTATGAAAAGTTATATTGGTAATTCCTCGGATGTAAACGTGGAGAACATCTCTTCTGCCAATATTATCAAAACGTCAAAATAGTATAGTGGGTATTTGCAATAAAGTCATTTGGCTTGGATGGTACCTAAATGTATTCAGTATTTGCCAAATACTAATTACACGTTACATTAAGTTAAAATTAACAAAACAAAATTGTAATCTGTAAAACTTAGATTTAAACTCTTACTCCTGATGTTTCTTTCCTGGTTTTATTACAAGGTCAGTTGCATTCGATGCCTTTCCACCATGTCCTGTAGGAGCTGACTAGAAGCTGAATGGGGCCCGAGGTAGCTTAGTGGTAGTGCATTGGGTTTCTGACTGGGGATGCTCAGTTCGAATTATGGCGTACGCCATAAAATACCTTCTTGTTTAGGCCGGATATGAGCAAGTTAAATCTGTATATCAGAAAGTTCTTCTAGCAGGTCAGTGAGGGTGGCAAAAGGTGCGAACCCCCCAGATGTTGCCTCAGGGGTTTCTATGTCAAAAATGTGGTGGTATCTGGCTAAATCGGATTCCAACCCTTGTTGTGCTATTAAAAACCAGAGCCGCACCCCTAAGATTGCAGCCTATATGGGCCTGATCTGGAATTCTCCGTCCAGGGGGCATAAGCCAGAAGAAAAACAACACAGAAGATTAAAGATAATAGCCATACGTAACATAATGAACTTCCAAGACTTCTAAGCTTGCAAATCTGCGATCTAGTAATTTACCTAAATGACACGAGTTAATTTTTGCAGTGTAGTTTTAATGGTTAGTGTTCAAGGAGATGCGTTTTGTTAGAAGTCGTCCATGAAAGGCTTCTCTCCTGTATGACGACAGGTCGTTGATAATACGCTTTATCACATTGAAAACCTTAGTTACTAAGATAGTACTTATTGGATTCTTTGCATTTGAAAACAAAATCAGGTATGAAGAAACGGTAACGTCGGGGGCAGAACTGCTCTATTTCATCTACTTTGATGACACCAAATACAATTAAATTCGGAACATTTATTTGTAAAAATTTTAAACGCAAAGTTTTGATTATTGCATTTTTATACAAAATTTTCAACTTTGACCCTTAAATTGCTTTTTCAAAATTTTATACCTAACGTATGTTTGATTTCTGACCATACAATTATTTAGAGAGTCAGAATGATTTAAGAGAAAATTGAATACTTCAAACCTAATTAGGCATAAATTGGTTACGTTAATTATAAAAACTTAATTATCTCTTTTCTCGCCTGTTCCTTTAAAACTTTTTGCATTTTTAAAACTTTGGGACTCACATAAAAGTGATTTCTAACCCAAATATCACTAAAGTAATCTGAATAGCTTAAGCGAAAATAAGTGCAGCAAAAATTTCATTCGGAGTTTGCGTAAAATAAATTTATTTAGATTATTGTCACTATGCAAAATATGTCGCTTTTGTTCTGAACTGAGTGTTTCTGGTGGCGAAAGTTGAAGGAGATATAAGCTTTCAGATAGCGGCAGCTTCCGTATCTCCGGTTCTGTGGTACTCTACTTCAGAATGAGTATCACGAAAATTGTGTTATTACAGAGCTGCATTAATTTTAGATCCCAGTTTCTCCCTTCCTCTTAGAAATTAGTGCTGGAATAATATTTACTCATATTTCCGCTTGCATGAGGATGAACAAACTTGACAGCTAAGCTATAAATGTTCATCGCGAAGTCAAAGAAAGAAAGTTTTGCCTTATCTTTTACTTGTCAAATTGTTCCATGGAGTTGGACCAAAAGCAGCTAACAGGGTATAATTCAAACATTTTTATCTAAGTTAGTTACTTTCTATAATTCAAAATCAGTTTTCATTAGCCAATATAACAATAATAATAATAATAATAATAATAATGATAATAATAATAATATTAGCATGTGACGCCGACTAGATCATGTTTTATTCTATTTTTTCGAATTTCTATTTTCGTCACACTCTTAGGTAGAAAAGGAAGAAGGAAAGAAACAATCCAGGCTTTTTAGAATCTGTCAGATTACGGAGTATAACTGGTATGCCCCTCATATAGGAATTAATATTTATCGCAGTTGCAGATATTTTGGAAGCTTCCAGTAGTGTATTTTTCGAGAAGGAAGCGTTTCAAATTACATTAAAGCCCAAAATCAAATTACTCTGTAGTTTAACTTTGTTCTACGCCGAAGGTAAATATGTGCTTCTTAATCTGCAGATAAAGACCTCAGTTATGGGTCAGAAATGTCATTTATTGACTTACGGGACAACTTGAAAATGGACTGATATTATTGTATGTTTTAAACTTTTTAAAAGAATATGACATAATTTGTAACTGGGAGAAACAAATTACGGAATTAATGCTTCAAAGTATTACAGATGATGCAGAACATTTCAATTACGGAACAAGTAACTGATAATCCTGATGTAAAACTAAACAAGACCGATAGTATTTTATAGAAGGAGAGTACTCCTGTCAAGTCATAGCAGGTTCTTATATTAATTTTAAAAGTTTTATTAAGTCACAAGAAGAACCATTAATACGCATTAATTTATATTATAGGGAAAATGTATAGAAAAGCACATACGTCTAAGCAAAATCCTTCCGTCTGTATCAGAATATAGGGTCTTGTGTCTTCTCTATCACCGTACTTCTTTCCTCTCCTTGGCTTGCCTTTGTTAATCCAGTCGGACCAATAGGAGCAGCTTGGCGTCGTGCTTACGATTTCGAACACTGGTCTTGTTGCAGGTGGAGCCGCGGTTCTGAAGCCGAACCTCGGTTTAACAGAAGCGTCAATGGATGGTGGTGTTGTGACAAAAGCTGCACCAGGTACTGCAGATTGAGTCGTGGTTCTGAGGCCGAATCTTGGTTTGACAGAAGCGCCAATGGATGGTGGTGTTGTGACAAAAACTGCACCCGGTAATTCTGTCTTGGCTGAAAGACATCGTTAATTGCTGATTGAATGCTGCGAGTAAAGTTCATTTTTATGCGAAGTCTCGTGTATTTATTTGCATATATGCAAGTGTAACGACTATATACTCGTATTTTAGGTAAAGGATGCATCAAAAGTCAACGCAGTAATAAAATAGTAATTATTTTCGTTCACTCAATATCTATTACACATATGTGTTTAAGATCTAAATATTTGTAAATTTGATTCTTACGTTAAGTAAATATATGACCTGAATAAAGGATTATACATGATCATCGAAAACTAAATGTCTTTCTCTGTGGTGCACACTACTTAATACGTAGAACTCATAACTTCATGGAGTTATACATATGGTCCTGAAAGTTGCAATACTTTGAAAGTAAATAGGACCTTCAGAAGAATTTAAATGAATAGCAAAAATGCGTTGGTATTTTATGTAATGCTCTATAGTGTCACTGGAACGATAAATGTGTGGTTTCGATTGAGGAAAATGGAAGAAATTTGTTAGAAAAATAAGCCTCCAGAGCCATAATAAAAGCACTTTTTTTTCTGGAAATGCGTAGAAAAGTGTGAGTCGGCACTACCCAGATCAATAAATATTGGATTACCTGGCTTATTTTAGTTATGAGGTTATATATAAGTATAGAGACTGATACTTAATCTGGTAAGCAAGTAACATTTACTTACTTGATTAGAATTTGAAGACTTAAACCAAATCGAGTGTTCTATGTGATCTTAAGCTGTCTAAATCGTATTTTAATGATCTGCTTATAACGGTCGAACCCAAGGCTCATATCTTTGAGGTGCTATTCTATCAACTGAATTCTCGAGGTGATATTAGGAACCCCTATTTTTCTTAAGTCATTCCAAAGGGTACAGCCCCAGGATGTAGCCCAGTTTCATTTATTTATTACTTTCTGACAATGCTAAATTTTTCTCCTAATGAATGTTTCTGCTATGCATAATAACCCATTATCGTGTTTTTCAACGGTTTAATGGCAATGAAAAAACTATTTGGGACTCAAATCCTGTTCTCCTGAACAGCAGGTACCATATTTAACGAAAATAGTCCTACGATGTGAGAAATTTGTTTTCACTTTCCGCATTTCATTCTTCACAATTTTATTAAAACCTTGCAAGTTTGGATTAATTCATTCCTTTCACTTTGTGAGAACAGTGAATCCAAACTTTCAATACTAGTCAGAAAATGCCTGCTTGAATCGAAAGAAGAACATTAAATACTTCCTCTAAAATGACATCAAAAAACGAATTATTTCAAAGTAATGAAAGGATGTATTATGTAAATGAGTTTGAAATTATGTTGAATAGACTTTTAGAGACATTTTAGTATACCAGTGGGATATTAAAGTTGCGTAAAACTGTAAATTTCTATATTTCGCTGGGTTTTGACAATGGAAGAACACGGAACGCACAGAAATTACTCTGAGCTGTGCGAGAATAATTGGGGAAGGCAAATATTTTTGTAGGTTACATTTCTGAACGCTACATAGAGTATTCAAAGGAACTAGTTACATAAAAGGGCCACTGCCCTATACGTTTTACTGGGATTACATGACTATTTTTGCATTAGTTTTCTCAAATAATAGTGCATTTTAGTCACTATTTAAATATTTACATATTTCAACGTTAATCATTAAGGATGCTTGGATTTTTTTCGTTTTGGGGCCGTACGGACTGACATTTGCCTTTTCTCAGTAAAAATGTACACTAAATACTCATTTTAATTTTGTCACCTTAGCGTATTTCTCAATTATGCATTGTTAATTAAACCCATAATGGGAATGAAACATTGGAACATAACTCCTGTGTAAGCAGATGCCTTTTTTAACGAGGATTATTAAGAATTGTAAAGTGATTGGTTTTTTAGATTTATGCCCAGTAAAGACTTTCAACATTTATTCGAGTTGGAAGCTGTACGTTGAAAATTTAACTGATATTGATAGTATCCGAAGGTATAAAATGCGATTCTCAGATGTGGTTAACATCGCTAACTTCAACCTGGTGGGCCTAGGATTTAATCCTGGCAGAGATATGGATGTTTCTGTGCTGATACATCGTAGGGAGCAGGTTGTTTCGCCTAAAGAGGCTTCCATTTAAAAGTGGGCAAAAAAAATATCTTTGCTTGTATGGACGAATGTTCCCCGGAAATGTGCTGCCGATTAATAAAAGAAAAATACTTACATTTTATCTTCGGTTTTCTCTTTCTATGTCTCCCTCCCTTTTCTGGCAAAACTTCACAATCGCAGAAAGTTCTCATTTCGTAATCAAGACATCTTTTGCCTCGAGCCATATCTTTGTGGTTGCATTCCAAACCATTGTGTTCTACGTCACAATACACGTTGTTTTGTCCCGAATATTTCAACAATATTGAGGTATCCACTTCTCTGCACTGTATTTGAGTCACTTGGTCCAGAGAGCAAAGAACTGCTTCTTCTTGCTCGAAATCGTCCAGAGTTTCTCTCTCGCCCTTGCGATCCGGGAGGTGAAAACTCTCCCAGTCTCCCCACCCTGGGGTACATGGAACCTCCTCGACTGTTGGTTCAGGTTCCCCGATATCTGTTGAAATGATGCAAAAATATTGCTGTGATTAAGAAATTTACAGTACATATAATAAGCATTTATACGTCTTATTCATACCCAGCATTTGTTGCAGCCAATGAGCTATGTTTCGCCCTTAATAAGGGCTCCTCAGTATGGCACAACCAAGAAGGGTAAAAAGACTACCATAAGTCGAAAGTTTTCTAATTTTTTTTTTCTGTTGGGGGATAAGGTGCAGTAAATTCAGTCTACAGACGAAGAAATATATTGAGTCATCCCATAAATAATGCTGTGTTTTGGATTAGGCTGAAATGAATGACGCAATATTGCGTCGTCGTGGTAGATACATGGGAGGTGCGATTAATGCAGTACGGTCTATTGTTTTCTTAGACTCGGAGTAAGATTCTTGCGGTGCAGACGAAGTTAGACAAAATTATTAACCCCTTATCATGAAAGAGTCGAAATTTCATATATGAAACGTTTGCTTTTGGAGTTTAGCAAAAGCCAAAACCCGACATCAGCAGTAAAGAAACTGCGCAAGATTTAAGATTTGAAATCACCAGACCACATATCGCTCGAGAAACGCTCCAAAATCTGAGGTAGCTTGAATGGGATGTCACAATACATCCTCCCTATTCTCTCGATTTGAAACCTTCACATTACCATCGTTTTGGGAGTCTCCAAAACGATAAAAACGGGAAACCATTATTTACAGAAGATGATGTCCGAGGAGAATTTTATAGCTAAAAACCTAAAGAATTTTATCGCCAGGGAATCCGAAATTTAAAATTAAGATGGGAAGAAGTAGCAAATAATAATGATAAAATTATTTGAGGTAAAAATTAAACAGTCATTTTTTTGGTTTCATTTCAAAAATACCTCTAAAATACAGCATTATTTATGGGATGACCTATTATATCTTCCACAAAGGATAATGAGAAGGGTCATATGGAGAGATATACATGTCCAGCATGTCCGAAAACCATGGATCTAGGTTACAATTTTGTTATGGATACTTTAGCATGGTTCAACCGACATGTACAATGGAGGGAAAAGGATGTCAAAAAGCAGAATTAGAAAGCGCCTATGGCTACTGGGTACGCATGAAGACGGCTAACCTTGCATAAGTGGTCTCTTTTATAAAGTGTATGCTGTGTATTTTTTTCATTTTCCATCCCTGTAAATTTTGCTCCACAATTCTTGGAAACCGTTGTTCCTTCCTTTACGGAATTGATTGAATGCATCTTATCAGTCCTTGTTTTATAATGGCTGTTAAACAAAGCTCGAATCCAAGATGGGGAAGTGAATGAAAATCAAACGATATTTTAGCTGCCTGCAAGGACATTTTTAGTGACAGTAAGGGACTGAAATTGCGGCAACTATACCTGCTTACTATGGTAATGCATTCGGTATTGAAACAAGAATTGATAATTTAAAAAAAAATCATAAAACAATCTAATAGAAGAAAAAAGGTTGAATAAAAAAAATTCATATTGATTCTAAACATTTCTGTATATATATATATATATATATATATATATATATATAAATTTATAGTCCTAACTTGTTAAAGTACAATTTTCAAAGGAGCAAGAATTTGTTTTTTGGGTGCATACTGCATATTGCGATAAATGCATATATAATTTATATCTTTCAATTCATAATATTTATGCCAACTTTACTTTATTGACTCAAGAAATTTATAAAAATATATGATTGCAAACTTTGCCCAACATTTATTAAAAAAACACTTCGTAAGAAAAATGCTCACATGTTCTGAAAACATTCAACAGGAAACACCGCCAGTAAAATGTCAAGATCAAAATAAATCCCTAACTTTTAGGAACTTTTATTTTCCTCCTTTTTCTAGAGAGAGAGAGAGACGCGAACAGGTATCACATTTCTGCCAGTCGTTTTTCCCGGAATAACAATAAAAAAAGATGCTTTAGGAAAGTTATCATAAGTTTGGGAAGAAAAGGAGCAGTTTCTCTAGAGAGGATCAATAATTTTTAACTTTCTCTTCCTGGAGGAGCGTTATTCCCAAGGTGCCTTCAAGGGCAACAGTAAAATGGTTCAAGGACTCAGTCACATTGTCGATGATGCTAAAGAATGTCTGAATTCTGATTAAAACATTTAGAAACGGAGGAAAAGAGTTTAAATACTTTTTTAAAGACGTATCATGCATTATATATAAGGAAATGGAGAGGAGCCATTTAAAATAAAATAAATTAGAAAGTAATTAAAATAAATTAACTACACGTATTATGTACTTGTGTCTGGGAGTAAGAGTTTGTTTCTATTAAGAATTTTTACTTCAGTTTGTGCGTATAAGTTGATTTTTCTCGTAAAGAGTGGTACAGAAGTTGTCTTAGGAACGAAAATTCTATTAAAAAGTAACTTTTAATTATTTTTTAGCACAAGGAAATTAAATACTCAGTTAGTAACAAAGCTGTCAAAAGAAACATTTTTTTTGTGATGCATCTATTTATGTAAATTCTTGGGTAAACGAATTGACTCGTGTCTAACTGCAATTTTTCTTTCTTAAATCCCTAGGAGTTGTTATTAAAGTAAAGTTATTGAGATAAAAGAAAAAAGAGTGAGATGGAACATGATAGTAAACATTGTATTAATATAGGTATCAATTTATATCTATCTTTATAAATATATATTTTTCATTCAAATCCATCTGCATCTCCTAACCTATATAGCCATGAATCCATATAAATCTGTTTCTATATATCTATCTACCTGCATCCGTCTAATCTATATGCATTTATCTTTATGCACACATACATCTAAATCTGTGTACCTGTATCGATCTATTCATCCAAGTGCCTCTTTCTGTTAATCTTTATGTATCTACCTATGAAAGAACACACACACACACATATATTTATATGTCACGACTTGAATTTATTTTAAATTGGATCAAATGATTTACAAAAAATAAATATATGGCAGCACCTATCAAGTCATTTAATTGGTTATATAACGTTTGAGCACGAACCTCCAACCTTGTTCGCTAAGGGGATTAATAACTTAAATGCAGAGTTTTGGTTAACGCGCCGCCGAAAAGATGCGTCGCCGAAAAGATATACGTTGTGGGATGAGAAGTTGTAAAATGGCGAAATAGCCGTTGTTTGAGCTAAGGTTTCCTTTAGAGTTAGACGCAAATAAAATCAAAGTAATATGAACGGAGGTGTCTTTCCTCCCAGCTGATAGCTATGACTGCCTATCAAATGAACAATTCATACGACCAAGAAGGACGCGTCATATATATATATATGGCACCCCATATATATATATATATATATATGGCACCCCATATATATATATATATATATGGCACCCCATATATATATATATATATATATATGGCACCCCATATATATATATATATATATATGGGGTGAGGAGGTCGGACTTATATATATATATATATATATATATATATATATATATATATATATATATATATATATATATATATATATATATAAATATAAATATAAGTCCGACCTCCTCACCCCATATATATATATATATATGGGGTGCAACGTAGATCTACCTCTTCGTGATGCACCCTGGGTAACGCTAAGTGATCTACATTTCTGGCATTATGTGCTGCTCTCAAAGAGGATTTTCCGTGAGGGTACTTCAGTGGAATGAAGGTGGTCTTTCCCAAAGCAAGAGAACTGAATTAATGCAGTCTTTGCGGGACCATGATATTGACATTTTTACTGTGATGGAAGCAAATCTTACACCGGAAAAACTACAGTTCTTTCCCTTTAATGGTTATGACCTTTTTATTTTGCCAAAATCAGGACAAATAGCTACTGGCATTTTAACCGGTGTAAAGAAGGGACTTCTGGTCAAATTCAAAATAATCAAGGACATGAGTCATAGTTCGGACAAAAGTGAGGTTACACTTTTGGATGTGTGGAAACACAACACACACTTTAAAATATATGCTATATACAATCCTCCGAACAAAAAACCAAGTTTAACTTATCTCAATAACTCATCAAAGACAGTTCTGATAGGAGATTTTAATGCCCATTCGCCAACATGTGGTTACTAGGATGTAAATGACCCTGGCAGAGAAGTGGAAGATCTTATAAACTCCTCTACGTTCGAATTGGTCTATGACCCCAAGGACTTAAAGACTTTTTTGCACTATAATGGAAAATCTTATAATCCAGATCTTTTACTCGTTTCATCAGATATATCCCCTAATACCAAAAGACAAGTTCTAGATGACCCTGGTTCAGGACACCGACAGGTTATATCTGACGTTACTTTTTCTACTCCAGATCAGAAACTAAGAACATCAAAAACGTCTTGGAATTTCAAAAAAGCTAATTGGAACGGATTTAAAGAGCTAACGGACCATGCGCTTGGTCCCAACAAAATAGATTGGAAAGCTGGAGTTGATTCATCAACCCAACTTATTACAAATAAAATTATCGAATGTGCCAAAAAATGTATTCCAAGAGGTAAATGCAAAATATATAGATTGTTCTGGACAGAAGAACTTAAGACAATAAATGATATAGAGAATAGCTCACTTCTACCCGGACTTGGGTGTATATAATTTGAAGTGGCACTCTAAATGAATTTGATACAAACACAGTTTATACATGAAACAATGTTTATTGAATTCGTTGCACATATAGATTTTGCTTTTACAGCAATAAGCATACGTACTACTTGTACGGAATATATTAGCATTCAATAAAAATACACTTTGCAATACTCAAAACTAGAGAGTCAAACCAGCAGTTCTGCCACGTAAACTTTGGGCCCCCTAAGCACAAGCGCCGGTTAACACCTGGAGCTGCTTACCTCGTAGCTCCCTTAACTCGCTTATCTATCAACCTTAACAACCTTTTAAATTAATCAAGCTGCTTGGTATTTATACCAAGCGCGTATGCCGAAATTAGCATATCTCAAGCAGCTTCTTTAATTCATTCACTCAAAAGTTCGAATCTTGTGAATCGAATCTTAGGTAGACCTTACAAGGATAAAAGAAACAGACTCCGGAAAAAGGCAGAAGTAAAAGAACGTCCAACCGATGTTCAAGCATGGCGTTGACAAGCCGCGCTTATTAAGAAAGCTGTTCTCTCAGAGAAAAGAACATCCTTTAGTAACTTTATCTCCAAAATGAACTTCCAGAGAGATGGGAAGAGAGCTTTTAAGTTCCTTGCAAATATTAAAAATGGCAGTATCAGTACCGCAAAGAAACCATTTATAATCAATGATATGACCATTTCGTCATCCAAAAATTGCAAATGCATTTGCACAACATTTCTCTGATATTAATCAAAAATCTAAGTATTGTAATAAGCAATCCAAAACGTTGAAAAAGACTATTAAAGCTATTTGCAGTCCGACCTCCTCGCCCCAGCCCTCCCTGCCAGTTTTCTCTGATCAAATTACTTTTGATGAACTCTCTACGGTTTTAAACCACTTAAAAATCAATAAATATCCAGGTGATGACGCTATCCATGCCGAATTATTGCTACAACTGGGATCACGAGAAGTGGAGACTATCTTAAAGCTATTTAACCTTGGAACTTATGGATCTCTGGCTGTGTCGCTTCTTTGTGGCGCAGATCTATCATAATTCCAATCCATAAAAAGGGAAAGGACAAGGGAGATTTTAGGGGTTATAGGCCTATCTCATTACCAAGTATCCTATACAAAACCATGGAAAGAATAATTGCAAGGAGGCTTGACTGGTATATCGAATTCTGTGGCTTTGTGGCCAATGAGCAAGCAAGATTTAGACAGTTCAGATCAACTAACCAACATGTCGCTCTCCTTAGCCAGACGGTAAAGGATGCTCTGGACAAGAAACACATTCTCTCAGCTGTTTTCGTAGACTTAAAATCTGTCTATGATAAGGTTTGCAGGGAAAGCCATTTGTTGAAGATGCATAATATTGGTATCCACTCGAGTATGTTTCGTTGGTTCAGAAGTTTTCTCGGTCAGCATATCTGTAGAGTACGCTTCGAAAATTGCTTCTCGCATTTCAAGAATCTTAAAACTGGTCTCCCTCAGGGTGCCGTCACAAGTTGTTTACTCTTCAACATTTATATAAACGATCTTATTATTGACCTGCTGAAGATAAGTAATGTCAAATGTCTAGTTTATGCAGATGATTTGGTTATCTGGACCGAAAACCCTAAAAATCAAGCTAAACTACAAACTGAAACTACCTTAAATCAGGCTTTAAATAAATTAAGCGATTGGTGTCATGTTAATAATATGGAAGTTAATCTAGAAAAAACTGTTTATCAAACTTTTTCCCTCACGCACGAACCTATCACGCTGAACTTATTTTACCAAAACTTTCCTGTTCTCCAGACCACCGATTTCTCCTACCTGGGTGTTGTTTTTGACCGAAAACTGACATGGAAAGAGCACGTTAAAAATATATTGGAAAGAGCTACCAAGAGGCTTACTTTAATGAAAAGAGTCGCTGGCTCTAAGTGGGGATGCTGCAGAACAACCTTGGATTTGACTTATAATTCCTATATTATGCCACTTATCACTTATTGTTCCAAACCTTTGGTAGCGGCAAGTAAACAGGTTTTGGATTCCCAGGAAAGATTCCATAACCAAGCCCTTAGGCTTATAACGGGAGCTGTTAAGACACCCCTATTGATGCACTTTTGATATCCACCCAGCATATGAACATCAAATCAGTTATAGAAGAGAGGGCCCTTATTTTATGGGAAAAGATTGAAAGACTACCAGATTGTCTTCCCTTGTGGAATAGCCCTTTGTCGTCATCTACACGGAATCTTAAAACCCAAAATTGTTTCCTTCAGAGAGTTTTTGAGATGAGAGAACAACTAGGATTGAACTGGAAGAAGGAAAATCTTATCAAGTCACAATGTCCTACTGAAGGACGAAAGTACACGGTTAGGGCACACCTTTTAAGTGAGGTTTCTAAGAAAGAAACAAATGACTTAAAACTAAAAGCAGTAGCTTTGGAGACTATTCATGATCTGTACCCAGATGAGGACTGACTTCACGTGTTTACGGACGGTTCCATGATGACTGACCGTATTAATGCTGGCGCTGGAGTCTACAGCAAGCTCTAAAATATAAAACAGCCTATGATGCGGAGATTTCAGCAATTCAGATCGCCTTGTCACAACTCCAATGTCAAAGTGAAAATTTTTCAAAGGCTGTTATACTATCAGAATCCAGGGCTGCCCTCCTGACCATTGCTTCATCTGAGGCACCGGCGTCAGCCGATATTTTAAATATTCGTCTGGCTCTTAATGATCTAATTGAAAACCATAGAGAGGTTGCGTTGCAGTGGGTGCCGGCGCACTGCGGACTCCTGGGAAATTAGACAGCTGATTCTCTGGCAAAAAGGCAACCGAAATTGCAAAAATAACAGATAAACCAATCTCTTTCTATACCGCTAAACGTTTAGTTAAAAAATCTATTAGAGTGAACTTTTGGAATAACATAAAGGAGGAAATAAAGACAAGAAATGGATCGAGGAAATCACTAATATTCCGCTATGGCCAAGAGACAAATCTGTTGCCATTTTCCGTTTCGCTACTGGCCACGATTGCCTCTCCAAGCATCTACACCGAATAAAACTGCTTTCAAGTCCTCTATACCAATTGTGTAACATTCGTGAGGAAATGGATGTGAACCATTTGGTTCACTGCCCTGCACTGGTCTCGGGACACCTGTGGGAAAAATAATGGAGAGCTCGGCACAAGATCAATGATTTATAGACTTACTGTAGTTCAGTTTTGTTACTTGTTCTTGTTCTATTGTGTTTTTTTTCTATCTACAGTTGTCTTATATTCTGCCATTAGAATATATATATATATATATATATATATATATATATATATATAAATATTAGATAGTTGAAAAATAACAAACCATTGGGTGATGAGGTGATATAATAATACAGTAAACCCAGATATCAATAAGGTAAAATAGAAAAGTACTAAAACAGAAAGGAAATGGGTGTTATAGTTCATGACTGGAGGGACTTGTGACCCCCCACCCCCGGTTAAACATGTTTTTCTATCCGGATAACACTCCCGGTGGTCGGCTACAACACCAAAACCTTATAGATAAAAAAGAATTAAAGTGAGACAAACAAATTTAACCAGAGGTTATCATTAAATATTAATTAAAACGCTAAGAGACTAAATAAATAATAATAGTAAAATAAAAAGAAACATAAAATAAATCAATACATTTAAGGACATACCACCTCACCAAACCACCTCTTTCTTAATTAGCTTTTTACCAGAATTATTAAAATTCTCTATTTATATTTGTAAGCTATATATATAATATATATATATATATATATATATACACATACATACATACATATATATATATATATATATATATATATATATATATATATATATATATATATATATACATACATACATACATACATACATACATATATATATATATACATATATATATATATATATATATATATATATATATATATATATATATATATATATATATATATATATATATATATATATATATATATATATATTTAGAGTATATTAAACACCTTTCAATATTTGAAGAGCTATTGAAATATTTCTTTGTCTTACAGAATGTGACATATTAATTAATAATGACAAAACAATATTTGAGATATTGGATACTCAAATATTGTTCTGTCTAACAGAATTAAAATTAATTGCATCTATTTTTGTATCCACCTGTATTTGTGAAGACCAATTGACCATTTTTAGTAAAGATACGGAGTAGTGAAAATGGATGCTAAACAAAACAGGATGAGAATATACCAATCAGGAAAGATGCCTCGAAGGGAGAATGTTTTGATCATTTATCTATGTAAAAACAGACATATACTTACGTGGTCTTGCTGGGAAAGGAATAGCTGTAGAAGGTTCCTCTCCACATTCAAGAATTGTAGAACAGATAAGCGTGTTGTTCAGGCACTGGCACTTTTGACATCCATCAGTAATTACCTCTCCAGGCTGGCAATGTAATGTTTAATGTTAGTCACTAACACTATTACAGAAACTAATATTATTTCAGAATTATAATTAAAAAGGGACAATACAGGGCTTTTTTATCATAGATAAAGGAAGGTATTCTTGATACATTAACATTTTAGCTTTCTTTCCTTATAGCCTCTCTAATCTGCCAATGTAAAATTTTGTTTCGGGTGTATCAAAATGATTACAGAAATACAAATAAAAAGGAATGCCTCAGGGTCTGTTTGAATTCTGGAGAGGAGAAGAGGATAGTTTAGACATTGACATTTCTGTTATCTAATATTGAAACCTCTTCAAATAGCTTTATTAAAAAAATCTAATATGTTCAATACAAGGCATCAAAGTTGAGCACCTCCAGGCATTCTTTTAGTTCTGGAGCATAACGGAGTGTTGCCGAGACACTTAGGCTGTAATCTATTATTACATCTCTAGACTTCTAATGTAATGTTCATTAAAAATAATCCAATAATTTCAATAAAAATTGTCCAATCACATCCTGATTAGCTGCTGTGAAATCTGTTTTACTTGGCAAATCTAGAAATAATTAAATTTTTCTCTTGTGTCTAAAGCATGTATGTAGAAAATATTCGGAGAATATTTAGTGTCCTATCATAGACAATATTCAAGGCCATCAATCATCAATTTTGATTTCGCTTTTTTATATTCTTCGGAATGGAGATTAATGAATGAAAAATATTTAAGAATGCCATAGTAATGAGTATATATTATATCTTCGGAGATTGACAGATTGTGTTTAGGGAAAATTTCAAGTCATAAATTTTGACTCTTGAGTGTTACTCTCATGTTTCGAGGCAATTATTTTGATAAGTGTAGTATTATCCCTATCTGGCTTGTAAATTATAGCACGAACAAATTTTGAAATAACTAATCAATAAAGTATTTTGCTTCACAAAACTGAAATTTTCGGTACAATATTTTAGATTACATAGCGAGTATGTTTTGGAAGTAAGAACAAATCTGCATATAACATTGTAGAGACAGGCGAGTCACTATAACAAGGAATAACGCCCCCTATCGTAGCGTAAGGGGTACTAGGCAGAACGCTGGGGGTGACTGCAGACTCCAGACGTATCTGATAAGCTGTCACGGAGAACGACGGAGGTGATTTTAGACTCCGGTCGTGTTTTATATAGTTTTTTTTTAGAGAGAAAAGGTCGGAGGTGACTGAAGACTCCGAACGTAGCTGGTATTTGCTTTAGAGCGTTGAGGTTACGTTGATAATTTGTTCCTGTATATATTGTTCTTCTACCTGTTATATATATCATCTCTTGTACCTGTCCGTGCTGTGCTCGTCTCATAATAAACTGTATGTTTAAAAAAGAGCTGGTTCTAGTTTAAAAAAAAAAGGACTTTCAACTCGACATCCGTCACAACACGCTCTCTTTCGAGAACCAGAGCTTAATCAGAGTGAACCAGAGCAAAGGGCTGTTGACAGAGCTAATGAAAACGACATTCAGATGTCATGGAAATCAGGTAGGAGATATTTGATATGATTTTCATTGAAGTATAATTTCATCGGAGATATATAAATATATATAGAGCTAAAATGTATAAGAATTCGAGAAAAGAAGATTTGATAGAACTTCTCAGTGAAATAGATGATGCACCAACTGTTGGTTTAACAGTGATACAATTAAAAAATAAAATTGAAGAAAGTCAATCTTTTAAAGACGAACCAGAGTTTGTAGCAGAGTTATTGATCTCAATAGTTGAGAATAGAAGAACGAAGGAAGAAAATGAGATAAAAACTAGAGATGCACACTTAGCACTTGAAGCGCATAAAATTGAATATGAGAAAATTAAATTAGCGCAGTTGGAAAAAGAAATTGAATTGCAAAAAATTAGAAGTCAGAATGCGTCTAGAGATGAACCTCGCCCGAGTAGAGATGTCGAGGCAGGTCCGGGAAATTTAGAAAGTTTAATAAGAAGTGTGAAAACTTTAACCATTCCAGTTCCTGGCAAATCGGAAAACTTCAGTTTGTTCTTTCAAACACTGGAGAGAGCATTCGTTACCAAAAACGTACCGGAAGAGTTTAAATCGGAAATTTTGATTAACATTTTGGGGGACAAAGCTACAAACTTACTATCTTATGTTAGCGACGATGAATTAAGATCGTATGATACCATTAAGAAACTTGTGTTGAAAGAGTTTCAACCAACAGCTTACGAATATCTCATGAATTTTCGAAGAGCACGACGCGAGCCTAAAGAGTCGTACGTTCAATTTGCATCTAGGCTGTCTGCAAATTTCCATTATTACTGTCAGCTGCGTGAAGTTAAAGATTTTGATACGTTGTGTCAACTGATAATTTCCGACAAAATCTTCGAAACTTTAGACAGAGAAACCGCCACCTACATTAATGTGAAGACAGGAGAGAGTTGGATGAAACCGAAACAGTTATCTAAAGAAATCGACATATATTTTGTCAATATAGGTAAATCGTTGAACGAAACAACTGTTAATACTAGCGAAGGTACAGCTAATGAATTGCCGCATGTTTCCAAAGAATATAAATATGTTCCACCACATTTGAGAAACAGCACGAATAAAAATAGATATCCGCCCAAAGACTGTTATATATGTGGAGAAAATTCCCACCTTGCCAGATTTTGTTCGCAACAGGGTAAACAGAAAAAACGCTCCGATAGCTCAAAGAATGAGACGACAGAGGAAAATGGTAGCGACGACATGATAGCGAAGATCGGATTTACACGTTTAGAATCCGACAAAATAGTAAAGCAACCATTGCAAAGTGTCAATATTTGGATTGCGGGTAAAGAGATACCAGATATAATTATTGACTCCGGAGCTCAAATTAACGTTTTGAACCCGAGATATATGCCTGATATTCCTATCAAAGCTAGTGGCAATATTAAGCTGATTTCTGCTTTTGGAGAAACAATTAAAGCCAGAGTGGCGAGAATTCCAATTTCTCTTAGCAACCCCGAAAAACCGCTCCTTTTCAGACCTGCCGAGATATTCGTAGCCTTATCAGAAAAGCTTCACGGCCCCGGGTTGTTGACCCCACAGGCACACAATTTATTGCTTTCGGGAGAGTCAAACCCCACTGCAGCAGAGCTTGAGCCGGACAGTAGGATCCCCACGAAAGGGTCTGAGGGGAGTGAAATATGTGTAAACCACAGTTCGCGGCGAGAGACGAAAAGGTGTAACCTGATATTAGGTACTGATAAGCGAAACGGAGAAAGTTGTGAATCGTTAAAAGCGGTTCTTGATCATGTTAAACGGAAAATGGAGAAAAATAAGATTGTGGAAAAAGAACTGCCTATTTCTAATTTAAAGTCGGGTGTGAAACCTGAAATGCGGAATAATTCGTACGAATATTCCGAGCAGCGAAATCATGAACAAATAAGTAATTCGCACGACTTCCATACGTTTGAAAATAAGAAAGATGTGCATGAACTAGGAAGTGAAAGTGGTGTTTCGAAAAGTCATGTTATCGAAGTAGAGAAATCGAAAAGTGATTCGCGCTTTTTCACGGGTGGTAAAATTAGGAGTGACATGAATGATGTGGAAAATGTAATGGGTGCTTCAGAACTGCATGTTTGTGAGACGGAGAAGTCAAAACCGTCAAAGGCCAACTCAACTGCTTTTAGCAACCTGCTAGATAAGTCCAATGTTCCCAACGTTACGTACAATAAATGTGCGACTTCACTCAGTGAGTATGTGAAAACCGCTGCGGAAACCGGTGACGAATCACAAAATTTAAAGACTCTGTGCGATGAATTACATGCTAAAATAGAGGAGAAAAATGCTACTATTTTGTTGCTGAAGGAAGAAGTGGCAAAATCAAATGCCGTTGTGAGTTATGTGTCTAAGGAAAGTGATTCGGTCCTACAGGATGGGTCACGAGTGCAAAATAATCGCAATGAATGCGTAGTATTTGAGATGAACTACCATAAAAGAAAAAAATCTGTGTAATTGATAGACTTAACATTGCTTAAACTCTGTGTTTTATGTTACTCAAGGGTCAAAGTTGTTGATGCTGACACTTTGTCCAGACTGATGCCGGACTAAAATATTGCACCAGAGACTGTTCCTGATTATAAACTGTGCCATTATAAACTGTTCCTGAACACTGACTTTTCATTGAACATTTTTTTAATTAATTGTTTTATTTTCTAGCTAAGTATATATTTTTTGTCAACATTATATAATCGAGCAGGTAAAAGTGATTTGTCATATTATGTTACCTGATAATAGTAGTTAAGATGTGATTCGCCTGTCACTTAAGTTTCAGATTAAGATTATTTGAGGTATAATCCCAATCTTGAGGGGAGGGTGTAGAGACAGGCGAGTCACTATAACAAGGAATAACGCCCCCTATCGTAGCGTAAGGGGTACTAGGCAGAACGCTGGGGGTGACTGCAGACTCCAGACGTATCTGATAAGCTGTCACGGAGAACGACGGAGGTGATTGTAGACTCCGGTCGTGTCTTATATAGTTTTTTTTTTTAGAGAGAAAAGGTCGGAGGTGACTGAAGACTCCGAACGTAGCTGGTATTTGCTTTAGAGCGTTGAGGTTACGTTGATAATTTGTTCCTGTATATATTGTTCTTCTACCTGTTATATATATCGTCTCTTGAACCTGTCCGTGCTGTGCTCGTCTCATAATAAACTGTATGTTTAAAAAAGAGCTGGTTCTAGTTTAAAAAAAAAAAGGACTTTCAACTCGACATCCGTCACAAACATTAATGAAAGATAAAATTTAATTACCATTTTAGTCCGGAAAGTATGAATTTTACAATGTTTTAAACTTTTAAATGGTCAAGGGAAACATTCTTTCGGTAATTTACCTATCAGGTAAATACACACTAAAATATTTGATTAACACGACATAACACTTTTGGAACATTCTCTTACCTTCGAAAATAATGGAGAATAGTGAAGTCGCCTTTTAAATCACAATAAACACAATTTTTTAAAAAATCATTAGTAAAAAGAAAGTTCAGAATTTATGTACATGACATTTAAAAACTTTCAAGCATCTTAAAGTAAAATTTTTTATAGTAGATTTAAGAAGAAACTTCCTAAGAAAAACTTTTCTTTTGTGAATAAACAATTGGTAGATAAAAGGTTTTAGAGTATAATTAAGTAGTTAGAATACGTGATCCGAATTCAAAGATCAAGGACATTGAAAAAATCTTCCAAAGAAATTCTTTTATTAGAGTTGAAAGTTTTCAATATTTGTGGAATTCTCTCATATGCATTTTTTTTTGCATATGTGGCAACAGTTATGAAATCTCACAATCGTAACATAGAAGAAAAACCTTTTAAATAACTAGAAAAATAAAAAATAGGAACCACTTTTGTAGGCACGTTTTAAAATGGAGCTAAGAATCTTACAACGAGGAATTATGTTTAGTATCCACTAATGAAGTTTTACAATGATATATCAGGAAATTTCCTCCACAGAGCTTTAAGAAAATGCAAATGATTTTAAAATATAGGAGCGAAAGGTATTAAAAAGTGACATGGTATTTTATATTTATATCTTAATTTCAACCGGGTTGTTTTGAATTAAAGGAAATATTATGTGCTTATATGCAAATTTTACACAGAGTTTGGCAGTAATTTTTTCACTTTCTTTCTGTTCACTTCTTTGAACCCGTTTCAGTTTACTGACGTTTGATTTTACAGAGAGAAAGTTTTGAACAATACAGAGATAAATTTTTATAGTTCATTCAGACTAAGATAGCTTTCTATCTCAGAGAAGGAGTTAAAACTTTATAATGACAGTGATTCTACTGAATAATCTTGATGTATACTCACCGCAAGGACATAACCAGAGCTGAGTCGACAGGTACACATTTCTGAAGTGACACAAGTTTCTGCGTCTCTCGCTAGCAGCGGCGATTGGCAGACTTCTTCAACACATCCAGACACACACTCCTGGTTCTGGTCACAAGCCTTTTCTTCATCTAGATACGTCTCCATGGCATGACATAGATTATCGCAGTTGAAGGCGCAAGAATTCCATTCCTGTCCAGGTGGGCAAGTCACTAGAAATACAGATTTAATTCTATAAAGCAATACTTAAGGTCAAACTACTTTGAAGTAATAGAATCACGTTCAAAGTATAACTATGTTTTGAAAAGCAATATACTTTCATGTGTCCCAAAAATTTTAAAATCAAAGATATTCAGTTTGCAAAAAATTAATCAAGTTTTTCAATGATATCACAGTAAAAAATTGTCTAGTTTGTTTATTTCGATCATGCCTCTTTTTTAGAATTATAGCTTCAGCATTTTTTACCTCCTCTTTATCCACACAAATGTACTTGATTTTTCATGAAGACAATGCACATAATTGCATTTTTTCCAGTGTCCGTTGGTTTTCCCCTGCCCTAATAATTCTATTAGATATGGGACATTGAAATTATATACGCTTGCTACAGAAGGGTGTTTCTGGAACCTCCAAACTACCACAATACTTTACCATAATTATTATAGTAATTTATATAAAAGAGTTATGCACTTAAGGTATTCAACCACCACCCGATCTTTTAAAATGTTTTTGTTTTAAAATATGTTAAAATAAAGTAACTGAAGAGAAGAGTAATAATAATTATAAATTTTAATAAATATCAGAGAGAGGAAAAAATATTTGCCTGTACTTTCCTGTAAACACTGAAATACGTACTCTTTTCGTGTGTGATTAAACGTAAACATTATTTAAACAACAACTATAATGATGGAGATATAGGTATTTCTCCTTAGAGGTGCCGAAAAATGTGTTAGGTGAGATGTTAAAAAAACGAAAATAAAATCTTCTTGCCTTAAAAAATAGTTTATGAAAATGATTTCTGAGCATGGATCAGACTATTTGTAGGGGCCAGTTAAGCGAAAGTCAAAAAAGGTGATATGACGGAATGTATTACATTATATGGCAAAATAAATGAAAACTCAACAGTAATCCACTATTTTTTGTTTGATCAAACAAGCATTGACAGATTCTCAGTGTTCAGCATATTCTATGAGTAATGGCTCCTAAGGTTCTAAAAAAGAATGCTACTAGAACCTTTCCAGCACGCTTGGACTTCATTGGGGTTAGCTATCAGATCAGGCTTTGTCATGTAACAGTCTGGCAGTGACCTTATCTGCCACTACTACATGGTTCAAGAACTTATTTCCTTCATAATTTGGCTACGAAATATTTTACAGCTTTATGTATGTCTGAAAGTTACTTATGTTTTACGAAACTTAAACACACTTTTATCTTTTTAGTGAGTTGAAGTGGCAATTGTGGGGTAAGAGATTTCATCCAAAGGTTAACACGCAGGAAGTTAGACTGAATGTCATAAATGACTAATTCATACGCAGAAATAAAGGAACTTTTATAAATTTGAATCTCCATTTTATTTGTCAGTCAGTGAGACCAACATGGTATTGCTGTTTTTTAAAACTTTTTACGCAAATGTAACGCTTTTAGACTTCGTTGTATTGGAAGCCACACATTCATTTGATGATTAATACCATCGGCCTTGCCAAGTGATCATCTTCAGCAAATTTATCCGAAATTTGTATAAAATAGTTAACAGAAACAAAAAAAGAAGTTTTAGAATAATTTCGTTCCTTTTAACATAGAAATAAGACTAAAGTTGTACACTTTTCAGGTTTATGACAATGCTGACATGTCAATGATACCAGTTCTAGATTAAGTCATAATAGGAAACTTCGAAAGCTATGTCATAATAAGAAGATTCGAAAGCTATGCTTAAGATAAAATAATAAAAACTTGTGAACTTGACAGAAGAAGATTTTAGCAAGGTTTGATACCTTAAGCACGCATTTACAACTACATATATCAAAAATTTTAAAAATCTATGAAAAGAAATACTTTAATGTGAGGTTTTTTTTTTTTTGTGGATGTTCAACAAGTTCTGCGGTGTTTCCATTCCTTTGCAATATATTTTTATTTTGGAATTGAAATACGGAAAAAAAGTGAAGCATTTTCATAATTGCTGTTCTTTGATATTTATACTATAAAAGAAGTTAATTTTTAGGTTAACAAGAGAGGCTTTGCTCCGAGAATAAAAGTTTAAAATCGCTATACTTACTTGACGTGTATTTTTCTTACCGATGCCGCGAAATGTTTTCGCAGTGATATTGAAAAAAGTTTTTCTTTCGATTTCTCTGCATGAAATGTTTTGGGGATCAAGAAATTTATTTTCTTCAACGCTCTGGGATTAAACGGTCTTAAAGGTTTTGTTAAATTAATACCAGTTCACTTCTGAAGCTCTTTTTGTTGAAGTCTAAGAAATATTTGTGTACTTATAGGTGGAATGGAAATTTTTTTTTATTTTTTAGCTCATAATATCCCGTAAAGTGTAGGTTCACATTGGAATTTGGAAATGGAAATTATGTCTTGACACTTACACCGAATATGCAAAAATCGAAACTCCCCCGAGAAATTGTAAAATTGACGTCAATTGCGCCGTTTAATTGACTCTGTACCATCATACCATTAACCTTTTCCTTACGGGGTGGGATAGCATGTATCCTAAGAATACGGACCCAAGAATGAATATATATATAGATATATATAAATAAATAAATATATATATATATATATATATATATATATATATATATATATATATATATATATATATATATAACCTCCTTAATGGCCGTTCTTATAAATGGGGTATGAAATTTCCCCTTCTACTGAGGGAATCGAAAAAATGGGCCCAGTATGCTAAAGGTTAATCAAGGTGGGTTGCCGCCCTAAGCTTTAGCGAAGAGTTTGCTCGATGACTGAGTTTGAACCATAATACATTTATTTTATAACTTTATGCTAAGATGGGGACTTTATTCGCAGTATGCGTCTCTGAATGAGGGACCAACTTTATGTTATTTTCGAACCACCAAGACTTCATTAAAAGTTACTAGAGAGTATTTCATTATTTTTTTTCGAACCCCTTTTTCTCAGTTCACAGTCAGATTATCGTTTTCCGGCACCAGTTCATCGTAATCACTTAGAATGGAGCAGGGTAAGAAGTTCTAACAACAATAATATTAAGGCAGTATGTACATAAACGACAGACTTTATAGTAGGGATGTGAGAGAGTTAGAAATAAAAGCTTCCACGCCGTTAGCAGCACAGATATTCGATTTGAAGAAATTACTACATTCCAGAAGGAATAAACTGTCACCTACAGCAGTATATTAAGCAGGAATATCTAGTTCCAGTTGTATAGAAGTAATTGCATTAGGGTAGTGAACTGGGACTAGAAATTTGAGTTAATTTAGGTTGGTGGTGATATTACTGGTTGGCTGGGTGGAGGCGTTTTTCAATTCAATCAGTAGTTGATATTATTTTAATATAATCTTTAATTGTAGAGAGGTAATAAGTCCCTGCTTTAATTTTTTAGCACAAACATTTTGGTAGCCATCAAGTCATTTAATTGTTTTAACAATTTAGATTTCTTTATAATCTATAATCTAATGTAAAGGACAATAAATTATCATTAAGCTAAAATAAACTAGCATAAAGTAAATTTAAAATGCATAAAGTATAACTTAATTTTACACTTATAACAGTCCTGTCTAAACAAAACATTTTCAATACATTCACTTTAAGTTTCAACAACATCTTGGTTGGTAAGCGAATCGAATCCAGGAAATTCAGTTTTTCTGATAGAGGAGTATGATATTTTCCTTAGATACTTGCAACCTAAGAACTTAACCCTATACATCCCGTAAACCTTATTAACCCTAAAAATTTAATTAATACAGTTTTTTTCAAAACTTGGAGTTGAAACTATTAGCTATTCTTTAATTTTTTATTTCATAAAAATGTCTCCCATGTCACAATTTTTAAGTGTCTTTGGTGCATTAGCAAAAATCATGGCACAGCCTGGTGCTGTAAAACTTAATATTAAAAAATACTATTCAGAAAGCAGAAGGTCTGGATTTTTATTTCCGAGAGAGTTTACCAGTTATAGCAGTAAAAGAAAATTGGGAGTCAGAGAGACTTAAATGTTATTATGACATCCAACGAAAATACTATAATTTCTATCTTGAGCCAGCAGCCTGCAGTAGCAGTGAAAAATATTGTAATTCTCTTTTCAAAAAGATATATTTCCGAACATGTTTTGACTTCCTAATCGATTTCCTGAGTTTTTTCTCTACCACCTTCTCTTTCTTTTGAGAACACCAAAGATCATTTTAAACAAACCTCAGGTGTTCTGTTGAACATCCGAAAAAAGTACTCTGATGTTCTCGTTCATGTCCATAAGGCATTAATATAATAAGACTTGGTCGCTCTTTTCCGATATAATTCGATACCTAAAAAAACCCTATTTCAACATCAGCTAAAAATTGAAAAAAGAACAACCGCATTCAGGGATACATGCTGTATAAAGGACATATTGCGAGTTAAAGAAAAACGAAAACGGCAATCGATTCCTTAATAAAAAGATTCGTCCAATGTTCGATTTGCTTGTATCAAACATTGGGCAACCGATGCCGGATACAAGCAAAGCGGCAAAGTGAAGTGACACATCCATGGAATTGCTTCTATTCCCAGGGTACGATTGCTACACTTTTTTCAAAATGAAGTACTCGTATTACCTACAGTTAGATGTTCAAATAATTAAAGTGTTATTTTATAATCATTATCTCTTAAAATATTGAAAGTGCACATTTATAATGCATCCTTGTACCCTTCGGAAGTAATTATTTCTTTCTATAAGTTACCCTAAGATGGATATCGGACCACAAATTTCGTTGAAACTATTTTCGTTCTTATCTTTATGGTAAAAGACAGTGAGGGTGGTCCTGAATTCACCCGATTTGGAGTTCGAAGCGTGTTCTAAAAAAAACAGCTCGAGCCGACACTGAGCTTGGTATCGTTATCGGAAAAAATTCTTGCCATAATGAAATTTTTATTGTAAAATTTTAGATCGCCAAACAATTTTTGTGATAGATTGGGGATGTGCACCTTTCTTAGGGTGCAATGCTTTAATAAAAACAGCACGTTCCAGTATTATCTGACTTAAAAATAGCATTTCTAACCCCTGTCTTACAGGTATGTCTTATGCTCTTTCATTCGACTAAAGTCACTATTAAACAATATGTCTATAATACAACTTGGCTACTATGTTATTCAAAGTGAAATTTAAATTGAATAACAGAGAATCTTGCTCCATATTGATTTGAGGCAAATTGAGTCATAAAGCCCAAATTTGGTGTTTTGATCTAAAACGCAGTGTTAAATGCGCAACGTTCTTGTGACATATAAATACCTCGTCCAACAGCAGAAGATTTAAGCAACTGAAACCTCCTTACCTTCTTCTTTACACTCGCAGTACACTCGTATTTCGTAATCTTTGCAATCACCATTGTATGAATTGCTCTTGCATCGGAAACCGCTCTCCACGTCGCACGTGACGCTCTGTTTTGCAGCTTCAACTGGCTCCCCAGTTTCTGCCACTCGACATTCTATGCTGGTGATGTTCGACAGTGGACACGGTATACGCCTAGAATCCACCAATTCTTCAATGTCTTCAACGTCGTCACCATTCTGAAAAATTTGCATCAGGATTTTTGAGACAAATGAATCTAAAAGATGTATTCATTGGCAAGGTTTTGTTTTAAAAAGACGGATCATTTAAAGAGATTTATCGGTAAAAAATGTTTCGTGTGACTTCACAGACTGGCTGCTCGGTTGTGCATAGATGACCTCGATAGTTCTCTGGTAAAAAGGACATTTTGATGTTAGTAGTACCAATGACAAACAGGACTGTCAGTGACTGTCAACGGACATTTGAAATTTATCTACGTAAATAAACTTTGAAAAGGCTTATTCAGGAAATTGATATTTCTGACAAAGAAACCGCTAGAATAGTCTATCTCTCAGACTACTGAGTAAAAAAATAAATATTTCTTGGATTCAGCTGCAAATTCTCCTGTGAACCTATCATAAGGTTATTAAAGTGGAATTATACTTTTTATATTTATGTTTTAGATTCTTGAAAAAATCATGAATGATGATGTTAGAACAATAGATTTTTGACAAAACCACATAAGAAGGATATTGATTACATGTAACCTTTATAAAAAGTATTGAAAATTATAGGGTTAAGTACTATGACGTAAATTATTAATGGACGAAGTACTGCTGAAATTTATGTCTCCAACAATGTAGAAGTATATCTCTCTTCCCCCCTGAAATTTTTTGTTCAGAAACGGGTAGAGTAAAATTCATTAGTATTTTTGTCATGAAAGTTGTATGGATGAAATTAGACATTAAAGAAAATGATACAGAGAAAAAAAATGTTAACTTAATGTAATTAAAACATACTATACTAATTCTAAATTCTACCAATAACTTAGTAGAAAAAAGGAATTTTAACCCAATTTTGAAAAATATGTAGACTGCTGGCCACTGTAAATGCAACACCCTGAAGGAAACATGCAAATAACATGAAATTTACAACATTCATTAGTGGAGGTGAGATATGCAAATGATTAGAATTTCAGCGCACACGCACATCACGCGCGTCTGTGGCGCCACTTCAAAGCGCTATTTAAGGCTTGGAGATTTCGACGATTTCAAGTTCGGCAATTGTGTTTTTCTTGTGGTTTTTTGAAAAAAACTATCAATTATGCCTCGTCGAAAACAGCGATCATCTTTTGATCAAGTATCCGAGTTCGACAGAGGAAGGATAGTGGCCTACCAAGATTGTGGGTTATCTTTCAGGGAAATCGGTAGTAGTGTTGGACGAAACCAAACAACTGTAATGCGGATATGTGATCGTTGGATGCAGGAGGGTACGACGGACCGGCGTGTTCGATCGCATCCACCTCAGCGCACCACTTCATGTGATGACAGGCAAATTGTGGTCATGGCAGTGACGGATCGCTCAGTCACATCACGAACCATAGTACAGCACATGAAGTCTGTAACGCATCATCCAGTGTCTGCGCGTACCATTCGACGCCGTTTACAGCAGAGTGGTCTGTCCGCAAGACGTCCATTGCTTTGTCTACCCTTGACGCAGAACCACAGACGTCTCCGCCGCCAATGGTGCGATGACAGAAGGATGTGGACGGCAGAATGGAATGAAATTGTCTTTACTGACGAGTCACGCTTCTGTCTGCAACACCATGATGGTCGCATTCGAGTCTGGAGACACCGTGAAGAGAGGATGCTGAACAGCTGCGTTATGCACCGCCACACTGGTCCTGCACCGGGTATTATGGTATGGGGCGGTATTGGATATCACTCTCGCACACCTCTAGTACGCATTGCCGGTACTTTAAACAGCCAGCGCTACATCTCCGAGGTGTTGGAGCCAGTTATCCTTCCTTACCTTCAGGGCTTGCCCACAGCCATATTTCAACAGAATAATGCGCGACCACACGTGGCACGCATTGTCCAACGGTTCTTCGTCAATCGCCAGATTGAATTGCTTCCCTGTCCGCCTCGCTCTCCGGATCTTTCGCCGATAGAAAACATGTGGTCCATGGTCGCTCTACGATTGACCCAGATTCCATCCCCAGCTGCCACAGCAGATCAACTTTGGCAACGTGTGGAAGCTGCTTGATCTGCTGTACCCCAAGAACTCATCCAAAGTCTCTTTGAATCAATGCCGAGGCGTATGGCAGCGGTGATCTCCAACAATGGCGGCTACTCTGGCTACTGATTTTGGCAGGAACCACACTTCACAGAAGTCTATAAATTTAATCATTTGATACTTGGTCAACATGTTATCTACAAAATGAATTTTGTTGTGATATCTCTTGTTTTTCTTGGTGTTGCAATTTGGGTGGCCAGCAGTGTATTTTGTTAAGACATAGATCGTATTTTAAACTGGTTTTTCTTACAGTTGAGTTTCGACTTAGGATTTAATTTTCTCAGATTTTATTATTTGTGAGTTTGCAATCAAAAAATTAAACTGAAAATTCTATTCGTGTTTAGCATTCTGCAGCGAAATAGCAATTAAACAATTAAATTTCATGTAAAATCCTACACTGCATGGTACTTCCTATCGCATATAAGTGTTTTTCATATAGTTTAACAATACGTCATTATGCTGTACATGTACATCAAACACTGTATGAACATTTCATTTTATTGCTCTTTCTCTGTTTGTTTACTCATAACGTTAAAATTTAGTTTAAAAATTATGAAACATACTGTGTAGCAGTGCACGGCAAAGATTTACTTTACACAGCATAGTTTTAATGTGCTACATATTGTACAGCTGTATTAGGAATAGAAGCTGGTAAATCAGAGGTATGTATGAATTTTCAGCTGAAGGATGGGGAATTTCTGCATTTGTAACCCTCCCCCCCCCGGATCTAAGGAATCGACTATATGTATAAAATAGGAAGTAAAATGCATCCACATGTATTCAAATATTTAAATATCAAAAAATTACTAGATGCATACTTTAAGGAAATCGAATGCAAAATAAGTATATTTTTTAAGACATATTCTTTAAGGTATTACGCTACATAAGACTTTACGGCATTTATGTAGCGTACATTTATAGTATATAATATCAACCACTTGATTAAAGACTTAATTTAGCGTCCAAATTGCATAATTAAAAGCATGTGCTATCCATTCAATATGTAGTATTTTTGAGGACTTTTAAATAACTTATCTGTCGATTAGGAACATCTGCTAATAAGAAATTCACGCTTAACTTTAATTTTCTTCATGAATTTCATCAGCTGCAAATGACGCTAAGGATATCACTCAACAAATTAAAGTATACATAAAATGCATATTTAGTACTTTCTTTTCGCAAAGTTCGTGCTCTCTAAATTTTTATGTTTAGCAGTACCGACTCAGATTACAAATAAAAGGCAGCGTGTGGTAATGTTTTTTTTTCTAACTACTTCATGATTTTGACTCCTAAACAAATCAGTAAAATAAAAGAAAACTGATAATCAATGTTCGAAATGCAGTACTGATTTTGAGAACATTTTAGAGACGCATTTGTTTTGTACTTCTGTCCAAGTTTCTGAATATATACTTTTCTTTGGTTCCTTCCTAATCTGCCAAAATTATCCATTTATTTTTACCTCTTTTTTGATAAAATTATTTACGAGGAGTATGGATTTTAACTACTAAAATATATATTCTTACTGAAGAAAGCTGGACCCCGTGATTTTTAAATTTCCATTTTCTTAATTGAAAATTCTTTATTGTTTAATCTAAGGACCCCTTAATTTTTTCTCTAACAATTAAAAGAGCACAGTCAGTGCCATTTTACCTTGGTTAAAACATGCGTTCTGAATTTAAAGCGAACGTACGCCAATAGTTTTTGCTCACTTAAAGTTTAAAAAATGCACGAAATCAGCAAATAGAAGCATTGACAAGTGTGAAAGAAAACAAGATTAAAGAATGCTTGAAAAATTTGCGAGATTGTGCCGACATGATACACCTCTTTTAATGAATTTTTAAGGTAGGTTTTAATTTCTTTTTACCATTATGGTAGCTAAATTTGAAAATTTACAAAAAAAGCGTTGGTTTTAAGATAAAGTTTGTTGCTATATATTATTTAGTTGTCCTAAATATATTATTTAGTTGTCAATATTAATCTTAGTTTAAAATTAATGATAAAGTATTTACATAATCCGTAATTACTTGGTTAATTTTAGAAATGATGATAGTTTGCTAAATAATTTACTGCCCTGATAGGCTTTAAAGATGTCCTTAAAGTTAAGGTGTTTACGTTTCCAAAAGTATCAAATTCATTCAAACTCTATATGTCATTTCGTCTGTAAAGGAATCTTTTATCACTTTTTTACTTAATTGGAATATCGGAAAATATAGAAAACAGACTTAATGTTTCATAGAAATTTGAGCACAGTATAGGAATATTTCTCAGGAACTCTAATAGTTTGATGAATCGTTTCACAAAGTGCTCAAGAACTTCCAATTAAAAATAGAATTGGAAGTTCTAAGCATTATTTCTACTTTAAAGATAGATCTATCAATTTAATGCCTGTTTTTATTCTTCTGCTTTTCGAAGTTAAAGTTAAAGCCCTATTGGACAATTTGTGGAAAGATTAAGCTCCTACAATTAATAAGATTTCAGAACAAAAAGCTTTTGAACATGGTTTTAAAGTTTTCTCTTTGACCAATCCAGACGTCTTTGATAGAAATCCTATGTTGAGAAGCAATAGAAATGTCTGTTAAGTTTCTGAATGTACTAATAGATAAATAAGTAATTCTACACTAATAGATGAAGAAATACTTTAAATGAACAACCAAAAATGTATTGATGCTTAAAACTTATTTCACGAGATTACTGAAAGTTCATTCCTTACATGCTTCACAACATAAAAAATTAAACGTAACAGAAAAAGAGGCAGGGTAGAATATTAGAATCCGCTAGTTTTTTGGTAGACTGGAAGGAATGTTTGTGGTTTATATATCCTTCAAACGATAATCCAAATTTTTATGTTGTATTTTGTAATGTTTTGTTTATTGTTAGGTACTAAACATTTAGCATTTGGATACCCTTTCTGCCCCGTAGCATACTACACCAGATACTTCCAGGGCGCCTGCTTCCGCTTGCCGAGAATGGTTAGAACGTCTCTAAACCTCGAGTGTGTTAACCTACCGATTGGACTACTTAGACGATGTGGTGAAGGGTTATTTCCAAGGAATTTCCCTCACATACAGATTGTTGGCCTGAATATATCATATGAATTCTATTTTCAACAAATCTGATTTTTTCCTTACGGCAATACCTTTTTTCTCATATGTTTCACTGACGGTCCACATGCGTCGGGTGCCAACACCTGTCTGAGATAGTGATAGGGCTCTTGTTTCCGAAACTCGGACATGACATTCTACCAATTGAACCAATTTAGTGAGAAGTGGATGGGTTATTACATATGAATTTCTCTCATAAAGTTACCACTCTTAAACTCGACAACCCTGGCAATAATTTCACAATAAATTTTATGAAATTTCAGTTCTCTCAAATACTGCAAATCAAATAACAGTTATGTTTAACTATGTTTATCATGATAAGACAAATGTCAATTTGATTTCAGAATAATAGTCATTAAGGACCATTTATATCGAATTTTCGTCATATTATTAAACATCGCAGCTTTCATCTATTATATTTATATAACATCTGAGATGGAGAGATCATATCCTCCACTGGAATTCCCATTGGGTGGTAGAAATGAAATAAAATATCTTCCGCGAACCAACAGGTTTAAGTCCAACCTCTTTCGAGGCAATGACACCCCTATTCTATGGATAGTTCAAATTTAAGACTTTTTTCTTCTGCACTATTTCTAGACAACAACAACCATAACTCAGATTATTTATTTTGTCGCCGCGTTTGGCTGACAAATGCTTTATATCTGTTCGGAAATTTGACGAAGATTTAAACAAAGAAAGATTTCAACTCGCGGTTGAATTTCGGCCTGAAATGATGAAAAAATAATATTTTAATAAACATACCATATGTCAACATCACACGTTTGTATTACAACATATATACTCAGTTTTTAAATCTATTGACATCTTCCGAAATATATTTTACCGAGAAAGGTATAAAAAGCAATTTTATTTCTTTTTCCATTTATGTAGAAAAAATATTAGCAATTTAAAATAATGGATTTTAAAAAGCTAGCTGTCTCTGTATGTGTATGTATTTAAATAAGCATATATATGTACATATACGGTCTTAAATACGTATACTAATGGCTCAAGCATATCGCCTAATGTAGTCCTTTTGTGTTTTTTTACAGACATGCATGTTATGTTAAGGAAATGTCACTTTTTGTTACATTTTATTCTCGTGAGGTAAGCTGGAAGAAAAGTGCATTAACATCACTAACAAGCTATTGAAATTTTTACTTTGTTGCGACATTCTTTGGAACTTGAAAGAATGTACGCAAAATTGTGTCTTTTTACATATTTTATCCCTCCTTTTAAGCACAAAGCTCTAGGAAGATAATTTAAGTTTTCTGTAATGTAAACAATGCAAGAAAAATACGGCTTTTGTTGAGTGTATTTAGTTCTTTTGAAAATAATGAACCTCAACTACTTAGAATAAATGTATGTAGAAAAAGAGATTTTTTATGCTTAGTGTTTAATTTTTTATTGAATGCGTTACTTTGGCCGATGTCTTCACGTGTTCTTCATATGAATTTAATTCACCCGAATTATCTAGGGTAAGTAACTGTTACTTTGAACCGTTTTGTCCCAGATTTCGATTTAATTCTATGGGACGAGATTTGCTTCTTTCTCTTGGATACAGTAACCCATTTCTAAGAATGATAAAATAATTTTCGATGTCCTTTATTTTTGATAAGTGTTAAAGTGAGAAACACGGAAAAGTGGTTTTCGAAATCTTCTATTCAAAGGTTGAATTAGTTAAAGGAAGCAGATTGCATTTACCACCTTGTACTTCTGAAGGTTAATGAGATTAGAACTGCTTCTTTTTTGATCACACAAGGTTGGTTAAAACGTACCGTGAATCAGAAAATCTTGATTGAAATATTTTTTATATCTGATGTGTTCTTCAGTTAAACAAAAAGAATTAGAAAAAAAAAAGTTCTTGAAGTTTAATTTCAGATAAAGCTTCCAAATTTTGAGTTGAGTTATTATAAAGAAAGTTTTAATTTTATGAAAATAAAACAGTTAATGTTCATCTTTTTCACTACTTTTTGAATCTATAATGAAACGGCACATTCTGAAAATTTGCATGCTATTCAAATTAATTCTTTAGGAGCATCAGTAGTGAAGATTTTAGTATAAGATCTAATGGTATGGCGTCGTAGTATGCTATTCTGTGAGTTTTTTTAAAATTAATAAAATCATGTCCAACAAAAACAGAGTCCGAGTTGTGAATGATAAGGCCACATCTTAAAACAAAAACTTAACAAAAATTTAATAACAACATTACCAAGTACAACATGATCAATGAATTATAACTTAAGTGCAGATTTAACAGCACGCTCCGAGACTCGGTTAATCTCCCACAGGAGCTTAAAAAACACGACCACCTCGTCTGGCCGTTACAAGGGGGGATCTCTCGAAAAAAAACAATGCCTCGCATATTACGAGTACTCTGCTTGAAGTCATCGCCAGTGGCGGGCGTCTTCCTAGAAATTCCTCAGAAGGACTGTTTTCCAGAGCGGGGGCCGGCAGATTACGGGTGACAGTTCTTCTTATAAACGAATATTTCGGCCATCTTTATTGCGCTTCAATATAAAACTCGCACTGAGCTATTGCTAAGAAAGACAGTTTTACGAAGCGATGGGAGACGCTTCTGTTTTTCAAAACGGATATTCTCACATCTTGCTCGGGAAACTAATATGCCTAGGCTTAACTTTCAGGCTAAAAATTCTGGCGGCATTTGCTGGTACCGTTTTTTTTAATTCGCTCGGAATCCACACACGTATTCGAAACAATGGGAACTGGAAAATGATATTCCGATAAACACGCACCCGCGTTCGTGCATCCTGTGAGGTCTTGGGAAAAATAACCCCATACTTTCATGATGCTACAATGGTAGGGTGGTAAAGCCTACTTGATAGTAAAATTGCAGTTTTTTTAATAGGCGGAATATTCTGATGCTGATTACGAATTCGAGCTTACTTGGAAGGTAAAGCCTTCCAATTTAAAGCTTAACATTATATTATATACTGTAATTTATTATACTTTTGAAATATCTCATTTCAAAATTTGGAGATATTATATAAATGGGAAATAGAAGTCATAAGAAGCTATCAGTGTTAGGGGCTAGTTAAAAAAAATGCGAGTAATCTTACTGAATTTTGTTTGTAAAATAAGTATTTGAAAAAGAAGTTACTTTAATTTTAAATGATTTCATAATACACTGCTGGCCACCCAAATTGCAACACCAAGAAAGACAAGAGATATCACAACAAAATTTATTTTGTAGATAACATGTTGACCAAGTATCAAATGGTTAAATTTATAGACTTCTGTGAAGTGTGGTTCCTGCCAAAATCAGTAGCCAGAATAGCCGCCATTGTTGGAGATCACCGCTGCCACACGCCTCGACATTGATTCAAAGAGACTTTGGATGAGTTCTTGGGGTACAGCAGACCAAGCAGCTTCCACACGTTGCCAAAGTTGATCTGCTGTGGCAGCTGGGGATGTAATCTGGGTCAATCGTAGAGCAACCATGGACCACGTGTTTTCTATCGGCGAAAGATCCGGAGAGCGAGGCGGCCAGGGAAGCAATTCAATCTGGCGATTGACGAAGAACCGTTGGACAATGCGTGCCACGTGTGGTCGCGCATTATCCTGTTGAAATATGGCTGTGGGCAAGCCCTGAAGGTAAGGAAGGACAACTGGCTCCAACACCTCGGAGATGTAGCGCTGGCTGTTTAAAGTACCGGCAATGCGTACTAGAGGTGTGCGAGAGTGATATCCAATACCGCCCCATACCATAATACCCGGTGCAGGACCAGTGTGGCGGTGCATAACGCAGCTGTTCAGCATCCTCTCTTCACGGTGTCTCCAGACTCGAATGCGACCATCGTGGTGTTGCAGACAGAAGCGTGACTAGTCAGTAAAGACAATTTCATTCCATTCTGCCGTCCACATCCTTCTGTCATCACACCATTGGCGGCGGAGATGTCTGTGGTTCTGCGTCAAGGGTAGACAAAGCAATGGACGTCTTGCGGATAGACCACTCTGCTGTAAACGGGGTCGAATAGTACGCGCAGACACTGGATGATGCGTTACAGACTGCATGTGCTGTGCTATGGTTTGTGATGTGACTGAGCGATCCGTCACTGCCATGCGCACAATTTGCCTGTCATCACGTGTGCTGAGGTGGATGCGATCGAACACGCCGGTCCGTCGTACCCTCCTGCATCCAACGATCACATATCCGCATTACAGTTGTTTGGTTTCGTCCAACCCGACTACCGATTTCCCTGAAAGATAATCCACAATCTCGGTAGGCCACTATCCTTCCTCTGTCGAACTCGTATACTTGATCAAATGATGATCGCTGTTTTCGACGAGGCATAATTTATCGTTTTTTGAAAAAACCACAAGAAAAACACAATTGCCGAACTTGAAATCGTCGAAATCTCCAAGCCTTAAATAGCGCTTTGAAGTGGCGCCACAGGCGCGCGTGATGTGCGTCTGCGCTGAAATTCTAATCATTTGCATATCTCACCTCCGCTAATGCATGTTGTAAATTTCATGTTATTTGCATGTTTCCTTCAGGGTGTTGCATATACAGTGGCCAGCAGTGTACATTTGCCAACATTAACCTCCAAAAGGAGTTAAATTCACTTTTGCTTATTATCAGAGAATGATTCTAACTCTTAAGGAAATCAAAACGTTACTTTTTAAGACTATTTATGGCGGTGAGCTAATTTATGCGGAAATGGCTAGGATTTACATTGTTGATAAAATAAATTGAAATCTCTAATGTTTTATGTTTAGTGAAATTAGTTTTCCATATTTATTCTTTACAGGGCTGTATCCAAAAAGCTACTCGGATAAAACCATTTTAACTTCTGTTTTCTCAAACTTTCTATCTTTAGACATAAGACTTCAAAGTTCAACATAAAAAATTTTGCAAATAAATAGAAAAAAAGCGTATAAGCGAGTTAGCACCGGTCATCATGCACTTTTTGTTGTACAATAGCCATGGTTTTAGTAGTCATGGTTCCTGACAAGAAATTGGAACTGTAATTCAAAGAACAGCTAAATTTATCCAGCTAAATTTATTCTTGGGTGTGCTACTAAGAATGGAAGAACAGAACTTTCGGAATACACCTGGTAACGTTAAATATTACGATTAGGAGCTCACACTACAAAAAATCTAATGTTAAATTTGAATCTATCATCCTTCGCACTAACTTTCCTTAACACATTCCTTCACCTGCGCATACCTTTTTTTTTTATCTTGACCCTGTGTCATTCATCGACTAAATTGGTACATAAAAATTTCCGCGACGATGGTCAGCTTCGTAAACCAAACTTGATTTCCCCCCTTGTGGATAATCCCTAACAATGCTTTAGAGTCGTTTTAGACCTCCATCGATTAAGACCATAGATTTACACCTCAAGGTTGTTCTGCTTTTGTCCTACGTTTGGTGCGGCTTGTCCTTTCTGGACCTCACGCCGCAAAATTTTTACAAACCAAACCCTACCAAAAATCGCTTTAGTCTGTAAATAACTCGTTCCGTGCTTTTGGCATGTTTTCTAAAATAAATATCGCCTCTTTCCTAATTTACCTGTTCCGACGGTGGAGAATTTAAAGTCTACGTCGGAATTGTCGAAGGGAAAATGAATTGAGCTGAAACTGATTTGCATAGGAAAAAGAGGCGTAGTTCCTTGTGCAAAAATTACATTAAAAATCTATGTGAATTGATGAAAAATCTTTCTTATCTATACTTATATATAAAGAGAGAGAGCGATTTTGTACGTGGAGGGTAATCTCCGGAACCACTGCACCTATTTGAAAAATTCTTTCACTGTTTGAAAGGTACATTATTCCAGATGGACATAGGCTATATATTATGTATATCTGATCAGTAGAAATAAAGTTAGGGGGGATACTCTAGATTTGTGTGAACGGCCGCCATCTTGGATTTTTCCGCCAGGGTTTGGCGCATTTCGCAGGGCGATAATTATTGCGTTCTGGTAAAAATAACCCAATGTCAAATTCTCTAATTTTAAGATCAAACAGTTATTTCTGATGTGATCTTTTAATTAAAGTATAATAATTTTAGGTCAGATCTTGGCCTTGACCTGGAAATCTGAGTCAAATTGACTATACTCAAAAGAGTAAATTATTTTTTAAACTAAGAGTCTTTTTGTTGAAAATTTTTGAATCCATTATCAGTTTTTCGTTAACTTATTAAATTTAAGTTGCTCTTAATTTTGTTTATCGATTGTCAATTAGTATACTATAATGATACACCATTTCATTTATTTGAAGTAAAAATTATCTGCCATCATTTTTTCGTAAAATGTAAAATACAGTATACATTTTAAATACAATATATTTTAAAATATTTTATAATTCCAAGTTGTAGTGGATTACAAATAAATTTAAATATCTGAAGTTCAACTTCTCTCTCCCCAGGAACCTAAGTTAAAAAGTTAGTTAAGGTTAAGTTATTGGTTTAGGAAAAGGTTTTTTTTTTCTTATTTCCAACACAGCAGGATAAATGGTCAAATAATCCTTGTCCCGATTTTATTGTATGCACCAAATATTTGGTTAAGGTCAAATCTGAAGTAAAATTTCATTACCACAATGCCCTAACCCCCCCCCCCCCCCAAAGAAAAAAAAGGATCTGGTTACTCACCATAAATTTATGGGTTCATAATTATTTTACATTTTTCAAAGCTGAATTTTAGATAATTCTTAAATTGCAAGTTATTTAGGTGGTACGAAAATGCTGTATTTTTTTCTAATTAACAATATATTGGCATAATATTTTGGTGATTCATTGCTATTAGTCAAAGAGTTAGGGCAAACTGAATAGATGGCATTGAAATTTTATCTGTATGTAAAATTCATTTGACCAAATTTTTCATATGGATCATAATTTGAAAAGGTAGTTTTTAATTAAAAAGACAAAAAAAGAATCTCAGTCCAACGATTAAATGATTTTTCAAAAATATTTCTAAGTTTCACAATTTAAAAAGGTCGTTTTTATTAAAAAAGCTAAAAGAAAAACCCAAAATTTCCAATATTTTAGAATGATTTTTTCAAAAAAGTGGTTTTTATCAAAAACCCAAAAATAAATCTAAGTCCAACGTTTAAATCATTTTTCAAAAATTTTTCTAAGTTTCATAATTTAAACAGGTGGTTTTTATTAAAAAAGCTAAAAAAATTCAAAGTCCAGCGTTTTGAAAACACCTCTTAAAACACATTGGCGAGAAATTTTCCACTCCTCAAAACAAGGTAAAATCGCCAAGTTGGCGCAAAAAAATCCAAGATGGCGGCCGTGCACACAATTATTAAGTAACGTAATATTAATTTGAATATTTTAGGTGCTTAAAATAATTAATAAAACATTCTTTACTTAAAATCCTTTTTTTATTTTTGTATTTTTATTTCATCTCTTACTCTAATTTTGAGATACCAATGTGTATCTATACTTCTATAATCTATACTTATATATAAAGAGAGAGCGATTTTGTATGTGGAGGATAATCTCCGGAACCACTGCACCTATTTGAAAAATTATTTCACTATTTGAAAGGTACATTATTCCAGATGGACATAGGCTATATATTATGCATATCTGATCAGTACAAAGAGAGTTATGTTGGGCTAAATGTTGAGCTGATGCTTCACCTTTACAACTTTTCCTTTGTCAACCATAGTCAAGTAACCATAGCAACACATGAAACTACACTTTCATTTATTATCAGTAAAACATTTAATATTTTAAAGATCCAAGTGGAAGATGTATTGATAAATACAAAAAGGATTTTTGAGATTGGCTACGTTTAAGGGTTTATTAAAGAAAATTTCATTTGGAACTACGCTTTTTATTGGACATTTAAGGTAAAAGATTTACAATTTATTGGCTATCATCTGGAAATTTATTGATGTAATATTATAGAACTTTATTTATTTAACTTTATGTTTTTGAATTTATGTACAATTTTATGCAACAATTTGCGTAAATCGAACTTGAATTATTGAACTTTAATTCAAAAATTAGGGTGTTTCATTGAAACTAAAATTTATTGATTATTTCGAATAGGACTATGTTTGTTCCTTTATAAGTGAAAAAGTATTGCTTCAATTGAGCTGAAATTGTGTATAGATATAGTTGATAGTTCAGATTAAAACATAGGCATATTATTTTTTGAAAATCGGGCCCCGGAGTATTTTTAATTAATGTTTTAATGATTTTGCCCCTTAAAGTTGCTTATTTCGACAGCTACCGTGGCTGTCCTTGCTGACAGCGAGACTATGGGGCCGAGTCGTACCAAAATCGGCACGCGGGTGACACGATTCAGTGCCTGACGTAGCCGGATTTTTTAATTTTAAAAAAAGTTAAATTTTTTGTACCATTTATGGTGCTTTTTTCGTCTTTTTGTGTGTGGACTCTGTAGGGGATAGGCTATGGGGCCGAATCGTATCAAAATCAACATGCGGGTGGCCCCCGGAAACAATTCAGTGCCTGACGTTAGTTTCCAATAAAAATTTCTTTTGCCATCACCATCAACAAATCCCAAGGTCAAACATACAAATATATTGGACTTGACTTACGGATAGATTGCTTTACTCTTGCACAATTATATGTTGGTCTCTCTAGGTCAGGAAATGCGGATAATCAGTTTATTTTAAAACCTCGGAAAAACGAAACATAAAATGTGGTATACCATGAGGCTTTAAAATAAATTAAATCTACCTAATATCTACTTAAGATAGATAATTGTTCAACCCGGACAAAGTCGGGCCGGGCCGCTAGTCACTTATATTTAGATTGAAAATATTTCTTCCATAGAAAATTTATATGCATTGGGTTACGTTTCATTCGAAGGAATTGAAGTGCAGAAGAAACGATTATTTTGAATAAACACCACATTGCAATCATATATGTTGAAACAAAATTCTTCGGATAGAAACCCTAATGTAGTCAGATGAAAATCAGTAAAACTTTGAAAATTGTTGCAAAAGCTTCTGATAAGAACTACAGTAGTTATTTTCCTAGAAATAAATATCTTTTGAGGGGGGAAAAGAAATTCTTCTGAATACATCACGATACAAAATATCTTTTTCTAGTATATAGTGATACAACGTATATTTTATTTTTATTATACCTTTATGTAAAAAATTTCCTTCTCGTATATTTTATTCGAATATCTTAGTAATAAATATTTTATTACGGAAGAAGATAAATATTTGGCTAGGAGAGATTTGCTAAGTGGCATTTCTTATTAATAGATTGGAACCAATTTTGCCTATCACTGTTAGCGTCACACATACATTCATACATTTTTTTCTTAATTTGAATTTAAACCTACTATACAGCTCATTAATACTGATCTATGCCATAGAAATATAAAGGAATATACAAGCTATGCTATGATCTTCTCTAAAAAATCTCACATTCTCCACGATCCGAAATGGTGGATAATTCGAAATCCAATATCGTTAGCCTCTGTAACGGTCCCTTTGTGACGATTTCTCAGATTCATAAATTTCAATTTGCTTGACTAATAACTCAACACACTGCCCCCGGAATCTAATTTGGGACTTACTGCTTTCTAAAAGTTTTCTCCATGATTTTTATTATAATGATAAGCCTTACAAAATCTACGATACTGATCATTTATACAGCTTTGATGATAAACGCTAAATAGAAATTGACGGCAGTGGTTCTTAACCTTTTTATAAATCTGTACGACCGAAATTTCAGAATGTCAGTAACATCGACAAAAAATGTCGAATACAATTAGTATTTCAAGTGTATATAAATATCACTAGCTCTCCGTGGAGTACTACTTCTGGTAGGCATTCTATTGAGTACGAACGACTGTTCTATGGCCAAATTGTTATTTAGAATATATGTACAAAGACCAGAGTAATTTGAATAATGCTATTTTACATTAATTCGATTACATTCACTGAAAAATATAAAACTATATACAAATTTCTTAATGGTGGGATCTACTGTTATTTACTCTCACAGCATTTAGAGTTTTTCATACAAATCCTTTATTCAATTAAATGTTTATTTAAGAGCTGCTTATCATTTTTTTTTCAAATCCTGATATTTCCAGGTTTTTTCGAGAGTGATACAGCCTGAGTACCCAAACTCTAGACCAATGTACCCCCCTCTCTCTTTCTTTATATATATATATATATATATATATATATATATATATATATATATATATATATATATATATATATATATATATATGTGTGTGTGTGTGTGTGTGTGTGTGTGTGTGTGTGTGAGTGTGTGTGTATGCCCTTCGCTATATCATCCGTAGCAGTTTTATATTCGAATGTTGCAGTCGATGGTCGGACAATAATTCTTCTAGAATCCTAATATTGTGCAATTGTTGTCTCAAGTGGAAATAAACAGTCTTTTTCATTTTAAGCACCTTTATTCTTATCCAAGTAGAAACGCATTCAGCTCCGATATATTCATATTTAAATCATCATGCCATCCGACCCCGTTTCAATTCACAATCGGTTCCCATCCCCGTGACGTGACGATATGTCCTGTTTCTCTGGAAGTCTACATGTCTCTGCCTCTATACATTGTTCGCAAGCGCGCCTAGAATAAAATCTGCTTAGCTTTGCATCAAATTATCAAAGCATCGAATGAATCACAACCTTCCATTTGTCGTGCCATCAGAAAAAACTCGCGTCGTTTCTGCTTAACACCTACTCAATTATATTAATAGCTTTTTATTCCACGCGAATTCCTCAAGGCCAAAATCTGTGTTATTACATTTTATAGGCAAGTGCTGTCACCTGTTGATCTCGAAACACACTAATCTTCATGCTTTGCTCAAATTCCTATTTTTATCTGCACAATCCCCATTTTCAGCGTTTTCATCTTCTTCTCTTCAGGAAAAAAAGCCCCTTTTTGTTCCCTTAATTATCCTAAATGTTTCAAGACCTCATATATATATATATCTATATATATAATGCTTTGGCATTTTATTTATTAAAATTAGAAACAGTGAAAAAATCCAGCAAACTCACATTGTCATCAGGATCCATAGAATTTATCCAATCGGTCCATCCCGTAAATTCGCAAGTTTCCAGTTCTACTGCAATTGTAGGTCTTGGTGTAGAACTCGTGCACGGTACTCCAATGCATTCTACTTCGCCCCGTCTACAGTAACTGAAGGATAAAAAAATATTTCGTCAGGATTAATATTTATCTGATAACCCAGCCCGTTGCTTTCTGGCCAGTTTGATGAACCATACAAACAATGGAGGCAAATGATATTTTGTTCTATACTCATAAAATAATTCATGCTCTCACCATGACTGGCACGAATCTCCGATATCATTATTTTCAATCCTTTCGCCCTCTCTGTACGGCACGCCATCAATTACCATGCAAGGCTTTTCGGTGCAGAAGACTTCTGGTATGCAAGTCAGATTGGAGGCACTTTTGTGCACTTGGCCGCTTTCACAGGGTTTGGGCTCACACCCATCCACACAAGGTTGCCTGGAGCACGAATGACTGTCTACGTTATCATCTAGATAGGTGTCACAATTGGGGGCAGGGCACAGAGATATGCAAGGACTGTAGCGGTCGCATGCTTGACACTGGACAGCTGCAGGGTTAAAGGAATAATGAGAGTAGATAATGTTTACGAACTCAAGTAGATATATCCATAAAGGAGGAAAAATAACAAGGTCCACGAAACTCACACACACACGCACACACACACACACACACACACACATATATATATATACATATATATATATATATATATATATATATATATATATATATATATATATATATATATATATTTATATATATATATATATATATATATATGTTGGAACCAAACTCCGAAATCGGGCAATGTCGGAAAAAAATGCTCACAACGCGAATGGATCACGGCCAAATGCGCCGAGTCCGAAATGTTACATTATTTTGGACTTGGGTCATTTACAAATAATCATTTCGCGTATTGGCAAATTGGAAGTGCGCACAATGCGAAACTTAATTTCCTATCGCACTTTGAGCATTATAAATTGCTCACTTTGCGAGTGGGCATTTGACGAAAGATCAAAGTCAGAAAACAATCACTTTTAACTCTAATTATTTGACTAAATAAAATGAATGAAATGAGTTACAAGATCATTTAAACGATATGTATTGACTATTTTGAAAACCTCACAGTTAAAAAGTATGTCCATAGTGAAAAAAATGAAACATAGTAAGAGAATAAATGATGGAAAAAAATACGAAAAATGCACTGTTACTTATTCTTGCCAGAAGAACTATTATGACACTTTGAGTTACATGCCAGGTGATAGGCACTTGATGCCAGTTGATATGCACTTGCATCTTTTACTGTCACACTGATTTCTACAATTGTAGTGGACGAAACCTTGTGAGCTTCCTGATTCCAGGGTAACTGTTGTTTGAAGTGAAAGTACGAAGCTTGGAACGTCTTTTTTAGATATGAAGTTGTCTTCAGTGAGTTGGAATTCATTTCTGGAATATAACTTCTCTAATATTCCGTATTTCGTACCGAGTTTGTATAGCCCATCATCGTTCACTTCCATTATCACAGCTATCTCATTTCTGGGCGCAGATCTTCCTCTGTCGAGTTCTGGAATCCGTAACACAATGTTCTGACCGACACTCATGGGAGGAAATTTCGAATCACTGCCTCTTAGCATTTCGTCCGATTACTTTTTCATTTTTTTTGGCAAAATCAGCTCGTTTCTCTTCAATTAAATTTTTCCTTTTTTTTTTAAGATGGATACATCGAAGTTTTCAGAATCTGATAAATCAGTTTCATGCTTACTCTCAGGAATGTTGGCCAAAACCTCTTCAAGTTGTTCTTCAGTCTCAAGGTCCGTTGTACAACACAATTGCCGGAGAAGACCGTTAGTAAGTGGAACACCAAACAGAGCTTCGTGTGGGCATCTGGTGATTCCACGATGGTAGGTACAATTTTTTTCATTTGAACGATTCGTAAGCCTTTTGCCCACTGACTTGTCTGATTGTTTGCCATCCACGTTACCAACATATCATGAACATCTTGGTTTGCACGTTCGAAGGAGCCTTGGCTTTGAGAGTGTGTGGGTTTTCCATGAACAATTTTTGCTTCAAACGTATATGCTAGCTCTTTTATGATTTTATTCGAGAACTCACGTCCATTATCGGATTGCAAAATAGAGTGAGCTCCTATCATAAAAAAATATCCATTAACTTATAAGAAACTTCTTCAGCTGATTCCGTTTTTAGTGGGCGTAAAAAAAAAGGAATTTGGTAAGATGATCTTGATAGTTCAAAATTAATTTATAATCGCGATCAGACTCTGATTGCATGTAAATGAGGTCAACCTGTACTCGTTTTCGGAATGCTTTAGTAAGTATTGGTTTAACAACTCCTTTATTTTTACTCTTTTTTCTTAAGTGACACCTTTCACAGAGAGAAAGGTACAGCTTGATCACTTTTCGAGGCACATTATAGTATTTTTGTTGTTGTTTCTTTACCGTAAATTTTATTTTTTTGTGACCCAAATCTATATGAGCTTTATGAATAACTTCAAAAATTTGTCAATATTACAAAAATATTTTATGGTTTGGTCATTATCTGTCATTTTGTAAATTAATTTTTTGATACCACAAATAGATAGTGCCTCATACCTTTTTAGTCTTCTGTAATCCTTGGAAGTGAGAGGCTGAAAGTTTTTTCTTTTCTCCACAGTACTTTTCACTTCTGCAATCAACTTTTCATACTTTTTGAACGTGAAAACACAACTGTTGTCGCCCGAACTTTCTAAAAAACTACCCAGAGATTCGAGAAATTTACCTCTCATCTCATTTGCACACGTAGTCGTGGCCGATTTAACACCATAATCAACAGAAGGTATTGTGAACAGAAGCACTTACAAACGCTAGAACTAAACGAGACTGAGGAATCGGAGGAGACAGGCAAATGTGGGGTCTAGGGTTGTCATAATCGGGCTTGGCTCATTTATGGATGTGGAGGTGTTTCGCACATCCTTCAAATGTGAAATCAGACTTTGCGATGCAGACTTTGCGACATTCGCGATGTAAGTAAATTCAGGTGCACAAAGTCTGAAATAATGTCACTTTTCGGACTTGGCGCATTTATCAGTGATCCAATCGCGATGTAATTTTTTCGGACATTGTACGATTTCGAAGTTCGGTTCCAACATATGTATATATATATATATATATATATAACATCTAAATTATGAAGAATTAATAATGAGCACTGATTTTTCAATAATTCTTCTTAAAAACATTTCAGTTCATGTTTCAATTTAACAATGTTACAGATAACTTGCCGGCAGATGGCAAAGTTTGTTACAAGCTTCTTTTAAAACGCATAGCTTATACTATTAACGAGAAAAAGGACATAAAGAGAGTAAATATAGTATTCAACGAAAATTCTTGTTTGGAATCTCTATTTTATAGTAGGACAGTAAACAAATAAAGACACCAGTGGGAAAACGGTTGATAAATAAGAGAATAAATGGATGTGGCTGACCATTAGAGAATTAACATTATTCACAAATAAAACTAAATTTTTTATTCACTTGTAAATAAATATTAGAGTTTGTTTAAGCGTTTTATTCGGAAGTTTCTGTCAAACTAAGGGACTTATGAAAACAGGAAGGAAAATTGAGGACACGGCTACACGTTCTTGAGCCAGTTTTTCTAGTAGATAAAACAGAGATTTTTAGAAACAAACAAACAAACAAACAAACAAACAAACAAACGAACAAAAAGTGAAATAAATAAACGATAAAAGTTTCTCAGGAGATAGGATATTCCATGGATTACTTAAAGTGTTATTGTATTTCTGATATACATATTCCACATTTCCTGAAGCCAGCTCGAATGTTTTCTTCAGTTAGTGAGAGGTGGGCAAAAACACCCCAATTATCGTATGGAACATGGGGTAATATTGCCCCCAATGGTATCTCTCCAATGGTTATATGCAACGCAAATAGAAATAATTTGAAAAGCTTACCAGCTTCATGGATCAAAGTTGCTAAGTTTCTCAAATTGCTTGCTCACAGTCCCTTTAGAAATTAATTAATTTCACACTGATAAGCTATCACTAAATGGAAAAACTCCTGCCTCAATCTTGTCAACATTACTACTAACAGCACTGATTATTTGCAGAACACTCAATGCCATTTGAGTAACTGCTGTTTGGCGTGTATACTTTTTAAAAAATGGATAAAGTTACCCCGGTGGACAAAGTAACCCGGTTGACGGTATAAGGTATTTTAAAAGATTATTATTTAAACTAATTGCACTAAACTAACCTTAAATAATATTACAGGAGGGACCTAATAAGAGTAAAACAATTTACAGGTGGATGAATTAAACTGTACACAAAGAATTTATATAACTATACTGTTAAGAATGTGTTGTGCATTTCCTCTTCACACCCAATAATCTCAATAAACTATTACTTCCTATCTGAAAAGCTATGTAAATAGTTTATCTCCCTTTGCCCGATTAGTCAAACACTAGTCGTAGGTTATGACGAATTCAATCTTATTTCAACAGTGCTCCAAAATGAATATTTATTTTGAGATAATGTAATTAAACCGTTTAATCAGTTCGTGTTATTCGCGGATAGAAATTATTTATTCATCCTTACTTTGAGAAGTAACTTTTTAGAATTCAACAAAGAATGCTTTTCACCTCAACTTTATTGACTGATTCGCCATTTTATAAAAGAATTCGTCCATGCTCTTTTCTCTTTTTTTTCCCTCTTGGATGCAACCCATATATGGCTTAGTGATTTAGTGCCAGTATGGTAAAATAAAAAAAAAATTGTTGCAGCAAACAATAAACTCTCCTTTAAATGGCTACACTGAAATTCACTATAATTCGCCGTCTTTTGTCCAAATTCAATGATAATGAACTATTATAAAGTCTTAAAAAATCTCTATATAGACAATCCTTGTTCGGTTTAAAATAAAACGTCTTTTATCCTGATTATGTTTATTTCAGCGTTATCCTTTAAAATGTCATACAATTGATCACCGTTTTTCTTGAATTTAATTTCGGATAAATAAACTCAGACAGATAGACCCTTCAGTCGATGTTTTTTTGGGAAAAGTATTATCATTCGGCAAGCAATCACTTAAAGTATATTTATATTTTATACCATTTACTACTTAGGAACGCTGAGAGGAAAATTCGAAACGCCTGTTTAATTACTGATTATTCTTAGTACTAACCCTTCCATGCAGTGCAGATTATATCCTAACAATACCTTTAAAATGCCGATACGGCTTATTCCTTGCCCTTATGTTTAATTCGAGGCCCATCGATAATAATCACTTAGCTGTAGATAAGTTTCTTTACAAGTATCCTTTAGAGCGCATTTTAATCTTAAGAGCTCATTAGTACCAGAATAAATTTATAAGATAAGACATGTTTTTAAAAAAAATAGGATTTATAAACATGAAAATAGAAATACAACCAGATATTTTACGAACGAAAGTGAATAAAACCATTTGTATAAATTTTTGGGCATTTTTGAGTATAAAAGCTCATTAGTACGGAGTGAATTTATAAGATAAGACGTGCTTTTTAAAAAATATATGATTTACAAACATGAAAATAGAAATACAATCAGAAATTTTACGAACGAAGCTGAATAAAACCCTTCGTATAAATTTTTGGGTATAAGAGCTCATTAGTACCAGAGTGAATTTATCAGCTAAGATATGCTTTTTAAAAAATATGATTTACAAACATGAAAGGAGAAATACAATCAGAAATTTTACGAACGAAACTGAATAAAACCCTTTGTATAAATTTTTGGGCATTTTTGGGTATAAGAGATCATTAGTACCAGAGTGAATTTATCAGCTGAGATATGCTTTTTAGAAATATGATTTACAAACATGAAAAGAGAAATACAATCAGAAACTTTACGAACGAAACTGAATAAAACACTTTGTATAAATTTTATATTAAAAATTAAAATTACAATGCTGATTGTATTAGTTACAGATATAAAAAAAAAACTTACGGCATAAATCTTGAGATCTCCAAGGTATGACTACACCTCGTCGCGCACATTTTTGGGCATATGCCGATACAACGGCACATAGACAATCACAGTCTCCACCTGAGCTGCAAGCACAGGCATCAAGCACACACCTAGAGGCAGGGAGTTTCAGTTATTAATTATTTTTCTCAGAGACGCAAATAATAAATCTAAAATGAAACAGATGATAATCATGAAATCCACCTCGGCCCCCTCCGCTACTGCGTATCGGCCATGAAAAACCTGAAGCTACTTAGCAATACCTGCAAACTCAGCCGAGGGTTGATTTCCCCTGTCCGGTTTATGTTTCATATGGACCTGGGCGCCGGACGGACAGTACAGATCTGCCGTCCAATTTGGGCAACCCGGGGCCCCTGAAACAGGTGATAAATATGAAATTGAAATCAACAGATCTAGCCTTTTGACAAAAAATCTAATGTTCTGTTTCATCATTTTTTAAATTCGCGTAAGAACGATAAAACACTTAAAAGAATTTTTTTGAAATTTAAACTAATATCTTGCCTGTTTCACAAATAAATCTGCTAACTTTAAGTGTATTAATATTTTTAAGAATCGTTACATAAAAAAAATGAAAGAGAGGTCACATGGATATAATATATTGTACAGTTTAATTATTTGGTGCCTTTGTTCAAAGTACTGACCTCAAAGTCAACAGCATAACGTGTCAAAGTATGATTATAAACATTAATGTGAACATATCTTTGAGGGAAATATTGCGTGCCGTTACTTTTCAGAACTACTGAATACCGATTACAGAAAAAAATGTCTGTTAATATCCCAAGAGAAAAACGCAGCACGTTTCTCAACTGTTGATAGCCTTTTCTGTTTTGCGGAACTTTCTTTGGTATCAGAAATTTCCAAACTATACACTTTACACCAATGAATATTTCAAATTATTTCACGTAACAACGCAAAACGGTGCTTATAAATCTAATTAACAAAACAGGCAGACAATTTATTGTTTCGGTGGTAAACGTCAACCTTTTTCAGGGCATTGACAGTCAACTTATTTTTAACTTTTAGATGTCAACTGTTCTGAGAAAGACTGAAGAGTGAAGACAGAAACAATTGTTTGCTCAGTCAAGTAATTAGGCTGTTACATAAAATTTCCGAGAAAACCGATTAGATATTCGTTTAGAATTTTTTCTCTCTTATAATTTCTTTTATACTTTAATTAAAGTTTGGGATAATAAAGAAAAGTTTAAATAAGGATTTCGTTAATTAAAGATTTAATATTTCATTTAATTAAAAGATGAATTAATATAGTAATGTTAATTTCACTCTTTGCAAAAACTCTCTATGCAATATCTGGTAATTTTTCTTTTACATAGTGAATAGTAAAACAAATTATTTGATTTGTGGACATTGGGGCCGAAATCGTGCTCGAAAATTTACTCAGATTAGGGTTAATTATAGAAATGAAATGTACGTTTCCAGAACTTAAAATGCAGTACAGTATTTTATTTTTAATTTAATTGAAGATTTATTTCATTTATATTCAAATCACTATAAATATCTTTTGACTCTCCTCGTTTGAATATTTTGAATTCCACAGCTATGAATACTGATTTTTAGACTAATTTGAATTTGAAGGAAATTTAATTTAATCAAACAAAAGAAAATCATATTCCTTGTGTCATGTGATCATCATTAATCTCGCCCAGTGGATTAATTTTATGAACATCATATTTTTACTCAATAGATGTCTATTTTGTTCTTATTACATATACTTTAAAGTTAAATTTAACATAGCTAGACCAAAAAATTTGACATTATGCAAAAGAAAAAAAGTTTTCAAATTTGTTAAAAAATTACTTTTATGAATAATTCAAAAGAATGACTGCCAAACGTAGTACACATTATACTAAATTTATTCAGATAAGTGGATAAAAACTAAAACTAATATAACAAGGCAAAACCTTTTATTCATATTCCTCTTTTTTTATGTATATTTAAACAATTTAGACCATCATTAGCTTAGACATATAAAGTCTGAAAAATTATGTTGAAAACTAGCTTGCAGTACAGGATGAGTGGAAGTTTATTTTGGAGCTTATTTGGTGGGATTACAGTTTAATATTAATGAAATTCTTATTCATATAAATATAAAAAAATCGAGAACTAGACCGATTACTAGCTAGTAAAGGAATAACGGAAATTTTGAAAATCTAAGGGATAAAATAAACTGGTCGTTATTTTTAATATGACAATATTTTTAATGGGCTGAAATTTCCGCAAGAGCAACATATTAATTTATTTTTATGTATGCGTGTAGGTAATTCAAATCTGAAGCGATTAAATCTATTTTTATAGCAAGTAAAGTTGTAAGGTTTGCATAAGATTCGATTCACAAGAATCGAACTTTTAAGTGAATAAATTAAAGAAGCCGCTTGAGATATGCTAATTTCAAAGCATACGCGGTTAGTATAAATACCAAGCAACTAGATTAATAAGAGGTGTGATGAAGTGTTGAGGAAGCGAAAGGAAGTGAAGGGAGTTTGCGAGCAGCAGCTCGAGGTGCTAACCTACATGAGTTCTTGTTAAGCCTAAAGTTTACGTAGCAGCACTGCTGGTTTGACGTTCAAGTATTGTGGGTATTGCAAAGTGTATTTTTTCTTGAATGCTATATATATATATCTCGTACTAGTAGTACGTATGATTATGTTGAAAAGCAAAGTATTATGTGTCACTTTGAAATAAATATTTTAATTAAATTAGACTTGTGTTTGAATCTAATTCAAATAGAGTGTCCCTTAGTAAATCTCTATAAAGTGTATTCATGCAGATAAAACACCACAAGTTATAGAATACTGTATTGGTCTATTCCGAAGGAACCATAGAATTAAGATATTGCATTTAGCAGTTACAAAATTATTTATCAAATATAGGATTATATATTGCAAATTGCTCTTAAATTATTAAAAGAGTGTACTGACATTATTAAAGTTAAATCCTTGTTTGGCAGCAAGGCAAAATTCTTTTACTTTAAGTCCTAAGTAAACATCTACAAAGACCCATTCTTGATTTCCAGACCTTATCAAAAATTATGCTGGAAAATACAATACGAGAATCACTGAAATTGAAAATACTATTAGTAGGTACTGCATGGAGGTCACTGGTCAACTCTATCGTTCTCACTAAGCTTTTATTCATTAGAGCTGCTTGGCCAAATTTTTTCAAGGTAATGTTTTTGTCATATTTTTTTCGCGAATATGAACAAAACTCTTATCTCATCTTGTAAAAGTGTCTCCATTAAAAATACAACTGCACAGTGATACCATTTAGGCTATTCTTTTCATATTTTTGTTGGTTATTTGACAAATTTAGACGATATCACCTTTTAAAGTATTCATCAACTTCCACTTGATAATGGCACGGTTTGAACAATTCAGATTTCAGCACTGCACACTTATGTTTCGACCAGGTTCGTCGTTCAGGGTGTTTGTCGCAAGCGTCTTCTGGTTGAGCTGCAGGTTTGCAGTACTTGTGCACTCGCCAGCTGTCAGCAAAATCTTTTGCCAGCACTAAAGGTACACCCCCGGACGGTGATCGGAAATCATCCGCGGAATCTGAGTTAAAGTCACCACAAAGACCTTGCAGCTGGAAACGAGATTCAGCAATGAAGATAAAAGAAAAACATTCTTTTTAAGGTAAATAATTCGATTATAAGATAAATGTTAACAAAAGTCAACTTTGAAACAACTATATGCATTATACATTTTCGTTAATAGTATAGATAAACCTTGATTACCTTGTTCTCCCATATGGGCTGCGCTATGATGTATACTTTGCTGTTGCGATCCCACTGAACCGAAATTCCAATGTCGCTATCTACAAGAGTGTACATCCCTACAGAACTTACAGATAGAGGAGAGTTTTCTGGAACATCAGGAAGCGGATGATCACGAGTTAGAGTGACGCTTTGTTCACCTGTAGAGGAAAAGAATTGCCATCAAGTAATAATTGTACCATTCATTAATTCTATACATGCACACGGAAGATTTTAGAGTAATGAATACAGTTGGTATTTACTTTCCCTTAAAGAATATTTTAATTTTAGAATTTTTAAAGGATGCCTGGTGTTATTTTAAAACCGTATTTTTCTGACCATGAGACGCACTTTTTTACGTAAAAAAATATTTCAGGTAGTCTCTTCTAACGAAACTACCGTGGGTTATTAACGCAGGATTACTTATCGTTCCTTATCTCTTTTCTTTTTTTTGACGCATTTTGATACTTTTCTGTTTAACTGTTTACTGCTACTGGGTTTGGCGCGCTTCCAAAATCATAACTCGAGTGGGACTCTGAATTTTCTCTTTCCGGGGGACCGTTATTGAGGAACGTAATCCTACGTTAAAAATGGACTCAAAATTGGGGATGTACTATCTTATGATACGAAGGTAACATTAAAATAAAATGAATATTCTTTTATATATATTATATACAGTCGAAACCCGTTATAGCGAACCCGGTAAATAACAAACTCACGGATATAACTAACGAAAATTTTCGCCCCGCCGTTTTCCTATTGTATGTAATTTAATTAGTATTGTGTCAGTTTAATGTAATCGATTTTAGTCGGTTTAATTCATTAATGATCATTTTTAATAGATTTTATCATAATTTTATTACATCATTATTGAATACACATTGCAACTTATGAGTTATACATTTTGTGAACGCTAGCAATTTTTTTAATGTTTCGGATATAGCGAACCACCGGATAAGCGAAAAAAACCTTTGATCCCTTGAAGTTCGTTATTAGGGGTTCGACTGTATACATTTTATATATATTATTTATTATATATATTTTTTATCTTTATTAAGTAAGAAATTGAAAATATCTTTATATACCTAACAAAATACAAAATATTCTTTTCTAAAAATCCTCCCATAAATTTGAGATGCGTCTTATGGTCGGAAAACACGGTACATAAAAACATGTCAGTTTACAATGCAGAAAATAAATTTCTGATAAAACATAAGAATTTACAATAGTTTTACCCAGTGTTAATGATAGAGATTTCCCGCACGTGGCTCCACCGTTTCCTCCACATGGAATATTCTGAATGACCACAGAAAAGATCTTCTGGTCGTCTACGTGTGCTTTTACCATGACGTAGTCGCAAGAGCCTTCGAAATCAAACAGACGGCCATCAAATGTTTCGTAGTGAGAATCGCCCCAAGCACTACAAAGGCCCGGACAAGGTTTTGAATCGCATTCCCAAGTTCCACTTTCACAGGTACTAAAAAGGAAACAGAAAATAAATTCCAGCCGTGTCGCTTAATATATGATATGCATTAATACTTAATTTTTGTTTCAAGTTTATGAAAGCTCCAAACAAAATGGTTTTCAATTACAACGGATACCGTATACAAAGGAAATCCCGATGGAAAATAAATATTTTGAAATATTAATTAGTACCGAAGGAAGATAATTATAAAATTTAATTTAAAGGAAAATTGGTAGTGGTGATGCAAATACCTACCGCACGATTTTATTTTAGAGCTATTTGGCCACTCCGAACTTACGTATTATGATATTAACAAAATTGAAATGTATTTCACCTGTCAAAACGTTGATCAATTACTGGTTGTTTACCATTGCATAAAACTAAGTCAGGTGAACCAACAATATTCACATCAAATAAGTGGACACAAAGGCAATCATGACCAGTCAAAAATGAAAAAATGCGGTTTCAACTTTCAGATAGACCCGGATTGAAACTACAAGACGTATGACATTCCTTGGGGATTTATTCTTGACGGATTTCTTTATTTCTTCCTTCTATTGAGTAAAAAAAAAATACTGTACTGAAAGTTTAGGTTCACATAAAGACTTTAGACTGTTTTGTTTGGTTACAATCAGACTTTCTGTTATTTATTAGGAAATCATATATTTATTATTACTAGCCTCATCACCGTGACTAAGAAATTAATGTAGCAAACTAAAACTGACCAATGGCGTATTTTTTTAAATGGTTTGCCGTACTAATGATATAACAACCTTTTCAAACAAATGTCTCATTTAATAAAGGGAAAATTAATAGTACAAAACTGTTATAATTGAAAAGTCAAAAGTATTGAATTTCTGAAGATAATTGCTATTTTTTCAATTTTATTTAGTTAATTTTGATGAGACAATTAAAACTGGATAGAAGTAAAAACGAATTCAACGGTTACCTTAAGTTCAGAATTTCGAGTTTATCAGAAATTCTATTGAAAAACGTCCAAAATTCCACGAAAGTATGAATACATCAAAGTATGCAAAGATTACTGTCAAACACAATCTTTTTTCAAATCCATACAATCAGAGTCAAGGTAAACAGATATAACGTTATTGAGTTTATAGGTTGCTTCCAGATTTCCGTAACAAGATGAGAATTCTCTTAAGAGCACTTACAGATTTCTGTTTTCGTTTATTATTTGATATTTTTATGCCCAGTGGCGCTTGAAGGACGTTTTATTTAAGAGGAGTGAATATATTTTCAAAATATTTTTTCTGTCATACTTTTCTAATTTTATTTTCCTTATATATACCACAGAAGAATAATATATTGCATACTTTTTATTCGTCTATTAATTTTTAGAAGATTATTAGTCGATCGTTCGATGTAGTTTGGATATACGAAAGTGTTTATTTGTGAATTATTAACATGATAAAAACTCATCTACTAGCTGAAAAAAATTCGAAATTGTAGTCTGAAATTAACTTTCTCGATACTTACGCAGATATTATGTTAGGTCTTTATAGTTATGATGAGTTCGAATTATGATCTACATTTTAAAAGTTGTTTTATCTCAAATTTAACAATGACTTTAATATTAAGATATGTGATATAAACTTAGAAGATAAAAGACCCATGAAACCAGAAGAAAATTTTTTTTACCTGGGGCGTATTACATTTTTCTACTTTATATATGTCCAGTTTATTTTATGTTTGTCTTCCAATAGTCAAACTTGAAAAAATTTCTTCATGGAAACCTTATACAGTCTTCGAGTTACGGTATATGTTAGAATTCTAATTAGGGAGTGTTATGAAAGCGCGACAAAATTAGATGAAAGTATGTTTAAAGAGTAAGCTTGCCCTACCGAATCCGCAAAAAATTAATGTTGGAATAAGTAGCTCGTAGCTCAAAGAAAATGGAATGTTATAAAAACCAGCGTAGTTCACGTTTGGCCGTCGTGTCGGGAAATTAGTAATGGATAGCTAGAGTATTTGGGTTAAGAATTATTTAGTTTAAGTAAGGTTTCACGCTGCGTGGTCTCAATTTCCCCTTGTTAATTTTATACTTTACCCTATTTCCTTTAGTTGTGACTGCAAATAAAATGCTAATAACTTTCTCCTCATTATTGTGTTTATAGCTTAATATTCACATTTAAACTTGTGGAATAAACCAAAATGCTAGTTAGATTAAAAAAAATTTCTACAGTACTACAGCAAAATTTTCCCATACGAGAAATTTAATGCAATTTTGATTTCACAGCATGGTTATTTCAACTTTTCCTTTAAAAGACGCCAAAAGTCTTAAAAATTTTCATGTTTCATAATAGTGAAGACTGTTCAAACACCAAAACATTTTTTTGTAGACTTTTCATAACAAAATAGTACTTAATTATACCAGGAGTTTCATTTAGAAGTTTTTTTTTTTGGGGGGGGGGGGGGGAGAAACATTTTACGAATGTTTTTCACACATAATTATGAAAAGAAATTAAGTCATATTTGTTTTTGCTGAGCATTTGACCTTGGAGATAATTAGTAAGTAATAATTAGAATGAATGATCACGTTAAAAGAAAGTTAAAGTAACACTTACCATGTGTGACAGTCCATCGTGACCTGCTCTCCCTCTTCGTAACTTTTTCCACTGTGATGGCAAGGACAATCTAAAGGCTTAACACATGTACCAGTTGCTGTATCCATAACGTATCCTGTTTTGCATCTAAATGAGAGTGCTGATATTATTTATTTGTATAAATAAAATAAATAAACAATTTAATTAATGAACATATATATTACTAGTGTTTTAAAGGTTTAGTAAAGCTAGTTACCTCAACAAAAAGGCCCTATTTAATAAATTTGTCTGGTATGATCGTCTCTTCGTGTAAAAGGCTGAGATAATGTGATCAGCAAACCGAACTTTGAATTTTTATTCTTTTGGAGTCGGATTTTGGTTTTCTTAGAGGGAAAACGGTCAGTAGTTTTGAAGAACATATTCTGTCGGCAAAAATGCCTACAGTCAAATCTATTCTTTTGTTAATTATTCGTATATTCAGTGGATATAAGTTTATCATGAAAGATGTGTATATGTGAATCAAATAATTCATTAAATCAGAATTCATCGGCTTTGGGATATTTATTTGCGTCCGAGTGCATAAATAGTCTGTAGTGGATAAAATGGAGAGGTGAATACAAAAACCAATTATTCTTTTGGTTAGTCCAGTAAAATGAAATTCTTAGTCGAATTACATTGTTTAATTCAACAAAATTCATCCTACTGTTTTTTACCCTACATTTTCTTATGTTTTTAAGAAAATTTACTTTTTTTTTACTTTCGCCTATGAAAACCTTTTAACTAAGAATTTGTGATTTAATTTCTATTTTACTAATTAAGGTGGAGATTTATTACTTTGTTTAGATATTAATTTAGCATGCGCTACCAAAATATATTACTGAGTACGAATTATTAAGCTATTTCAATAGAAGAGGATGGAATTACCTATTACCTACAAGGTTCGAGGTAATAATTTTCTTGAATTAATTCTCCCCTCTCGTTTATATCCTACTATCTGGAAAAAAAGACTGCATGGCCTACATTTCTCGACCTGGGTTATAACGAATCTCAGGAACGATCGAAACATCATTTATAAATTATAAGTCACAAAAATTAAAACAAATCATTCCATAACAATGAAAATAATGTTTCTGATTCAACAAATTTTTTTTATAACTTCTATTATTTCTGAAATATTTTAAAATTCAATATGAATAAATATACATGTGATACGTTTTAACTAAACAATAAGAAATTTTTAATAAGCGTACAAAACTGTTGTTTTAATCATCTTAATTTGAAACTTGAAAAGAAAAATTTTGGATAAAAACAAAGCATCATATTATACAACATCAAATAAAATATTTGTGACTAGATTTGGACTAGATTATATAACCTTTCATCTAAAAAAGAGATTTCCAGGTTGCGGTCATAAAGCCCAAACTCCAATTGCACATTTCTGACACAAACGCATTTTTTAATCATTTCTTTGTGCTTTTTGTGCTCTTCCTCACGAGAACGTGATAATTTAAAAAGTTGTTGGGAAAAAGGATTTAAGGGTTGAAAAGCCAGAAAAAATTAACATTATCAACATTTATTTAGTTACATTTTGAAAACTCAACTTCTAAGTAAATTTGAATCTCATCTTACCTGCATCCTGGAACACAAATGGCGGTAGTGCATGGTTCGTGATGATGCAGATTAGTACAAGTAAGTGGACACTCAGAAACACAATCCGTTGGTTCAAGATTGGCCGAGGCGTCACATTCTTGAGCAATATTTGGCGGAGGTGTCAGAATTAGGTCTGCAGGTGAGGCTTTGTGACATGCCCACTGGCCCTGGGCACATTCGCTAAAAAAGAAAATTGTGAAGGAATTTGTAAAAACAACGTAGTAAGATGATAGTTCGTATTAGTAAAATACATAATTGACTAACTAATAAAGAAACATCTTACAGATCATTGTTTCCGTAGTATGGGTCATAAACCTTTGTGACCTTACAAATACCTTCCCAGCAAATTTCCTGCTTATTGATTTCCAATATTTCAATGATTGTTTGTTCTCGAATGTTTTTGAATTGAACAAGAAGGCATAAACTTGAAGGGACTTACTGTTATCATGACTTTGATATCTCATTTGGCATGATGGATAAGGTTGTACATCCTTATCCAAAAGTCTTAGGATCCAAAAGCCTTAACCAAAACTCTCAGGTTTAATACATTGCGGTCTCATAGGATAATTTTAACATAAAATATTGATGAACTGCCCTTAGAAAAAGTTGATTTGTTATCTGAAAAGTCATGATTTTCAACAGCACCGTCTACTTAGTATCATCTACAGAATCGCTTCCCTCTTAGATTCGAAGACTGTGACTAAGGATTTTGATTGGAGAGAGTAACTCTTCCTACGAATTTTTTCATCTTCCTGTCAATACAATGCATTTAAACTACTGCATGCTGTATCGTGCGTAATTGGTATAGATACTTTTAATGCAGGACGAGATTCGTACGTCATTCCGTATTGTAATGAGCATTTTTAAGTGCTAGCACAGGCACTTTTACTTGAGATCGCAATTATATACCATGCATAGAATCGATAATGCGTATTATTGAAACTATTTCCTTGTGTTTGCTATTTAATTTCTGCTGAACAATCCTTTTTAGAGATACTTTAAATTCTTGAACCTTTTAATTAGTCTTTGCATGGAGCAACATTTCTGATTACTGATTAGCTAAATACAAAAGCGAAAGAACATTGATGACACATGTGTTGCACATTCCCACATTTAATGGGTATCTTCTTATAAGTTGATTTCATTCTTCCTATCGGCATATAATATCAAGCTCCTAATGAATATAAAATAGCCTCTTTTATTTCGCTTTATAGTTACTTGCGTTATATTTCCTAGAATCTGACACATTTAAATTATGATGTGGACTAAATTTTCAATTTCTAATTACAACAGGCATTTTTTTTTACAAAACTCGCAGTGTAAACAACGTATTATTTCAGCTGCGAATCAATGGGAAGATTTGTACAGATTAGCATCGATTAGTTTTGAAAGCTGTAAAGAAATAAAAAAAAAACTCGTTAAGGTTTCAAAGGGAAAAAATGCATACCACATTTCTCGTCCTCTTCTCTGCATAAATTCAGGCGGATACACATGACCGCTATGTACACAAGAACATGCGGATACGGAGACGCATTGACTATGGATATCTAAAGTTTGACCGGGTGGGCAAACGCAACCTTCTACACACTCTTCTCTACAACTGGAGTACGAATGGGCGATTTCAGCGCATGTGTAACTGCAAGGATTGGCGCATGAGAGATAAATCTGACCCATGGGACATGGTATTCCTGAAAAATAAAATACAGGGGATTAAGGCATTTAATTTACTCAGTTAAAAAGTGGAGAGAAACGCAAAGGTTGCTTGCAAGTTTTCGATGATGGCAACATTTCCAAATTTTTTGGGAGATTTCGACACGCTTGATTTGACGAGAAAGATGAAAATATGGATATTTTAAATTTTTGCTTCAAAAGCAATTTGAAATCTCTGGTGTTTTGTAACTAAGTTTTGAGATCATAGGATAACTATTACTGCAGCATAAATGCCTTTTATTCTTACAGTTTTTACGAAATTTACATTAAGATGAAATCCTTGAAGTCTTTATTTTTTGGATAATGTTTTTTACAAAAACGTATTTCTGTGTTTTAATATTAAAACTTCAAACAATAGTTGAAAACAATAGAAAAACAATTCAATAGTTCTATATTTTAATATTTAAAAAAATTTAATCTTTTTCATATACTCATTTGGTTCTATTTAATAGAATTACAGATGAATTTTTCTATTAAAAGAAAAGAAACGCTAAAAATTATAAATTAAAAAGAAGTTTAAGCTATTAAGTAATGTTTTTCGTACATGGGGAATTATTTCTTTTTTTTATATGAACTAATGACGTTACTGATGAGTCGGCTGATACATGTTTATACTTTTGAACATTAAAATAAATAACCTTGAAAATGAAAAAAAAATTATACTCAAAATTTTCCAATTTGCTTTTAAGAAACTGGAAAAATTTCAGTGACTATTCACAACATTATTTTTTCGTGAAAATAAAGTTTTGTTATTGTCATGAAGAACAAACTAAAATGACTTTTTTCAATTTGTGACGAGTTCTTTTGATAAAATACAGTAATTTAAACCACTTGTTACAAAATATAATGATAAAAGGTTTGATGTACCGCAATGTTATTTCAGTTTGCATTTCTCGAAAACACTAAGAAATATAAAATGAAAATCGAAGATTGCGTAAAATTCGGATAGAATGTTCTAGATTTTATACAATTCCTAAATCGAATTACAAGTATGTGTGTTTTTGTTTATCATAAGCATACTAAAATCTTTTCTCCGAGGCAGAGTCAAGCTTATTTACATTGAAAGAGTTGCTGGATTTTACTGTATATACATGTTCAAGTAATGAAATTCCACATCTTGTTATTTACAAAGTAGAAGCGTGCGAAATCGCTTTTGCAAAATAATTCAAAACAAAATCCAGTGGTATATTTGGAGACATAGTGAAAGCTTAATGTTTTGACAACTGAACTTTTTTCGTTTGGGTAGAAATAGATTGAAATTAGTGGAAAATTTTCAATGAAATTTAAAAAATGCTTTTTACTGTAAGGTTTCTAAAAATAACGTCATAAAATTATAATTTATTGCAAATTACTGCCGATCGAGAAACATTTTGCTTAAAATAGAGTTAAAAAAACAGCTTTTTTTGTAGCGATGCTTCAAAATTTCCTAAAATAAAATTCCCCCTAAATTCTCTGGATTTCTCATTGGCTTTATACCCTCTTACATATTGCTCCGGATTTTCATAGTTTCCTCTTTTCCAGATGCTTTTGAAGATGTCTTGGTAGGAATATATTGGAGTTAAAAGCTCCTTAAATCTGCAGTTAATAATGCGAGGGAAGGGGAGGTAGCTGGTTTTGTCGTAACAGGTTTAATCTTTGTTGGACTGTCACAGAATTAGATGCGATTGTCTTATTGAACGAATAACAAATGCTTAACACCAATTAGTTAAAATAAATTTCTCTGATCGGATTTATTACTGTTGACTCTACTTATTTTAAAAATTCTTCTAAATGAAACTATTATAAATGAAACTTCAAATTAAATATTTTCTATCCAGATATTTTTAAGAGTGAGAAATAACTAAACGTAAAAAGAAGTGTATTTTAGTGATTACATAGGAATTACAATCCTGTTTTTAAATGTGGAATGTAAGATAAACCAAAGATATTTTAGATAGCTGTCAATTACCTTATTCATACATATTTAGGTTTGATAATTATGGGCAAGATGTAGTTTAAATTCATATCCATTCATGATATGGACTTTTGAGAGAACTAAATAACCTCTCTCTCGTTGAAGGTATATGAGGATTATAAGCACTCTAATAAATATCTTTGGTAAAACATAAAGAGAAAAACAACGTGAGCATATTCCAAACATTTTCGAAATTAAGTTTAGCATATTTCGGCAGCATTTTTCTTTAAAGTATGAACATAAAGAAAGATGATTTGGGTATTGTTAATTGTTACTTTCATATTCCGTCTAATGCATATGCGCATCATGTAATTAAGAACATTAAGCTAGTATTGAAAACTCTTAGAAAGTTTGGTTTGGTTGAGATCTCTACGGTCATTTGTTTGCTGCACGAGGGCTAATTAGACCGAGACCTACTGCTTAAAGTCGATTCCAAATGGTACAAACATCCATGTCAAGAGTGGGACTCGAACCCATAGACTCTGGTACCGCAGTCTGGTGAGCGACCTAGCCATTCGGCTATCTCCTGGCTTTAGAAGGAGTATGCATAGCTCTTGCAGATAACGAAGATATTCAGTTTAGGTGTTCTGCTGTGCTATAATAAAAATAGTATGTATGGACTCTCAAAACATCCATATGCCCCAGACTTTCAAGAATATCTTTAATAAAAATTATAATTTGTTGGGGATTATCATTATTACAATAGATGACATCGGAAATCATTATAATTATTTTGTATTTCCCATACGTAGAGAGAACAAAGCCTACGGTCAATTGGAATATATCTTCTTGTATAAAACCCGATAAGTTTTTCAGTTTTCAAACATCTATTTTTAACTTCTTATGGTACTAAACGCGATTCATCGGGCCACATTACAATTTTTCATTCATTTACTGTCCAATCTTTGAGATCCGGCATGACCTAGAGACATTTGATCTTGTTAGCTACAGACATTAAATGCTTCCGAAATGCCCTTCGGCTTATAAACCCGATTCAGTGAAATGTGCGGAAAACAATACATTGATAGGCCATTGGAATAGGTCCCTGAATAAGATTGGCTGTAATATGAAGAAATGTTGCCCTTTTCTTGGGCTTCAATAGTCTGGAAACTTTCCTTTCAGATCGAACTCCAGTAGTCGGTGACGACCACAAGCCTTACATTAAGACATTGTTTTTCGTTTCGTAGCCCACTCTTTGTATACAGGAACAAAATCTGTTCTCAAATTCTTCACAAACGAAACTGTCTTGCTAATACTCGTTCCACTGTTTCTTGCACCCACAATCATTCCACGTTCTAAGTCCGTTAAATCGCATTTGTTTACCCATTTCTTCACAAGCAATACATCACTAACTTTGCTAACTTTACGATCATCCTTCTTACATCACTACTTCTTACCACTTCTTATCCATTACTACTTACATTACTAGAAAACAAACAATAAATTCGATTTACAGACTGAAATTATAAAATACATTATTTAATATTTTAACTGGAAAATCGCATTTTTCTGTCCTCGATTCTATGTATTTTCTGTCCTCGATTCTATGTTCGAATTCTATGTATTAATAAATCCTTTAAAAGATTTTTTTGATGAATTATCCCATCAACTTGAAAGAAAATGAAGTTAATTGGAAGAAACTTGCATTTAACTTTTCGTTCCCGTTCTGGCCAATAGATGGCTACACCAGTCTACAAAACAAAATTATCTCAAAATAACTGAAAATTAATTTAATTCTGCTTAAAGATGACTAAAAGTATTTACAAAATGCATTGTTATCGTGTTCTGAGCTATTCTAAAAGTTTCAGATCTCTAGCTAGTCAGGAAGTTAGTTAAATATCGATTGCAAGATTTGTACTTGACGAACACAAACACAAACACACAAACAAGAAAGCAAGTTAATAATAACATGGTAATAAATACAATTGCATACTTACCGCATTCTGGCAGGCTCTGCCTCCAGGACAAAGATTTTCCCTTTCTAGAGCATGCCGTAGCATAGTTCGACAACGAAAGACAAGCGCAAGATGTTGGTTCCTTCATGCATCCACATACGTCTTCCAGACAATCATCAAAATACCTCTGGTAGTCAACCACCGAATGGCATTCTAGGGGAATAAAGTTAAAACTTAAAATAAGTACAATGAAATTAAAATTACGACATTGATATTGAAGATAATTAAATTTATTTTATAATGAAGTACGAAATTTAATATCTGCGAAACAAGTAAAGACGGAGGGTAACTTATAAAACACTAAGTGAATCTCTCATTCAACAAATTTTCTGAAATCATACAATTTTACTTATTTTAAAATTAAATAAATACACAGAGATGCTGAAATAAAATGTGCATTTAAAAGGTAAGAAGTTGTTTAAAAATATTGATTTTAATGACAGTATTATGATAATTATAAGGTTAATAGTTTACGTGAGTAAATTGGAAAAATCCTTATTCAAGATAATTTCCGAGTAATAGAAAATACAACAAAGGCAGGAATAGCTCAGTGTGAAGATATCTTTACTCGTTTAACCTCTAAGATCGATTGCAAATAGTTTTGCATTAACAACCCTTCTTAATCAGACATACCTTTCCGACACTGATACTGCTCTAAATATTTCAGCAAGTTCATTTCTATTAAGTCTAAATTTAGAATGCTAGGTTAGTGTAAGCTTACTCAGTAAAGGTGAAAGAAATAAGTAACTAATTTCCACACGAAAAATATAGGAATATCTAATTCTAATAGATCCATGTTTTAGAATTTAACATTAGTCTTAGAATAGGAAATCTGAGAATTTCATGATTAGTCATCACATGATCTCTAAACAATTTTCATGTGCAATATAGTAAACGCTAACATTTTTTAAGTTGTGCATTAATCTATCTCTGCATACAAATTTAATAGTGCTATAAAATTGACTTCAGTTCACATGTTCGAGCCACTGTTTCAAAATCTGGAACAAACTAATTAATTAGATTGTTATGTAAGTGGTTAAGAAGGTTAAGTTTAAGGAGGACCCGGAAAAGCCAAGTGGTAGCGTGTCGGCTTTCCGCTTTGAGGGTTCATGGATCAAATTCCTATGAGCATCATTAAATACCTCCGTGTCTAGGTAGGATATATGCACGTTAAATCCGTAAACCGGAAAGTCCCTCTATGTGGTCAGAGAGGTTGGGAGAGGGTACGATCTTCTCATATGTTGCCCCTAGGGGTTGCTCAGTCAAAATAGAAGAGGCATCTGGATAAGTCGGACACCAACCCTAGTGGTGCCATTTAAAACCGGAGCCGCACTCCTCAGCCCGCTACCCTGTGTGATCCTGGTCTGGAATTCTTCCGGCCAGGGGGCATCAGAAACAACAACAACAACAAGTTTAATGAAATACTCACTTTCCATAAACAGTTTAAGGTTGATGAAACTTGAATACCTTTGGGTGGGGAAAAAGACATCAAACAATTCAACAATTCTGAAGGAAAATATATATATTGACTGCATTAATCTAAGTAGTGAGAGAGTATTTTTCAACAATTATATAAATTATCGGCACTTTTAATATTCATGTTAGCCTCTGCCGATTGGATAAAAACAGTCGTTTTCTAGTTGGGTTACTGCAAAAATGAAAGAACATTTGACTAACTGTCGTCACGAACAAGCTTGGGAAACGTAATTTCATTCTTTGAACGCAGTTGAAATAATAGTGTAAATGGTAGCATATACAAGCAGTGCTTGCTCTTCATGCTTCACTCTATTACAGAAATATATATATATATATATATACTATTCAATAGTTCAACAATAGCTCTCAAATATGTATTGGAAAAGGGATGGTGTGATTGAAGATTTGGTTGATCCTCTGCAAATAGATATTTTAGACACGGACAGTGATTCGGATATTTCATATTGGATTTTTGATTTTATTTGATAATTTTTGATACAAAAATAAAAAACAAATATTTTTTTACAGATCACTGATGTATTTTTTCTGCAGCTCTTATAAATATCACAGTGAATGTAAATATACCATTTTTCAATTAATTTAATTTACAATAAAATGCATTTTTTAAATCTAGATATTTAATTATCATAGAAGACTAAAATTATAAATTTGTATTTCATATTCACACTTCGATTATTTATTAAATTATGAGAAAGTTTTATCTTAAATTCATTTAAAATTTTTTATTGCTAATCACAAAAGATTGAAAATTTTGAGTTATATATCCTAATTATTTCTGCAAATTGTAAAACTGCGAACAAATATATTATTTTTATTCCATTATATATATATTTATGTTATTACAATGTATCACTTAAAAATGGAATTTTTCAAACCTTCATTTTAATGTTTTTCGGTTTTTATTTTTACATTCAATCAAAAGAAAAATTCTGAAAAAGAAAGTTGGTTGAAAACATTCTTTCGAAATTCTTAAACAAACACGCCCGAAAATATCCACTCCTATAATACTCCTATTTTTTAAATAGATTTGCTTCTTTCATTTTATTATTTTGAAATTATTATTCACAAATATATCAAAAATAAAGTTTTAAAAAATTAACTTTAAAATTGCGGACAAAAAGTAGTCTGAAATACATTCCGTATTTCATAAACATCCGAAAATATGACGTTTTCCCCCATTTTCTAAGTAGACTAGCTTTTCTCGCGCATGCGCAAAAGCTTCCAGGGACCTTGCTTCCGTGGTCGGATATACGATTCCTTAGCAAACAGACAAATGGCAATCAACAACCAATGAACCAATCAGAGCACTTGGAATGTTACCGACACTCCAGAACCTTCCATGGGGTTTTATTTTTGAAATAGTACATACACGAGAGCAGCCATTTAAGTTTTTGTTTTGTTCTGGTTTTATATAATTTAACGTTAATATTCTTAGTAAGATGCCTCCCAAAAGTACCGTTTGGAAATATTTTTGCAAAACCTCTGACAAATTGGCAAAATGCAATATTTGCCTTAAGTCCCTCAAAACTTCTGGCAATACCACAAATTTATCTGGACATTTGAAGGCAAAACATGGCGATATTTACAACGAGCATTTTGAGTCATCAATGTAGCCCAAGGCAAAAGCAACCAAGTTTTTGTCATTTGTGTCAGCCAAATCACAGAGAAAAATTAAATCACACACCCCCACGATTAACCGAAGTAACACTAATGTTAGAGGTTACTAAACCAGTTTTAAAAAATGGATGTTCTAAAACATCGATGTTTAAAAACATCGATGGTTTTTGGGCGATGTTTTATTAGCATCGATGTTTTAATATTGAATATCGATGTTTCAAAACATCGATGCTTTCTTATCGATGTCGCATCCCTACTTGGGTGTCCTGGCACCTAAGTCTGACTCCGGCGCTTGTACCATTAAATCGGACCCGCATTCCCCGCAAGCGTCCTAAAGACCTGATTTGGAAGTATTCTTGCAGGAGGCATAAGAAACCACAACAACAACTACAGAAATATTCAATAACTGTTTAAATAGTTTTAAGCGGCAACTTTAATCCCCCACTAAAATTATCCAAATTTAGACTTTATTGGAATCTTACTGAAATGACGTGAAGGGAACAAGATGTGAAGTTCGTACATAAGCTTTCAATATAAGAGCTTGAAAGGGATTATTAAAAAAATATCCAGTTCCTTCTTGTCAGAATGGTCCAGTGGATAGAACTGTTGCTTGGACATAAGGAATTCCTCGGTTTGATCGTCTAACCTGACAGGCAAGTCGTTACATGGTTCTTTCATTTAGCTAAATTGTATAGTACTTTCATTTTCTTTCTTAAATTGTATAGTACTTTCACTCATCAAGAACTAGTAGAAATCAAACTATGAAAATATGCATAAAACTTTCCAATTTAGTTTGAAGAATTTAATAGCTTTCAACGTAAGAATTTGAACATTTTTATCCAACAATGTAAGTAATTAGAAAGTTTTCAAATAAGTTATGGTATTTGAAACATACTTTCCTTAATGGACTGCTGAATTCCAGTAATAAAAATTATAAACATGCAAGATCGATATTTCCTTACTTATATAAATTGAAAACAATTTATAAACTCAAATAAAAAATCTGTTATCAGGGTTATGTGAAAGACTGATTCCAATCTGATTTGTAGACTCACTTTATTTTTAGGGAGATATTCTTTTCTACTGTCTGTTACACTTAATGTTCAAAAATCCATCACAGAGATTCTTTCGAAATTTAAGGCTATTATACCGATAAAAAAATATAAAATTTTGCGGATAAAATTAATTTCTTTCAAATTTGTCTGTAAAAAATTGATTGGTTCTTCTGCACTATTTAAACACTGAAATTTTAACGTAATGATGTAACTTTAAAGTTCATTGTTTGAAAAGAATTGATAGTGTTTCTAATATTAGACTAAATTTCTTTTATCTAGGAATCTATATCTAGGGATATCATTATTTAGCTATTTGTCTGATAAAGTTGTAAATTTTAATTTATGTGCTTCTTTTTCTTATTTTTGAGTCTGTTAAAAGTATGAAATCAAGCAGATATGTATTGATATATTCTAAAAATATATTGTTGTTTCTTGAACGCTATAACTTTGAAATTTCTTTTCAAAAATATACTGCACCTTCATCGTTGGGAAATAAAAAAATTGTGGAAATAAATGCTGTGTAAATTAGCGCACTATCATTCTATTACTACATTTGCCAAGACACGATAACAATTAAAAAAAATTTAGAGATAAAAGTCAAATATTATAACAAGAAACTAGAAGAGCTATTTTAAGATCTACATAAATGAGTTTCTCGAGGGAATTTTTTTTCTGTTTAAGTGCTGGAATTTTATACTACTTTTAGAAGAGTTAAATTACCAACTTATATGTAAACTAGCGTAAAAAAATGGATTGGTCTTTGATGTAATTTGAGTAGTTTAAAAAGGAAAAAATGTAATATATGCATATTCTCTCTGCAGATTTCTCTATACACAAAATTAGGAGAAAGAAATAGTTGCGTTAAAACTTTTCGAGGTTTTATTCTCTAACAATATTCTCTTTTTGGATGTATTCAAATTATGAAGCAAAAAAAAAGGCCCAAAACTGCTTGCATAGAAAGAACGAGCAATCTAAAAAAATATTTTTATTGGGGTATTATGTACTCGATAAAAGAAGCGGTCTAATCTTGTATTTATCAGAAATATCCCAAAGAGGTCGCAAGAAGTAGGTCGTAAGAAGAAAGAAATATAGGCCTCAGGTTACTGTTAAACAAGTAAGAGGTACTGGTTATGGTTATTTTTGCATTTTAATTAGGAAGCCATATTTCAATATTAATAATTGCCCTTCACTTTTAAGGTATTAAATTCTAATTATAAACGGAAATGCAAAGTTCCCGTAGAAGATTATTGAGGACTTAGTTAGAAAATTTTGTTTATGGAATGTTTAAAATTTATCTCATGTAAGAGTAAAATTTTAAAAGGAATTGGATGAAATTGTTTTAAAAAATGCGAAGAGAACAAAATTGTTTTAACACTAGAGAGAGATGGCAATTTTTTTTCTTACTAAAAAACTGAACACCGCCATTTTGACGGTTAAAATAGAATCAAGGATTTAAAATATTTAATTTTTTAAATAGTTAAATACTTTAAATACTGAACTATTTTATACCAATATATAATAAATTGGTACATATTAGATATAATTTTATGCAGGTATGCCGAGCTGACAACCTGGTATGATTTATCCGTTAAAATATACGCATGGTTTATGCAGTACTTATTTTTAAACACCAATATTTCCGAACAGCCAATATTTCTGTTATTTGCAAAAAGGAGAAGAGACGAAAAGTAACTAACATTTTCCGGTATCATTTTAAAGATTTCTACCTGCTTTCTGTATTGTCTGTCAAATTGACGGCTGTACAGAAGTACTTCAGTCTTAGTAGTTATACAACACATTTTCCCCCTCTTTACTATCGAATATAATTCTGTAAATGCTTGTACATATTTCGTGTAAAATTAGAAAAAAAATCATAAAATTTCAGAAGCTGGAGAACATAGAGACATAGCTCTCAATAGTATGTCCGGAACCGTCAAAATGACGACAGGAACATCAAAATGTGAAGTTTCAGAGACACTGCAAAAGTAGCCAGAATATTAAAGTAACTTTTCAGTTGCGAAACAAATATGGCGATTTTAAATGTAACATATTCATTCATAACGTGGCTATAATATCATATTGATAGTTCTACCCATGATGTTTTTGAACTGATGTTAGGCATTATTCTCATTATCAGTCTCACAATTCAATTGCCCAGCAATTACACTGGCAAATCCTTCTCAACTTTCCGTATTATAGTTGATTTTATATTGAAACAGCAAATTCGTATTCCAGTACCTTATGTTATGGATATTTTAAAATATTCATTCTTAATCCTTTCAAGTGCGAGTCGTATCCCTGTGTCACCATTATTCGGTGAAGGAGTTTAGTTACCCGTTGTGACGCCCTTAAGCAGACGTCTCCTCAAAATGTTATCTGAAGAGGGTTCGTTAAGAAACTTTCGGTACACAGCCACAATATTTATAACAACAAAAAAGGACAAACATCTAAGATACATTAACAGTATCTTGCAACATCATTGTCTGATCTCTCAGTACAGAACTGGCCAATTCTCCACAGACTAAACTTCAGAGGCGCGCACAGCGCCCTCTTTTACCGAAATTCTCATTGGCCGCAACACCCGTGTTTTTTGGTAAAAGCACTGTCTCAAATTTTAACTTGTATGTATTTACTAGCTGAATACCCGTAATTCAAATTAAATACAACAGTCAATGTATGCAATTAATGCCAAATATATATATATATATATATATATATATATATATATATATATATATATATATATATATATATATATATATATATATATATATATATATATATATATATATATATATATATATATATATATATATATATATATATATTTATAAAAAAATCGTAACGGATATTTTTATGGGCAAAATAATGTAGGAGAAAATATTCAAATTAAATACAACGGTCAATGTATGAAATTAATTTGCATGTTTAATATCCATAAAACGTACTAATTTGAATTGAATTCTTAAGAAACTTCCATCTTAATAAGTCTAGGGATTAAATTTTATCTTTTTCCGTATTTTAATATTTTTTCGTCAATTCATTTCGTTATTACGCACATGACACAAAATTAATGTAAAGTATCACAAAAAGAAAAGAAATGTCATCATCAGCATTTAATAAGTTAAATTCTAAAAATTAATAATTAAAAATTCACCAAAAATCAGAAACTGGACGTACAGATTCGAAAATGATTTCATTTTAAAGGAAGTTTTATGATCTTTCTCCTGATATAAATTTTATATAACTCAAATTATTATTTTAACTACGAACTTTAAAAAATGTTACAAAAAACAGCTTAAAATTTTAATTTAAAAAAATCTGAGAAGAATTTTTCAAAAATCTTTCTTAGTGCACCCCTACACTATAAGAAGAACCGCCATGCAAAATTTTAGCCCTTTAGGCCCAGCGGTTTGGTTTGTGCGTTATCTGTCAGTCAGTTACCGAACTGTTTTATTTATACACTCATGGACAAAAAAATTAGCGCACCAAGAAGGAGTCATCAAAATGAAACGAAATTTTACATACGCAATGACTACTTTGATATAAGTAAATGATAAGAAAAAGGATAATTTATTTCAGAGAAAAAGGCAAAAGAACGGAGGAGTTAATACTCCGTTGGGCCCCCTCTAGCGCGAATGCACGATGCGATACGATCGGGCATTGAGTCATACAAGTTCTGTATGATGTCTTGAGACATTTCGTTCCATATTTGCTGTAACCTTGACTCTAGTTCGTTCAAACTCGTGGGATACCCAACTCATCGTCCCAAATGATCCCAGATATGTTCGATTGGAGACAAATCTGGGGATCGGGCAGGCCAAGGAAGGGTAGTAACAGTGCGGAGACAGTTTTGTGACACCCTTGCCGTATGAAGCCGACCATTGTCTTGTTGAAAAATGGCTCCTGGGAGCCGTTGCATGAGTGGCAACACATGTGGTTGCAGGATTTCATGAACATACCGCTGGGCTGTCATGGTGCCACGGAACAATAGTAGTGGTGACCGTGTATTGTAGGCAATGGCACCCCATACCATCACACCAGCTGTGGGAGCGATGTGTCGCTGTACAGCAAAGGCAGGATTGAAGCGTTCACCACGGGCTCTCCACACACGAACACGATTGTCATCACTGCCGAGATTGAATCTGGATTCGTCGCTAAAGACGACCTGGTTCCATTCTGCTACAGTCCAGTTTCCTCGTGCGCGGCAAAACTCCAAACGGAGGCGTCGATGGGTGGGCGTCAAGGGCAGCACACTTAATGGGCGCCGCGATACCAACTGTCCTTCAGCCAGGCGCCTTCGTATGGTTCGAGAAGACACAGAGGCCCCTAGTGAAGGTGCTACCTGTGCCTGGATGAAGGCCGATGAAGCAGTTGGCTGTACGCGTGCATTTCTTACGATGTGGCGGTCTTCTCGACGACTGGTCTGTCGAGGGCGTCCTGAGCCTGGTCTTCGTGTACATGACATCTCTCGGGTCCACTGGTCCCAACACCTCCCCACAACACAATCAGAGCGACCTAATTGACGAGCTACTCGCCTAGCTGACCACCCAACTTCCATCATCCCGACGATTCTCCCCCTCTCAAACTGCGACAACTGCTTATATTGTCTTCGAACACGGCGTAATGGCATGTCTATCTCAGCTCTTCCTTTGTAAATGATTTAGCACACTCAAACAAGCTTTGGTTACCTGTTTTATACTCCACAGAGTACGATGTTCAACGCCCTCTACCGGCTATACGTAATGCGCAATCACGCTGCATTTCTAATCATTTGCATATCTCCCCGACATGTACCTTCATTGCAAGTTTCGTTACGATCCCGCAATTATTTCTTGGTGCGCTAATTTTTTTGTCCATGAGTGTATATAGATAACAAAACAAAAAGTTCCAAAACTAAAACTTAGAAACAGCGAGTTCATGGAAAGTACAAATTTGAAGATAACTTAGAAAAGTAAAACTTAGATCATATGCATAATGAAAAGTGGTTGAACACATTATTAGACCATTACATTCAAGATAATATTTTACAAATTTGACATTATTAATGTTGCATATATACAACAGAACAGCAGAAAAAAATTTCTTACACAGACCCAAACTAAAGTGTTCATATCGGAAGCATGCTACATTCTCCTGAAAGGCAGCTATTGATTACATTCTTTTTCAAACACTCAGTTCTAAGACGTGAACTCAAATCAATCTAACTAAAATCGAAGGTATATGCATTATTTTTCGTACTCTCAGTTAAATCTTGGTTCAAAGAATCCAAATAAAGATTCTGCAAAGGATTCGTGATCAGAGATCCTGATTTCTCATGCAGGGGAAAATTTAATTTTCGAAAAGGGCAAAAAATTGTGAAACTGAATAAATGCATTTTTTATCAAAATAAACCTGTACATCAGGGAGAGTAAAAGGGTATATAAATCCGTGTTTTTAGGGGTTTGAGCAAAACTTTATCGCAAAACAATAAATTATTCAAACATTTTTGAGGTTTTTCTTAACACTAAACAAACATTATGAGGATGGAGAGACATTTCAGGAATGGACTCCTATTCTTCCCTTCCCCTATTTCTCCCACCGATGACTATATGACCGGAACTGCTTGCTTGGGATTGGTCGAACGAGGAGGGGGGAGGGGAGGACCCTCTGGACGGGGAGTGAGAAAAAGACTTGTTCGGGACATTGTCTCTCCGGCTTTGAAGGCTAGAGGCCGGTGTAGAGGGCTCGCTACGTGGAAAGTGGCTTGCACGTGATTTTATTGATCAATGTAAATTTGTAATATATATGCGTATATAGAATGTGTGGTGTGTCCCAGTAGAAATATATGTATAATAAATAATTTTGGGACTGAAGATCGTGTCTTGATTCCTCAACCTTATATAAAAATATATATATAAATAAATAAATAAATAAATAAATAAATATATATATATATATATATAAATAAATAAATAAATATATATATATATATATATATATATATATATTAAATTATAACCACGCCATTTTCTTACATTTTTACATTGAAAAGCCCAATGGATAAGAAAATCTGAAAAGAAGCGAAGAAACAAATGACGCACAACTTTTAATCCATTCTTACAACGAAAAACAACGGCCTCGTCAAGGGAGTGGGATCGCCCTTCAACAGACATAATTTTGAATTATCAGCTGCTAAGTATGTCTGTGAGAAAATATTTCACTGCTATATGTTTGCTTTATTAATTTAATCCATAGAGGTGAAAATAGATATAGAATAGGATAAAATGGGTAGACAATAGTTTAACATTTTTTTTTCCAACGCAGCATGTGCTTTGTCCTGAGAAAATGAACTCATCCACACCGTTAATTCATTGGCTACTGAATTATGGGAGAACCATGAAAAGATTACAAATGAAAACTGTATAAGTAATGGGCTTAAATATCACAAAATAAAAAACAAATCAGGAAAAACTTTTTTATCCAACGCAGCAGGCACATTGTCCAAAGGATGTTTGCCATTCCACACCGGGATTTTGTTGGCTGGTTTTTTTTATGGAGGCATCATATTAGTGAATAAAGAATGTAAAACAATGTAGCAGTAAATAATATTTTTTAAAAATCTTGAGTTGTGAAATAATACATAAAAGAAAGATTTAACAATGGATTCAATTTAGTAATTTAGTACTTTTTTAGTTGTCTTTTTATTTTCAAATGACTTTACAATGCAAAGTAAGTTTTTTCTATGCTTAATGTCTAACAAACAAAAAAAATACCCGGAAGTCACCATGTTTAGTAAACACTATGATGCCAACAAATTTAATTTTTATCATCCACGTTGAGCAGCAAGAAGATTTATCAGATAATATTTTGCATGAAGACGGTCCTAAGATATTCTACTGTTGCGACTCATACAAAACACTTTTAGAGACAGAAATATAATGAAAGGAAAAACTTTAGACATTAAACAATGATACCCCATACTAAAAACTATAAATGTTTGAAATTTAAAAAAATGTAAACTATGCATTTCGACTTCCGAATTTACTTATTATAACTGTCTTGAAAGAAAATTTCCCATTCTTTTGCATACAAAGCCTTCAAAGAGTAGGAATCTATCAAGAAAATCATATCTTCAAATCTATTACCAAATTCCCTCAAAAAATAAGAAAAGAGAAAGAAATCCTTTTACTTCATCAAAGTATTTTATATAATAAACTTTAATCACGTGAGTATTCACTTTAATCGTATCCACATTGGTCATATACTACATGCATGTTTTACCTTTAAGGTTATATAATGTTATTATGGCCCATTGTACTATAATATTCTGATGAATCACTCGTAGACTGTTTTGCCTTTTTATTGCTTAAATGAAAATACAGAGTTCCTACCTACATCCGTAACACCCCTCCTTAACTTCTAAACGGTGGCAACTTAGGCCATAAAGTTGGTGTCTAGGTAAAGTAAAAAAAACCATGTGCTACTCGATGAGATAACGTACAACGCGATCTATCAGCAAATTTAGGAATTAGCTTTTTTATCTCAAAAACGGTACGAGATACGGGAAAAAATCAATTACAATGTTGTTCAGCATCATCGATTTAGTAAAAAAAGACACCTTGCGCACATTAATACTCAAAACAGAATGTAGAAATTGAACATTTGTTTAGTCACGATTTCGAAAATTGTCATGTCATAAAGAGTGGAAGAAAGAAACTTAGACACTTCCCTATCTTCAGGATCATTTATTTATGTTGCTGAAAATGCTCTCCATTAGCCACTATAGACATTTGCACTCTGGACTGGGTTATTTAGTCCGTGAGGTGATCTTTTCGAGCTTTGCTCGCGTTTCACGATGCCAGTGTTGAAAATCACTATCAAACAAATGTTAATTTTTTACATTCTGTTTTGAGTATTAATGTGCGCAAGGTTTCTTTACTTACTTAATTGATGATGCTGAACAAATATGCAACTGACTTTTTTCCCGTATCTCGTACTGTTTTTCAGTTAAAAATGCTAATTCCAAAAATTGCCGATAGATTAATTCTAAAGATTGTGTTGTAGGTTGTCTCATCGAGTAGCGCATAGCCTTTTTACTATACCTAGACATCGACTTTAGCGCCTAAGCTGTCACCGTTTAGAAGTTAAGGAGGGGTGTAACGGATATAAGTGGGAACCCTATATATCACACACATGTATAACAAATGGATAGACTTCTGATGGGCGGTGGAATAAATTTCCAATAGCAACGTTGAAAATTATCCTAGAAATCGGTTAACAATCAAACGTAGCAGTTGAGGCTGCTGTGTACTAACCTATTGGATACGCTCACCTCAATGTTACCCCATATGAAGAAAATTTGTCTAGTATTCATAGCTACATAAATGCTGATATATCAATTAAAATGGTATTTTCAGATAGCCCAGGCCCTGATTTTCCATTAGGCCCGGTAGGCCGGGCCTAGGGGCCCCCCGAAGTTTCTCCCCCCCCCAAATTTTTATTTTAACCCTTTATGTACCACATTATGAATTAATAAACCAAAACTCTCATAAATTTTTATATATGTTAATTTAATACTAACTAACTAATAAATATCAAAAAAATACTCACCTTCTTAAAATTTAATTAATTATCACTAGTTAATTGAACTGGTACTTTAAAGTACCGCCAGTATTATAGGCTTACACAAATTTTCATACTTTGAAAAAAATTTTCATACTTTGAAAGGAAAAAAAAGAAAAATTCCCAATTAATTTTTTTTTTAATTTTACCTTTTTTAATAGCAATATTTTTTATATATCCTTTCAAATTTGATTGATTGGTACATCATATGTATAGTTATATTATGTATAGTTCAACATATGTATGTTATAGTGTATATAAGGGATTAATAAGTTTTTCTGGTTGCATTGTATTGGTGTTTTAATGATGAAGTTAATATGCTGTATTGCTTCTATGTTCTAGGCTTCTACGTTTCATATAGCCAATTCTTGGTAAAATGGTACTTTCACAATGATTCATGATTATTTTTCGTATGTGTCAATTTTGGAAATTTTACGTCCACATCAGTGTTAGTGGCCCCCCATCCCGAGCTGTGCCTATAGTCAAGAATTTTCTAAATCGGAGCCTGAGGTAGCCTGAACTTATCTGCGCCTCGCAGGAATTTATGAGCGTTTAAAACACACGATACCAGATTTTTGCCCATAATTTAAATTTTAAAATATTATTTTCTTTAAAAAAATGAAAAATGCCCTAAAGTGTCAAATTTTTTTCTCTATTACGGACTACAATTTTAAAAATAATCTTTGAATCCAAGTTGGCAATCCTTGGACACATTTTCTCCATAGGTTAACACCGAGGGGAGCGAATCCAGTAGGGTTAGTACACACCAGCCTTGAGAAATACTTAATTTCATCTTAAACTAAAACCATATTATGGGAAAATAATCTAAATATGCGTAAACATTGTCTTAGGTATTATAGAAGACTAAATGATAAAAATCTACTTTTCAGGTTATTCCGTTATAAAGGCTATCTTTTTTAAATGTCTTTAGTTTCTAAAGATCTTTTAAACATTGCTATATTACACTATTTAAGGGAGTAAAGATATGAGGAAGTCTCACCTTAAAAAGGAGGCATAAGAATAATTTGATTAAAAATTCTGGACAGATCATCAAAAAATTTACTATACCTCCTATGCAAAACCTTGCAATGAAATATCACCATCTAATGTCAAAAAGCAATTTCGGTTTTGTAGTTGGACTGAGAAAAACTACAATTGCTTTTGAAGATTTTATTAAAAAATACGTTTGCATTTCAATACTAGTATAATTGAAAAATCCCTAAAAGATTTTTATAGTTAACATGCAGATGCAAACTTTGTCAGTTTAGATTTAAACATCTTTTAATGCCATTTGAATAGCTTTCTATTTCTTTCATGCAGTTAAAAATAATTGATGAAAAAAATATTGTTCCGTTAACTGAGATATTTCAATAGCTTTTTTTCTTTTTAATTTTTTTTACCTGTAGAAGAAAAAAAAATCTAGGTTTTCTTTAATTTTTGAAATAACATTCGGTTAATGAGTTCGAAATGCGTAAATTTACTTTAGATGGAAATGGTAAATTAACAATAAGGAACTGATTTTTTTTCACAGGTAAATTAAAATTATTTCGTTGCGTGAAGTAATTCCCGCTTATGATAGAGTTCTCGCTATTCTTTTTAATCTTTAAATATTGTTTTGCTTATTTTCGGTTTATAAAAAGAGAAAGATTGAACAAAAAAATTTACAAAACTATGATATTTGAAAGAGGTTTCAAAAGTGTTTTTTTTTACTTGACGACCACGCAGAATAATTCTTCGTAAACACTTTATAAGCTAAAAATAAGTACGGGGAACGCTAATTTCTGACTTTGAGAGGGATAAGTTAAAGATTATTCCTTACATGTGAAAATGTTTTGCCGATTAATCCACGAAAACTAAATATTCTAACTAATCTTTATCGAATCCTCACATCCTCAAGAGTTGATATGAGGTATTTGCAAATCGCTAAAGATATGAAAAGAAAAACAACATAAAAAGTAATTAACTGTTTAGAAACTAAAAATGGTGCAATAATTGAAAACTTATAAAATGAAAATTTAGCAAAAATAGTTAAAAAAATATAGGTTGAAATCTTAAAAAAATATTATGCTTATAGTGAAAATTCTTTTTATTTTCCGCAATACATATTTACCTAACATACATGAAAGAGATTCGAGGTAAAGATTCTACACTTTGAACCAATGAGCACTTGGATAATTTACAATTTTTTATGACTGGCCGTAAGAAAATGTTCTTGTCTTTGGATTAATGTTGATAGAAATTCATATACAATGAACGGCTGTAAATAATCATCCATGCTTAACGTCACATAAAATAAGGTATTCTATTTCCACAGACATATAGACAGTTCATACAATCAGAACAGCATCGTAACGCTATTCTTAGCACGAAGCTAAAACAAACACAACCTTCCAATGCAATTCCAAGCTTAATTCTAAAGAAAAACAAACATCACTACGAGTTGCCATTTCAAGAATACCAATACTATCAAAATTCTAAATACATACAATTACATTGATTGGGGCTGACATCTAGTGGTAAAATAATAAAACTATAAGAACTTTCAAACAATGACATTTATGAAATTATATTTTTCATATTTTTCAAGAAGAAAAAACAATTCCTTTATCTGAAAAGAAAATGAAATGGAGAAGTAAATATATTTTTCGAACGTTAAATGTTCCGAAGCATTGTTTCTTGCGATATGGATAAAATATCACTTTATGTCTCCCACCATTCACTATTACTTTTCCTCTCATAACAACTAAATTGACTTTTATATTTTTGTGGGTTTTTCCTGCGTTCGAAATGCCTGATGAATTACGGTACTTTATCTTAATTTTTATCTTTAATGTAAAAATGGAAAATTTCGAAGATATAAACTTACTTCAGGAGAATGATATTAAATTATCTTTGTGTTTTCTCTTTTTATTAAATAAATTACTGGTTTAATTTGTCCTTTTGTTTTAAAACATGCATTTGTGATACAATATGCTGAGGTTAATCTAATAATTTATAACTCTAAAGTAACGTTTGCTTTTTTATTGAATTTTATTTACTTTAGTCTTCCATCTTAACATAAGAGACAATTAGGATAGTCAACACGCTGTCGTGCTATTTTGTTTTTCCTATCTTGCATTTTCACAATATATGCTGCTCTTATATTGATTTTGCTTTAATTTGTTTGTACTAACACTTATTATGTTTTAAGTTCCTTAGTTAATAGGATTCTAATCTTAAACTTTGTGCATGAGAACTTTGTACGATTACCAGAAAATTAAAAGAAAAATTCTGTTATGTAAATTGATTGACATGATTTCGTATTATTGAACAATAAACCATTGCATCATTTTATGAAGCTATTCCTTATTTCACTGGTCGTAATCTAAGAATTCCTTTTTAAAGTCCAATGATATCAGTGGCTAGTCCATTGCAGGTACGGAAGAATAACAATCACAAAATCGTTTTGAAATAATAATCAACTAATACGACAAAGATTTGCTGCTGATGAAACAGATTTTATTACCATCCAGATTTCCAAATGGTGAGCCCGGCTCTTTGGACCTTGCGCTGCATCTTAAATAATTCGATTGTCTCAAGTTCTCTTTTGCAATTATAGCTTATCATTTAACGCCTAGTTTTCATTCTCTCGATTTCACATATCTTGTTCACGAGACCTAACCACACATTTACTTCTATTTCCATGCTCTCCAAGTTGGCCCCGAAATTTATATCGCTTTCATTTATATCGCCCCGAAATTTATATCGCTGTACCGAGCTACTTCTTATTAGCGCATCCATAAACTTAGATCCGGTTGCACATAGATCCTGCGCAAGTCACGTTATTGTAACGACGTCGCCTTCATTTTGTTCCTGAACGTCTGGTGCTTCATTTGGTGTAAATTACATTGTTCTATAAAGTTTCCTCTCTTCACTGTGTTAAATTTATGTGGACAGTAAAACCGAAAATCCCACCAGCCGTGAATCGCGGTCAGTGATAAGATTTTTGAACGCAAAAAATGTTCGTGCGGTCGGCCCATAAATTTTAAGGTACGGCTATTAAGGTGCGAGCATAATTATTGAATCCTGCTGTGAAACTCTCAAGAAGCTGCGCCGAGAAATTCGGATTCGACGGCACTGGTTACTGTCTGCTGGAGTTTGACGCTTGCACAACAACGCTCAATCGTACACCGCTGTCCATGCACGTGAATTGCTTGAATAGTTTGGATAGTAAATTTTTGAAAAACCACCGTATAGTCCTGACCTAGCTCCTAGCGATTACCATTTGTTTCCCCATCTCAAGAGATTTTTGACCAGTCAGTGTCTACAGAGTGACCAAGAAACAAAAGACGTTGTGAAGGGGTGGCTGAATAGGTTGGTGGTGAGTTTTTTCGACGAAGGAATACAAAAGCTAGTCTCACGATACTACAAATGCCTCAATAAATACAGGGTGTTTCATATTGAATGGGACGAAAAGAATAGCATAGTACAAATTCTGCAATTGATTTATTTAGCCAAACCAAATTAATTCTGAAGCTACAATTATACAAGTTTTATCTGGCAACAGCGAAAAATTTTCCAGTTACGAAATTGCCACTAGAGGCACTGTTAATCAAAATGGCGCCATCCACGCAGGAGAGATCGTACTGTGTTTTGGAATATGCCAAAACATCATCGTTTATCTTCGTTGAAAGACATTTTCTTGCTAAATTTGGTAAAGAACCACCGCATCGTCACAACTTCGAACGGTTGGTGAAGCAGTTTCAGGACACGGGCTGCTTGTGTAAGAAAACTAGCCCAGGACGACCAGAAGGCAAAACCGAAGTGGTTGAAGGAATTCATGAAATGTTTTAACGAAGTCCCACAAAATCAATGTGCAAATCAATGTGCCTCATACAACGGTATGGCATGTGTTACGGAAACGTCTAAAATACACCTTTCAGATGGTGCAGGCGTTAAAACCTTCCGACAAACCATTCTATAAAGCTTTTTGTGGGAATTTGTAAGATAAGCTAAAAGTAGGTGGTTTCGCGAACAGACTTCTGATTTTCTCATATGGGGTTTTGTTAAAGACAAAGTGTTCGTGCCTCCATTTCCCAGGACTTGCAGCAATTGAAGAGGCGGATAACTGAAATCATTAACAAAGAATATTCTATCACGAATGTGGCAGGAACTGGAATAACGCATAGATATTTTCTGTGTCACCGGAGGGGCACAAATAGAACATCTATAGAAACTTGGATAACTATAGTTTCACTGTAAATTTGATTTATCAAAATTAAGTAATTACAGCGTTCACATTAATGTTTTCTTTTTGTCCCATTCAATATGAAACATCCTGTATTATGGTGAATTCATAGAAAAGTAGTGTAATATGCGTTTTAACATTTGGCAATAAAAATCTTTCAGAAACTTCTAAATTTTTCATACCCAATCGGTTCTTACGCTCTGTATGCGCAGATATATTGTAAAAATAACACTTCTAAGTTTAATATTCCGATTACAATACCGACGCACTTTTTTTTCTTTGTACTGTTGGCCTATACAGGTTGTCCTGTATAGGCCAACATGGCCTGGACAGGAAAAAGAATACAAACACAACTAACTGTATTGCAGATAAAAATATAACAACAAATTACAATTTTTCTATCCTATTAAATAAACAAAGAAGTCTGCTAGATACTTATGAAAAAAAATAATGGAACATGCTAAATTTATCTTGAACATAATTTACTTTGAACATTCAGTAAACGTGAACATTTTAACTAAACTTTATCTAACAGATACTATATTTATGTTTTCTAAATATATCTCGAAGCCTAATGTTTTAATAGAGAGCACAATCTGGTATAAGTAAACTACATGTAATTGCAACAGAAAATTATGAATGTCATATATATTTAGGATTTTGTCAAACCTGTAAAAGAATATTTGTTTAAACTCTAACTCAAGAAAAGGAAATTTTTAAAAATAACTCTAGCACTCAGGAAAAATCCGCATAATATTTTGGTCTAAAAAAGACATTAATTCATTACTCACAAATAATTTATTTAAAAACTTGAAATATAGATATTCTATCAACTATTGGAAAATAACATGAACTATGAATAATCTTTCACGAAGATAACATGAAATGGGCAATATAATTTCTTAAATATAAATTTTTAGTGCATATATTTTTTTCATCGGGAAAACTTACCTTTAAATTCATCTTCTTTAATAACTCTGCATACTCTAGCCGCAAACGGTCTTCTCTCAGGGTATCTGTCACACGGTTTGTCTAGTTCAACACCACCGGAATATTCCTGGCAGTTCTCATCGACTTTCCATTTCTTCGCGAATATTACTGACGATTTTTCAACATCGTCTTCAGGAGTCAAAAAGTCATCTTGCTGAGTTTTCGTGAAAGTTCCACAAAGTCCTTTTAGTTGGTCAAATAGACCAACAGGAGCTTGGATTTGTAGAGAAGAATCCATGTCCCACAAAATTTCTAGGCCGTTGTTTAGCTGAGCCTAGTATAAACAAGTTTCAATAATTAAACCTCTGACTATTTTTTTTTTCTGTTTAGCCCCTCATCGGGAGCTGTAGAACATTACATTAAAATGTAATGAAGTCAAGTAGCAGAGGAATGGCCCTGTTTCGTCAGCTACTTGACTCCATTGCATTTAAAATTAAAATTGTATAAATAGAGAAAAGTAGATGCATTGTAAGGGAAAATGATTTTCTCAGGGTGTCGAGAAATCAGTGGGAAAACACACACACAAGCACAAACAAGTCATATCGTGGAAACTTTTAACGCTAGAGTAACAATATGATTTTGTTAGGCATTAAAACGTAGAAAGAAAGTAAGAATATATTAAAGAACGTCGTCAATAATTTCCATAGAACTGAGAATAAAGGGAGCTACAGTTTTACCAATTTCTGTGTGCGAAATCATGTTTAAGCTTTGACTTCAAAAAGAAATAACAGGATTTCCTGTCTTCCTTTATGGCATTTAATGTCATATTTGCTCCTTGAAATGCTGACAATTTTACAGTAGCGCTGACTGAATGTGTCTTCCTTAATCTTTTTAAAGCATAAATGCTTGCGACGTTGCTATAATTCAGCGGAGACAAGACATATGTTCAAGTCGCAGGCAGCTAGCATTCTTTGATTTTAGAGTTTATTCATGCAATACTGAATGATAAAGAGTTGTGCGTTTCCGAATCTAAAATGGATTACAATGATAAGTGACAATTAAGTTTTCTCTTTAATTTATACTCTATTATTCGTTTTATATTATCATATATTGTAGTTCAGTTTATTCGTAGGGTAAGTTTGCTATAAACGTATCGCGTGCTCAGTAATTTATTTTTTGTGTTATGCCCAGGTACAGATTAAGTGAATTATTTTCTTTCTCAGTTCAAATGCTGATTCATCTCCAATTTATAAATGATACAATTAAATTGAATACTAAATGGGTCGCTACTCGATAAATCAAATTAAAAGTATTTATCAATTTATCCTTTTCCTTACGGGCTCGATATACGGGCTCAAGAATGAATATATATATATATATATATATATATATATATATATACATATATAACCCTCTTAATGGCCGTTTTTACAAAGGGAGTATGCAATTTCCCGTTCTATAGAGGGAATCAGAAAAATGGTCCCGTAAGCTAAACGTTGATATTGATTCTCTGGAACTCTGAGTTATATTTTGTAATTCAATATAGAAAGAAAGGGTTCACAATAGTGTCATATCTGAGTGACAGGGTTATCCCTGAAATAAATAGTAAAAAAAAAACTATTGCAAGCTTATATAGTTATATGTATGGTTGAAAGTTGATTAATTTGTATACAACAAATCTATTTGATTTTCAGAAAAAAATGCTCTTGTTTTTTTCAAAATTTGGTGAAAAAGCACGGAAAAACGCGATATCTCTATATAATGAGCAAGTGAAACATAAAGTATGCCATCATATGCATTCTTTGATGAATAAAGAGAATTTAACACTGAAACTGGCGAGGAGAATATAATTACAATTCTCGACATGTAAACAGCATAATTGGATTGCGACACCCATATAAATTATCTCTAAACAAAATTTCATATTTATGCAGTATGGATATTAGCAGTAATTCTTTACATTCAACGATAAGAGTGGAACGAAAGGGATGACACGTAAATTAAATAAATGCTAAATCTTGCATATGTTTTTAAATAACTGGCTTATATAAATAAGATATATTGAGAACAAATGAATATGGAAACAAAGAATTGATAGAATGGAAAAATTATATTTATAAATTTGCTGAATGTGAATAATAAATGACATGATTCAGTTATTATATTCGTTTGTCACTTTGGGAATCTTCATAATATTTTCAAGGTGACAGGTATGAAATATTGAAAATATTTCAAAGAGCTAGAAGCAACATTTTACTCAATCTAAGTAATGAGGCCACGTGCTGCCGTTAGAAACGAATCCTTCTACGTCTGGACATAAATTATTTGATTTTATTCCGTAACATGAACGGGATTTATTCACTCAATCAATCGTTTCTCTGGTAAAGAATTAATCAAATGAATGCACCCAAGAATGGAATTAATTAACTGAAAAGTTTCAGATTACGAGGAGAGGTTTCAAGAAATACGAAGATCTTAGACAGGATTCAAAGAATGTGTAAAGTATTCAGTCTTTGAATAAAATAAATCGACTATTTTTCGGAAAATTACAGTTTCCCGAGTAGAACTTAATTTTGATTGATTTATAATTAAATGATCCCTAAATTAGCAAATATGAATAAATAATCCAAAAATGTCGTTTCGTTTCAACAGCGAAAACAGGCAATCTGAAATTTCAATGAATGTAGCATGAAAATATTTTATTCATGCCATAAAATATCCAACAAGGTCCGATAGTGATTGAAATCTTGCACAATTCAATAGTTATGCCTTTGATTAAGTACTGCCATAGTTAGGAAATATGAAATGCAAAAAAGTGTGTTTTACCTACTTTTATATATTCTGATGTTGTTTGTCCAATATAAATTCCAGGAGAAAATAAAAATATGAAGTGCAAAAAAGTGTGTTTTACTTACTTTTATATATTCTGATGTTGCTTGTCCAATATAAATTCCAGGAGCTAGCACTGGTAAGCCAATCATTTCTCGACCATTCACCGAGACCTAAAATGTTTAGACATATAGATCGTTAAGACGTATATAATGACGTTAAGACGTTATCGATCGTTAAGACGTATAGACATATAGAATGTTAAGAAGCATTATCAACGATTGAACTTCAAAATTTCGCGGGTGTGTTTCAGAGTACTGCTTATTGAATCTACGTTTTCTTGTACAGCATAGATACCATTCCCATTCATGAAAAATTTCAGATAAATTTCAGCTTCAATAAAATTTTCCTTTATCAACATATTTTTACTGGTAACCTATTTGTTCAGTTTCTCATGATAGTGGAAAATGCCGGCTTTTTGAATCTATTGTTGGCGAAAAGTATAACAGTTTTAAAGGTTGGTTGCTTGAGAGCACTACGCTCATTTTTTTTCTGCCCGAGGGATAATTTGACCGGATCTTATTGCTTAAAACCAATTTCTAACGGTTATGAGCATTCATTGCAACAATGGGACTCGAACCCACGGACTCTGGTACCGAAAGCCAGCGCCCTAGCTATTCTGACATCGCCAACACTTTTAAAGGAAACACCAGTTAGGGAACTATACTGTCATCATTGTGATTAACAATAGCTGGTAACTTATAAGGAGATAGAAAAATATAAATATAATTATTAATCTATTTGCTGTCTTTTTATCGGTCTGATGCTATAAAGAATAGTAAACAATATCTTGCTTTTGAAAAATGCCCGACTTATTACTACATTTTATTTTTGGATAGTCTCTTAATGCGCAGAGAGTGTTATAAATTATACTACTTAAGGTACAATAAAACATGCAGATTTTCATCAATTGTGTAATCAAATTCAAGGATTAAGCATTGAGATCTTCCATCATTTACGTAAGCCTAAATATTTGTTTCACATCCAGTTGTGGGAATGATAATGATTCCAATCACGATAATTGAATAAATAATCAATATTTAGACCTACGAAGACAGGTTTGAGCTAATTGTGCTATTAACATAAAATTAGCCCAATCTTTCTTCTTGAAAGTTTTAAAAAACTGCTTCCTCTACTAATTGGTAAATTTAATCTAGAGAAAAAAATTCCTTAATGTTGATTTTTAAACTTTGAATTACCATTATAGTTAAAAGCAAAGGATATCGATGCGTAATTTTGATCTAAATCCTTTAGGAAATTAGCAAAACATTTTATTACATAAATAAAAAAAATTACAAGTATAGAAAATTAGGGATTCAATCCCGTTAATTTAACTCGATTAAAATCCCAGTTATATAAGTAATACACAAACTATTCCCTCAATCGTAAAAAAAAACTACAATCTGTGATCGTATAAATGAGCATGTATTTCTTCAGAGGTTTGATAAAGGAAGAATCTCAGTGAACGGTAGATGATACCATTATTTTGAATTCTAACAAGAATGGAAAACTTTTTAGAATATAAATTCAGCTTTCATAAAGGAAGATATTTTTTCGATGATCTGTTTTTGCGAAAGTTATGATCGACATTTGCATTTTTTCCAGACGAGCTTGAAAAAAATATTATTATGGAAAGATTTTTTTTGTCATGAACATAAACGCAACAAGAAAAAAAAGAAAGTTTGCAATGAATAAAATTGAAATATCCATTATATTTTTAGAGTACAAAAAAATGGGATTTTAGGAATTCCTTCTAATTAATGAGGAAAAACATTCACTGTATCGTTATAGTAATTGATGCTGCGCATAAAATCTATGAAGTCTGTGACTTGGAACTCTACTTTTGTAATTATTTTGATTATTATACTGTTTTAATTCTAAAAAAATACTATTGTCTTATTTCACAATTTCGAAACAACATTAATTCGGTTCCATGCACATTTATAAGTGTATTTATTTTATTTTGTAAATCTAAAATTGTCTATGTGCTGAAAATCATTCATGTAGTTTTTTGAACGGGTTTTCCTGGAAGAGGGGAATGTGCCTCCCGTATGCAATTAAGTGTGACCTGTAACAATACGGATAGTACACAAGGTTATTTGCACAAGTAGGGAGAATTACTTGCCGCCCTTTCGGTCATTAGGGGGACATAGTTCCTCCATAGCAACGTCCCAGCAACCACCTTATAACCAATCATATGTCTGAAAGGTAAATTGTTCTAGAATATTTTCTGACCTCTGCGATTTTCGGTGTTGGGAAGTTTCAACGGTTTTTTGAGGCAGTTGCAAAAAAAAAAAAGCTGCGAGTGTGCTATAGCTCGAGGTTGTCCGCTCTTCAGCTCCAGTCGCCATTTTTGTATCCTGAGATATCTCGATATTTTTGGTCTGCTTTTGGATCAAGTTTAACAATACAATGAGAGATAATCATCAGTCTCCAATGAGGGTGGTGGTAAGTAAAAATAATTTGTAATATATTTAATCAGGCGAGAGCACAGAATAATTAATATATGTAACTAGGTTTTATTATGTGTTCGAATACTTTCTTAATGTACGTAGATAATTATTATGTTGTTTCTGTACGAATTGTAACTAACTATAAAAATAATTTAAATAAGAAGAAGAAAAATTAAATGCTAATATTATTTATTAAAATTGAGTTTGTTTTTCTAATTATCTCAGACATGTGTCAGAATGTGTTTTCTCCAATTAATAATTTTAAAAGTGCCACTATACGATGATCTATTTTATTACCTGTTTAATTCCACATAATATAGACTTCTTAAACGAAACCAAGTGATAAAAACAAGATAGGGACTTCCACACTGAAGAGGTTGAAAAGTCCCTAAGCGGGAATCGACAAAAAATGTTATAAGAATATAAAGGATCTCAGGTGGTCAGAATCTGCAAGCATATGATGGAGGGCTAACACGAATGAACAGACTAATTTGAAAAATGATGATAACAATGAAAGAAAGTGAGTCGTAGAGAAAATATATTAGTAGAAAATATATTATTAAAGATATGTGGAAAGAGGTGGAAACTCGTACACTGAAATTTTCCAGTGATAGGAAAAGACGGATGGAATCTGGTTAAGATTAACAGTACTTCAGTACATCTACGATGGAAAACGTGTGTTTTTCTCGCTGCACAAGATGCGGTTTTAAATAAGATAGAATCTCTGGATAGGTGGACCACCCTTTGACTGAAGTACAGATTTAATGCGACGTGGGATAGATGCATAAAGGTCGTGGACAATATTTAAAGGAATATTAAGCCATTCCTCCTGCAGAGCGGTCTCTAATTCCGAAAGTCCGGATGGAGGTGGAAATCGGGAACAAAGTTTGGACTCCAAATATTGCCATAAATGTTCAATAATATTCAAGTCTGGAGACTGAGGGGGGCCAGGCGAGATGTTCAACTTCATCGTCATGCTCTTCGAACCATTCTTGAACACACCTAGCAGTGTGGATAGGGGCGTTGTCGTCTTGAAAAAGCGGTCGCTCTCCAGGGAATACAGTGGAAAAAAGGATGGACATGATCCCCTAGAACGCTTAGATAGTGATTGGATTTGATACTCCCATGCAGAATAACAAGTGGCCCAAGACCGCGCCAAGATATCGCACACCATACCATAATGGATCCATCCCCTTGCTTCACAGTCGGCAAGAGGCATTCAGGATAAAACTCTTCTTTGGGCGTTCTCCAGACATAAACGCGTCCAGTCGTCTAAAATAGGGTGAATGACGATTCATTTGACCATATTACCTGTTGCCACTGCTGTGGGGACCAGCCTTTGTGATCTCTGCACCATTGGCGTCGCTTGAAAGCATTAGTTGCTGTCACCAAGGGTTTACGAATTGCCACTCTGTCATAAATGTTCGCAGCATAAAGTTCTCTTTTGACGGTTTTTGTTGAAACGGGGTCCTGGAGATGACTGTTCATTTCGGATGTTATCTCGGATAACGATTGCTTGTGCTTTCGGGCTACTATGCGCTTTAAGACCCGTCTATCCCTATCAGCAAGCTTGGACTTTCGGCCACTGTTGTGCTTTTAAGACGTCGTCTTACCCTCTTTCGTGTACACTGTCATAACGGCTGATACCGTACTCCTTGCAAATCCCAAAAGGTTCGCTGTTTCCGTAACCGATGCTCCACTTAAACGCGTTCCAACTATCATTCCTCTTTGGAACTCTGACAGGTCTGACATTTCAACTTATCACACACAGCTCGATAGAAGCATGCAACGCAGGTGACTGCTGTTGAGAGACTGATACCTTCCTCTTCACGCTCACTAGGTGGCAGACTTCTGTTGCAGGTGGCGCGGCTGTACTGCAGGTGTGAAATACGTCATACTTTTTCACAGGTGTTCGTATTATTTTGTACTCCATCTGTATATATATATATATATATATATATATATATATATATATATATATATATATATATACATATACATATACATAAATACATACACACACACACACACACATATATATATATATATATACATACACAGACACACACACGCACGCACATATGTGCTCTTGATGACGAAAGTGGTCTGAGACATTGTACGGGTGATTACAAAAGTCGTGTAAGTCATATATTTTTCGCTCCGAGATATTTAAATAATTGAGTTTGAACAAACTAAAAAATATCTTTATGCTATGCAATAAAATATTTTAGGAACTATTTCCGGTTCAATTTTTAAATTTTTGCCCAGACTGCTTGAGATTACAGTTATGTAAAAGAATGCAACGTGAAAAGACTAATAAACACGTTTTTTTAGATACTTGACTGACACCACTTTCGTAATCATCGGCCCAATGACTTAGATCTCTTTCATATTCAAGAGCACATATATGTTAATTTTTTAAAATTTGTGTTTACCTCCATAGTTTGTTTCAGCTTCACTACTGCTCCTTCGGACGTATGGATAGTTATGCTTCGAATACACACGCTCGTAAGGGAAGCCATGTCTCTGCAATTGTTGCTGTAATCTATTTGTACATTCGAATCCTCTGCAAACACTAGATAGTGAGAACATTCTCCCGAAAAATCGTATGTTAAGCCATCAAACGTCTGGAAATGAGGACCGGAAACTGTACATGTGGCTGGACATAGTGAATCTGTACACTGCCAATTACCTCCTTGACAGACGCTAAGTTTAAAAAAAATATGATCTGATTTTAAATATCACGGGTACACTGAATATCATTAATCTTATACTACAGAAGACAAATTTCTTGGATTAAGCAAGATGTATAATTGATTATAAGGTGATATTTAGATTTTAAAACTGACCATGTATTACAGTCTTGTTCCATTGTTTCGCCTGAAGCATATATTCTCTCCCCGTGGTGACAAGGGCACTGATCGACAGTTATGCATTGTCCATGTTCTAGCACTGTTCCTTTGGGGCAGTGACAACCATCAACGCATCTTTCTTGCTGGCAGGTCGGTTCTTGGTCATCACAAGTAGGTGGACATGGTGGTCCACACTCTCTGTACTCAGTGCCATTACCACAAGTTAAAGCTGAAATTTACGTCATGATTAATTATACGAATGTTTCATATTACAGTCTAATGTAGAACTTTTGGACACTTCTAAACCATAGCATAGGGAATTAAAATTGTATAGAATAAAATAGGTAATTGAATAGAATGGAAGGCATTAATTCTCATTTGGATGGTTATTAGTTTTTGAAACTCACATTAGTCGGATTTGAGGAAGTATGATATTCAAATAATTTTGATCTATGAAAATATATCTGTGTTTGCAGTGTAAAGAGTGTCCAAAATCGTAATTTTGAGAAAAACGGGATTGAAAAAAAATGGCTTTTGTAAAGTCATATTTTTTAAGTTTAATTTTTTTTTATAAAGCAAATTTTTCTAATTTTATTTTTGTCGAGTAAAGAGTGTTAGGTCCTTGGTTGGGACATAACTCCTTTAACACTAACATGGTTGTGTTTTGTTTCACATACCCTAAATTTTCCCTGATGAATAAAAGTATTTAGGAGTGGAATTGGACTTAGCTTTCTTTACCCTGCAGTTGGCCTTGATTTTTCAAACTTGCCTGGTTTGATAACTCATTTTATCCCATTTTGGACTTAACACCCTTTGCATAGAAAACACAGATATAACTGAACTAAAGTAACTAAATTTATGAGATATATTCAATGAAATTTTCAATAAAAAGGACTAGTGAGTCGAAGCAGTATTACATTTTTACGTTTCATCAATTCCTATTTTTGCTGTAATAAAATTCTCTAGTTTTTTAAAATTTTGCTTGGAAATACTATAATTCGCAAATTATTCGCAAACAACCCTCGACAAAAGTTTTTGCTTTTAGTTTCCTGTTATTGATTTGAAATATACATGTGTAGATAAGTGCAACTGGAAATCGGAAATGAGAAATTATACATTAAGCAAAAGTTGATAGCAAAAAGGATTTAACAAGTTTTTTTCTCATATCGATATGACGTGTGTTCATATTTCTATGGTGACTGGTATAAAGGGCTTAAGTCAAAAACAGTGATTTAAATATACCTATTGGCTTTTATACCAATCGCAGAAATGGAATTTCGATTTGAGTCTTTTGTACAAAGAAATGTACTTTTATATACAAATTTGATAGACTTAAGCCTTTAATAGTAAGACTTAAGATTTTTTTTTACCAATGCTAACAAATATCTAAAAATCACTTTTTTTGACTTAAGCCATTTATACCTGGAACCATAGATTTATTCTCATCAATGTGCAAGACAAGAACTTTTCATATTAAGGGGACTCACGACCCTTAAGTCGAGGAAATAAGGCATACTTTTTGACTCTTTGGAACTATTTCAATTTACTCCCAATTTTTCCAAATTTTATGAATATGATAAATTGATATATTTATTTTAGTAAACAAATTTTCATCTCTCAAAATAATTTTAAATATTTTTTTAAAATGCTTTAGATATACCTTGTTTTTTAAGTATTTTTATTGTATACTGGCTTGCGTGCAGAACTATAAAATTAATTTTACACTCAAATATATAATTCCTGTTTTATATTTAAAATAAATTTTTCAAAAAAACAATTAAACATGAAACATTCTTTCAATTTTTTAAAACTGCTCAAAATATACTTAAAATTTCTTTAAATTTTTGCATTTATTTACCTACATTTTAATTAATTTAGAAGATTAATTAAAATGTAGGTAAAGGTTTCCCTAAGAGAATCCTATAAACTTCTAAATGCTGTATTAAAAACCCCAGATTATGATCTAAATGGATGGATATCTGTAATGACATGCATATCAAAGATTTGATGTGTATGTAATCACAGATAAAATCTTACATAAAATGTAACATATCCTTTTTTAAACACGAGGTTATGAAAAAGGATATGTTAGATTTTATGTAAGATTTTATCTGTGATGACATGCACATCAAATCTTTGATATGTTATAACGTACAGAGAGAGGGACGTTACGGGCTAGTAATTAGAGAAGATTAATTAAAATGTAGGTAAAGGTTTCCTCAAGAAAATCCTATAAACTTCTAAATTCTGCATTAAAAACAATCCCAGATTATGAACTAAATGGTTCATATGAACAAGAGGCTATGTAAAAGGATATGTTAGAGCCAACATAGTAGAGTTCCCGGGAAAAGAATATCAAAAATCACGAAGCACTCACGGCACAATCCAGGTTGTCTCCAGCCCTGTTTTAAATCAACTCCATTTCGAGAGCATTCCAGGATGAATTCCCCGATGGAAGCGCATTCGCAGTCGTCTTCTGCCATCAAGCTGCAACAATCCATTTGGCATTTGCCATAATAAATGTCCGGATCTACGTACTAGACACGAAAGGAAAACGTTATGAGATTTGGAAGGTGAATTAATTACAAGTAGAACATTGTCTTTCCCTGTCACAAAACAAAAATTGTTCATGTGAATGCATAGCCGTGTATTCAGTTGTCTTGTGGATGAAGGAAGGGTGGGATAAAAAAAACAGTAAACTAATTTATGAAAAATTAATTGATCTAATATTTTTTTTACACCGCCTTCTCGGCTTCATATGCGACCGAAAAAAATTTATATCACCTAATGGTGAAAAATTAGTTTTAGGTATATGATTCACCATGATATTGAAAAGCATTAAAACATAATTAGACATGGTATTTATTTTCTAAATGTTAAAAAATTATTTCTCTTTAGAGAAAACAATTTACTGCTCCGTGAGCCAAGATAATGTTTTCGATATGGATTAGGTGTAAATGTTAAATACGGAACAGAGGTATTTTAAACATCACAGCAAAATAAATGTATTTTTTGTGTTGGTAGGGTAATTGTGTTGCCTTATGTTATGAAAAATGTCTGTCAGAAGTACATTAATCAAATGGATACTATACAGAAAAAATAATTTAACTTTTCCAAAAATTGAGTTTGAAACGTAATGAAAATCAACTTAGTCCTTACATATTGTCAAAGAAAATAGAATAACAGTTTTAGTGACGTTCTTGTCTATATGAGCAACAATATACTGTGTTTATGAACTATTCGTTGATTGGAGATTTACATGTTGTAATGAATTACGATACGACTACATCTCAAAAAAGAACATTTTGAAAGCTAATTATTAATAAGGTTATTCAGACACACTAAAACTTTTCCAAAATACTTAAAGATTACCCTTATTTTATTAAGAGTCTTAGATAAACGAATATTGCTTACAAAGTATGTTAGAGAATATGTTCCGAAAAAATGTGAGAAATCAGGGGTCTATGCAATAAATAATAACGTCAAGTAGCATATGCAATAGACATCTGATGGGCTGAGAACCCTGTCATATTTCTCATTTTATAACACTTTACTGTTATTATATTAACATTTATTCCCATTTGACAAATATAGGACAAGTGACTTTGATAAAAGTGTAAAACACCGATATCGTGCGAATGAATGTGTCTAGATGGATGTCAAGAAAGTTTATTTATAAGAAGTAACAATGATTTAGGGGAATAAAAACCGTGACTGCATGACTGATGAAGGAAAAATAAATATTTTTAGATATCATTTTGTATGTCTCTCTTCTTCTGGAGGCACGAGTAATTAGGTGACAAATATAAGTAGGGATTTTTTTATGTTTTCTTTGAATAATGTTATATATATATATATATATATATATATATATATATATATATATATATATATATATATATATATATATATATATATATATATATATGACAGGCGTTCGCTTTGCCTGCTATAAAATATCAATTGCAGTCTTCTCGTTTAACAGTCCATGGAATCGAGGGAAGGCAGACACTCAAAATAAGTACTCAGCATCATCCAATTTAATTAGAATTTATTCCAGTTCAACTTCACGTAAACCACTTCTCCAAATCCACACGTTTCAGCGCTCGCCATTTTCAAATTCGGGAACCCGGGTAACGCACGTCCACCATCAACGATTATTCCCGCGTTCCGCGTAATTCTAGGTCTTCATTTAAGCGTCTACTCTTATGGCGCATGCGCAAAGCACCACCTGGAAAGTTCTAGAAGCTTTTGTTTTCCCGCCAAACCCTGTACATCTAGCTAGAAATAAATTCCCTCCGTGGAACTTCAATATCGCGAGTCGAAGGTCAACTAACGATACGGGGAAAAATCCTTTTTTCTCGACGCGTTTTACCAATGATTTTCATATTAGATTTCGCTATTTTTAAGCCCCCTGTAATTTTAACTTAATTATTCTTGCCCTTAATAAATTCCTGACATTTATATATATGCATGTATATATACATATATAAACATATATATACAGTAAAATTCGGTATGGTGGTCAGTCTTGATTCCATAAAAATGGCCGTTTTAAGGGGTGGCAGATGAAAAAAGTTTTCTTTCATGACATTGGCTCAATGGTGTCTCGAATCGATTATGAATAAAATATGGCCTTTTAGATGGGTGGCCGGCTAGTGATATTTCACTATATATATATATATATATATATATATATATATATATATATATATGTAATGGCACGGGCGCGGGCCGACGAAGGAAGGCCTGAGTGGTATTTCTTTTTGAGGTAAAGATGGATGACTTGTCGCCCGGCCGTGCATCACATATGTTTAATTTTCTTTCCCGCTTTTCATCTCACCCTCGGACACATAAAACACCGCAACGTTAATTTAATTACATCTTTATTTTTAAGATACACAATACAACTTCTCGGGGCAACTTACAAATCAAAAAAGCGTACAGGTTTCCGTTCAGGCGGTTTATATAAACTTTGTCATGTGATCAGTATTGCGATTAGGGATTTGCTGTTGTCGATAAGTCACATGTGGTTTTATATAATCTGCGCAGAGCTTATCTAAAATATTGGGGCACGCCGCGCATGTTTGAAAAAGGAAGCCATTTAATATTTTCTCTCGAGGTTATTAGAACTTAGAATCAAAAGCGAAATTTAGCTCGTACGCCCAAGGGAATTTAGAATAATGTTAGATTTTAAAATGGTATGGGGTTTTTAATGTTATAGAATATCCCCCCCGTCCGAGAAGAGGCTGACCAACAATGCCTGCATTGGAGGACAGACTCACCCGACCATGTGAGGAAAATGGGCGTCGCCCACAAATTTGGAAAAGTTAATACACATTTAGTTGTAATTAAGATTTCACCCTCAGCTTGCCTGACCTTAATTGGAGAACTTGAATAACATTTCAGTTGACATTGCTTGACCAGTTTTTGTGACATCAGACTAATAGTCGAAGCAGTGTCAATCACACAATTTAAAAAATTCTGTTTCTCATTTTCATATAGTCTTTTTGTTTTGTCAACCCTATTATTTCTGATAATGTTTCCCCTCAATGACAGTAATTGTCATTCTGGCGCCTGATCTCTTTCAAATTCAGGTTCCTCATAATGATGTTTATTGTCTGACACCGACATCTTATCAAATCTCTCATTAATAGAGCAAGTTTGTTCCCAATGATAAGCATTACTTATGCTAAAGTTAGAACATTTTCGACAGGGTCTAGATGGTAAGTCTGCATATTGTTGGTGATGATTAATTTGGTTATTGGGATTGGGTGCAAAATTTCTATTCAACTTGTGATCTCTGGGTTGCCATTGTCTGAATTGTTGCTGCTGACTATAATTAGGTCTAAACTGAGTTTGTTGATTATTATTAGGCCTAAATTGAGGCTGGGAGGAGTAATTTTGTCTAAATTGGTGAGGTGGGCTATAATTCATCCTAACTAGAGGTTGGTTGTAATAATTCTGTCGTAATTGGTTCCTATTTTCAAATCTAGTGTTAAAAAAGTTATCCCGATCCCCTTGATTAGTTTTGTTTCCTTCATTATTTATTTTGATTAGCTTATTAGCCAACACTATCCACTCTGTTGTGGTTTGAGGAGGATTTGCAGCTATGGTCATTCTCATTTGAGCATTTAGGCCTTGTGTTAGGCCTTCTAGTATTAATTTCTGGGATAACCCCAATCTCTTTCCTACATCAATTTTTTTATGAAAATATTTGGTTAAGTCATCATTATATTCAAATTTCAAAAATCCATTGGGATCTTCCCGCGCAGGTTCGAATCCTGCCGACTTTATGTAATGGCACGGGTGCGGGCCGACGAAGGAAGGCCTGAGTGGTATTTCTTTTTGAGGTAAAGATGCATGACTTGTCGCCCGGCCGTGCATCAGATATGTTTAATTTTCTTTCCTGCTTTTCATCTCACTCTCGGACACATAGAACACCGCAACGTTAATTTAATTACATCTTTATTTTTAAGATACACAATACAACTTCTCGGGGCAACTTACAAATCAAAAAAGCGTACAGGTTTCCGTTCAGGCGGTTTATATAAACTTTGTCATGTGATCAGGATAGCGATTAGGGATTTGCTGTTGTCGATAAGTCACATGTGGTTTTATGTAATCTGCGCAGAGCTTGTCTAAAATCTTGGGGCACGCCGCGCATGTTTGAAAAAGGAAGCAATTTAATATTTTCTCTCGAGGTTATTAGAACTTAGAATCAAAAACGAAATTTAGCTCGTATGCCCAAGGGAATTTAGAATAATGTTAGATTTTAAAATGGTATGGGGTTTTTAATGTTATATATATATATATATGTATATATATATATATATATATATATATATATATATATATATATATATATATATATATATATATATATATATATATATATATATATATATATACATATATATATATATAAAGGAAAACTAAGGTTTTGTAAAATAAATTCTGAATATTATACAGCAGTAACTTACCTTAACACATGGATTGAACCGAGCATCATAGAGAGATGCACAGAGGATATTCGCTTTGTCTGATGCCAGTCGCCTTTCCCTAGTATCAGCGTTGCAAGGGGATGCCAGCTCAGTATTATCCACACAGACTGGAATTTAATTGAATAAACCAGATGTATTATTGTCCAGTTCGGAAGAACATCTTGAAACAGTAATGATTTAACATAAAACTACTTCATGCATGAATGCAGCAAAGTCTACTTTATTCCCTTCAGTTTAGATAAAAAAAAATTAAGAGGCGCCTAGAATGAATTAAGGACTGTACACTTTTATTCAACACCCCTTGTGATGAAGGATCATCATTTGCTCCTTTGTTCCCTAGTTCATCGAATACCACGTAACTCCAAAAGGATCTACCACTATGATTATTTTATATACCTATATTGTTAAGTGTTTTTCACATGATTCGGTTGCGCACCTCTGTTTCATCGAGTTTTGTGTTTCTTCCCCAAAGCAGCTTTTTAGTCTTTCTGTTGTGGGCACAAACTCCCTATATCTCTAAGCGGATTTTACACTTTGGAGATTATCCGAGCCTCTCAAAACAAAAGGGGAAGATAAAAAATATAAATAGTTTGAAAGAAAATGTAAACAGGATTCATAAGTAAACGAACCAAACAGATTTTTTTCCAGCAAAAAAAAGGAAAGTCTATGTAAATTTGTATGTACACCCGGGTATTTTGTAATAAAAAGTTTATCCCCCATTTTATAATTATTTCTTTAATTTAAAATTTATATAACTCACATGTTTAATTTTAAATACGATATTGTTTCCTTTTTTTTGTTGTTCAAAGCTTCCCCCCCCCCATGTATTCCGGCTTAACGAGTACATCCATCTATTTGTTACCATGGATAATCAGGCTGTGGCTCGCAAAACCACAGTTTTGAAGCTCCATTGTACCTACGGCTCTAAAACTGTGTCTCGTATCAAGTTTCTTATATCCCCATAGTTTCGAGATATGTTGGCAATGTTGACATTTTTCAAGGCATTTTATTTCCAAGGCATTAAATCCTCAAATAATAATTGAAATCTAGAACTTTCTGATTATATATATATGCATACATACATACATACATACATATATATATATATATATATATATATATATATATATATATATATATATATATATATATATATATATATATATATATATATATATATATATATATATATATATATATATATATATATATATATATATATATATATATATATATATATATATATATATATATATATATATATATATATATATATATATATATATATATATATATATATATATATATATATATACAGTTGGTTCTCTGTTTAACGACGCTCTATTTAACGACGATCTCTATTTAAAGACGATATTTCCCGGTCCCGGTCCCTCCGACGTAAAAAAATTCTATTTAACGACGATTTTGTTTCTATTTAACGACGATTTTTTCTTAAATGATAAACTTTTTCTTCAACATTTTATTTACAGGAGGGTTACTTTCTGTGGGGGAGTTTGGTTTCAATAACAGACCCAGAATTTCCTTTATGTTTGTTGCAATCATAGACGTATTGCAGTGGAAAAAACCTGGGGAGGGGGGGGGAGGATTACTGTTTCTCGGAAGATCGAACATTCTTCCCTGGTGGATCGAATTTCTTAGTGCGGGTGTGGAATCACTTATTGTACCTACCATGTTCTCATGTGATTTACGAACTGTCCAAAAGCACCCCTCTCTCACTCCTTCTGGGAAGTACGTGTTCATGTTTAGAGAATTCATGGTTGTGTGTAGGTTCCAGTACGCTCATTCCAGTACGAATACGAGGTGAGCAGAGCAAAATGGCATCAAAGCGAAAGCATCTTACGCTACACGAAAAAGTGAAAATTATTGAAAACTGGGAAGTAAGTGTTGGAATAACAAAAGTCCAATTCGCAAGACAATTTCATCTACCCGAGTCTACTCTTAAAGGCATTTTAGCAAAGAGAAAATTCTTGAAGCAGCACAAAAATTTGGTTTGGGATCCAAATCCAAACGGCAGAAAATTCAATGTGGCCGATCAGAAGCGTTTGAGAAGGCAGTCCTGCAATGGTTTCATCAAGCAAGAGCATCTAACATTCCAATTTCCGGAGTGATATTTAAAGAAAATGCTATTATTCTGGAAGAAAAGTTTGGAATGCAAAATTTTCAGGCTTCGGCTGGTTGGCTAACAAAGTTCAAAGAAAGATACGGGCTTGTATGTAAAGCATATCTGGCGAAAGTGGCTCCGTAGATGAAAAAATAATGGATGAATGGAAAATAGTGCTGAAGGGGATATTAGATGGATATGATGAGAAGAACATATTCAATGCATATGAGACGGGCCTATTCTACAATATGGTGCCTAATAAAACCTTAACGTATATGGGCGAAAAGTGTTTTGGTGGAAAACACAGTAAGGAACGATTGACTGTTTTACTGTGCACTAATTCGGATGGATCTGAGAAATTTCCACCACTAGTTATAGGCAAATCAAAGCAAACAAGGTGTTTTAAGAATATCACCAGGAAACCTTGTGAGTACCGCAATAACAATAAAGCGTGGATGACATCACACATTTTTATTGACTGGATTAGAAAATTTGATGCAAAAATGTATCGAGAAAAGAGAAAAGTTTTACTTTTAATCGACCGATGCACTGCACATACTCCAAATTTCCCTGGACTTACAAATTTGACTATCCATTTCTTACCAGCTAATTGCACTAGCAAGTTGCAGCCATTAGACCTGGGTATCATTCGCAGTGTGAAAGCATACTACAGAAAGTCTTTAATTAGGAAATTAATAAAGAATTCGGCTGACAGTATAAAAATTAGAAAATTTACAATCTTGGAAGCAATGCACATGATAACATCAGCATGGAAAGAAGTTTCTTCATCCACAATAAAAAACTGCTTTCGCGTTGCTGGAATTCATAAAGAACTTGTAGTGGAACTGCAAAGTACGGATGTAGAAATCAACGAAGATGACATTACCCCTGAAGAATGGAGAAGTCTTGTTGAAGATGAGGATGTTTCAATTCAAGATTTCTACAATTGTGATAAATATGTTTTAACAACAGATTTCAGAAATGTAGAACAAATTTATGAAGATATTGTAAACGAAAACACAGTGTCAGACGATGAAGGTGAAGTTGAAGACACGGAAAACGAGACACTGCCACAGTCTTACACAGATGCAATTTCTGCTCTAGATGTTCTCCGACGCTATATTACATTGAAAATGGAAGGTGACTCATTTAACATTTTAGAAAATCTGGAAAAGAGAATAACGAAAACAAGGCGAATGAAGCAATCAACACTTTTTGAATTTTTTAAAACGTAATTTATTGTATTGTTTGTACTCTTTTTTTTTTCAATGTAATTTAAAATAACTTTTTGTGAATAAAATAATGATGATAATAAAAATAACATTTTTAAACACGCTAATATATTAAGAAATATATTGACAGTACTAAGCCTGTAAAGTGTGAAGGGAAATGTTATTTTTTCACAAATTCTGTTTAAGGACGATCTCTACTTAAGGACGATTTTTCACGGTCCCTTGAAAGTAGTTAAACAGAGAACCAACTGTATATATATATATATATATATATATATATATATATATATATATATATATACAGGTTGTCTGGTATAAAAGTATCCAAAAGTTATGGCGTATTTTTTAGGAACTACCCATTAGAATTTTTAAAAAAATTATTTAAATAGAAAGAACATCTCCCCAAATTTAATATGAATAGATTTCGATATGTGCCCCTTTTGTAGCACGACAAACGTCTAAACGGTAATCCATTTCTCTCCAAGAGACAAATTACTCTCCAAGTTATTAGACTCTCCAAGTTATCAGATGGATTACTTGAATGATACGTTTCTTCAGCTCATACACAGGTTCAGTTTTTTGTTTATACACAGTTTTTTGTTTATAGACAATTTTTTTGTTTATACACAATTTTTTTTGCTTCTACACTTTTTTTGTTTATACACTAATTACTCCTGGCATGTTTCGTGAGACTCGGTGAGATGTTCTTTCTATTTAAATAATTTTTTAAAAATCCTAATGGGCAGTTCAGTAAAAATAAGTCATAGCTTTTGGATACTGTTAGCCCGTACATATATATATATATAGAGAGAGATGTATATATATATATATATGTAGAGTATACATATATATATAGAGAGAGAGAGAGTGGAATCTCAATCGATCGTTCTCCGAATCATCGTTTTCCCGTATATGTCGTTTATTTCACCCAGTCCCGACGATCATATTGCTTTGCTATGTTCCCTCATCTATCGTTTTCCCTTATTTATCGTTCAATTCAGTCGGTCCCTTCAAAAACGATAGATCGAGATTTCACTGTATATATATATATATATATATATATATATATATATATATATTGATTGATTGATTGAATGATTGGGATCAACATTATTCATTGGAGCCTTAAAATACGAATTCAAAAAAAAAAAAAAATTATAATTCTATATTGATATAGTCAAATTCTGTTATACGTTCATTTAATTTTTTGAGATGATAGAATTGAGAAATGTCAGGCCGCCATACAAAATAAGCAAAAATAAGTAATATTTTATGATTAATGATTCAGAAAATAATGGTTTTCTAAGATAAATACTTCTTGTAAGCTATTAATTTAAGACTGAAGACCAACTAAGGAACACAGGGATCAACCAAAATGTTTCTTTCAAAAATAGATTCTCAAGCTTTGTGTATTTCAGAGCCATATCTTCAGAGCATTAAAATCATGAATAGCGCTATCTTTTCGGAACGTAGAACGTAATCTAAATAGAGCCGGAATCAAAGGATTTGGCAGTATTAATTTATTCCCTCAAAGGACCTAACTGTAATTTGTCCCCATCAGTTCATTAATGCTACGTCTCTCCAACTGAATAGCTTTTGTCTCTTTTCTTGGCCTATGTCCTCATCACTCCAATTGAAAACTTTTGATATTATGAATATTAATATGATAAAGAGAGCCAGTGGCATTGTTTCATATTAAGGATGCGATAAGATGACAATCGATAAACTTATGTTCAGCTCAACTATCCGTCACATATAATAGAAAATTTCATTTGATCTGAAGCAAATTATAATTTAGCTCCTTAATTAGGAAGCGCTAATTAATAGCACTGAAATTCGAATCGCTTTCTCAAAAACAGTACTTCATAAAATTATAGAGATAGTAATCGGGTTCTGTAACTTTTACACTTAAAACTGATCAGAGATTTAGTTTATTATTTTGGCAAATATAATTAGCCTAGGATCCCCCAGATATAAACTTTATATGCTTCGAAACGAGCAAACACAGAGACTGAAAGAGATGTGTCATTTTAATGACATTGTTAAATTAAAAACACAAAAATCGGGCCATGCTATTGCCTACAGAAAAGGGATCTGAGGTATGAAGCTAATTAATGTTGATACATATTTCAATAGAAATTCTGTTAAATTCTATTCTTTGTTAATTCGTTATTAAACGTTTTGTTCAGGTAAATAATGAAAATAATAGATATTGAAATATATTTTATATTGTAACTTGCTCTACTTTTCCAAAATAGAAATATTCGCGAATTAAAATCTTAATGCTATTTTAATCTTTGTTTGATTATGTGTGTTTGATTAGTAAAAGTTTCATTGGAAAGAGGCAGGAGTAACTAACTCTTTTAAGATCTCGTGGTTTTCTCTCTGAAATTTGTATACCATTTTTGTGGAAGGGCCAAGTATGTTACAATTTTTAACATAGGATTGCGTTCCTCCATAACGATCCCCCGGAAAGCAAAATTTCAGATATTCTGAGTCGTGAATTATAATTTTTGCAGTGCAGCAAACCAAGTCTGTATTGCTTGCGCAAGCAGTAAAATGTTAAACAGAAAAGTACCAAAATGCGTCAAAATTTTCACACACACACACACACACACACACACACACACACACATATATATATATATATATATATATATATATATATATATATATATATATATATATATATATATATATATATATATATATATATACAGATACACATACACATACACATACAAAAGAGGTAAGCAACGATAAGCAATCCTACGTTAATAACCCGCGGTAGTTTCGTTAGAAGAGACTACTTCAAATTTTTTTCTAAACATTCTGGATTTGGAAATTTCAGTTTTATATCTAGTTTGTGCGTAATTAGGGTTCCCCCTTGTTTGTTGTATACACTGGAGGACTTGTCCTCTGACTGAATTTCCATATGCGTTTAAATTACATTCTGCGATCAATGTCCTCTTTTTTCGCCGCTTCTAAATAACTTAATTTCAAAATAAATCTCTACGTAATCATAGCCTTGACGACAAAACCGAATTTAAACTTTGCGATAAGAAGAAAAAATTTTAAATTTTATGGTGTATTAGAAACAGCTGTACTTCAACAGCAAAGCAAAAATGTAAACAAATTAAATCAAGGAACAAGAAAAGCAAACAGATCTGCAAGCAAAAGAGCTGTTTTAAAAAGTTAATAATACTATCACGTCTCTCGAAACAACTAAGCTTTCATCACTTACTTCCATCTAGATCTCTCTTCCAGCTATTCGCAAAGCTGTAGATGTCGTTTGTTTTAGAACCATCTGAGCGAATAAATTTCGGATCCAAGTAGCCGTCGTAGTTCCCGCAAATTCCACATGTTCGATTTTTCATGAACTGGCTTGCAACAATCAGAACTGTGTTCTACGGATTAATTAAATATAAGCCCATTAAATAGAATTGCAATTCAAAGAAACGAAACACAAAATGAATTTAATTTGGCGAGCGGTTAAAGTATTAGGTTTTTTTAAACTTGTGACTTTCTTCTCCCTTATTTCAACACAGACCCTCCGGTTATCCGTGTTAATTAATGCATGGATGTTCACGGAAAACAGAAAAGCAAACGTATAATCAAAGAAGCGTTCTTATAAAGTAAAATGTAAACTATTCAAATGTTTCAATTAATGTATAATTTTGTTTTAAGCAAGTCTTAATTCCAATCGTAATTAATCTCTCAAAGATTTTCTCTTTTTCTTATGGTCTGTTAAATTCCTAAGTGTTTTTAAAAGTGTATTTTTCCTAAGTGTGTTTCTAAGTGTTCACATTCTGTTCAACACTTCATTTTTGTGAATCTTATCTCAGCCAAGAGATTTTTGATTAATAATAGTAGTTTATTTATACTATTCTTCTATGTATCTCGAAGCATTCTAATTCTCTTAAAAATTTAAATTAAACTTCTATTTCTTTTTTCTGAATAGATAAAAATACTTTCAATATACTAATCTACAATAATTGATTTCATGAAGAGACAAAAATTTTAAATTAATAATTCTTTCTGTAGAAAAAAATATTACTGTAAGTCATCTATCTGGGATAACTGGTCTCTTATTTGCAGGTTACTGCCTCCACTAAGTGATTTGCACCAGAATCACTCTGTTCTACCAACAAGCGCCATCAAACCTGGAAACCTGCAAGCAGGTAATTTGCCTGCAACGCGTACACATATCCAAATATAAGAGAGAAAATTTGAACGATTCTTTCAAGTCATATGTACACTTGTGTACAAAAATTAAGGTTGGGATTGAGAAATTAACATAACAGCGGAAATTTTAGGCAGAGCCGAGCAAATGGCCAATCAGAACATTTACTAAAGAATCATAAAATTTTAAAAATGCATAAAATGGCTGTTCATTATGTAAAATTCTGGAATTAATCGTCAGCCACTAATAACAGAAATTGTTAGGAGGATTCTTAATTCAAAGAAATTATTTAATTGTGCTGAGTAAAAGTTCTAGAGTTGGTTTTGATAATAATGTTAATACACACACACACACACACACACATATATATATATATATATTTATATATATGTATATATATATAGAGAGAGAGATAGATACATACATACATACGTGCATGCTCACATATGCCGCATCTTTCTGTATGATTTGTAAGAATTATACATTATTTATAGCAGGTCTAATGGTATGGTTTATAAGTCTTCACTGCTACTGTGAGACATTACATGTGAATATCTGTCTTGTCCTTAAATTTTGAACACCAGCGTATTATATTCTTTGCTGTACAGTACCATCTTTGAATTTGTTTACTAATTTAAAGATATGGATTTAACGCTGCTTTTGAAATAGAAAGTAATGATTAAATTAAATGCCAGTATTATATTAATTACACATTTACAAACGCAGTTTTTGAAATTGTGCGGAAACACTACATTTTGAAATTAATTCTGTTTGTTTTTAAGATACATCATATAAATACATAGATAAATGTAAATAGAATGTAAATCCATTATCTGCGACTAGTGCGTGAAAAGTTTTGTTTATTAGACCAAGTAATTTCAGGTAGTGCCGAGCGAGAAAACATCTTTATATCTGTGACTTTAATATTCTTAAACAAACGTCTCATGATATAATAAGCTTCTGTTTCGTATATTTGCATTTTAAGGCTCAAACTTCGGATATTAATTTTTAAGCTGAGAAATTTTATAACAAATATAAATCTGAGCTAAATATGTTTATGTACTTAGTTGTTGAGTTAAGAATTATTTGGCTTATTTAAGTTACTTTTGCCGCATAGTATATTTTCACTAATTAAAAGCAAGTAATAACTTTTTCTGCATAAAAAATTATTAGTACAAAACCAGTTTTTCTCAGCATTTATTCACCACACAACTTTCTCACCTAAAGTTTTTTAATTTCCGTTTTAAGGGACTTGAAAAACAATACTGTGTTTATGAAACGAAATATTAGCATTAAAAGGAAAGAATAAGTGATTTACACTTTGTTTGGGAAAAACTTCTCTTTGTTAGCTTCTAGAAAATTAATGTAGACGTTTAGGTTATGTGTTATATTTGAATTTAATCATATTTTAAAAGTACTATTGCAGTCAATTATGAGCTATTTTGAAAGACATGTTTGGACACATAATTTTGTAAATTTTTAGTAGCTATATTAAAGAAAATAATATTCAATCGGAATGTGATAGTTCCCCTTTTTTACAATAAAAAAGACATTTGCTGCTTATTGATACCTGTTTTATCAAGTATTACGTGAGTTGCCATGAGACAGAGAAAAAACAAAAATACGTTCGTTATTAATGACTATGATATTGCCTGGCGGCATAATGTAACGACACGTTTTTGAAAACAGAAAGTTCAAATTTGAAATAGAAATGATTAATGCTCTCGTTAATGATTAATGCTTAAGGCCTTTTTTACTTTATGGATTTTATTAGGAAAATCTATTAAAATATATATCTTAACCACTTGAGTAACAGTGATTTCGAATTCTTCAATACATTGCATCATTAGCCTTATTGAAACCTATTCTCATAATTGTCTGACTTTTTTCTAATTTATCTAAAACGATAAACGCAATCAGTTTTGATCTAAGAGGTTTTACATAATCAATTTTTTATTCATATATACTTGTTGAGAAACATTTGTATTCAATAAATATTTGCAGAGTAAATTTTCTATATATGAAAATTGCACATACCAGAAGATAAAAATATGTTCAGCATTAACAAAGTATTTGTCAATGTAAAATAAAACAAGACTGATCACACCACTTGAAAATTTTCCATATTTTCCGTAATTTTGCAATGACCCGTGGCATTAAGATTTAATATTTTTTCCAATTTATTGGAAATATTCTCATGGTTTTCTTGGTTTAAGTGCATTCTATAATACAACCCCTTATGAATTTATCTAAACTACCATTAGATAGAATAAAATGACATTACGTACATGTAAAGAAAATATTTTTTGTACTAATATATTCCCATTCCTTTCCCAAAATGCTCAAATTTTCAAATTAAAGAGAAATTTAAAAATTATAATTGGATAGAAACTTAAAACTATATGATTTATCCCATGCGACAAACATAAATCTCGAACATTATCTCTAGACAGGGTTCCCACCTATATCCGTTACATCTCCCTTAACTTCTAAACGGTGGCAGCTTAGGCTATAAAGTTGGTGTCTAGGTATAGTAAAAAGGCTATGCGCTACTCGATGAGACAACTTACAACGCCATCTATCGTTAAATTTTGGAATTAGCGTTTTTATCTAAAATACGGTACGAGATACGGGAAAAAAGTCAACAAAGTTGTTCAGCTTCATCAATTTAGTAACAAAAGATACCTTGCGAATATTAATACTTAAAAGAGAATGTAGAAAATCAACATTTGTTTGGTCACGATTTCGGAAATTGTCATGTCATAAAGAGTGGAAGAAAGAAACTGAGACACTTCCCTATCTTCAGGATCATTTGTTTATGTTGCGCCACAACACAGGATCGTATTTAGTCCGTAAGGTGGTCTTTTTGAGCTTCGCTCGCGTTTCACGACGCCAGTGTTGAAAATCACGACCAAACAGATGTTAATTTTTTACTTTTTTTTAGTATTAATGTGCGCTAGGTATCTCTTCTTACTAAATCGATGATGGTGAACAACTTTGTATTTGACTTTTTTCTCGTATCTTGTACCGTTTTTGAGATAAAAAACGTTAATTCCAAAATTTACCGATAGATGGCGTTCTCATCGAGTTGTCTCATCGAGTAGCGTGTAGCCTTTTTTACATGGTTTTATTAACTCGCTTTCTTGTTTGTGTGTTTGTGTGTTTGTCACGTACAAATCTTGCAATCGATTTTTAACTAACTTCCCGACTAGCTAGACATTTGAAACTTTTAGAATAGCTCAGAACACGATGACAATGCATTATTTTAATACTTTTAGCCATCTTTAAGCAGGTTTGAATTCATTTTAAGTTATTTTCAGTTAATTTTGTTTTGTAGACTAGTGCAGCCATCTATTGGCCGGGACGGGAACGAAAAGTTAAACGCTAGTTAACTTCCAATTAACTTCATTTTCTTTCAAGTTGATGGGATAATTCATCAAAATTTTTTTTAAAAAGTATTTATTAATACATAGAATTGTCAAGTTTATATGATTGAAAAGAAAATTAAAAAACATGGTATATAAAAAGTTATTTTTATCTTGTAATTATTACTATATCTATACACCAACTTTATAGCCTAAGCTGTCACCGTTTAGAAGTTAAGGGGGGTGTAATGGATACAGGTGGGAACCCTGTATTGTATATGCATGATATGTATGGTTAGAACTTTTACTGGGGTAAATACAGTACCTCTTCATTGATCCATATTGTAAAGCCTGTTGTAAGTCTTGCTACAAGATATCTCGCTATTTTCTCAACTGTGAGTTCTCCGATGTGCGTTGGAATTGGCAGCGACATTCCGTTCTGCATCAGTCCCGCCTGGTATGATAAGATATAGCTAGAAATAAAAAAGAAAAATATGAGCCAAGATTAAAAAAAAATCGTTGAATTGTGTGAGAAAGTAATGTAATGCATAGCATGTTCACAATAGCAGTTTTAAATTGGTTTACTGTTTGGACTGTTTATTACTATTGCTGTTGTTGTTGCTTATGTCCCTTGACCGACATCAACATCAGATCAAGTCCCGAAGGCAAAGGGCGATGAAGGTGCGGCTAATGTTTTGAATTAGCACCACAAGGGTCCGACTTGGCTGAATGCCCGGTCCCGTAATTTTGAAACAAGTCAAGTGGCGAGACCGGGACACTTGACCCCGCACCTCAAGAGGTAAATTTGAGAACATGGAGGACATTGTAGCCACGCCCTATTTTACGTGCCCCGGCCACCATTAGAGAACAGGGCGGTAGATTTGCAGCAACGAGCATCGAACCAGGGACGTTCAGATCACTGGCCCGCTGCTCTTGCCAACTGGGCTACCGCGCAAGTGTTTATTACTATTATTTAATATATGAACGTACACTTGAGGAAATAATGTCACCTACTTTCACCCAATTGCCACAAAATAGCATATAAGTATTATTCGACAACATTGTTTCTTGAATCACAATTTGTGTTTTGATATTTTCCTGTTGTTTATCTCGGATAGTAAGGCGTTGCTTTGTTTTAATTTATGATCTAACATTCTATTTATTTTTTCTTTAATCCTAGAAGAATTCCAGTTTTTAATTAGTATCATTTTATATATTTTAATTTATGCAATTCAAATTTTAATACCTGAAAGCGCATAGACCAAAAATTTTATTAGAAGCTTCCCAAATTTATTTTAATCTAACATTTAATTTTTCATTAATTTGTTGAAAACATTTAAAATGGGATTGTAAATGAGTATTTTCCTTTTTTTTTCTTTTCCGTCTTCACACTTGTGTCCTTTAAACTTATTCACAATAAACCTTATTTTTGGTCTTATCTTTTGTGTTAACTCAGATGTCAGACTGTTGCGAATCAAATAGCGCCCTTTACACGTACGCTCTTTCCCGCGTGAAACTACAATCCCGCGTGATTGAGTGCACGTGTAAAGGTGTCGAAGAGGAAGGGAAAGCTGCTTTGGAGCGTATTGCAAGTTTTCCCGCGCGCAATCCCGTATGCTCCAAGCACTCGCGAAAGAGCGTACGTGTAAAGGGAGCTATTGAATAGAATGAATTGTGTGGGTGGAGTTCAACTGGCTCTCATCGATACCACGTGACTCCCTGAGAACGATGTAAAATTTTGGTGTTTATGCTTGGCTTGCTTGGTTTGATATTAATGGAGCACATATTAGCGCCTTTTACATGTACGCTCTTGGAGTGCTTGGAGCGTACGGGATTGCGCGAGGGAAAACTTGCAGTACGCTCCAAAGCAGCTTTCCCTTCTTCGACACCTTCACACGTGCACTCAATCGCGCGGGATCGTGGTTTCATGTGGGAAAGAGCGTACGTGCAAAGGGTGTTACTGGCAGTGCTCCCCAGGTTTCATTAATTATATTCGGTATAAATTTCAGTCTAATTTTAATTGTGTTATGTGTGGTGTTAAATAAAAGTATAAAATGACCATCCAGAACTCTTACGGGTTATTTTGCACCTTACATATTTCGTATTCTAGGATATATTTTTCATTTTCTTCGCAGACCTTTTTCCTTGATCGTGCCGTTTACTGCCGATGTCATGCTTCTGAAGGCATAGACACTTCTTTATTCCTATCTCGTATATCTTTGATGTTTCACGAAAACTGACACCAAGTACATCACGGTAGTGTCGTATCACCCTATCCTGTGTTGACACTCTGATACGTTATCAAAACACCTTCCATATTCGCCAAAATCAGGATATGCAAATTGATGAACCTCCGCTTAATAACATAAATTTGCACGCACTTTAAAAAATCCTCAAAAGTTTTTAAAAATGTTTTCAGTTAAAATTTTTCTATTCGTTATTTTTCATTATTTCCATAAAATTTTAGGAATATATATTAATTTTACAGCAATAATGTATAAAAATATAAACAAATCAACACAAGCAAAAAAACTAAAAGGCAGGTATAGACTGCCAAAGAAATTAACCCAAAACCTACCCTAGCAATGAAAACATAAATAACTTTTCAATAAAAGATTGCGCAGTTGCTTCATAACTTCATATTGAAAATGGCAAATATAACTAAATTTAACAGAGCTAGATAATTATAAGAAGAATCTAGGCAAAAACAATACAGAAATCAAGTACTCAGGGCTCCACGCACCAGAGGCAAGATTCTGTAGTAGTGCCGGAACTACACCAGAAGTACGAGGTAACCGACTGGTCTCGTCATCAGAGAGCCTGATAAAATCAGTTACCTCAATGGGAATTTTCTGAATAGGATGCAGGTATAACCAAAAAACTTCCCAAGGCCACGAGTTCCCCATTGAAGCAGTTAGTCAAAAGAAAATGAAACGACACGGACAACTTACAGTAAGGGCTCAACGCACCATACATGCAAGTACACATACAATTCTAATGAAAAGACAAAGATGCATACATACCCTAATACAGTAGGTGACGGTTATGGCGAAACAGCAGCCCAATTTTACCCTAGTAATTACGTCACTGTAGCAAAACCACAGCGCTACACACCATTGAAGTTTTAAAAAATATGAAACCAGAAACGCTATCCTAAACGTTTAGGCTATCCCAAACGTTTAACTGATTTGGTTAGACTCCCTGATGACGAGACCAGTCGGTTACCTCGTACTTCTGGTGTAGTACCGGCACTACTACAGAATCTTGCCTCTGGTGCATGGAGCCCTGAGTGCTTGATTTCTGTATTGTTTTTGTCTACATTCTTCTTATAATTATCCAGCTCTGTTAAATTTAGTTATATTTTACAACAATAAATTATCTTAAAACTATTTTTTTCACCATACTCTAAAGACCAATAATGTCGTACGTGTTCTCTTGCAACTCTATTTCGATTGTCCTCTCACACGGTGCATGGGTGTCACACTGCGTCAGCAGGCTGATGACTAAATCTTCATGGCCACAGTTAGATGCTAGGACGTAAGGACAGGAGGATGGGAATGTGAAGATTCCACCATCGAAAGAGCGATAGTGGTGATAACCCCAAATGGAACATATTCCGTGATATGAGGACGCACCTAAAAAAAAATTGCGTGATTTCAGACAATATTTTTTCATTCGATAAGACAATAATTACTCACACACTGCTCATATATTTTTACTCACATACTATGAATTGATTACTTAACCTCTAAAATAGTAAGATCATGAATATTAATGTACTAGTTTCAATATAAGAAAGCTTTAATTTTTATGAACTACTTAGTGATTTAGAAACTAATTCTTTATTGTGGAGGACAAATAGAGGAAACAAGAGAAAACCAGCACAATTTAACAAAACATTTGCGTCTAATGTAAAATGAACTGATGTAGTCTCGATCTTTAATCAAAAAACAAAAACTAATCAAAAACATACGAAATGAAATTTTGATTGGATTGTCTCGGTGGGCAAATTGTAAATGCGATTGATTTTTTTTTTGCAATTCAACCTTTCGTCAATTCTAAGAAAGATTTAAAATTGTAAAGCAAATCTTTTGCTTGATTGGTATTCAAGACGCTTGTTTTCTTCAAATAAGACAATAGTGTATCAGTATTAATCATGAATGAGAAAAATTAATTATCATACAGAAATCGACGCAGAAACGTTAGATTTATATGAATGACAATGGACAGATATGAAGAGGAAGCACTTAGGCATTTTAATCGCTATCATTATTTAGATGGCAAATGGTTCACCAATGAGAGTACACGGTAAAAAAATCCTCTATGGAAATTGTATATCAGTTGAGCCTTTCCACTGAACTCTATCCTTAATGGTGTTCGAGTTTCAACTTGAAATTGCCGTTACAGTTTTTTTTCCTCTCATAGTGAAAGCTTCTCTTCTTCCTCTGAGCTAATCGCGACAAGAAGGTATTTTCATATTGCTTAATATGCGCGAGGAAAGAGAGTCATCAATGAAAATTATTAGTTACACACTACAATAAGGGCACAAACCGCACAAAACAAACCGTAATTGTAAATCTGGTCATTTAGGTCGGTGATTCAGTCAACTTACATTAACCCCCCCCCCCCCCCCCCATGCAATCACTAAACTCCATTCGGAGCTTCAGCGAAAAGTGATTGCCCAAATTATAAAGGCGATTTCTCAATTGTTGCTGCGCGATAGACGTGCGTTCAGTTACAAATATTTATGCAAAATTAATGTAGTCGTTATATAACGTTCTTTGTTAGCCTTGCAACCAACTCTATGACATTTCACGACTTTTCCCGCCTTAATTAATACGTACGAATGTGTTTAGTTTAAGTTCATTAGTTTTAACTTTATTTTGATTTCAGTAATCTTTGCCATAGGGTGATAGTGTTGTTTATTTCATTTATTAAATTATTTTTTTCTCTTAATTACAATAAATAAATATTACAATTAACGCCAGCCGTGTATTTAATGTTTGCCCTTTTTCTACTTATAACTTAGCTAGATCCTCGGCACTTCGAAAATAATTTATTTTGTACCTATCTTTTACCCCGTGGAAAAAAATTTGGTACACCACACCTGAACTAAAGAAAATATTCTTCCTAGCTCAGGAATGTTATAAAAGAAAATACCAAGATAAGCATATGAAAGAAAAATGGACTCCATGTAAATGTAATGAAATTTAGCTCGATTAAAAACTAAAATGTAACTAAATTTCATGGACTTACTTCTATTAGTCAATCCATTTTAAATTAGAAAATAAATGCAATTTCTTTAATTACCCCCAAAGAATATTTCGTTTTCAAACGTTTCGAAACTTTACTCACAATTACCAGAGTAAAATTACTGAATACATGTTTAACATGTAATCTTAAATAGTTATATATAAATTAATTTAGTTTTAACTTTAGAACGAAATGGAATTATGTAATGGAATTATCAGGGGAATTACAATTAAATTTATTAAAGTAATGCATGTTAAATAATAGATTTGAGTCATGTTTCAAAATGTGTTTCAAATATATGTGGAAAATTTGTTTTTGGATTATATTTTTCTTCGGTTTAATTTCGAGGCAAATCCTTAGCAAAGAAGTAAAATATGAGAACAATTATTTACTTTATGAGATATCATTGTTTGAAAAAAGAATGCAAGTATCTAAAATATACCAATAGAAATACTGATGGTTTATACATTAACTGTGATTGATGAACGGATATTTTGAAATCGTATTTTCTTGAAAATAAAATAAAATTCAATTACAATCGGCAGGATAAATCTTAACGATAAAGAAAATACAAACAAAATTGGATTAAATTTGGACAAGACTTTTCTTTTTACTGAAAATGTTACTAAATTAGATTCTGCACTTGCTTATTAACTTTTATCAAAGGCAGATAATTTAATATTTTAGTTACTTTTCTCATTTCATCTTTATCGTTCAAATAATAACTAATTTTTTTCTTCTGTTTACATTTTTGGCACTTTAAAATTATATAAATTTAATAAAGCTCTAAGTTATTACTTTTATTGAAAGAGGTGGTATTTTTGTGAGGTTATTTTTAATTCTGGTTTCTCTTTAAGTATAAGTGATTAGTCCTTTCTTAAAAATTCTATTAGTTTTCTCAAATGAAATACAATTTAAGGAAAAAAGTTTGATTCAGTTGCCATAAGCAACATTTTTTGGCACGAGCGCCTAAGGAAGTGCCATCGGAGCCTCTATTATGATGATTAAAATTCATACAAATGAAAATATTTATTTTAACATGAGAAGCAATTAAATTGCTATTCATCTTTGCTATGTTAACAAAAAATAAATTATCCTCCTTTTACATTAGTTTGATGTACATAAGTTTAGATCTCCAGTGCTAAAAGAATTAAGCTCTTGTATTATAATATATAAGAAAGAATTATGTTTATGATTTATTTTGGAAAATTTTTCAAGAGCTTTTTTTATTTTGAAACTTATCTAACAATTTTTTCGAAGTCAAGTTGCCATGAAATATTCAAACCGATATCTACAGCCTTGCCAATTAGTTAAGTCTCTCTGTAGTCACTGTAAAGCGACTGATGTTTTAATTTACTTCAAGAGACAAAAATATTTTAACAACGGAAAGGTGAAAATTTAAAAATTGACTACACAATTAAATAAATAACAGGAAATCTTTCAAATTGGCGTCTGGAATACTGTGAAACAAAATATGTTGTTGTAAGTTATATGTCGAAATTTCATGAAAATATTTTTCTAAATTAATCCATTGCACATTCAACACAAAATTTTAATATTACATTTTATGCGCAAATTCCATGTAAAATTATTTTTTTCATCTCTTATAAACGGTTGAGATGTGAAATGTGTTATACATAATTCACACATTTCACATAAGACTTCAAAACGTCTGTTTCAGATATAAAAAAAAACATTGCAATAAATCCAAATTTTTCTATTCTAACAGACTTCGAGGCCCTAGGCCCAATGGCTCTCTTGGCTTCTTTTGTAGTACCTGAACATAATTCATTGGTAAAATTCGTTTCCCCACTGTCACATCACAACTTCCTCGTATCTTGAAAATTGATATTTATCACTAACAATAAAAAGTAAGGGGAAAACCAGCAAAATCTAGTAAGGAAACTTCTATATTAAAGTACTTGGGGGTAAATCTATCTATATAAAGAATTTTGCACAGTAAAATCAGTTGAACATGGTATAAAATTTAAGATATATCATCGTAACTATTATAAGAACTGTTTTTTCATTCATTTTATTTTTCTCATGTCATCTGAATTCTATAGTAACAAGATAAACTTTAAAAAAATTTAAAACACTAAGCTTTTGTAAATTACTGTTAACTGGAACAGGTATAGACAACTGAAAAAAACAGAGATATGAAACTGCGACTGAAAATCCATATCTGAAAGATTAAGTTGAAAATTAACGACTAGAATCTTTTTTCAGGTCATAGAAAATAGATGATATTGTGACTTCGGTAGGATCACAAACGCATTTGTGATTCATAAAATTCTAAAAATATGGACGGACTAAACAGAAAGAAAAAATTTATACTCATGCGTTAACTACTTTTTTTTATCATTTACTCTGAAAAATTCTCTGAGATCTACTGATGTTAATGAAATTTTCAAAGAGCTTCAAAATGTTAAGATGAAATAATTAAAATCTCCTTACTTTCAATGAACCCATTTTTTTCCAAAGGAGGATCTACTGTCGTAATAATCATTATAAACTTACTTGTGACTGCCATATCATAGTTTCCCAAATATATTTTGCATTCAAGTTCAGTTCTACAGATGAGGAGATCGCTTTTGTTATATACGTAATATTGGTTAGGAAACGTGTAATTAGATCAGGTAAAAAGCCTGAATTCGCAACGTCTTTAAAAATGTTTTGTCTATGATTGTTGTTGCTGTTGCCACCTGTCCAGAATGTAATCTCGTCCAGGTCCATATAGACTTGCGGGCTGAGGAGTGCGGTTCCGGCATATAATGGCACCACAAGGGTCGGAGTCCAACTTAGCCAGACGCCATTCCAATTGTTTACTTCAGAGGTAAACCATCATAAGTCAATTTTCTTCAGTGAATTTTCCCATTTTCCAGGAGAGCTTTGTGATGGTTTACCTGTCATAATGACTTACATATGCAATAGTTTATAAGTCTAAATTTCACCCATCATCTTGTTTTGCATATAGGACAGTTTTGCTCAAAGAGGCTCCATCCAAAAGGAGTCACTTACAATAAAAATATCGAAAAGGAAGAAAATTCCATTATTGTTTACCTCTGACGTACAGAATTTTGGCCGTGCACCCCCAGGGGTGACATCTGGGGGCTCGTACCTTCCCCAGCCACTGACCTCAAAAAAGACTTTCCGGTCTACCGATTTAACGTTCCCATGTATGGCCTATACACGAAGGTATTAAAGACACTTATCGGGATTCGATCCGAGAAACCTCAATACCGAATGCCAACAAGCTACTACTAGGCTACCTCTGGCTCCCTCTGTCTGTGGTGTTACAGCTATATAAACACTTGTTAATTTTAAAAATCGGTTAAGAAATAATGTTAGGTTATTCCCATTAAAATTTAATTCCTCCTTATGATATACAAAAAAATTTTCTTTAGAGCAGTGATCGAATTAGAGTAATGTAAATAAACTTGGATGTTCAATACAATCTTAGTAAAATAAGTCCTTATTTCCCTCTCTGCATTTAAATGTTCTATTAATGGTAGTTAATGCCAGTTTTCTGACAATATTTAATTTGTTTATCGTTCAAGAATACTCTAACTGGAATTGGCTTTTCTTGTAAATGCGGTGCCAGAGTGTTTGTCCGTATCAAGCGTAATCTCTGAGATGAAGCGAAACAAGATTATTCTGCTTAAATAGATCTTTAGCACTTAATATTTTAAGCTACTTTGTAAGCTATAGACGTGCAGCACAAGGAAGATGGAGACTATTTTTAATGCTCTCTGGCTTTCTTCCATTCTCGAGCTGTACGCAAGTTTCGGCATTTTAGCTGAATAGTCTTAGTCTTTATCTGGTATGCTTATTTAAGCAACATTTGAGCAGGCCAAGCAGTATTTGGTCACAGCAGTAGTGGCAGAAGTCGGGTTAATTTGGAGGCTTTCATAACAGGTTTCCCGGAGAGTGTGAAGAAAGTAAGATGATATTTAGACCTAGTGGAATATAAGTGACGAGCGTGTAACTGTTTATAGACTCAGAAGATAGATGGATGTCATATTGACGAATCACTCTATAGAAACGATTGTGCATGAATGTTTAAGGAAGTTTAGGAATTGTATTACATTATTGCGAATGAAAAGTACTTTGTGAGTTTAACTGCGTATTCACGATTGAAACTAAGCATCCTAGAGTTATAGGTCCATTCCGAACAAACAGGTTGTGTTTTTTCGTGAGGCATTTAACTAAAAGGTATGAGTTTAACCTACTAGAAACACTTTAGCTGAACGTTATAGAGTCACAACGGAAAACACACATATCAGGATTTACACAGTTCTTAGCCAAACACATCCATGTAGCTTCTAGGAATGCTCTTAGAATGGGGAGTACATGTTAATTAAATATGTTTGGAACTTGAAAGGTATATGGTATATTGAAGTCGTATTAATATTGCCGGCTGTCTCGAGAGAATATTGATCTTATCAAAGGCATGATAACACTCTGAAATTTAATATTATTTATTATTCATACTTACTATCAATGTTAGAAAACAGATCTATGTTTCCTTCTTCGGTTGGAGTTCCCTATTAAAAAAAAACAGTGTATTTTAGCGTCTGAATAGTGAAAAAAGTTGTGAGAGCTTACTTCAAATAATTTAGAAAACTTGATAACACTGGAGTTGGTTATCCCTTAACATCCACGATTAAATGTGGATTTAAGGAGTCTTTAAATACCAAAACGAAATTATTCCGAGTTATTGGATATGATAAGGATTAAACTTTATTTACAACATTTTATAGATCTCTAGATCCGTGGTGCCCAAACTTTTTCGACCTTGACCCATTTTCTTTAAGGTGTCAGGTACCTTTTAAAAGCCAACACATCGGCAAACATATCCCTTTTTCAATCATCAGTAGTTCTGAAAATAATTTTCAGATATATAAAAATTTTACTGTGGGTTAAACACTCTTTTTTACCACGTTATTATTTACTCGCTTTCTTGTTTGTGTGTTTGTCCAGTACAAATCTTGCAATCGATTTTTAACTAACTTCCCGACTAGCTAGACATTTGAAACTTTTTAAATAGCTCAGAACACGATGACAATGCATTCTTTTAATACTTTTAGCCATCTTTAAGCAGACAAATCTATTATGTCATTCCTATGATAAAAATTTAAATTGAAGTAAAATTTAACAGAAAAATTGAATTTTTAAATTAAAAAAATTTTTCTATGAAGAACTAAGAACTTTGATTTCAAAGTCTGTCATTTTAAATATTATTATATAACTTTATTTTAAAACTAAAAAAAATTATATATTCATTAATTTACAGATGGAAGTCTGCGCGCAATGACATAACATTAAAAAAAACAATGGTTGAAATTTAAAAAAATTAAAAGTTTTTTCTTCAAGACAGAAAAAATTGAGAGCCGTATTTAAAAAGAAGAAAAAGTGTTTAATTCACCGTAAAAAATTCATATTTCTGAATAAATTATTTTCGCAACTACTGATGATTTAAAATAGGGATATGTTTGTCGAGTCTCTTAGCTTTTAAAAGGTACCTGGGCCATTTTAAATAAAAAAATCGCTAGTCCACGGAAGAAAATTTTTTGGCAGTAGCAATTTTTTTTTTAATTAATTAAAAAAATGCGAACAAAAAAGATAGAAAAAAATAAGAAAAATGTTGACAAACTATTTTAAAAATCTAGGAATTGAAGATTTTTAGGTATATGTTTACTTGTATAATAACAATAAAAAAATGACTCGCCTACTTTCTGAACTTGTTTTTGGCAAATCTCTTATGAAAAATATTCATACGTATTTCAATATTGAAACGTATTTGTATTTCATATAGGTAAGAATGAACTAAAGGGAGATTTTAAAAGAGCATGATTTCAAAACGATTAGCATTTTATAGCAGATTTTTAAATTAAATAATTCAGTATGATATAAATTTACTTCGAACTATCAGCAACCCCTCCAATCTTTTTCACGACCCCCTTATGGGTCTGGACCCACCAGTTTTCCCCCCACTGATCGAAATAACTAATTTAACTTACCTTCTAAGTATTTTGAATTATACCAAATAAACAAAAATAACTCGGTTTGAACCCAAAATAACTCAGATTTTTACACTCTTCGCAATTTTTTCACAGAAAAAATGAAAATATAATTTGTTTGATCATAATAATTAAGCTAAAGTTTGGTTGAGATGGAGCAGAAAAGGAATTAATTTCACCGAAATGTTTAAATAACCTGAAAATGTTGCGTCGTCTGTACAAGAATGAAGGACAGTTATGACACATTTCTCTTACGCTAGAATGATATAACTTTTATTCTACTAATAGAGAAATCTGATCACGTAATTGTTTTCGCAATTAGCGACTTAGGCGGTATCTCATTTGATAATGCAAAGGATAATTTGATGGCGACGAGTCTCAATTAAATGTCATAGATTATTTGAGATAGCTTAAACACAAACTTTCCTTTACAAGTATATTGTCGTTCAAAATTTACTCAAATCGGGCAGACATTTTAGCAATTTGTCTTTAAACCTTTTTCGGCCTGTTACATCTGATTCATATATTTTTGTTGAAAATTCTTTCAAATAAGGAAAGCTACTAGTAGCTACTAGTATAAAAATAAAAAATATCAGGAATAAATAAAAATAATTAAAATATTTTGTTTTAATTTAAGGGGAGAAAAGCAACTCGTATACGGTGTGATTCAAAACTCCATGTGCAAACTTTTAGGGGAGGTAGAAAACTCAAATACTAAACATAATCACATAGGAATGTATGACCGGAAACGCAAACCTGACGCTGGAGGGCGCCGTTTACTTAATAGGACCATACCTCTTACCAACCTCACTACATGGCGGATATATCGCATTTTTCTGGAGGAGGTAGAAAATTCAAAAACAAAGTAGAATCATAGAAATGTTGGCTTTTCATTTTTGCATCCTTGTTTATCTTCTAGCTGATCAGGTTTGCGTTTCCGGTCATACATTGCTATGTGATTCTGTTTTGTTTTTGAGTTTTCTGTCTCCTCCAGAAAAATGCGATATTTCCGGCTATCCAGTGGGGTTGGTAAGAGGTATGGTCCGACATGGTAAACAGCGCCCTCCAGCGTCAGGTTTGTGTTTCCGGTCATACATTCCTATGTGATTCTGTTTTCTTTTTGAGTTTTCTACCTCACCTAAAAGTTTGTACATGGAGTTTTGAATCACCTTGTAGAAAGAGCAACATTTCTATATGCTTATTGGTTACAGCATTGAAAGAAAAATGTTTTGTAAAGTTTGTCAAAAAATAATCAACACCAACAGAGGCTACAAAAGCATGTTAAAACCTTTTACAAGGGCTGAATCATGAGTTCCATTCACCTCTGATGTTTTTAAAAACCTCACTGAAAGCTAGAAACATATCTATGGCTTTACAAGTGGCTCGCGGTTTTTCAAATGACTTCATACTTATTATACCGTTCACATTATATATTTATCAAAAGCTTGATTGTTTTTCCTCATTTCAGAATAAAATTTTTAATTATTTCTATATATGTATCCACAGAATTTGTAATTGTGTATGAAAGAATGGTTGTTAAAGTTTTATTTCAAGAAAAAACTTTTTTTAGTTATGATAAAAAAATAATTATAATAAAAAAATTTCAGATATTTATGAAAAATTCATATAAATATTTTTTCTATGGATAAAGGAACGAGGGTGACAGTAACGAGCGATCGATCTTAAATGACAAAGAAAATTAATATTTTTTATTAAGAAAATATTTAAACATACATAATGGAAAAATAAAAAAAAATCTGGGAAATTTTTTAAAAATTTGAAAAATACAATTAAAAAATAATGAAAACTTATTGAATTAAACCGATTTTTTTTTATAATTACTTACAATAGAAAGATTTAAATGCTAAATGATTACTATAATAAATTTTGAGTTAAAAATTTGCATTTTTAAAGAAATATTATTGTTATGAACATTTTTGTACTTTTAGCGTGTTTGTAGCACGAATCCAAAATTTAGAAGTTTTTTTAAACATTCGGAATGCCCAAGAGATCCATAAATATTATTGTGATATATTTTTCATTCACGTCTTTTATTATGTTTAATACGAGACTTTTGTTCTGTGGGAATTTTATGATACATTCATTTTTGTTTAATTGTAACTATTTTAGAATATTTTATGAGCTAGGGGGGATATGAAATGTTAAACGGCATGAAAGGATAGGATTTTTTTATAAGAATTGTGTATTTTGTTCAACAGAATTATTCCTTTGTAGAAATGTTACAAGAGAAATTATTCCAATAATATCATTTTAAAATTCATTCTTACATAATTTCAGATTACACCCCCCATATATATATATATATATATATATATATATATATATATATATATATACAGTGCTAGATTTCTACAAATAGAGGTGCCGGAACGGTAACCTTCCGGGGTGTGTGGGGGAGTATTCCAAATTATTGATAAAGAAAGGTACCTAAAGAGAGGTACCGGAACGCCGTTCCGGCGCGTTCCGCCTCAAATCTAGCCCTATATATATATATATATATATATATATATATATATATATATATATACAGGGATAGATTTGAGGCTGGAAGGTTACCGTTCCGGCACCTATATTTCTAGAAATCTATCACTATATATATATATATATACACTGAAGGACCACTGAATTAGGGATAGCAAAGCCTATGCAAATTGTGTAGCGCTGCGCATCATGTATGCGCAAGTGAGGGCGCTGTGGTAACTACATATATAGCGCGTACTGTGGTTGTTCTGAATTAGTTGTTGGAATGCCAGTATGGGTAAACTGCCTGATTTAGACGCCTTTGATCGCGGACAAATCGTAGTCGCGCGACGCATGGGCCATTCAATTTCCGAAATCGTCAGACAGCTAGGATTTTCAAGGTCGACAGTGTCAAGAGTATACCAAGAATACATGGATGGTGGAAAAAAAACTAGCGATCGGGCAAACTGCAAAGGACAATTAGCCTTGACAGTGCGTGTGAGAGACGGCTCAGGCGTATTGTACGTAGCCAGCGAAGCCAAACATTAGCTCAAATTACCACCCAGTTTAATGACGGTGCCAGTCGTACAGTCAGTAAACGGACCGTGCAACGCTCGCTTCACCGTATGGGTTTCGGGAGCCGTCAACCCACGAGAGTATCATTGCTATATACTCGCCATCGGGCTGCACGTCTTGCCTGGGCAAGAGAGCACAGAGACTGGAGTATAGAGGACTGGAAACGAGTAACATGGAGTGATGAGTCTCGATTCCGACTACTTAACGCTGACGGGAGGCTGAGAATATGGCGCCAGGCTCATGAAGCCATGGATCCTGCATTCCTGGCTGGAACTGTACAAGGGAATGGTGACTCAATCATGGTCTGGGGTGTTTTTTCGTGGCACAGTTTGGGATATTTGGTGCGTGAACCAACCTCCCTCAATGCAATTCGGTACGTAGAGTTGCTCGGTGATCACCTCCATCCGTTTATGCTGTTCTGTTATCCGCACGGTAATGGAGTTTTTCAGCAAGACAACTGTACCTCTCACATGTCCCGGTTGGCTACTGGCTGGTTGGATGAGCATTCCTCTGACTTCTCTGTCATGAATTGGCCATCTAGAAGCCCAGACTTAAATCCTATTGAGCATCTTTGGGATGTTTTGTAACAAGGCGTGAAAGGCCATCACACAGCACCAAAGAACCTTGCTGAATTATGGACAGCTTTAGCCAATATTTGGCAAGCCATTCCCGTGGAACGTTTCCAGAAACTTATTGAATCTATGCCTCGTCGTGTGGCAGCCGTTATCAAGGCCAGAGGAGGCCCAAATCGTTACTAGGTAGGTATCCCTAATTCAGTGGCACTTCAATGTATATTTGTGATTTTTTTCCTACATAATCATACCTTTGGCACTTTTTCTGAAATCAAGGTTTATTTGCGTTATTTTTATCCACTTCTGAACGCATGAATGCTATTTTTGAATTTTACTGTACACCATCTTGAGATTCATTGAGTTTTATTATACTGTTTTATATTTGTATATCTGTAATGAAACAAAGCATGTACGATTCATCTCTTACTTGAAAATGCTTCAAAGTGGAATACAAACAGTAAGTTAAATTTAATTTTAAAATTATACTGCAACTTAATCTTTGTGGCTTATTAAGGCAAATAGAAGTCAAAAGCATGTTTCAAACGTAGTTAATTAAGTCCGCAGGGAGGTTGGTAATAAGTGACGTCTACCGCTGCTGACGGCCTTAAACATTTCCTCAAAAATTGCAAATGGATTTATAGCGGCTTTTTCCAAAGACGCCATGAAACAAGTGGGGACGTTTATATAATAATACACAGATCAAAGCAATAAAGCATAAAATCAAATCATTCCAATGAAGAGTTGACTAGAAAAGTAGTAGAAAATTTATTTAATGTTCCCTGATTCTTTATCTTTTTATCTTTTATCGCTTGTTTTAAAATGAATTCAATTCTAACGAAATTTTTATCCTTTTCAATAATAAATTTAAATAAATTGGGCTAAAACAAATAAGATTTTTAGATTTCATGAAGTATGGTAGAACTCTAGGCTTGCATTAAATTTAATAGATAACTGAAAAGCGTTCTTTCAAAAGCTACATATATTCAATTAATTAAAGTGCCTGGAATTTGAATATTCATTTCCTAGGATATCGAGTTCTTTAATTTTCGTCTAAATATTTAAATTGATGTTTATTAAAAGTGTAAGAAACGTCAATAACTTTTGTTTATAAATTTATAATACTGTGTATGCTTGAAACTAGAAAAATAATAAAACGCATTAAATGTTTTTGTTCATTCTACATGTTTTATGTACCAAAAGAAACAAAAATGTAAGAATAATTTTCCTTTGAGATTTCATGTAAGAAACCTTATAAATTTATGATTAGTGTAGTGCAGCCACGTCTTAAAAATGTTTAAAATTTTTATATTTGTAAAATTTTGTATTCATACTATATTAAATTTTTTCAATAAATAAGCTGTGATTATGATAACTACGTATAAATTACTTTATAAATTATTATTTCAGCACCTTTAAGAAATGAATAACTTAAATGCATAATTAGCATATATAATACATGTTTCGTGCTGTTAAAAGTACACTTGTAAGACACCCGTATGAGTTAAATTCTTTTCCCTTTATTTTGACGTCTCATATTTTAGTTCTAAATGGTACAATAATGTCTAAAAGTTTGAAAGTTTTGACAGATGTCCTAGAAGAAAAACCAGAACTGGATTCTGCCTGTTGGAAAATTAACCAGTTAATTTGTTGTAATTTTGTCCAGACATTTCTAAAATCACAAAATAAGTTGATTTCAAATGAAATTCCTGACGTCAGTTTAAAAAGAATAGTTTCAAAAGAAAAAAGTCAGAAGTAAGATCTTAAAACGATTCCAAACATGAACAATGGTATCAAACGTTTTTAAAAATACGAAAAACTGATAATTGTTTATAATACGTTTCTGATTTATTACAGAGAGTCTTTTTTCAATTCTGTACGATCTCAAATTATGGTTTATTTTTTATTTTGGAATTTAGTTTTTTACTTGATGGAGAATCATCAAGTAAACAGCTTTTAGCTAGGGTCAAACTGCCCCCGTTAGGCCTGGAAACTATATTGGGTTTTTGCAGAGCTCTGATCTAAAACTCATCGAACTTTAACCAAATTAATTAAGTCGTCCAAATTAATCACATTCACATACTACTTGATAAACTATATAAAATTTCCACAGGATATGAATACAATAATTGTCTGAAGTTATGGATAGAAGAGTATCGAAGTTGAATTTTACGAGGCACAATTAGTACACCTTTGTTTGCTACTTTTAGTTGCTTTAGTTTAAAACTTTTAGTTGTTCCCAGATTGCAAAATTTAGACATAGAATAAATTATTTTGTACTTACTACTTCTCCAAGCACTTGTTGTGCATCTTCATCTGTTAGTGTAAATTGATCTTCCTCTCTTTCTCTGCTTCCAACTTTATTCAAACCGTCATCGAAGGCTTCTTTGCCTTCTTCCTGTCTTCTGTATGGACCTCCTCGATACTTGTCCTGCTGTTGACCAGTTCCAGGCTGACCTACATTCCCATAATCAGATGTTTGTTGTCCAGAACTAGGATAACCACCTAGATTTGGTCTACTGCTTCTAATGTCGAAATCATAATTGGGTGTCTGTTGACCATCAAAGTCGTAATCTACCGGCTCCTGGCCCCCAAAACTCTGCCCAACTCTCCGTTGTCCACCGAAATCCTTATCGCCAAGATTTTGCCCAACTTGCTGTTGTCCGTCGAAGTCATAATCGACTGGTTGTTGTCCACCGAAGTCATGATCTGCTGGTTCACCTAAGTCATATGAGCTGTGGAAATTAAAAAAGTAAATATTGTTAAGGGTTAAACTAATAAAAAACATTCACGCTGTCATTTTAAGCAAGATTTTGAAATTTTAAACCCTTTTGCCTAAAATTTCGAATTTGATGTTTAAAGAAGGAAATATTTCACTCAAAAGAATTACAATGTAGTGTAACATACCAGTATGTCATATAACCGTTAATTTAATTTCCCCGATGATTCATGAAGATTGTTTGAAGAAAAGGAAATTAAATTGAGATAAAAAATCAGGTCTCCGACAAATTGGAATATAAAACTTGTTGAAAGGGTAAGTTGTTTACAGGAAGTGGGCTTGGGACGTCAAAAAAGGAAAATACTTTTAAAAATTGAATCTTTCTGCGCTGTGTTGTTCATAAACAAATGGTAATGCATTCGAAATTCTGTATGTGATGATGAATATTTTAGGGTAAGATGATTAATTTTTTCTGTACCTCGTTTCTTTTCAGTAACTGCGTATGTCACCAAGGAAAGCGAATTATTGTTCTACTATTGTTAGACATAATAATCTATCATTAAGGTATCATCAATAGGATTCAGACGTACAGATATTCCTCGCCTTACGACCGAGATAGGGACCCAGACATTGGTCGTACGTTGATTTGGTCTCAAAATGAAGTCGAGTTTCAAACATTTTTTTTGTACATGTACACTAGGGTGTTTCATTTTGTAAGGCAAAAAATAAAATGTAAAATTTTTGCAGACTTTGCTTACGCCCCGAGTCTAAGTAACTTAAAAGATATATATGCCAAATTTCAACAAGATTGGATAATATTTAGAGGTTGCACACTTTGATCAGTTTTGTAAAAGTAGGCAAAAAATACGATTTTTTAATGTTAATAACTTTTATTGGGAAAACTAGAAATCACGAACTTATTATAATATTAAAACTAGACACTAAGATTAAAAGGTAGTATGATAGGCAAAACATGCGTTATATTAATCAATTTTGAACGATGCAATCCCTTCTTTTGTTCGCTTGGTGACGAGTTTTCTATGATGCTCGACTACCCTCAACAAAAATTGATTTTGCTGTTCATCCCTAACCGATTCATTAAACCTTTTTTTTAAAATCAGAGCAATTCCTGTTTCTGTGGTTTCACTGACCACCTTAAGAGTGTTCATATGGCTTCTTAGAGAATCACTACAGTATTCTGTCACGTCGTGGACAACCATTCCAAACAATTCAAAGAATGTCTTTGTTTTCATTTGTAACGAAATGGCTCATGTATTTTCCTTCAAAAAATAGGGTTTTACCCTCTAATCGTTTATTTCCTTTTTCTTTACAGGTTTGGTTTTTAAATTTTTAGCCATATTTTTCTTATCAGCCTGCGTAATACTTTCCAAAATAAAAACCAATCCTACGTTTGTTTCTGACTGATACAAAAGGTGTCTCTTGGCAACTGTGAGAGCACTTTTTTTAAAGGCTGCATCTGGGTAAGTGCTAAGAAGCTGTAGTATATCCAAATAATTCTTTTGAGCCCATTGACTTACAACTGCCTCGTGCCAAAAGCGAACATATATGAGGCTGACAAAATGTGCAACCCGTTTCATACCTTTCAATTCTCGTTGAGGAATATTCAACTGTTTAGAGAAAAGTACAATTTTAAGTGCTTATATTGCCTTAGTCATCCACCTTGCTTGATGCAGAGCCCTTGGGATCCTGAAACTGAAGTCGTTTTTAGACCAATCTCCTAGGTACAGGAGTGACAGTTGTAATAACTCTTTGTAGTCTTCTCTTGGATGACTTCCGTCTTTTAGGACATTTTTGATGTAGTTAGCCATTTTCACTCGTTGTTCTTCTAGACAGCCTTGAACGGGACCTTCTTCATCCAGCATTGTCATGTATGACTTCTTATTAAGTGAAGCCCACATACTTTGGAAATTCGAAAAAATATAGATGTCAGGACCCCTTGATGGTATGCCACAACACTCCTAAAACACTCCTTTAAATATTAGTTAATGTGTGTGATGACGGCAAGCCAATCACAACAATATTCGTCCGAATTCCCTTTCAATTCTGGTACACGTCCCTTTGATCAGTACTGTATTAGATGCTATAGTATCAAAAGATATACCGATGATATTGTCACGTAGCCCAAGTCGGTCCACTTCCCGAATAACTATTCAGTCATCTGGTCACCAGTGCATTTCAGGGCAACAGGTACGCCAAGCAAATGTTCAGTATCTTTGCCAGTCACTAGAACTGCAACTCTCTTCCAATGTTTTGACACTCCCATGGTCAACTGAGGGCAACAGTTTACTATCCCATGCAAAACCAAATGAGGAGGATTTTCAAAGAGTAACTCTTTGATTTTCTTTGCCATATACTTCTATTGATCTCCCAATCTCGGTAAACGGTAGCTGAAGATACGGTTAGTAATAGTTGATAAAGTTAGGATGAAGTTGATTAATATAATACATGATTTGTCTATCATACTATCTATTAATATTACTGTCTAGTTTTAATATTATTTTAAGTTTGTGATTTCTAGTTTTCCCAATAAAAGTGATTAAAATTGAAAAATCGTATTTTTTGTCTACTTTTACAAAACTGATCAAAGTGTGCAACCTCTAAATATTATTCAATTTTCTTGAAATTTGGCATATATATCTTTTACATCACTGAGACTCTGGGCGTAAGCAAAGTCATGTGAAAATCACATCTTTGGAAAAATGAAACACCCTAATTTACACACATATATTTTTTACTTTTCTACATACATACGTACTTTAAAATAAATTGTACTTTATATAGAAGGCATAAATTATTCTTCGCCATCACTACTTATTATGTTAGTACAATTGAATGGTTCAGAATTTAAGACAGAAGGTACGTTGCAAGTTTTTATAACAAAGTTATCCAACGTAGTTTTTAATAGTCATGTAATACATGTAGGTATGTACCGTACATTCAAGGAACAATATTTTTGAGAAAAAGATAAAAATAATTTAAAAATAAACATAAAAATTTCGGTCGTAAGTTCGAGCGGTCGTCGAGGAATACCTGTACTTTCGCCCTTTGCTGACTTCAAGCTATTCAAAAAGCAAAAGTTCATCCCCATTTCTTAAACCTGTGCTTTTTGAATAGCTTGAAGTCATTCTGATTTTTAAATATTTTTCACCATTTCAAAGCAGGATGTTTAGAAATTGACAATATTTATTCAGTAACATTCACCAGATACATCATAAAAAAACCCTTAAATAACGTTCAGTTTCAAAAAAATAATTTTTTCCCAAGAAAAGTAAAAAATTACTCAAACAGGAATTTATAAAAAAATCATCGCTCTAATAATTATTTATTTCAGTAATTTATGCTTTACTCATAAAAATAAATCAAAATTCAATACCTTTCTTAACACTTAAAAGAGAAAACTTATGTTAACAACTTATTAAACATTGTTTTTTAATATTTTAACTACCGTAATGATGAAATAAATTTGAGAATAATACTTGAGAAAATAACACAACTTGAAAAAACTGTCGAATATCTCTTAAAATAGCCTCGAGCCTTCTTCTGAAATTTCCACTGCTAATTTGAGATCCTCTTACATCACATGAATACACGTGTATCTGCGTAAACATGTTTATTTAATATCTTTGTTCAGCCCACGCCTTTTGGCATTAAAAAGGCACTCTATAAAATAACCCATAAAGTTAACAGAAGTTAATATTCTCATGTTTCTAAGAGGATAAAACAAAGTTTATTCTAGAAATGTTTAGTTAGAATGTTGCCTAACAACTCAGATAATAATTTATAAGAGTGGTTGGATGATAGCTTATATGAATGAGAAATAAATAATAGTGATGTTCTACAGTATGACAATGTGATACGTGATGTGGGTATAAGTAATTACAGTCATAAAGGTCTTGTAAATGTTTGACACGAATTCTTTGAAAAACATAGAAACCGTTTCTCCCAAGCTGTAGATATGCAAGATATGTCTACGGATATCTAATGAAGGCCTAGATTATTTTTCTGGGGTTGTTTTAAGTTTCATGAACGATTAAATAGTACCTATGCTAGAAGAGTGTAACATCTCAAAATAGCCATATTTTCAGGAAGAGCTAAAGAAGATATATGTCCAAAATTCATTTCTTGTTTTATGAATGCTTATGATAATTTTTGGAAACTTATTGTTCGAATCACATCAGAAAGCAAAACTAAATACTATTAAAGTTGTTTTTAATTTTTAAAGAATGATTTTGAATTTTAATTACAAGATATAACCCTCTTCTAGTAACCTCATTTTGTCAACATGAACTGAAAAGGCTGAGGGAATACTGTCATATCTCTATGCTAATGTACAATCTATCTAAACTTTTCTCAATACAAAGAAAACACCTTGATAACACGAACAGCAGGTTAGAAAAAAAATACAAATTTATTTTACAAATAAAAACGTTTATTTTTCAAATAAAATTTAATGAACATTTTTATTAAAGGAACATATTAATACAACAACATTAGGCACTGACAAAAATCTTATTTTCATTCTTCGCGCTTGAGAAAGATCCCCCTCCTAGTTGTGGAAGACGGTAATAAGCGCCATCTAGGAGATTGTGTTGGTACTAGGCTTATGACATATTCGAGAATGAGAAGCACTTCTTATAGAGCACTGTGGTGCAATTATCTCAAAATCGAAAATTTCGGAGATGTAACACTCCTCTCTCGGAGGTGCGAAATGTTTATTAGATTTATGATTTCCAACCACTAATCTCAATAATAGTTTAGTTTTCAGAAAGTAGAAGATAATGTAAGTTGTAGCATGTAAAACCGGGAAACGTAATATTTCTTGTCTTTGTTCCAATTGCAATTTCGAGCTAGAAGTGTATAAAACTCAAAACTCATAGTAATATTGGTCATTTGGCGGATTGAATGATCCTTATATCTAATTTAAGACAGGTACAGAGTGAAGAGGGTTACTAATCCCCTCGCCCCCTATCTACAATGAACTATCGAATATGATTATTGCATTATAATAATGTTAGAGCTCGTTGCATCCTAGTGGTAGTGTGCATTGGAATTCGGACGGTGGGAGATCAGTTAGAATCCCGACAAGCACCACTGAATTCCTTATTGTCTACGCCGGGTATGGACACGATAAATCTGTAGGCCGGAAAATCCTTCCATGTGATGAGTGTTTGAGGGAAGGAAGGAGCCCACCAGACGTCATCCCTGGGGGTGCTCGGTCAAAATTGAGGAGCAATGTTGACTCCTCTGTATGTTGCCCTCAGATTAAAAGTAGTTAACAAATTACCACGGTTCATAGTCCGGATGTCTCCGTAGAAGTGCCTCCGCATTAGCAACAACAACAACGATAGCGTTAGAAGTTTGCAAGGTAAGATTATGGCAAAGCATTATAATCTGTTCTGAATTATTGTAATGTCATCATATAGGCCGGGGCAAATAAGTAGGTTTACGACGAGGATTAACTGAAGAAATATTAGCCTTACCCTCTGTTACCTCCATGTCCTGATGAACCGCGTTGACCAGGTCTCATCTGAGGAGGCGTGTCACCCATCTCGTAACGTTCATCAGTAGAAGATCTTCGATCGATGACTGAATAATCTGGGGAAGAACGCTTGAGTTTAGACTCCTCAGTGAACACTTCTTATTAACAAAAACACAGGCACAGTCTATCAATAGATAAATGCGTGCAGTCTACGTAAAATTTATTTAAAAATTTAACGTGGACTACCATAGGGTATTCTTTTGTGTGGTCAACATGTCAACTAGACACAATTAAAATTTCAGAGAAGTTTAATAGATAGACCTCAGTGATGCAAGATACTTCTTCCTTTTATCCGACAAGGGATTATTTATTTTTCCGTAAAATCGTATAAAAGCTCAAAATGGAGTCTTTTAAAAGATTCAAGCTTTTTCTCCTGTTTTAGGTAGGTTTAAACAGACGAGTTTGGATATTCCAACTGAACGATCAAACAAGCTTTTCAAAGCACACCACATTATTTTAGCATATTTTTATAAATTCAGAGGCTACATGTTAAGAATAGCATAATTTGGTGTCTGAAAAGTTTAGTGATAAGTCCCGATTTTCCCACGGAGCATATAACCACCATATTTGTATTCCAGTGATCCGGAAATTAAGCATTCGTTGTATACAGACACACAGGGAATCGAAGCATTGAATGACCTACATGTATGTTTGTTTACACTAACCAAAAGAAGTCGGAAGAGGAGTTTCATTTTAATGAAAAAGATAAAGATGAAAATAGCATTAAGATTTAGTTTTGCAAGTAATTTGTTGTAAACCTTAGTGTTGTAATGAAATCACCCGCCAAGGGTATGTTAAGAATTTTCCCTTTTTTTTACTCTTTTATCTATGCTTCAATCTTCTATTTTCAAACATCCTAACCCCTGGTATCTCTCAGAATAACACACCACTATCAACACACAACCGCCTCTATACCTTTCTAAGCTTCACTATATTAGGTATTCTGATATATGAAAATTAAACCCTATATTATAAAAATATACTCACCACAACTAACTCTCTACACCATATATGTATTCAAAATCTCATCTTTATGAAAACTGTGCATTTTACTCTCCCCATATTTTATAATATTTCGAAATTCTTTTCAAGGTTTTAAGTAATACTTAGGTGATTAGGTATCTTTGGTTTTTAAGTTTTTTTTTGCGCACATAGTATAGTGGTTAGTGTTCTGAGTGGGCTTGGGTTCAAATCCCGATTGAGGCTTGGTCGATTCCGTGTCACCTCCCTCTTAGAGAGTTCACCTATAAGGTGTGATTCACTAAGGCACATTCTTTTGTAGGATAAATACCCTAGCCACCAGCCACATAGTTCCGGATAGGCATAAGGATTCATCAGAAGTACTAAACATAAATTTGCGATTGTTTCTGTTTAAACTTATCTCACATATTTTACTCGGTAATGTTTTTACTCTTTTTCTGGTCACGTTCCAAGCTGCTGTCATGAGTCTGTTCTAATGATTAATTTCCTAAAATTCTGTGTTTTTTGCAAAATATAATATAATTATTATAAAAAAAAGAAAATAAGTTTTATTTTGTTTTAAAAAAGGAAGACAATGACTTTTAGATTCTAAACGCCTCGTTATATTATTTTGGAAGAGATTTTCAATTAATCGCTTTTGATTGAATGATAGTCTGTAATTTGCGACTGCGCACTTGTAGAACAGGTGTATCCGCATGGATTATGCAAACCTCATTAATTTTTCCAAAGAAGCATATCCACACAAAAGATTTAACACACTTCTGGTCACGTGACAAAGAATAACTTTGCTTTCCGTGGCAAAAAGTACAAATATCTTACACATTTTGTGACACTTCTTAACATACACTCATTATCTCTCTGTGTCTCTCTCTGTATACATACATACATACTTCTCTCTCTCTCTCTCTCTCTCTCTCTCTATATATATATATATATATATATATATATATATATGTATACACTGCTGGCCACCCAAATTGCAACACCAAGAAAGACAAGAGATATCACAACAAAATTTATTTTGTAGATAACATGTTGACCAAGTATCAAATGATTAAATTTATAGACTTCTGTGAAGTGTGGTTCCTGCCAAAATCAGTAGTCAGAGTAGCCGACATTGTTGGAGATCACCGCTGCCACACGCCTCGGCATTGATTCAAAGTGACTTTGGATGAGTTCTTGGGGTACAGCAGAGCAAGCAGCTTCCACACGTTGCCAAAGTTGATCTGCTGTGGCAGCTGGGGATGGAATCTGGGTCAATCGTAGAGCAACCATGGACCATATGTTTTCTATCAGCGAAAGATCCGGAGAGCGAGGCGATCAGGGAAGCAATTCAATCTGGCGATTGACGAAGAACCGTTGGACAATGCGTGCCACGTGTGGTCGCGCATTATCCTGTTGAAATATGGCTGTGGGCAAGCCCTGAAGGTAAGGAAGGACAACTGGCTCCAACACCTCGGAGATGTAGCGCTGGCTGTTTAAAGTACCGGCAATGCGTACTAGAGGTGTGCGAGAGTGATATCCAATACCGCCCCATACCACAATACCCGGTGCAGGACCAGTGTGGCGGTGCATAACGCAGCTGTTCAGCATCCTCTCTTCACGGTGTCTCCAGACTCGAATGCAACCATCGTGGTGTTGCAGACAGAAGCGTGACTCGTCAGTAAAGACAATCTCATTCCATTCTGCCGTCCACATCCTTCTGTCATCGCACCATTGGCGGCAGAGACGCATGTGGTTCTGCGTCAAGGGTAGACAAAGCAATGGACGTCTTGCGGACAGACCACTCTGCTGTAAACGGCGTCGAATGGTACGCGCAGACACTGGATGATGCGTTACAGACTGCATGTGCTGTGCTATGGTTCGTGATGTAACTGAGCGATCCGTCACTGCCATGCGCACAATTTGCCTGTCATCACGTGAAGTGGTGCGCTGAGGTGGATGCGATCGAACACGCCGGTCCGTCGTACCCTCCTGTATCCAACGATCACATACCCGCATTACAGTTGTTTGGTTTCGTCCAACACGACTACCGATTTCCCTGAAAGATAATCCACAATCTCGGTAGGCCACTATCCTTCCTCTGTCGAACTCGGATACTTGATCAAAAGATGATCGCTGTTTTCGACGAGGCATAATTGATCGTTGTTTTTTAAAAAACACAAGAAAAACACAATTGCCGAACTTGAAATCGTCGAAATCTCCAAGCCTTAAATAGCGCTTTGAAGTGGTGCCACAGGCGCGCGTGATATGCAAATGATTAGAATTTCAGCGCAGACGCTCATCTCACCTCCGCTAATGCATGTTGTAAATTTCATGTTATTTGCATGTTTCCTTCAGGGTGTTGCATTTAAAGTGGCCAGCAGTGTATATATATATATATATATATATATATATATATATATATATATATATATATATATATATATATATATATATATATATATATATATATATTCAATGGTGATTGGGGATGAACAAATTTTTTAAATATTTATATACATGCATAAATATTTTTGATATAGCTTGAACATGTCATAAATTCTTATGATGATTTTAAGTTTTTCTTTCAAAATCTGATGGTAGTTGTTCACGAAAAAAATATTAAAAGCAAATATTTGCCCTAGAGCTAAAATCATTCTGTTGAAACGATAGTTTATTTTTATTTCAAAGTTTTGGTGTTTGCTTTGAGTCTGAAAGAATTTCCGCTGTAATGAAATGAAAGGGAAAAAATCAAACGGTACAATGAACAAAACCATGAACATTACATTTTTTTAGAAAGATATTTTCTTATATTACTCTTACTTTTAGTCAGAGAACATTCCTTTCAATCAACTTTTTAATAGTTTTTTCGACATTTTTTTTCAACCCGTTAAGCGTTTAATGACTACTCATCCGTTCCTCTGCTATCACTACTCTATTGTTTTGATGTTTTCTCTGTTATTTCCGGAAATGCTCTTATCTTTTCGAAGCTCATTAAAATGCTCCGCTTCATAAGGTTTTAAAAGATTTTATAGCAGCTGAAATTGTTAAAAGTACTGTATGCTTAATTGAGAGATAAAACGCTGATTTCGACTCGTCTTCCGCAAGAAAAGTAGTTAAAATTCAAGATACTAGGAGTTACGGGGATTTTATCAAATGTTTATTGTGCGTTAGAGTACGTCCATGTATAGTATACAGCATGAATAAGTTCAGAAATTCAGAAGCAGAAAATGTGCAATAAGTGTAATGGGTGAATTTATTTTTTTTGATTTTTGAGTATAGACGATAACACACATTTACATTTATTTTATTTCTGAATGTTTAAAGAAAATAATGAAAATTAAAGTTGTTTTATTTGACACATTTATCTTTATTTTCTAGTCCAGCGACTACGTTTTCTCTGTGTAGTAAATATAAAATGTACCAAAAAAAATCTACATATTCATTACCCCACCATGTCAAATGCTGTAATATAGGAATGAATATTTATTTATAGGTGCCTTCAACTGCTCACACACACATATATATATATATATATATGTATATATATATATATATATATATATTTATATATATATATATATATATATATATATATATATATATATATATATATATATATATATATATATATATATATATATATATATATATATATATATATAAATAAATAAATAAATATTGAAAATGTTTTATGTTTTCTTTGCAGAATTTGTTTTATGTTAAAGTGATTTAGCAGTCTATGCTTGAATTTTAATTTTTGTTTTTTCTGTTGTTTATATTTTACACACACACACACACACACACATATATATATATATATATATATATATATATATATATATATATATATATATATATATATATATATAACAGTTCCGTAACTGACTCATTCATTCACTGACTGACTGACTGACTGACATACAACGTACAGACCAAACCACTGGACCTAAAGGGCTAGAATTTTGCATGGCGATTCTTCTAATAGTGTAGGGGTGCACTAACAAAGATTTTTCAAAAATTCTTCTTAGATTTTTTAAAATTAAATTTTTAAGCTGTTTTTTAAACTTTTTTTATGTTTGCATTTAAAATAATACATTGAGGGTTATAAAATGTATATCACGAGAAAGATCATAAAAATTCCTTCAAAATGAAATTTTTTTCGAATTTTTACCTCCATTTCCTGATTTTTGGTGAATTTTTAAATATTAATTTTTAGAATTTAATTTATTAAATGCTGATCACGTGATTTCTTTTTCTGGTACTTTCAATAAATTTATCGTCACGTGCGTAACAACTAAATAGACAAAAAAATATTTTTTTCTCTTTCTAATGCAGCAGACGATTGGATATTATCCAAAAAAAATGCATATCCCTTACGATTTTTTATAAATATATATATATAGATAGATATATATTTTACATCAATTGTATACATTGATCATCGCATTTATTATAAATATATATATTTATTTTTTGGCATAAATTGCATACGTTGACCGTTGTATTTAATTTGAATGTACTCCGTAGCGAAGCGCGGGTTTTCAGCTAGTATATATATATATATATATATATATATATATATATATATGTACACTATCTGGCCAAAAGTATCTGATCGCCGAGCGATACGGTCTCAGAGAGTCCTCAGGCATATATTAATATGTTGTCGGTCCTCCTTTTGCATCAGTGACAGCCCGCGCATGTCTGGGGAGACTTTCCCCCAGTTTTTGATAGGTGTCCATAGGAATTGACTTCAAGGCGTCCATCAGAGCTGAAGTGAGTGCTGTTAGTGAGGATGGTCGATATGGATGGCTACGTAATCTGCGTTCTAATTCGTCTTAAAGGTGTTCAATGAGATTTAGATAGGGGCTCTGAGAAGACCAGTTCAGCTTTTGAACTCCCATTTTGTCAAACCATGGCTGCGCAAGTCTCGATGTGTGAATGGAGCAGTTATCCTGATGGAAGAGAAATGGGCCTTCTCCGAAATATTGCCATAGATTTGGGAGAGCAGCATTGTCCAGAATGTCTACATACATCTCAGAGTTCATGTTTCCAACCACAGGAACTAAGGAACGCAGGCCAAACCATGAAACACACCCCCACACCATGATGCTGCCTGCACCAAACTTAACGGTCGGTCCAATGCAGTCACGTAAGAAGCGCTCGCCGGGCATCCGCCAAACCCAGACGCATCCATCGCACTGCCCGATTGTAAAGAGAGATTCATCAATCCAAAGAATATTTCTCCACATGTCCACAGTGGAATGATGGTGAGCTTTGCAGCATTGCAATAGACGCTTCGCTTTCTGGCGAGTGATGTTCGGCTTGTGAGCGGCTGGACGACCATGGAATCCCAGGTTTTTTAACTCCCGACGAACAGTCCTGCTGCTAGCACTAACAACTGATGAACTTTGAAATTCCGGAGTGATTTCAATCAATGAGGACTTGCGATTTTTTTTCACTGACCTTTTCAGAGTTCTACTGCTGCGTTCACTAATTTTGTTTCGGCCTGCAACTTCTTTTTTCTGCAGTTTCACTGCCTCGACGTTTTCACTTCACAATTACATCACTCACAGTGGATTTTGTCTTCTGTAGAATGTCCGACATTTCACGAATTGATTTCCTACAAAGGTGGCATCCCATTATAGTGCCACGATCAAAGTCAATAAACTCTTTTGACTTACTCTTTGTCTCAGAAACGTATAAATATGACCTTTCAAACCACTACCAACAATTTTATAGCTTTCGTTTAGGCATCAAATTACGTCACCTGCCAGATTCACTTCTTTAGAGGGGTGTCCGGAAATTTTTGGCCAGATAGTATATATATATATATATATATATATATATATATATGTATGTGTGTGTGTGTGTGTGTGTGTGTATGTATGTATAATTCATTAGAACTAATGTACCTACGTCGAGTATTAAAATCAACAGTTTTCCGGTCTTTCGGTTTATTAAATAAAATATACTAATTATATAAAATAGCCTAATTTAGAAACTGCTCTTAAACTACGTTGAAATGGTTTATTTCCGAAAGGAAGTGATACAAGACACCAGAAAATGATACATCTACTTGCCTATTTCAGGTATATCATTTTTGATTGTCTATTTTGAACTGAATTTTATTTAATGAGTATCAAATCTAAATATAATTCCATATGATTATTATTTTAAAATCTTTTTTTTTCCTTCTTAAAACTTTTTTTATAATATACATTGTGCGGAAGTGCTTAAAATGCGATTAAGAAATTTACAAAGTAGAAATCACATAAAATAATTAATATTTCCATTTGAGTTATAATCTCCTGTATGAAAAAAAATAGCATTTACTACCTACAAGATTTCTTTTTATTTTAGTCTTTGGTAGAAGATAAGACGCTTAGACCCTTTCTGTTTTAATTTTTCCACATTTTTCATGGGAAACAAGAATATTAATTGAGCGGCCATCTTTATTAGGGTAGAAGATAATTAAAGCTAATTATGCATTCTAACAGCAAGTACTCGCGAACGAATGAAGCTTAAATTAATTCAATAAATTCTTTCACGTAGGAGTTCTGAAGATTAGCAATGACTAAAGTTTAAAAAGTTCAAGATATATATATATTAAAAATTAATTGAAATGTGGTAAAAAAATGAGTAAAAACTAGAAATGCTAATGAGGATTATCTCTATTAAAACAAGCGATAATTAAATTTTATAAGATGCCATAAAAAGTAAAGAGTTAAAATGAATAGGTGTTTGAAGCTGAATTTTTAATTAAAATAACAAAAGGTCAAGAAGTATAAATATTCTTTTAAAAAATTAATGAGATATAAATTTTATTCTTAAGGTTATTTAAATATTTATATGTGAGTCTGGCTAAGAAATTTGCAAAAATGATAAAAAAAAGAACGTTTACACAACGTGTATACGTTCGAAGTGAATTTAGACAAAAAAATATTGATTTTAAAAGCAAAATAAAGAAATTTATACACTGCTGGCCACCCAAATTGCAACACCAAGAAAGACTAGAGATATCACAACAAAATTTATTTTGTAGATAACATGTTGGCCAAGTATCAAATGATTAAATTTATAGACTTCTGTGAAGTGTGGTTCCTGCCAAAATCAGTAGCCAGAGTAGCCGCCATTGTTGGAGATCACTGCTGCCACACACCTCGGCATTGATTCAAAGAGACTTTGGATGAGTTCTTGGGGTACAGCAGACCAAGCAGCTTCCACACGTTGCCAAAGTTGATCTGCTGTGGCAGCTGGGGATGGAATCTGGGTCAATCGTAAAGCACCCATGGACCACATGTTTTCTATCGGCGAAAGATCCGGAGAGCGAGGCGGCCAGGGAAGCAATTCAATCTGGCGATTGACGAAGAACCGTTGGACAATGCGTGCCACGTGTGGTCGCGCATTATCCTGTTGAAATATGGCTGTGGGCAAGCCCTGAAGGTAAGGAAGGACAACTGGCTCCAACACCTCGGAGATGTAGCGCTGGCTGTTTAAAGTACCGGCAATGCGTACTAGAGGTGAGCGAGGGTGATATCCAATACCGCCCCATACCATAATACCCGGTGCAGGACCAGTGTGGCGGTGCATAACGCAGTTGTTCAGAATCCTCTCTTCACGGTGTCTCCAGACTCGAATGCGACCATCGTGGTGTTGCAGACAGAAGCGTGACTCGTCAGTAAAGGCAATTTAATTCCATTCTGCCGTCCACATCCTTCTGTCATCGCACCATTGGCGGCGGAGACGTCTGTGGTTCTGCGTTAAGGGTAGACAAAGCAATGGACGTCTTGCGGACAGACCACTCTGCTGTAAACGGCGTCGAATGGTACGCGCAGACACTGGATGATGCGTTACAGACTGCATGTGCTGTGTTATGGTTCGTGATGTGACTGAGCGATCCGTCACTGCCATGCGCACAATTTGCCTGTCATCACGTGAAGTGGTGCGCTGAGGTGGATGCGATCGAACACGCCGGTCCATCGTACCCTCCTGCATCCAACGATCGCATATCCGCATTACAGTTGTTTGGTTTCGTCCAACACGACTGCCGATTTCCCTGAAAGATAATCCACAATCTCGGTAGGCCACTATCCTTCCTCTGTCGAAGTCGGATACTTGATCAAAAGATGATCGCTGTTTTCGGCGAGGCATAATTGATCGTTTTTTTGAAAAAACCACAAGAAAATCACAATTGCCGAACTTGAAAATCGTCGAAATCTCCAAGCCTTAAATAGCGCTTTGAAGTGGCGCCACTGGCGAGCGTGATGTGCGTCTGCGCTCAAATTCTAATTATTTGCATATCTCACCTCTGCTAATGCATGTTGTAAATTTCATGTTATTTGCATGTTTCCTTCAGGGTGTTGCATTTACAGTGGCCAGCAGTGTATTATGCAAGGTAAACATTGCTCGTATACATGCATTACGTAAAGGAAATTAAACGTTAAAAGTAAAAATATATATTTTAACGTAGGATATTGTTCCTCCTTAACGGTCCTTCGGAAAGCAAAATTTCAGACGCCAAAACCGACCGTCCATCCGTCGTCGCGAGTTATAATTTTGTCAGCTTGCCAAACCCAGTCTATATCGCTTCGACAAGCAGTAAACAGTTAAATAGAAAAGTAACAAAATGCGTTAAAATTTTGACATACATACTATATGTATATATGAATAAATACTTGAAGAATAGGATATAAAGAATGAGAAGTTAGTCTTACCTTTGTTCCAAAGGTTGTCGATAGCATTTTAAAACTATTAATAGAATACTTCACACATGAGTAAATAGAATGTAAACTGCATTTTTAAGTATTTTTTAATGACGTACGAATAAATGACATGTTGACTACATGTAGAATAGGATAGGAAGAAAAGAACAGCGACTTCAAAAAACAGGAAAAAAGCGACCTCAAAAAACAGGAAAATAATTTCTTCTAATTTTTAAAACACTAAAGACAGTTCTCGCTTTCCGTAGGCGAGTAGTCATGGAAACGGTCTCGTTCCGCCATTTAATGTAAAAAATTGTAACTATTTCGACAATAGATATATACATACGTACACACATATATATAGATACATATATACATAACACATACATACATATACACATACAAACGAGGTAAGCAACGATAAGTAATCCTACGATAATAACCCGCAATAGTTTCGTTTGAAGAGAATACCTGACATTTTTTCAAATTGCTGAATTTAACACTAATAAAGGAAAACCTATCATTTAGATTGGTATCAGTTTGGTAGAAGATTGAAGAACTGATTTCAGTTTCAAGAAATGACGTAAATTTTTTTTCCTGTGCTAACCCTCTCCCCACCGTATTCGCCAGAAATTTAGATTTCATTTATTCGAATATACGAATTTTTTTTAAAATAATTTTTTATAGAGACACGACTCTCAACAGAATTATAGGAATTGTGGTTATTTTAAATATTTAGCTCTGAATATTAATTATTTTAAAATTATTTTGGACTTCATTTATACTTGCATACGCAAAGGAAATTAAATGCTGAAAAGAATCTATTTATTAAAAAATTGCTGAAGAATGTAGCTCTAAAACAGGCAAACCTATCATTTAGATTGGTATCAGACTGGTAGATGATTGAAGAACTGATCTCAGTTTAGCGAAATGGGGTAAGAAATATTTTCCTGGGATAACCCTCTCCCAGCCGTATTCGCCAGCCATTTTGAATCTATTTATTCGAATATAAAAACTTTTTCAAAGAAGAGACACGTCTTTCAGCTGAATTATGACTTGTGATTATGTTAAATTTTTAGCTCTGAATATAAATAATTTAAAATTAAATTTGGCCTTCAGTTTTCCGAGACACATTATATTCTATTTTTATGTTTTTTTCTGACTTTCTGATTATTTTCAATTTTTTTATTATTTTCCCTTCAGCACAGTTTTCATCTGAATTTTAACTAGGGTTATCAAAGAATGTTTTTTAATGTTTGTCGAAAAACTCTGAAATTGTTCGTAGATTCTTTATATTTAGTATTGAAATAAACATCGTTTTTTGGACCTTATTTGAGAATTTTTGTTAAAACATAACTTCTACTTTAATATTTAGTTTTGAAACATAGAGTGCTGAAGTCTTCTTGAACATACTTTTCTTAAAAGTTTTGTTAAATCTTTAACGCAACTTTACAAAAATGTTTTTGTCGGTTTGAGAAGAATTTTTCCCTAAATTTTACTTTAATATTTATTTAATTTTTTTTATAACGAAATATATATGAAGTGTTTGGATTTTTTCTCTGTTATTAGCTTTTAAACTCATCATTTTAGCGATTGCGAGTAGAGATTTAGTTTTTTGTACTTTACCGTATTTATTTTATTTTTGATTTATGTTTAGAAATCAATGTATATCTATGGGATATTCGAGTACGTTTTGAAAGAACTGAGTAGCAGATTTTGAAAATAAATATAGGACTAGAAAGGAATGAAGAGGAAAAAATTCTCAGCTATCTAAATTGCAATAAATCTTAAAAAGTCTTTTTTTTTTGGTTTGAAGACAAATCAATAAATGCGAAATAGATCGAAACTAACCGGAATCCCGCCATGCGGTAGTAATGAAATAGCCAAATGTTTGGTGGTCGATGCGGATGTAGTTAAAAACACAGAAGAGCTGGCCAACAATATTTTTCCCACCCTCTTAAGATAATTTTACGTTTGTGCCTCGTATACCTTACATAATGCACAAATATAAAGAAGTTAATCTATGAAAAAAAATAGACGCCGGCTTGAAAAAAAAGTATATATATATATATATATATATATATATATATATATATATATATATATATATATATATATATATATATATATATATATATATATATATATATATATATATATATATATATATATATACAGTGGCTACCAAAAGTGTTCGTACACTTACGATTTTCAATGAAATAGGGGGTCTATCCATTAATTCAAATGAATATTTTAGAATGGGTATGGGTATTCAATAATAAGATCTATAATCTATTCTTAACCAAACTACATGAAATATTTTAAAAACATAGTAAAACTTTATTTTTAAGAAACCAATAATCAAATGTAACAAAAACTTTATCTCACAAAAGTCTATGAAGTTATCCTTTGAGGTTTATCCTTTTAGCTGACAGATTTATGCAGATGCCTTTTGTTCACGTTTCATGTACAGTTTGCAAAATATTATGTACTTTACTAGAGGAATAAGAGCCTGAAATTTATTATTATTATTATAATTATTATTATTATTAAATAAAGAGGAAAATTTATGTTTTTCTGCATGCATATCGAGAACTTCAGGACTGGGGGTTTGTTAGTTTGCCTCATACCTGTGACACAGATGGGCTTGAGATCTGGGGTCCATGTTCCATCTAAACTGCACGTGTAGACAGTGGGTTCAGGGGGCTGCAGTTTGCTAGTCGTCTGCCCACAGCTAATATCGCATACTGTTTCCCGTTCACCATTTTTACAACTCCAGGCAACGGAAGCGAAACGTTCGTGCCCGTCGCAGTTTGAAGTTGCTGCAGAGAGAAAAGGAAAACGGATAAGAAAACACAGACGACAATTCTTAATCACAGACGACAATCTTAAATCACAGACGACATAAACTTATGACACTTATGGAAAGTTAGAGTATGTGATCAATGTAAAGTTGCATATTGACGACTTAAAATATACTCCTCAAGGCGATGTCTGATATGTGTATTAATAAAACGAACAGAAATGATCCTTGGGAACCATCCCAGAGAAGTGAGAATGTGCTCATTTTGAAAGATTTTCCCGCACATTTTCACCTCCCCTTTATTTTTGTGATCCAATGAAGTATATATATATATATATATATATATATATATATATATATATATATATTTTTTTTTTTTTTTCTAAACTGAGAGAACAAGACCTAAATTATTATTATTAGGATGTTGAATAAACCGAGGGTATGTTGAAATATTCAATTTGGTTGTCTCTAAGCCTAAACAGCTATTTGAATTTTCCAATTTTGCAAATGTGAGAGTTATTTGTAATCACATTTTTAAATTAATGTGGTAAAAAGTTAACATTTTGGGAAGGATTATAAATGTATTAACAAGCAATATTCTTTGAAATGTTTTTTCTCTGAACGTATTAATTTTATTTTCTTAGTTTTATGTTGGTATATGAATTTTTATCTCTCAGAATCAAATAAATATTTTTTTTTACTTATTACAAAATATCCATTGTTTTACAGAAATTCTGTAATAATTGAAATGTTTGTAATGCAATGGATTATTTCTTAAACTGGTTTCCTTGCTTAATAATGATGCCTCGTGTAGTAAAAATAATGAACAACAGATCTACTTACGATATTGACATCTTCCTCCTCTATAACCTTTGGGACAAAGGCAGTGATTGTGACCGAGACATCTTCCCCCGTTCTGACAAGCCGGGTTACAGGTGGCTAAAAGAGTAAAGTATCTATATAAATAAAGCAAAGTGTCTGTATGTATGTATTTATGTATGTATCGTATACAAATCTACATTTCTTGACGAGTCTGGTTGAAACTTCGTATACTTATGTTTTGAAGTCTTAGGATAATTCTAAGACTGTTTATTAAGATAAGTTTGGAAGCTTTTAAATAATTATAAATAAATTCACTTTTTAAATAATATTTCATCGCCAGGCGTTGGAATCAATCATGCGATGATTGAATCTGCGCATGCGCACATATTGGATGTTAATTCTAGATGTTGTGAACACATGGATTTCAATTTATTTAAATATCTTTACACATAATATTGTTATTTTGTAGTTATTCGGTGTTACAACTGAAATAAACCATTTTCCAGATTGTAACAAGATGAAATACGTCATTTTCAACATCGTATCCCGTTGGAACAGCTTTGGTATAGTAGAAATTGGCGATAAAATGCCAAATATGATTTGTGTTTGTTAATTGCTTTTCAGTTAGCCGTTTATTGCTATGTTGGTTAAAGATGTTGTTTCTAAATATCAGGTGAAGATTTTAAGATCGGCTGATATTTTTTGAATTTTTGTGATCGTAGCGGAGTGAAGCAAGGGTATCTGAGCGAAGTGAAAATCCCGTGTGCTCCTACGAGTTTCATAAAGCCAGCAGTAAGTTTGTTTTCCAATTTATTTGCTCTTTCTTGGTCGCCACATTTGTTTACATTTCGCAGTTTAAGCCTATCAGGTCTCCGAACGGGATTTTGGCGCCAACTTTTCGCCAAATTGGGGATGGCACCGTGCATTGGAAATTAACCTTTAATTGTAATTTTCATCTCAGTTTTATTTTAGGCAAACTTTTTCAGTTGGTAATTTAATTTGTTTTTTGTGTTTCTATAAATTTAAAACATACTTTTGGTCTCATTTTCTGTAATTTTGCACTTTCGATTTTAATCTCCGTTTTAAGGCAAACTTTTTCGGTAATTTATTTGGTTTAAGAAAAATTGAGAACGAGTATTGAGATTGCAGAAACGAGATTGCCTTGTCTGTTGCTTCTTCGGGTTATGCGGCAACACTATTGACAGGAGGGAGGACAGCTCACTCGGCATTCAAGTTACCCTTAAATCTAGCAAACACAGAGACTCCTACATGTAACATTTCAAGAAATTCAGGACAGGCAAGGATTCTGAAGCATTGCAAGTTAATTGTCTGAGATGAATGCACCTTGTCTCACAAAGTCGCATTCGTAGCACTTGATGTCACATTGAACGATGATTGCTGAAGCGAGCGGGTCCCTAAACCGACCAGCTGGACGGGCGAAGCCCGGCTAGTTATTAAAATAAGTATGACAGATAACTTAAATCCTTATAATTCATCAATCATCTGATATTGTCAATTAAGCTATCTGAGAACGATTTTAAACAAAAACAAAAAAAGTCTTCGCTTGGCTAAATAATACTTTAAAGCTTTTTATAAGTTGAAATTGTTTTAATGGGTTTTATATAGGTTTTAATACCTCTGAAAATGAAGTCTTATAATATTCTATTAAACTATTCATAAGAAAGTTGTATAAGGCATGCTTATTGGCGCAAAAAGCAGAAATGTTAACAACCAAATACAAAAAAAAAATTATGTAAAAAAAAAGTTCAACGTTTAAATTTTTTTTTAAGATTTAGCCAGTCGCTGGCAGAGTGGGTAAGGGCCTGGCATTTAGTCCAGAGCCCATGGGTTCGAGTCCCATTGACGGCATGGATGTTTCTACCCATTAGGAATCTGCTGTAAACTGTAGGTCCCGGTCTAATTAACCCTTGTATATCTAAAGGCTGAACGTTTCGCTCCAAACCATCCAACCTATTAATGTAGGATTACGTTCCTCCATAACGATCCTCCGGAAAGAAAAATTTCAGATGTCCTGCGTCACGAGTTATAATTTTGGCAGCGTGCCAAACCCAGTTTGTATTGCTTGGGCAAGTAGTAAACAGTTAAACAGAAAAGTACCAAAATGCGTCAAAACTTTGACATATATATATATATATATATATATATATATATATATATATATATATATATATATATATATATACATATATATATATATATGTACATATATATAGATACATATATTATACATACCACATATATACATATATACATACAAAAGAGGTAAGCAACGATAAGTAATCCTACGTTAATAACCTACGGTAGTTTCATTAGAAGAGATTACCTGAAATTTGTTTTTGCTAAATATTTTGAACTTATTTTAAGTTAGTATTTAGAAACATAATATAGCTTCTTTTCGAAAAACTAAATTTCAAGTTACGTGTCCGTTATTATAATAATGACCCTGAAGTATTTATGTAAACGCCAATTCGGATTTTTCAACTTAGAAACATCGTCAATACCTCTTTTTAAAAGATTCGGTTGCCCATTCGAATATTATTTTCTTCCTATTGAAGAACTCCGCTATTTACAATACCTTTAAACCCATTAGCATCAGAGCGATTAGGGCTGAAAACCTTGTTAGAAAAAAAGCTCCATTGTGTTCCAAAGGGCGAAGGTTCTGATAATGACACGGCTATTTGATAGACATAAATATTCCATAAAGACGTCAGAGAGTATAATGAGTGTTCAAAATTTGCAGATGTGTGTTTACACGGTCCTTCGACTGTACTTCGAGATTTAAGCTGTCAAAAAGCAAAAATTTTTCTGTTGCATTCAGAAAGATAAAACTGAAATAAAATTTTGAATGCATTTTTTTAAAAAAGGTTTCAAACAGGTGTGCTTTGCGTATTATGTTCACCCATTTTGTTCTCCCTCTTTCTCTAAATAATTCCTTTCAAATGTCTGTCGATTTGTTTTTTATATTAAAAACTGAAAATATTTGTGTTATATTTTTATTAGATATAAAGCAACAAACAACTTGGCACTTCTCCATGTGTCCTTTTTTACTTATATTACACTGGCTTCGAGCTAAAAGAGAGCGAACAGAAAATCTTTAAAGTATACATACCATTTTTATGAGTACCTATGGTTATTTATTACTATATTTTATTTTCTAAATATTCATATATTAATATTATATCATATTGTTAGCATTATATAATAATAGATTAATTTAAACTTTTCGATAAAATTTATTCAACGTTCATTCCTTCTTTGATTTTTTGCCTCAAATTTGCAATTAAATTTATTTAAAGATTGGTATTATTTGATCTATTGTGAAATGAACAGGAATGAATAATACTGTAGGGTTCTTATTGATGTTTTTTATTACAAATGCCCAGAAGATTGGCCATGACGCCTTTAGTTCTCAGATAAAGGGCGAGACTGCTGGCCATTCATTTAAGGAGACACCGTATAGGTGGCCAGCATTAACCCCTACAAGCCGGTCCCGTAATTTAGAACCGAGTCAAGTGACAAGATCCGAACACTTGACCCTGCTTTTCCAGAGGTAAATATGGGAACTTTGAGGACATTGCAGCCACGACAGATTTTACTTGCACCGGCCACTATTGGTGACACGGTGGTGGATTTGTCAGCGACGGGCACCGAATCAGTAATATTCAGATCACTGGCCCGATACTTTTGTCAACTGACCCACCGCTGCCCCTTTTTATTGATATTTAGCGGGTGAAACCAGGCTATTTAATTTCAAATATATATATACACACACACACACACACACACATATATATATATATATATATATATATATATATATATTTATTTATATATTTATTTATTTATATAGATAGATAGATAGATAGATATATGTTCATTTGTTACTTATGCTAGGAAGTCATTCACTCAAAAATCTAATTCGCTCGCTCTGCCGAACTTTAATAGGTAATTTTATAATAAAACTTAGTCTCTTTTGTGTGTTTACGGTGTATCCACATTTTATACGCATAGAATACACATCTCAATGTTATTTCTACGACGCATCAGTCAGAACTCACAGATTTTTAGTCACCCTGGTAAGTTACGGACAATATTCGACTCTATCCGACAATTTTTCAATCACAAATTAGCAAAGTCATATTTTAGATTTCTGTTTTGGGGATTTTAAAATAAGTCTTTTAACAAACTGCGCTCGTTTTTCAAAAATCTTTAAAAAATATTGTTATTACAGATATCCATTATCTTACTCCTTGTAAAAAGTTAACAGAAGAAAGATTTTAAATCTTAGGAACTACGCACGCTAAATTTAAATATTTGCCTGCGTATGCAAAATACAAAACTTAAAAAATATGAATGAATTAATTTCTGATTTGAAATATACTGATAGATATAATACACGAATTTTTATATGGGAATTAAAAGCTTAAGGTATTGCAACGTCACAAATCTACAGCTCTTTGGGGAGTGACATAAATTTGAACTGACCATTGGCGAGAGAGGTGGTACGAATTCGACGCTGTTCGGTGTTTCGTTTTCTGTGGGCGACTCCGGTGCGGGCAGATCAAGCTGTCTAGGTGATAATTATCGACAATTGAATCTCTTGGGTTAAGACTGAAAAGTGGTCTTGTAACCATGTTTAAGATTGCATATAAATTATCTAATAATTCTGTATATAGTGAAGGATGTAAATATTAAATGTTTCTCGAGCGTTCATTGTCGAGATACGTCGTGATACGTTAACGCGGGAATGACCACACTGTCTTAAAAACGTATCATAGTTCCGCTAGAAAGTCCTAGAAAAAAGAAAGATGTTTTTTTCAAGTAAAGCTGATCCACAAATTAATATGCTGTAATCATGCAATGGAAACAAAAATACACTAATACCCAGAATAATCTAATAATTTCTGTGTTCAATGATATTAATAAGATCTATTTTATTTTATATAATTTAATTTACTTAATTACACAATATTTTTTTTCAATTTTTTTCTTTTTATTTAGCATACTTGTAAAATTATAAGTTGGGTTTAAATTTAGGTAACAGGTAAAGGATTATATATGGAGAATAGCAACATTTTTGTAATTATAAATTTATAATCATACTATGAATGCAAAATACCAAGAAATAATATTATTGTCATTCTATGTTTCATGTGCCCAGGGTGCGGCAGAATGGGCTCCCACATTTTAAAGGGTAATAAAAAATGAACGAATCAGTTTACAGAATATAACTTTACATTTGCGAAAAGTACTAACAATCTAGTTTTTTCACATCACGCAGGTGACGCTGGTTGTTTGCGATGAACTGCAGAAGCCGTTCTCTACGGTTTTCTATGAGTCTGTTTCTTATCTCTGTGGGAATGGCGGCAACTTACTCACGAATTGCAGTCTCACGGACTCGTTTCACATTTTAAAGTGTTCTAACATTCCGAGGACGGCAATTTTGTTTTCTTGGTAGTGCATACCCACTTCATCTCATGTTTGAAACCCATCGCATAATTGTTTTTCGATCAGGAACGGCATCATTTGAATAGAGCCCGAAGTGCGTCCTAAATGCCCTTCGTGTCATGATTACAGAATCGTTGTTTTAAAAGAACACCTCAGTTTCTTTTAAAGAACGCAAAGAACTAACAATCTAGTTTTTTCTAATGGGTTTTGAATCATTGCTTTATAAGAACGCCTCGGTTGCTTTTGAAGGACGCAAAATACAAACAATCTGGTTTTTTCTAATAGGTTTTCAATCGTTGTTTTTAACGAACGCTTCAGTTGCTTTTAACGAACGCAAAGTACTAACAATCAATTCTTCTAATAGGTTTTGAATCATTGTTTTTAAAGACAGCAAAGTACTAACAATCCAGTTTTTTCTAACAGGCTATGAATCGCTGTTTTTAAAAAACGTCTCAGTTGTTTTTAAAGAGCGCAAAGTACTGACGATCTAGTTTTCTAAAGAGGTTTTGAATCGTTGTATTTAAAGAAAGCAAAGTACTAACAATCTAGTTTTCTAAAAAGGTTTTGAATCGTTGTATTTAAAGAACGCAAAGTACTAAAAATTTAGTTTCTTCTAATAGGTTTTGAATCGTTGTTTTCAAAGAACGCCTCAGTTGTTTTTAAATCACGCAAAGCACTAACAATCTAGTTTTTTCTAATAGGTCTTGAATCGTTGTTTTTAAAAATACATCAGTTGTTTTTAAAGAAAGCAAAGTGCTAACAATCTAATTTTTTCTAATAGGTTTTGAATCGTCGTTTTTAAAGAACGCAAAGTATTAGCAAGCTAGTTTTCTATAAAAGGTTTTGAATCGTTGTTTTTAAAGAACACTTCAGTTGTTTTTAAAGAACGCAAAGTACTAACAATCTAGCTTTTTCCTATAGGGTTTGAATCGTTGTTTATGAAGCACGCAAAGTACTAACAATCAAGTTTTCTGTAATAGGTTTTGAATCGTTGTTTCTACAGAACGCAAAGTACTAACAATCTAGTTTTTCTAATAGGTTTTGAATCATTGTTTTCAAAGAACGCTTCAGTTGTTTTTAAATAACGCAAAGTACTAACAATCTAGTTTTTTCTAACAGGTTTTGAATCGTTGTTTTCAAAGAATGCCTCAGTTGTTTTTAAAGGACGCAAGGTACTAACAATCTAGCTTTCTCTAATATATTTTGAATTGTTGTTTTTAAAGAACGTAAAATACTAACAATCTAGCCTTCTTTAATACATTTGGAATCGTTGTTTTTAAAAAATGCAAGGTAATAACAATCTAGTTTTCTCTAATAGGTTTTGAATCGTTGTTTTCAAAGAACACCTCAGTTATTTTTAAAGAACGCAAAGTACTAACAATCTAGATTTTTCTAACAGGTTTTGAAAATAACATCATTCAAGTGACACTCGTTATTTGCGATTCACTGCAGAAGCCGTTTTCTACAGTTTTCCATGGAAGAGCCTCGATAACGAAACCACGATGTTCACCGGATCAACTCGTGGTGTCTACTGACAACTAGAATATCCATCCGACATGTTAACCCCCCCGCTTCCCCCCCCCAGCCCCCCACCCCAATCACTCCCTTTCGAGTGACCTTCAGAAATGTGGAAGTTCATTCTGTCGTATCTTGTACTAAGAATACCTTAAAATAATTGAATTTTGAATAACGAATTTTTCCATTTTATTGCATCCATCCTATGAATTCTTCTATTTTGTGAAAATATTAAAAAATTCTACTAACTATTAAAACTATTATCCTGAAAAATAGATTTATCTTCTAAAAAATTACTTTAAAGATATTACTTACACAGAACTTATGGAGGAAAACAAATCGTAAAAAAATAGATTTTGGTATTTTTACACTCTGCTGGAAATTTATGATGTTAGTATTTGCAGTTATCTTCTCAATATATAACGCAAAAATGTCCTGAGCGATTTGCAAATATTTCCGAAGGATAAATAATTAATATAAATGCTACAGCATATGTAGCTTTAAATTAAAAAAAAATATTGTTTACAACAGAGTAATTTTTAGAAAGATATATGTAGTTTTTTAATTTGAATTTATTTACAGAATTTGAAAGAGTTTTAAATATTATATTATCTTAAACTATTTACTTCAAAGAAGGTGTTTTTATTAATAATACATAAGTTCTCCTGTGACTAAATTTTAGAAAACAGCTGAAAACTTAATGTTCAGCTTTTATTCTCTATCTCTTGTCATTATTCTAAAATCTTCCTAGTTCCAGAGCAATTTGGGGTGCATTCATCTTTAAAAGCATCTTTTTACTTTTTGAGTAAAGATAAATTTCTCATAACGATGGGACTCATTACGAGATAGAATTTTCGATAATAACATCCTGGACGGTTCCATTTCACTTTTAAACACATGCAAATGGGATTAGGGAAATATTCAAAGTTGAAGTATTCTTAACTGTCGGCGTAGCAAGTGGTTTATTTTTGCAAGAGGAATTATTTAGCTGCCGTCCGCATGAGTTGTTTTTATGTAGTTTAGGTGTATATTGAAAAATATTTAAGAAAACAATAATTAATATTATCTTATACAAAACACAATATATATATATATATATATATATATTTATATATAACCCAAATTTAGAATAGTCAAATGTAACTCTGGAGAATGGCTGTACAGTTAGACCCTGGGCACAACGGTCATAATGCCAATACATCCACCTTGTAAAATACTCATGTTGATCGAATTTATAAAACTTTTGCTTTAAAATGATTTATGAACTTGTGGAGGTGAATTGAGTAGCGGTCGCAAATCGCAACCTATCGCAATCTACTGTCACTGCCTCCTGAGAGGCTTATGCAGATTTTCAGCTCAACGTACGTCAGCATCAACCATCAGACCTCACTTATAAAACTTTGTTTCTGTCCGTTCTCCCTCATGCTTTTGATGTGTTTCGTATCTGTCAAGTAATTTACAAGCTTACTCGTTATTGTGCAAATTAAGTCCATTGGAATAAAGTTGTTAGCTGTTTTTAAGATACGTGTATTTCTTATGTCAGCTAATAGGACCTTTTACTCTACATGTGCTCATTTCAGTGTTCGACTCGGTGTGTACAAACTTTCCTTTTTTGAAATTCTGGTAGAATCTTATGCTTGTGCCGATTCCTTGTAGTAATACTAAGATAAACATCACGAAATGGGATGCAAAATTTAAAATAGCTTCAGTAGTTTTTAATAGTTAAAATAACAGTTAGTAAATGGTTGAATATAACAGCTGATTTAACACACAGCAATTATTATCGGTTGAGACTTCAGAGAGTAAGAAAACACTATTTCAGTAGAAGATCCTAATGAGAAGAGATATCTCACACATACAGGCCATTCAATTTAGTACCTCGTTGGAAAAATAACATTTTTCTACTCATTTGGAATTCGTCAGGGAAGACAATTACATCTAATGTTCAGAACGGCTGACAAGAAAAAGCAGGAGTTCGCTTGAAACTAGTCGCCTCATCTAATATTTATAGTGGAGTTGAGAACCGCTCTATTTAACACGAGAGGGGGAACTAAAAATAAACTTATTCGTTCTCCACAAACCCCTTGTGTGCAATACTGATAAAAGAATTTTTTTATACTTCATAAAAATTGCAAATTATTTAACGGCTCAGGCGCCACTGCTGCAAAACACTGGAAGTAGCACAAGTTTATGTTTTGAGATTGATTGCATTTGGTGTTCTAAATGTTTTACTTTTTTGTATGGGCTTTCTAACACGTGCTACGTCCCTACAAAGCAATTTTAGCAAGAAACTGCAAGATATTTAACAGAGAAATGTCTATCACTTGAAACATCCTTGAGTCCAAGATCAAATAACAAATACCTCTTTCTAGGCTAAATATGTTCTAACACCCCTCTTTCTGCAATGGAGGTACAACAAAATTCATGTATGAACGGACATTTAAATGTGAATATATATATATATATATATATATATATATATATATATATATATATATATATATATATATATATATTATATTATATTATATTATATTATATGTAATGTTTAAATAAAGTTTCTCAAATATTTGACTATGCATCAGAGCAATATTATTTCTCCCTTAACATTAATATAATTTTGATATACCGTCATACACTTTAAAACAAACAAAACTATCAGTTTCTAATTTGAGATTCCTTTTAAATAAGGTTAAATCTATCAGATAAAAAAATATTGTTATCATGTGTTAAAAGTAAATCTTGAAACAAAAAACAGTTAAGTTTACGTCATACCAATAACGACTTTCTTTATGTCCCTTTCATAAAGTGAATAGGAATATTGTAATGAAAATTCCATTTCACAAAGGCCGAAAGCTCTTTTCCATGTATCAGTTTTCGACATGTTATTTTGGGAAGAAGGTAAGGAATTACTCTAAGAGATAAGATTTCTCCTTTCATTGAACAGCTTTTCATTACTTGCTTTATAATGCCATTGGAGTAGTAAATAAACATGAGACACGATGATATATTTCGTATCTGTTGAAAAATATCTATGTTCGCTTGATTTGGTATTTTTCCAATTACTTCTCTCGAGTTATTCATACAAAATAAGTTGTTATCCTTTGGTATTTAGTTGGGGTTTAATTGTATTTGATTTTTACTGTAACACTCTACTGGCTCTATGCGGTGACTGAATGGAGTGTTGGAATGTTTGACGGAGATCAAAATGTATTCAGGATAACGACAAAAGTTGAACGTATGTTTACATCTATAAGAGAATTTTCCTTAGTTTTCTTGCTACTATGTTTTTATGTCGCTAGAAACATATAATAACTGTTATTTTAATTATTTAGCGGCTATAATGGACAAACGTAAAATAATTCGTTCCTCAGGGTTACGTTAACTTTTTATTTTGCGGATGCATAGCACACATTGCAATTTTTATGCATTGTGATGTATACCGAAGTGCCAGAAAATGTAGGATACCTGACTAATACGTCGTTGGTCATCGGCTATTCAAAGCCGATATCATACAGTGACAGTGAACGCTGTAAAGTCCTCTCGCCGATGTTAGTAGAGGCCTACTCTCACAGCATACACGGTTTGTGGTATAAATCCATAATTTAATTCTACAAAGATTGATTTAAGAGCTGGTTATCATTTTTATTTTTTGGCCTCCTTTTATTTCTAGGTTTTTTTCAAGAGTGGTAAAGACTAAGAAAACCCACACTCTAGATCAATGTATCTCACTCATTCTCTCTCTCTTATATATATATATATATATATATATATATATATATATATATATATATATATATATATATATATATATATATATATATATATATATATATATATATATATATATATATATATATATATATATATATATATATATATATATATATATATATATATATATATATATATATATATATATACATGCATGTACATATATATTTACATGTACCTCGTTGAAAATCTTCTAATTCGTGGTCGCCTGTCCTGCTCGTTGCTCAGTCAGCTTTTTAGGCACCCATAAATGTCTGTTGCTCTATATAAGCATTTTGCAGACGAAGCGTTTACGAGAAAGTGAGTATTGCTACATGTTCTGAAAATGATAGTCTGTTCCAGTAATTCTGGCATTTCAGTGTAGATACTTACGTATTCCAGGAGAATTTGCAATTTGTTCCATTTCTGATTAGAGTCGCAGCCATCTTCTCTATTTTGACATTTCGCATTCTTAATTCCTTTTATTAATACAGCTATAATTTTTTAAAGTAAAATAAGAAACACTTTAAAGTTTTAAATGCCCTTTAACATAGCAAATGCAGGAATAAGAAAATCTTTTTTTAATGTATTCATACTTCAAATGCGATAACTTAGTCTGAAAAAAAAATAACTAAAGTTTCACTTTCCTTTTTACAACAGGAGTAACATGATTAATAACTATACAAGCGCGAGTATGTACGTGCATATTTTTTCATATGAGGTAACAATGTTAACAAGTTTATATATTAATTCTGAAATGAAGGGAAATATAACACCGATAAGGAAAATACTTTGAATTTTTACTTTACGGGAAATTTTCAGAAATATCGGATTCCCTGAGGCAAAGAGTGATCTTAAATCATTTATCATATTAATGGGTTCCATTTTTCCAAGAAACTTTAACGTAACTTGCTGATGATATTAAAGTAATTCAGGGGTTTTGAACAATATTTATCTTTAGTTGCTTAAAACAGAATGCTCCCTGTAATAAAGGGCAGTAATTATGGGTTGTATTTCTAAAATTTTGATTATGTTATTGATTTTATTTTTGGCGTTTGTCAGTTTCTGGAAGAAGATAAGACTCACTGTTGAAAGCATTCTTAGCAAGTTGAAAATGAAAGCTAAAATTTTGCTTTTCGCCTTTATTTGTAAGTGTTTAAGATTTGCGTATATCTGAATAATACCATTTTTGGTCAAAATGATGGATTTTAACTTGGCATAAATATCCAGGCTTAGCGTTCTAACTGTGTTTGATCATTCTGTTATACTATATTAATATCACTCAATAGGTTAAAAGTATAGACATATTGTACAAGTATTGATTAAAAATAGTAGTCAGTTTTTCTTTTTTGGGGTTTTATGATATTTTTTCAGATTTTAAAATTCATATTAAATACATTTTAAGAGAATTTTCTGTATTCTATTAATCAAACTGCTACAATTGATCTGTATTGATATATATATATATATATATATATATATATATATATATATATATATATGTGTGTGTGTGTGTGTGTGTGTGTGTGTGTGTGTTGATAATGTGATTCCATACTTTAAAAATCTAATTTACTGTTTCTCATATATTTTTATAATCTCATATTGTGTATTCTTGGTTGTGTGTGTGTGTGTGTGTGTGTGTTGATAATGTGATTCCATACTTTAAAAATCTAATTTACTGTTTCTCATATATTTTTATAATCTCATATTGTGTATTCTTGGTTCTATTGATTAGGATGATATAAATTTTATGATGTGTTTTTGATAAAAAAAATAATGTGAGTTTCAGAGCTCCATTTCTGTTCTATTTTTATTTTTTTTTTTGGTGTCTAACACCCATGACTCCACTTTTTAGGTGGTTAAACTTTGCGTGTCGTCCAATTAAATTAAAATAAATAAATAAATAAAAAATAAAAAATTGCTATTTTGTTTAAACTCTCTTATTGAGCTACTTCTGTGTATATTTTTCTCTTTGGATCTCATAAAAACAATTGTATAATTATGGTGCAATTTTGGGAAAAAATGTGTTTTTTGATTTTGAGCATAGATGAAAATATGTCTAGCGTTCATCTTATTGATTTAATAATTTTATTTTGTTTTGTATCACTGTGTGAAATATTTCATGTAAAGGTTTGAACGTCATTTACAAACAAGGACTGAGCATTTATTATATTTCCTTATAGTTGAGGTATTATTGTGTTTTTAGTGATTTTTATAAGTTTTGGAAATTGATATTGTAATGATTCATGTTTTCGTCGATGTCAAGAATGTCTCGAATGGAGACTTATGTAATATGTACTCATACCTTCGATTCAATCCGGCTATGTGTAAGAAGGGTTAATTTTCAGGTTAGGGTTAATTTTCATTTAGAATTCATTTACGTTTTAAATTTAATTTTAGTTGTTTTCTCTTCTGGAGACTTACCAAATTTTGATCCGGCCTTTCATTTGTGTGTGCGTGCCTTCAGGGGGACGGGGGGGGAAGTTGTTAAACCTTAATTGAGGCAATTTACAGGGGGCTTCAATATAACCAATTTCGAACTTTAAAAGCCATGATTATTCATAGTCAATCAGATTACACGCGTCTAAGAATGCATAAGCCATAGGAGTTATGAATAGAGTTGAATGGCCTTGGGGGAAATCAAGAAAGAAGAATTCACAGGCATCATTGCATGGGGAGTTGTTTTTGGTGTTTAGATTGGGTTTCGCGCGAAAATTAATTGCAGACTGAGCAAAGATTCTTCTAGAATGTTCGGCAGACGTCATAATGAGCATGCGCGATAGGGTTAAACACCTTGAGGAACAATAGAGTTTCAGAGAGCGGTATTAGCATTGAGATTGATCGGTCACGCATCGGGAGGATATAGATGATTACTTGGAAAATTAAATTATGTGTGGATTGAACTGAGGGTTTAATTAATAGTTGGATTAAAATTTTTGGATATAGTTAAATTGTAATCATTTACCACGGCCTATGTTCTGACTGCAATATTATTAATAAGTACTAGGGAGTTTTTAAGAGTGATCTACGATATGAAGAGCACGCTTCGAGCCCATTTTAACAGGCTCGTCATATATATATATATATATATATATATATATATATATATATATATATATATATATATATATATATATATATATATATATATATATATATATATATATATATATATATATATATATATATATATATATATATATATATATATATATATATAACAAAGTTTTGGTCATTCCGCCAGTTTGTTCCACTGCGTTTTCTAATTATTTTTTATGTACAATTATATAACGTATATTTTGATAGCCTTTTATGTCTTTCGCTAACGTTGTAACGTTTTGTATATTTCGATATTTTTTTTTGTATGTAAGACAGTTTTATTTTACTTTTTTAAAATAGAAATCGTTGATTTCAGCATAAAAACAGGACTTTGTTCCTATAATATGAAGTAGATGATGCAATTTTATAGTTTTGCAGGAAGAAAAAACAGTAAGGGAGAATATATGAGCCCTCTTAAAAGGCCTTATAGAATGCCGTAGTATTTAAATAAATTGTAGATGGTACTAAAAACAGAACTTTTAGCTGTCGATGTCATATCAAAGATAGGAGAAAATATTTTATGTCGCATAGGTAGAAATTTAAAGTTTCTCCGAAGGTAATAGAATCTTTTTGCTTAAACCCCACCCCCATTAAAATGTCAGATTTCAAAAATCTATGTTAAATTAGGGGAAGTTTTCGGGACTTTTACGTACTGTTTAGCGTACTTTTATTTACCTAAAAGTAACGTACTTTTATTTACCTAAAAGTAAGGGTTTCACCCCATTTAGCATATTTTTCTAAAAGTTTTTTAATATTTATTATTTTTCAAAATATGATTTCAGTTTTAAAGCAAGTGGCATCATTTGGTTGAGTGTCCTGCAAGAAAATTTAGTAAAAGAACTTCAAAATTTGGAAAGGTCACGTGGTTTTTATTTAGTTTTATATCTTGTAAAACTAAATATCGAACTTATTTGTGTAAAATTGTTACTAAAATATATTAGATGAAAATTTTGCTATAGCGTGAGATTAGATTTTTAACAACCACGAGATCAAATGAAGCATCGCTTAGAGATAATTAATTTTTGCTCTGATTTACATGCCATTGAAGTCATAAGTGAATAATGAATGTTATGACAATCTATCGATTAGAAGAAACCTTTAAATAATTCCTTTTACTATGTCGCCAACCATGAATATTGAGATAATTTCGCCAATGAATCAAATTCGAAGTCAGTTTCCTTTTTGGGGAAATAGGTGTTGTAATTAAAATATATCAAGAAAAGAGATAACTATCCGAGGCCAGCTGCAACAGCCTCTTAATGAAAACGGTAGCGATAAAAATAGTATGTAATATATCGATGCACGTGATCGATCTTTCATTAGTTTAGAGGCGATGATTTAGCCTTTTCTGTTTTTAATTTTAGAAAATTTCTCATATTTATCATTTTCCCCCATAATATTTGGATTGTATAGGAATCTCAGTCTGACATTTTGCTTTCTGGAGCAATCTTTGACCGTTACATCAATAAGTAATCTTTTTTTTTTAATGAGCTATATTAGTAAAGGCAGAAATACTTAAAACTTTACACAATTCTATCTATTTCATATTATAGGGTCGATCAGAATTTGTTTGGCTGTTGTATTTGTTCGTCCAATACTTTCCCAGTTAAAGTAAATAGACAAAGGGGAATGTTTATCTCGTCGTTAAAATGATTGGTTTCATTTTTCAAGGCTAGGAGAAATTGTTACTAGTAGTATAGAAAAGTTAGAACTGATGTTTTGTTACTATAAAGTGTTTACTATTACTCTACGAATTTCTGTACAAAATATGAAGAACTGGTTTCTTGTTGCTATAGTGATTTCTATTCAAGAAACGGCGAATCGGGCTTTTGTTCTTTGTATTGATTTCCATTCGAGAAACAAAGAATTGGACTTTTGCTGTTCTAGTAATTCCTATAAACATGAGTAAAGGAAAACTGTTCTTCTGCTATTACGGTAATTATTATTCCTACAAACATAAGATAATTTGTCTTTCGTAGTAGAAATAACTATATTTTACAAATGCAGGCGAATTATGTGTATTTTGCAATAATGCTTTATGTTTCTACAAGAGTGTGAGAACTTTTTTTTGCTCCAGTGTTTTTTTAAAAATTTATATCTGAAGGAGACTATTTCGTTTATATGAAGAGTCCTATAACTTTAGCTGGTGGAGACTTAATGTCATGAACAATTTTGCCTATGTTATAAAATATAAACAATTTTGATTTAACTGGTTTATACAGCTACTTAAAAATATGATGTGGGCCTTCGATTTTATATTTAGAATGAGTGTCTAAGGGAAAGAAAATTTCCTTACACATATATTTTCGTGTGTTTGGGTAAGGTATATACAGGATGTTCGTAAACTGTGTCGACAAAATAATAGGGGTGTAGTACTCATCAAGCGAACATTATTTACAGTACAACCTGGGGCCGCATTCCCCTCTGTTGTGTCAGAAAATCGTAAACTTCAGTGTCCAAGTTGAACTTTCGTCACTGGAGAAAATGAGAATTAACCAAAGCATAAGCTGCCAAATCCCATTCAAATCAGAGAAAGACTCAAAGTAGATGCTCAAAATGCCGTCCAAGGGTGTCGCTGCACAATTGACACCGACCAATGAAAGACTGGCGTACCCTCTCGTACACTCCTGGTCAATCTTGTCCACCGCAGCAACGATTCTCGCTCCGCGTTCTTCCGTTGAGGCCACAGGTGTCTCGCACACCAATGATTTCATGTATCCGCGAAAGAAGAAGCCTAATAGATTTAAGTCCGGTGAGTGTGGACGTCAGTCCACAGGTTCACCAGATCCAATCCACCGTCCAGGACATATGACATTCAGGAAGTGGCAGGCCGTGATTCTAAAGTATGGTGGGGCTCTATCATGCATAAAACATATGTACCTCGGTTTTGTGAGCGGAAAAGCTTGCAGGAAATCAGGGAACGTTCCAGGAAGACATGGTACACTGTGCCAATGAGAAGTTCAGGAAATACATATGATCCCACTAGTCAATCAGCAACGATACCTACCCAGATGTGCACTGAAATTCTCTGCTGGTGTTTACGAGGGGTAGAAGGGTGGGGATTGTCTTATGATCTCGTTAATTCCTATTTTAAGAAATTTCAACTTGGGCATTGAACTTTAGGCTTTTCTAACACACTGAGTAGAATGCGGACCAACGTAGCATTGTAAATATTGTTCGTCTTCATAAGTAATATCACCCCTCATATATTATCGACACAGTTTACGAACACCCTGTATATATACATACATGTGGTACGGAAAACGAAGTTTGAGTTATTCCACCATATTTCTATGTTTTCTAATTATTTTCTTATGTACATTTATATAATGTCTTGTATATTTTGATAACGTTTTATGTCTTTCGATAATGTTTTTTGATAAAGTTGTAACGTTTTGTATATTTCGATATTTTCTTTTAATATATCCTCTATTTAAATTAGAATTGAATCATCTTTTAGTTTACCTAAAGGTATGAAAATGCACTGAAGCTACCCTTGAGAGAGAGTTGAAATGTGAGTAATTTTTCAAATATGTTTATCATGCCTAAATATTTTCGTTAAAAACTTTAATAATACTCTTAATACATTATTAAACAAGCTTTGTTCGTACTGATATAAAATTTGAATGACAGAGATGTTTATATAACTTTTAATGGAATATTGTATGTCATAGACTCATTGCAATAAAACTTTGCAATAATAACTTTAAATCACATAGCTAAATTACACCTCAATGAAGGTATCCGTTAAAGTAGTCGACATTTCAATCTAGATCTTTTCTTTAAGCCATAAAACCTTATATAAATAACCTTACGTAAACATATATGCATAATAATTAATGAACATTATAAAACTGCTACAGAATTTCTCTCGTTTAACAATTAGTTTACGTTTGTACTGCACGCACTCACTTGAAGTATGCTTGAAAAGGTTAAAGTACGTTTCGAGACTTTAACTGCAGTCGTTTGTCTCAATAAAGTGCCACTAATGATGGGCATATAATGTTTTTAATTCGAATAATGTCATATTAACGTAACCTTATACGGATTCAGATTTAACTCTCGGCAGTGAATTCAGACGGTGTGCGTAAATTTTTATTCTTCCGCTGGGAGATTGTTTTAAACCATCATAGAAAAATTCTGTATTTCTCGGTGTCTATAATTGAATCAAATAAATAATGGAATCTCAAGAGCAGAACTTCTAACATTACGAGCTTAAAAGGATTTATTTTTTTTTTTAGAGAAGCAGGTGAATCCTCTAACGACGTGACTCATTAGTGAGAATGAATATTCGATAATGGCATCCTGGAAAGTTTGAGACATCTGTTAATTGCTTGAAAATGAGATTTAAAAAATCAGTCATAATCGTTAACGGGAACAGTGAATGCACTTATACGAGCAATAATAGTGCTTGTGGTTTCATTTCATCCTACAGATTTAAAAATTATTTTTTGAAAATGTAAAAAATATGACTAATTACATACAAAGTGATCCAAGTTCACATAATTCAATTTTGACAATTCGTTAGGTTTGGGTACAACCGCTTCGTGATTTTGCAGTAACGCACAGAAATATTCTGCATTCTGTTAGTGAAAAAGAAAATACTGTCTGCTCTATTTCTGACCTCTTGATTATACATTGCTGGATATCATGTTAGATAATTCGAAAAATAACTGCTATCTAAAAGCTGAAGCATAAATAAAAACTGTCTGTTTGTCGCTCTCTCTCCCCCGCATATATATATATATATATATATATATATATATATATATATATATATATATATAAGGAATTAACTAGGGAAAGGCATAATTAAGTTAAATTTAAAGGGGGCTTCGGGATTAATCATTTTGTGGGTCGAAAAAGCCATTAGTTTTCATATTCCAGGACGCGTGCGGGCAGAAAAAAAGGTTATTCCCCGTTTTGAGATTGACTTTGAATTCGCGGTGGAATGAAGTTCCATGCACAGAGAATCTATTTTGAGATACTGTACAGGTTTGGCGGGAAGGATGCTTCTAGAAAATTCTAGTTTGGGCTCTGCGCATGTGCCAGGAGAGTAGACGCGCGAATTTTTACTTAGAACTACGCTGATTGGTTCGGGAACTCGCTGCGTGCGTTCGCCCATCTCGGCGTTGCTGAATGTTAAAATGGATAACTAGGGAAAAGACTTTGAGATTGGTGTTCGTAAGAAGAAATCAATGAAGTAATTTAACGTGTGGACTGAAGTATTGTTCAATTCGTATTCCCACTCGCCACCAACATAATGAATCATGACTTCAATTTAAAGATGTTAGAATAGGCAAACCTCCTGCCTGCCATATATATATATATATATATAAGTATGTATGTATATGTGTGTGTGTGGTTACTACATACGGAAAAACATAGCTTGGGTTATTACACCTGATGTTTTCTAATTATTTTCTTACGTATACTGATATCGGTAAGACATTTTCAAAGAGGTTTGATTAGTTTTCCTTGACAACGTCGCATTAAAAGTTTGGAACATTTTAATGATGCCTCATCATCGGAATCTAAAATTTTCTGTGCTTAGCTCTGCAAACTTAGTAAACATCCGACGGATATCAGATAACGTTCAGTGTTAAATGTCATGATATATAGCAGCAGCCTTCTTGTTTGAAAGAACGATGTAGCCCAGCTTTTGTCGTAAAGAAGCCAGTTATGATTACCCACGAGGTAGAGGGAACTATTGCCTGGATCAAAGAGCTAACGCCTACGATACTGGACACCCTTTGGTAGCACTAAAGAATGTCAGACAGACTAATTGCAGACAGAATAGCAGAATCATTCTAATTGTTCTCCTGACTAACAGATGTCATTCTACAAGAAAAAGTACCACATTTTACTCTCATTGTTGCTCATGATTCTTTTCAAGCTGTCGCCAGTCTTCCCTGGCTTCCATTTCCCATCGAGAATATGTAAGACTGATATTTCCGTGGGTGTTGAGTAATATAAAGGAATCGGAGCAACTACCGCTAAATTCTGTGACAAATCTGTGAGATAGCTATTGATAACTTTGGCACTGTAGCCAGAAAAAAGCTACTTAATATTGTTTTAACAAAAAAATAAAGTTTAAGTTGACAGTTTTTTCTAAGCAATAAGACCTGAAGTATGGTTTAAACGTCTTTTGAAATTTTCAGCAGTTGTGATGCATATAAGTATTTTTTAATTTAAACTATAACGTTTTACCTGGTAACATAAGCATTTAAAATGTTGACTCTGAAAATCTTGATGAAAGCTTACCAAAGATTTCTACGTTTTAAATATATTGACATATTGAAACATATGATGTAATTTACTTTAATGTAATTCCATAATACCACAATACCGTTCCCAAGCTCTGCTTAGCATCCCAGAAATTTTACTGATCTATGTTGTTATACTGGGGGCCGTGGCGGCCTTGTGGTACAGCGCGCTGGTTTTCGGTGCTGAGGGTGCTTAGATCGAATCTTGGCGAAGCACCACTAAAATGCCTCCGTTTGTGTCGTCCCTTCATTGGGGGCATTGCTGATCTGCCTATATTGCGCCCCCATAATAAAAAGACCAGTAAAACTGCGGTGAACTATAGGCGAATGTCTTCGAGACAAGTGCCTCCGCATTGAAAAAGAAATGTTGTTATACTGTCATAAGAGAATAATTTAATCTATTTCTCATACACACACTAAAGTATATAAAATATATATATATAAAATATGCCCATTATATCACGTCCTTAAATTATAACCTGAAAGGGTAAACTAGCTCATATTTACGTGGCTGGAGATTCTGAAAAGAATCATTCTGAAAAGAATAAAATTTGGAAGCATTCGGGCCGAATCGTTTATTAGAGCGACAAAAGTACATCCATTCATTCCAGAAGAACGGATCGGAATAATAGCACCTTTCGACATTAAACGCGAGAGAGCGAAAAAAACAAAACATGTGACTACTATTTGTAGGGTCAGCAGATTTAGGGGCTCGCGATGCTAACCCACTCCTGAATCCGAACATATACACGTGTAGAAATGAAAAGGCATGTGATTCATGGGAAGTTCTGTGGCTAAGGGTTTTAAAGCGATAAATTAATATTACTGGGGATTGTATTTAGGAAAAGGAGTTTAAATGCCAGAATGGAGGGCATAATATTTAATATATTACAAACAAACAAACACACACACACACACACACACACACACACACACACACACACACATATATATATATATATATATATATATATATATATATATATATATATATATATATACGCGTGTGTGCATTTTTGTGTGTGTATAAGGTAGAGAGAGGTAATCCCTTTAATGCCTTTGACTACTTTTATAAAAGGAACTAATTTGCATAGTAAGGATTATTGCGTATTTTTACATTATATCGATAGCGACATAAGACGTGGTTACATTGTGAAAAACTGTTTTTGTGACACAAAGGCAACTTTCAAAATTTTGGTTTCTAGGGGCTTTGCCCCTAGGCTCGCTACGCTCGCTCCTTTGTTATGGCTAATAGCGAGATACATAGGGGTGATTCTCGGGTAATGTAACAGCCATTTGCTGTTGTCAGTCACCCTTATGCTAAGGGGAATCACTGTTGAATCACTGTTTCCGCTTTAAAATTCAATTAAAAATCGAAATTTTAAGATAGAGACTTGAAATGAGGTTTATATGAATGAGAAAGCTTTCAGCTTTCAGATGATGTAAATATTTTCTTTGTAAGATAAAAACTCGAGGAGCATCGATATTACATCCACATATTTAACGATTTTTCTCGAAAAAGTGGGTTTAATATTTTGATGAAAATATTAGTCTGTTTTAAATTATTTTTAAACAAATGAGTTCTAGTTTGTAGGAGAAATGTCTGTAGCCTTAGATTGTAAAAAGATCAAAATTCTACGATTAATTTTTGGCGAGTTATCGTAATCTGAACATGAAAATGTCAATATTTATCCACAAAACATAAAATAAAAAAAATTTAAAGTCCGACGATGAGACATGTCTTACTTTCTTCCCCGCATTTTTTTGCATCTATTGGTATCGGTCGCGACCCCATACCCCCAACGATTTTGGAGGACGTAGCGTGACAAGCTTTTGACAGCGGCGGCGGCGGCGGCGCCAGTTACTTTTTTTTAGAATAGAGAGAAAAATATAAAATTTTAACACTTACGTTCACAATCTGGAAATCCAACGTTAGGGGACCATTCCCCGGTTCGCCTCACGCATTGAATACTTAACTCGGCAAAGCCCTCCGGAAACATATAACCAGGAATACAGGTACCTCGACAGAGCCTAATAAAACAAGAAACTTTTGTGAATTTTACTGTACAGGGTGGCTAATAAATACTGTAACACTCCAAAAAATAAGAGTTAATTTTAATCGTTTGGAAAAACAATTTATCTATCTATTTGTGTGATTGGCAACTTTTTGTAAACGCAGACGATTTTTGTTTAAAGTAAAACATGTAGAATATTTTTAAAGATGGAAGCCAAAAGGTTAATTGTTAAACAGCTTTTTGATCGCGGATTTTCTGCACGTAAAATATTTAAGCAATTAAAATGCCTTGGTTTTAATAGGACGTTTATATATAGGACTATAAATCGATTATTGGATACCAATAGCTGTAAAGATCGACCAAGGTCCGGTCGTCCACGCACTGTTCTTACAAAAGAACGTATCAAAAGAATTCGTGAAAAGATACGAAGAAATCCACAACGTTCTGCAAATAAAATGGCTGCAGAAGAGAACATCAGTCGCAGAACTATGCAACTTATCATAAATGAAGACCTGGGTTTTCGCCCTTATCGCAAAAGAAAAGTTCAAGGTTTGACTACTGCACAAATAGTAAAAAGGTTACAAAGATGTAAGAAATTGCTGAACCGGCACGGTAGCAAAAGTGTTGAAAAAATAATTTTCTCTGATGAGAAGCTGTTTTGTACAGAACAAAGTTATAATGCTAAAAATGATGTTGTATATTCAGCAACCTTCGAGGATATACCTGAAAATCTTCGAACTGTTAAACGCTTTCAGAACAAGAATTCTGTTATGGTTTGGGCTGCAGTGTCACACAATGGAAAACTGCCTCTGAAATTCATCGATAAAGGGGTAAAAATCAATGCTGAATATTACAAACAGGAAGTATTGGCTACACGTTTATTACCACATGCTAACAGATTGTATCCCAAAAAGAATTGGATATTTCAGCAAGATTCTGCACCGTCACACCGATCCAAAACAACACAGGAATGGCTCCATGCCAATTGCCCGAAGTTTATCAAGCAAGAAGATTGGCCACCTTCTTCACCAGATCTAAATCCTTTAGACCAGCGCTTCTCAACCTGGGGGGCGCTCCCCCCTAGGGAGGCGTAGAAGAATTTCAAGGGAGGCGTGAGTTTAAAAAAAAATAAAAAGTAAAACTAATTGTAATTTACTGTACTGAATTTTGAGGTCACATGGCTTGTGGTGGCCCAGTGGTACAGCGCGCTGGTTTTCGGTGCTGAGGGTGCTCGCCACGAACAATGCCTCCGTTCGTGTCGTCCCTTCATAGGGGTAATGCTGTCCGCCTATATGGTGCCCTCACAATAAAATTGGCAGTAAAATTGCGGCGTAGTATAGGCGAATGTTTGACGACAAGTGCCTACGCATTGAAAAAAAATTTTGCGGTCACAATGTAACCGTAACGTATTTTCGACATACAAACACGAACACAATAATTGTCGGACACGATAATTGTCGGAGCTACAATGTCAGAAAAACATTCCGAAGACTTATGATGCAGCTAAGGGTTTCACAGAAAAGCGAACTCTTTAGCAACGCCGTCTTCAGAGTTCAGAGCCTAACTTTTCATCCTTTCCAAGATTTGGACGACCTCCTCGATGATAAAAAAAATCTCCCATTGCGACAGATAAATGAATTGAAGGACTTTATATCAGGGCATTTGGTAGCATTGCAAAATGAAATTCCAGACCACTTTCCAGATATTAGTTAAGGGAACTGGGAGTTCAAGTTGACAAGAGATCCTTTTAAAATCGACGTGGATATACTTCCTGACCATATTCAGAAACAGGAAATCGACCTAAAATGTGATTTTCAAGCAAACGCGGAATTCGGATACATGGATGTTAAAAATTTTTGGTTAAGCTATTTCCTCGTTTACCCAGAAGTTGCTTTGGAAGCTTTGAGGTTGTTAGTGCAGTTTTCATCCACATAAATCTGTGAATCTGGATTTTCAGCATTAACATACATAAAGTCATAATATCGAGTAAAGCTGGACGTTGAAAGGGACCTGAGGTGTGCTTTGTCACAGTTACAACCTAATATTCAAAAACTTGTCAAGGACAAAGAGTGCGAGCCCTCTCATTAATGTTGTGAAAGTGACTGGTATTACATGCGAACCTCACCCAGATCGTTGATTACATAAAATATATGTGATCTGTATTTAATTCTTTGATTTCATATGTTCTAATAATAATATGTTCCAAATTAAGATATGAGTAGTAATATTAAATTTTCTGTATGAAATTATCTATTCTATATTTTCATGTAATAACCAGCTTCAGTTTCATATTCCGATTGTACTACTTGTATTGACCACATATGGTGGTGGTGGTGGGGGGTGAGGCGTGACCTCACATCAGTGTTCAAAGGGGGGCGCAGAGCCTGGAAGGTTGAGAACCCCTGCTTTAGACTATTGCATTTGGGGGATTTTAGAGTCTAAAGTAAATGCTAAGCAGCACAGAAGTTTGGACTCCCTCAAAGCTTCCATACAGAGAGAATGGGACAAATTACCTCATAAAATGATTCGTGCCGATATAGGACAGTGGCGTAAGAGATTATCATTAGTAATCGATAAAGATGGCGGTCGATTCGAGTAAAATTATTTCATGGTAAACTTTCATGTATAATGTTCATAATATTGTTGTATTTTCCATTTTCTATTTCATCTGTGTGTAATTAAATGATTCGATATTTGTCACAGTATTTATTAGCCACCCTGTAGTTAATTAATTACAAATTTTTCCATTCGTATTAGACCACTCTTATGGCAAAGATAATTGAAAGAGCATGTTCAAATTTCGTAATCTCATTAGAAGAATCTAGTTTTGAATTTTTCAGGAAAGTTAGAATAAGTCTTTTGACAGAAGTAAGCTGATATCTTCCATGATGATGATGTAAAAAAGTATAAAATTTTTTTAAATTTAACTGATTAAAGGATATTTTATCTCACATTTTTTTGTGTGTGTGTCGGTAGAAAAGACCTTGCAAAGGTCGTTAAATGATCGACGAGAAGGTTGCAAATTGCTCTTTAGCATGACTTTTTTTTATATTTAGAGTTCATTGTTAATTTCAAACCCCGTGCTAAAAAGCAAACGTGGTTTTTTTTAAACTTTTAAGCCTTTTTAAAAATAGCCTTGCATAAAGTAACAATTTCTTCCTGAGGAAGCATCAAGGTACTGGATGAGGCGGTTTCACTTCGATAATTGACATGCCAGCAGTTGGTCGAAATTTGCTAATCTGTACAGTTCAATGAGATAAGAGTCGATCTAAAAACGTTCATGAAACGTCTACGAAAAAAATTCAAAGATAATCAAATCTAAAATTTCATCGTGGATTTGAAACCCTTAAAAACTTTCATACATTACTTCAGTTGAAATCCTATTAAAGTGAAGGTACATTTGGTTTCAAAAACTTTCATGGAAAATGATTTCGGCAGTTTCAAAGAAGGATATTCTTGTATTTCCATCACGACCGTCACACGTATTTTGGTGTTCAACCTGATTTTAATTAACGTTTGAGAACGTTTCTATGAAGCAAGGTCTATAGTTTTTTTGCTGTTATATATCAATATAATTAATTTCTGCAGCATGAGAATTTTTAGTGTCAAAATTTCTGTGAAGGTTCTTAATAAATGAAGGGTTCATGAAGGCTAAAAATGTTCATAAGGTTCATGATGAACATTTTTAGTTTTGACGATATGAAACTGAGTATTTTTTTTTTTGCAGTTAATTAATGACTGATTGAAGTCTAACATATCGCAATTATGTATGCCAAAAATTTTAATGGGTCCTAGCACATTTGATTTGATTGTAAATTATGAGAATGTCGATTTCCAATTTCTTGGTTAGAATATAATTCATATCAAATATGTTTTGAAAGTTTCAGACAATCCGATAATTATAACTATACAAAATATGTTTTTATACTCAAACCTCCGAGAGGATTTGTTTTGACTCGAAATTTTTATTTGTAATTTTTTAGAAATATTGCTATGTCTTAACTCGTCAACTTTCAGTAGATATTTTAAACATAATCAAAATTTTTATCTAGTCAATATATTTGTCTAATAGAATGAAATTGGAAATTTGAAAAATAAAAAAATAAAAAATTGAAAAAAATTGAAAATTTGAAAGATGCTTCTTATATATATATATATATACATATATATATATATATATATATATATATATATATATCTATATATATATATATATATATATATATATATATATATATATATATATATGTATATGTATATATGTATATATATATATATGTATATATATATATATATGTATATATATATATATATGTATATATATATATATATATGTATATATATATATATATATATATATATATATATATATATATATATATATGTATATATATATATATATATATATATATATATATATGTATATGTATATATATATATATATATATATATATATATATATATATATATATATATATATGTATATATATATATATATATATATATATATATATATATATATATATATATATATATATATATATTATTTATTTATTTATTTATTTATTGTACCGTAGTCAAGCCTTTCACTTCAGTTACTTTACTACGATACGTTAAACATACTACAACTACAACAGTTAAAGCAAGTATGTACAGCGAGTTAGAATATATAGTTAGATCATTAGGATGGCTTCGGGTTCACCGACAGCGCTGGCCTATAAGGCCTGTGACCAGGAGAACTCCGTCTCTCTGGTCTCAAAAAACAGCTCTGTTCTCTCGTGGACTCTGACCGTCTGTTTTATACTGTCGGCGAATTCAAAGGGATTTCTCTGGCGGTTGAAGTGCTGTAAGTGTTCGAAGTTTATGGGATTCTAGCCGTCAGTATAGTGTCAAAATCCTAGAAAGCCCTCGAACCACACTGGGATTTATTCGTTCTATAACGCCAGAACAGCACATTACAAGAACTATATGGCCTCTTATCCTAGAATTTATGAGACCGCCCAGATGAACAGTTCGCAGACATATGACATGTTGAGGGGTAGGAACGGGGCATCACGTATAAATGGCAATTTCGTGTAGTAATGGAGACAATGTCACAATCAATATATATACACTGCCCTCAAATGTTAAGGTACAACATGTTTTTCGAAGTTCACAATAAAATAAAGGCAGCAACAATAAAATTCATAGTGAATACGAATTGCAATATCGAACTTTAAGAAAACGTTTGCAAAAAAATCTTGGTCAATACTTTCATTTTAAAGAACTGTCACTTATATAAGAATAAGAGAAAATGTGTAAAAATCAAACTTTCCTAACTTTGTGTGTAAGTATTGTGCATGATTGTTTAGTTTAAATTTTTGTTGGCAATTTTGTTGACAGTACCCAGGAGAGTCTATCAATGTCTCGGAGAAGTTGTTTACTCGATTCATTCAGGTGGCTGGCGATCGGATAGATAGAAATGGGATTGTCATAAGCTGATGCTGCTAGACATTTCAATGTGTCTTGAAGGGTGGTCCAACGACTTGGGAATCAGTTTACATCAAAAGATTTTGTGTGTAGAAGACATGTTCGAGGCCGACCACGGGTTACAACTTCTGCGGGAGATCGCTTTCTAGCTTTTTCGGACCAAAGAAGGAGAGGCATTACTGTGCCTAAGCTTGTTTCAGATTATTTTTTCGCTTCAGGGACACGAATATCCGCTACTACAGTGCGAAGACCCTTCACAGTTGTGGTCTCTATGCAAGATGACCAGCTGTTTGAACCCCACTTAACCGACGACAGAGAAGTGCCAGTTTATGTTGGGAAACAGAACACGTTTTCTGGACGAGACAGCAATGGACTTCCGTACTCTTTACAGATGAGTCCAAGTTCACACTAAAGAGCGATTCAGGGAGTCTGCTGATCTTTAGGGGAGAAAGCACTAGATACAACCAATCCAACATAGCTGAAAGGCACAGTTACAGAGGTGGTGTAAACATGGTTTGGGTGGGAATCTCTCTCGGTGGTCACACTAACTTTCATTTGTTCCATAAAGGAACTCTGACTGGTGTAAGATATTAGGATGAGAACCTTGATCAATATATCCGCCCATAAGTTGCTGCTATTGGCAACGAATTCATTCTAATGGGTGATAATGCAAAACCTCACCGAACTGTGCTTGTAGAGGATTATCTTGAGGATCACGGTGTGGAGCAAATGGAATGGCTAGCGCTATCTCTAGACCAGACTCCGATACAGCATGTTTGGGACTATCTTGTCAGACATGTTGCTGCTTTACGTCCTCCTCGAAGGTTGTTACATGAACTGGAACAAGGTTTACTTTATCTGGTGTTCGCTTCCCTTTTCGGTGTCCGAGAACTTAATTGGCAGCACGGAAAGTCGGTACCGACAATGCTTTACAGCTAAGGGTCCACATATTCCTTATTAGAAACCATTTTTTAATGTTTCCATGACATTTTTATACATAAAACTGTGATGTATTGTTTTCTCCAAAAATGAAATTTTCTGCCAAGAGTGCTTTTTTTGTTGTAACTCATGTAAATTATGTTAATTGTGCAAATTACTTTGTCGCATTTAATAAAGAACTGTTTAGTGGAGATTTCGTCCAAATTTCTTGTGTCTCTGTTCATTCATTTTTAAATTAGACATAAAAAACATGTTGTACCTTAACTTTTGGAAGGCAGTGTATTATTATATATATATATACAACCTTTGTCCAGAAAGTTCGGTGAATGTGTCTATAATTACAATAGATTGTTGTCTTACATGAAACTGCTGTTAATGTCCTTCCAAGTAATCCCCGTAGGCAGTAATTCACATCTGGGAAAGGCTGTACAAGTATTGGAAACTCCTGGCGTAGTCGTCTTTAGGGATAACCTTCAGCTGGTTCGTAGCATTACGTTGGATGCCCGAAAACCTGTGGGCTTTTTGGGCTGATTTCAATTTGGGGAACAAGAAAAAGTCCATGGGAGACAAGTCTGGGGAGTAGGGTGGGTTATTCATGGACACAACTCGCCTGTTGGCCAGGAACTGCTACACCAAAAAGGCAATATGTGGCCGGGCATTGTCGTGAAGCAGGGTCCAGTTGCCTTGCTTGGCGTACTGGTGTCGTAACCGATTGATCCGTTCCAGCACACTTTTTAGCATATCCACGTACTTAGCGGCATTTAACGTGGTGCCTTCAGGGAGGATTCTTTATGGATGAGACCCTTAGAGTCGAGCATTGTCTTGATGCGGGATTTCTCACTTCGTATTTTCTTTCTTTTCAGCAACCCTGGACCCCACCACTCCATACTCTGACGTTTGCTGTCGGAGTCGTACTTCAGGTACCCGGTTTTGTCAGCCGTGACAATGGTATTTAAGAAATTTGGGTTTCGATCCGCCATGTCGATGAAGTCTCTACAGGCGTCAAGCCGAATTTGCATTTGTTCTGGCGTCAAAGTGTGGGGCACAAGTCGGGGGCAAAGCTTGCGTTTACACACAAATCCTGGGTCAGTATGAGATGGGCCATCTCACGACCTATTCCCACTTCCTACGCTATCATTCGCACTATCACACGACGATACTTGGCCAACAATTCCATCACTTTCTGTATGTTGTCCGGGGTGCCTGCAGTTTCAGTCCGACCACTTCGGGTTGAGTATTCATTGGTGTCCCGCCCTTTTTGGAAGCGTTTAAACCACTCATACACGCACTTCAAGGTGACAGCACGTTCTTCGTAAACTTTTAGTAGCTTTTCATGGGTCTCTTTCGCTGATTTTCCAAGTTTGAAACATAGCAGCATATTCGTTCGCTGATCCATTTTGAATTTCAACAGAGCGCACACCTTCACTCTACAATGAACTGTTTCCACACGATAAGGTAACTCGCAGCGCCGCTTTTCATGAACTGGGTCAGTCCAGGTCTTCACCGTTACGGACTGGTCTTGACCTGTCTGGCATGATATGCGCCAGTTGCAAACCCTTACGGCCGTGAGCACTATGACGTCATTCACCGAACTTTCTGGACAAAGGTTGTATATATATATATATATATATATATAAAGTTTCTTTTTTTTAAATTTTTGATCATAGCATTAAAAAAAGTAACACACACATAAAATGAATGAAACATTTGTCTATGCTTTAGTGAAACTTATGCATCAAAGTCTGGTTCGATGGAAGTGGTTTGAATATTTAGTGAGTTTTAAAGATGCTCAACAATAACTTTTCATCTCATTTTACTTTTCGAGTGCTTCAGCTATGAAAATAGTTGTTCGGAGACGTACGAAATTCAAAACAGCTATGGCATGAATGAGGCGTTGTTGTAAAAAGAGAGAAATTTTCCTCTGGGAAGAGAGATCTTATAAAGTGTTGAATCTTGTGAGGCCGCACTAATACCTATCAAGGGCCGCGGGTTGGCCCTCCCTGCTTTTGAGTTTTAAATCCATTCTTCTAGAAGAAAAGCTTGGTAGAAAGTTAGATTTGAAGTGTTAATATAGAGGCGAGATTTTTTAAGTGAACACTAGTTAAGACAGGAGGAGTCATTTCTCTTGTTTAGAAAATGTCGAGGGTCTAATTCAATAAAGCCTTTGTTCATATTCTGAGTAGAAATTGTAATCGCTTTGCTATAAAAGCATAAATGTGCTAATAATTATTGAATTAAAATCGATATTTACCTCATTCATGTCAGTAAAGCAAAATTTGACATCTATGGTCCCCATATTCTCTCGAAAATGTCACGTCTTTTATATGAAAATTTTCATTCGTTCATTTCGTTTGATCAAAGTTGTAAAACAAAATTTGACATCTGTGATCCACATATTCTCTCAAATATGTCCCCATGACTTTTATGTTAAAATCTTCTTTGGTGACTTGAATGAGTTCTATTTGATTTATACATACATTTTATCCATATCTATAAATTCGCTTTGTATTATGTTATAGCAAAAAAAAATACTTAATGATCCGAGAAAATTAAAAACTACAAGTAACGAGCTAAAAAAGGTAAAATTTCTAATAAAAATTGATGTTTAGACAAGTAACATATCATTAGAAGTAACTTTTTGGATATATTTATACTTATATTCTAATTTCTTTAAAACCTATTTTATATTTACATTGATGAGTTAACATTAAATGAGATCGTATTTGCAGCTTTTTAATATATCAGCTATTTTTCTCAGTTATACACATCGACTCTTTAAATTTCATTATTTAAAGATGCCAATTAATAAACTTAAAAATATAAAAAAGTAAATAAATTATCTTGGAAATGAATGTTTTGGACAGAACTTTATTTGAAATGCTTTTCAGCAATCTTTTTGAATTCCCGCTAATTACTTATTAAGTTTGGAATAATTAAATGAAAACTTTTTTAAAAAGGTCAGCGAAATTAAATCATGCTTTCTTTAAATAACAGGAAGCAAAGAACTATAAATAGATACTTTCTAGAACTATAAACATCTATAGATTAAATAAATGGATA